>CM060896.1:128196544-129412377 GCA_030762935.1 Hymenopus coronatus | reverse complement strand
CAAGCTTTCCGGACGTACCTCGTATATTCTTATAAAAGTTTTCGTCCTAGGGTTACATTATTCCCATTTATTATTATTCACTCCTCACATTCCCATAGAACATAATTCTTTAATATCATGATACGGCCTGGGTTCGATTCTAGGGACTCAATGTGGGTTTTGTGTTGGACGTAGAGGTGTATGAGCGGGTGTTCTCCGGATTCTCCGGCATTCCCCACAACTCTTACGCCAATAGCTCCATATTTGTCTTATTTCATCCCTTTCACGGCATTTCATATCATACACTTCTTCACTTCCATACCAGGCATAGGGCTGATCACCCATGATGGTTTCTCTCCGAGTCAAAGTATCTGCTTTTCAACAGACGTCTGACCTCGGCAGCTGGCTTTTAAGCTATACATACGAGGAGAGTACAAATAAATAATAAATAAATAAAGAAGTAATATAGTAACTCAAAAATTGTCTTTCTAATGAAATCTCAATTCCATATTTTGAGATGCAATCATTTCCCTATGTTAGGTAAATGGCAGAGAAACTAAACAGCTGACGAGTTATATCACATTATTTATCCTATCACGATAACTTTTACTAATTATTTTTCTGCAGTTTTTTCCCTTTATATCAATCCTTCATCTTCCAATTATTATTTAATTTTACACAGCTTTTGCAAAACCTTATTTTTCCATATTTTATTAAAATCGAGATAAACGTTTACAGAAATAGTCTTCATAAGGACTTACAACGAACCTACCACACAAGAGCGAAAAGACTGCACAGTTCAGTATATACTTTATTCAAATATCTTGTGTCGCATCTTTTGGAAAAAGTCTGATATTAATCTAAAACACGCATACCCACAAAGAACAAGCGCTTCTAAAATTCTTTGTTTGGTTTGGGGAGCTCACTACATGTATATATTCAATTCAATCAAGTTATCAGCTGTAGGTTCGCTACAAAGTGTTTGCTTCATCAGTTTATTTTGGCTTTTAAAAATGCAGTCCCACTCTGAGTTAAAAGTCTTTATTAATTGGTTTAGATGCAAGTAACTATGTTGCTTTTCGTTGAAGAGAATTTACGTGGACTGCGTTTTTGAGCATAATGCCAAGCATGGTATAGTAACTCCTCCAAAATATATTCAAACTGCTTAAGGGTAACATCTCAAATAGTTGTCTGTTTACCGTTAAACTATGCTTCATTGAAACGAAAAAAATAAAATATGACATTACTAAAGTGTAGAAATAAAGTCCTTGATGATACCTTCAAATAAATATCGTAGTTGTATTCCAGTTTGACTTGCAAGTCCTCCAAACGTAAAGAGTGAACAGAAAAAGCAGCAGGAGAAGTTAAAGTCTAGAATCAGAGAAAGATGCTTTATCAGCCCAAAGGCTGGTATGAGAGTGACAAAGAAGCTATTAAATTACGGCGAAATGGATGAAATAAAGATAATTATGGAGCAGACTGTGGAATGAATGTCGGGGAAAACCAGTGCACAAGAAGAAAACCTGTCCAAACGCTGCTTGGTTCATCACAAATTCAAACCCAGGCCGACTTGCTGAGAGGTGAGCAGTTTAACAGCACGTGCAAATAATTCATCTCTTTCTCTAGATGGTCAAGTTCATTTCACATCGGTTATAGCATCGTTTGTTGGTTCGTATTATCTTCAATAATTTGTTTTTCAGACCAGTTACACAGAACTGATATGGCTGGATGTTATCATAGCTTGGTTACCTAAGGTGTAAACATTAGGAATGAAAAAATACTATTACGATTTATGGACATGGATCACTTTATGCACGCCAGTGTTCACTAGAGAGCAAAAACACGTGGCGATATAACGAACTGCGCGTTAAGGTGCTACGATTTTATAAAATGTTCCTCCCACATTCTTGTCTTCAGTCAGTTTATTGGCATATCCTTTTTGGCGAAGGCGGACGTGCATTAGACACTAGGTTCCAAGGTAGATTTAAATTCTTTAATTCTTTACTATCAATTAGCTTTTATTTATTGTTCTCCTATAAGCTGGAAAGGTAGAACCAGAATGAACAGTATTGCAAGTCGATAAAGTGTATGTTACCTCAAAAGAGTGGAGAACGCCTTGGTTTCACGGGAAAAATTAAGAGTTATAGGCAAAATCTCATGAACTGGAGGCATCGATTTCTTAGCTCAAATGGAAGAGCAACGGCAAGGAAAATGGACTTATAACGAAATTGTATATTTTATTAACATTATAATTACTTCAGAATTTCTACATTTTATTGTGCAAGTTTTGCAAGAAAATATTATAATAAAAATAATTTTAATAGTATTTTTCAAGTAATGCAAAATTGCGAAGTTTTTGTAATATTTCTTCGTTTTACGTGGCATATTTATGCATAAATCAGATCTCTAGCATGATGTTTTGCTTTTGTTTACAATACCAAACCTCACCAATAATTTTCGTAGCATTCGTTCCACCACTTTGCCTCTTTCTTGGAAATAGTCCATATAGCTCTGCTCTTGCTCAAAAAGGATAATATTTTTTTTCCGCGTCCTTGTTACTTTTAAATGACTTGACAAATATCTGTTTATTATGTAATTGTAATGTTTACAAGTAATTTCATGCTAGCATTCCAAATAATGTTTGTATTGTGTCTCTTTTTCCTTCAATCCTGAACCGAAGTTTGTTCATTAAGATTTCTTTTACCATACAAGAATAGGAGATGGACACATTTAGCGAGTGACTGCAAACCAGTTTTCCAAATCCGCCGCTCACTTCAGTGAACAATACTAAGGGCATTCAATAAGTCCTTATAAAATCCAAGATATTACACTCGTAACATCGCAAAAAGTTCGCGTTTAGTAACCGTTGTCTCTTGCTAGATGACAGTTAACTTTCAGTTAAATCCATCACGTGTTTCGTTGCCATAAGTGATTGAATCAACAATCTTGTGTTTATTTAAAAAGATTGAAATAAAACGAGTATCGTGCGGTGATTAATATTTCTATTTAAAAGACATAACACCGGCAGAGATAAAAGCCGGGTTGGATGAAGTTCATGGCATATCTATTCCTGCGTAGGCAACAATTTACAACTGGATACATGAATTTTAATGTGGCACTATATCCACAAATGATGAATATCCAGTAGAAATGACTTCCTCCAAAAGGTTGACAAAATCTGGGATATGATTTTGAGTGATCAACGAATGAAAGTTTGCGAAATAGTAGATGTCACAGGCATATCACAATGTACAGTTACCTTAATTTTGCACCAAACATTAGGTCTGACAAAGATCTCGGCAAGATAGGCGCAATCGTGTGATCCATTTGGAAACTGGTTTGGAAATTTGCAATCGCAATCCTGAGAGTCTGTGTTTCGATACATAGCTATGGATGAAACATAGATATACTACAAACAGAAACAAAAGTACAATCGAAACAATGTTTTTTTAAATGCCAACTGGCTCTGAAGAAGGCAAAGGTCGTGAAATCTTCAGAGTAGGCGATGGTCTCGGTTGCACGCGGAATCATTGAGTACTTGTAGAAAGGAAGAACGATAAATGGAGAGTATAATGCAAGGTTATTACACCGGTTGAACGGAGAAATCGAGAAAAAGAGCCTTCATTTGGCAAAGAAAGGGAGTCTATTCTATCAAGACAATGCAAGGGTGCACACCTGCGTAGTTTCGAGGGCGAAAATTGTAAAATTAAGTTTAGAATGACTACAACATCCAGCGTATATACCAGATTTAGCCCCCAATGACTTTTATTTTATTTCCAAACTTGAAAAAGTGGCTCGGCAGAAAACGATTCACGTCTAATGAAGAGCTCATCTTGCAAACAGATCCTATTTTGAAGACCTTCCAAAATCCTACAATCCGAAAGGTATACAACAGTTGGAGAATCGCTGGAAAAAGTGTTTCGAGCTGAATGGAGATTATGTTGAAAAATATAAAATAAGTTACCAAGAATAATTTGTTTTTCTATCTTTTTTGAGGACTTATTGAACTCCCCTTGTAAGTTCATTGAACAATAAGCTCTAGTACCCAACAGGTTGGTTGTGTGGAACACAACTATAAAGGGGATTCTCCAACAATAGGTAAACAGTACAGGAACAATAATATCGCAAGGTTTTTCCTGTTGTCTGTACATAGTAGAGGAAAACAATTTTTACTAGTCGATCACGATATGAATGCGTTTGGTGGGCGAGAAATTAAAAATGTTACGGTACAAGTGTGCGGAGCACTGAAAGTAAGGTCAGGATTTTCATTTTGCAATTTGATATTTCCACTGTGTGCTTCCCGCTCATTTTCCTCAGAGCCCAAGTTTTGAGGACCTCCTGCAAGTGGTTTCATATCGCGGTTGAGTAATAAGCTATTGTAATTTGTGTGCAGGTAGCATGAAAATCTGGCGCGTTATTGTATTATTGAGTTAGTATTTTGCAAAGTATTTAAAATGTTTTAAAGAAAAGTGGGTTTTTTACAACAGTGACTTTTTTGTGTTATTTTCTTTTCTTTTCTTTCCTTTTTATTAGTATCGTTTTACATTTACAAAGTGGGCCAAAAGTCCCGCTCCTTAAGGGCTATATCATATGTTGAATATGAGAACATTGGACACCAAGTTTGGCGCAACAGGATGCCAATCTGCTACAAATAGCTCTCGAAGATGATTTTCATTTCTGATCTTCACCTCGTACATCTCTGCCTTCAGGTACCACCATAACGCAAAATCCTTTGAATTTAAATCAGGGGAGTGAGCACACCATTCAAGCTGTCCTCTATTACCAATTCACTGCGGGAAGTTGTCATACAGAAAGTCAGTACTGGAGTAGAGTAATGTGGTGGAGCACCATCCTGCATGAACCACTCAGGGCGGGAACTAATGGCATCCAAATCGGGCAATAATGAATCTCCAAACATTGTCAGTTAAGCTTCACCGTTGACATTTGTGTTAAAAAGTGGGGGCCAATGATCGAGTATTTCCACAAACCACACCAAACCATTACATGGACAGCTCCTTGTTCTTTGGTGCTAGTAAACCAATCTGTATTACTGTCAAACCAGTAAAGTAAATTTTGTCTGTTAACTTCACCATTTACATAAAATTTGTTTCATCTGAAAACATAACTGTTGATAAAAACTGAAGTATCTTCCATTTTGCGCAGAAATCAACCACAGATGTCCATGCGACGACCCGGATCATTTTATCACATGGTGCAACAACTGAAACTTTGTGCATTTTGTGCGAGGAGTACCAAGTTCCATGCTTGTTCGGTGAGTTGATTTCGTGAGGCTACCCTTCACCAAAACCACTTCTCCCGTTTCTGCTGATGTGCGTGGGCGCCCAGATCGGGGGGCATCTCTCACACTTTCAGTATTCCTGAATTTATCATCAGTCTTCCAATTGTGCTGTGCGACACTGGCTCTCGTTCAGGTTGCCACTGATTAAATGCAGCCGCAGCATCTCTTGTGAACGTCCTTTTCCACAAGAGAACAAGTTCTACAGTCGTCAACCTCGTGAAACCTTAAAATAAAGGGTAAAAAGGTTAGATCCCTAAGATACGGGACTTGTGGCCCATTCTCATGATGTGTAGATTCATCAATACACATTATTTAGAACGTTGCATAAAGCTAACCTTAAGTTTTGTAGCTGCCATCCTACAACATATGCTTGCATAACTTGTTGATAGATAACCTTAGTTGTGCAGTCACTTTCTTGTTTCTTGTGCCAGGATGAATTTTGAGATTGTAGAAGTGCCGAGCTAGATGCATCAAGTAGTTGCTATGGTTGCAGCTGCGGAGTTGTATTTCTGTTTCTGCTATTATTACTATTATGTTTATTCTGTAGGTTGGGCTTTGGTCCCTGCATATTCTTCGCAATGCTTAACTGTAGATGTGATAATCAAACAAAAAAAGAGTAGATTTCTCATATGCCGGATTTGTGTCAGTGCATTTAGACATGACCCGTCGGTATTAGTAGTTTTATTCACAAGATGTATGTTAAATATATCACATTCTGGTTTCTAATAGATAGGGAGCATTATAATGCTTTGACAATCCCGTGTTGTTTTCATCACCCATAGATATCTGTAGATTTTTCGAGCGTTAGGGTTTATGAAGCACATTTGCCGCAATGCCTACTGCAGTAATGCTAACAATCATATACTGCTGTTACCAATCAACACAACCGCAAGCTTTAGGGCAGTGCAATCTGTTATAATGTGTGTTTATAAATCATCTGTGCCATATTGCTTTTTCACCCTGAAACCGGGAAGGATACTATTTAATAATGCATCTCGTAACTTATAAATTTATTATTTTCATAGACTCGAAATACACCTAGTAAATGATAAAAATAAAACAGTGAAATAATATGCATATACTCTTATGATATTCTCCACCCTAGAGCATATTATCTATATACTTCATTTTAATCGAAGGAAATAGAAACAACTTCATCTTGGCATAGTTAAGCAGACAACAACAAATACGATAGTCAAATGTTTTAAAATTGATTTTCTTTTTTTTTTTTTTTTTTTTTTTGTTACCTTAATGACCTTTAATCTGATTGGTCATTTCAGACGATGAATGAAATTGGTGGAATAATACTGAAATGAGCTCGGGATCCATTGAGCTTAAAGCTACCCAACATTCGTCCCCTCAGGATAAGGTAAAACCCCGAAAAAACCTTATCCAGGTAACTCATCCTAGGCGAGATTCGAGCTCGCGACCTGTTGAATGTGAGGCACACACGCTACCCGTACACTACCCAGGGAGGCAGTCTTAACATTCTTCGTTACAACTGTGAGAAAAAAATGAAAATTAATAGGAGTTGAAAAATTAACTATAGATAGATTTGAACAAAAAATAACGGATTTCTCCAAAATGGCTTTGCCACAAAAAGATTGTTTGGGAAAATTATGTTTTAAAGAGATCTAATTTTTATATGCATAAGTTTTCCTCTATTGCTTATCAACTACTAAGTTTATATGAATGAATGAAGGTGGTTCACAAAACATTCAGAGAAAATTCAAGATATATATGTTATTTATTATAAAATACCTTTAATATATGGCATTTTAATTAAATTCTTCGAGACTTTAAAAAAATGTACTGTGTAAGGGTAGTTGTAGTTCGGGGTTTAAACTTTTCGGTCATCATCTTTGGCAAATATGAGCCTAAACACAAGTTTAGTACTTATCTGACTTTTCTACTCAAGTTATATTCACGCGCGCGCGCACACACACACACACACACACACACACACACATACATACACAGGAAACGGACCTTTTCCTAAAAGTGATTTCTTTCTATTAAGGGAGTCTCAAAACATATTCCAGGTGAAGTGTCAGCATCAACATTTTGGAATGCAATACCTTCCTTATCTACCATGTCTATTTACGCGCTTACATGTAGTCCATAATGGAACGGAGTGGTTTATATTGTCTGAGACAATATCTCGTCCAACTCTCTACAAAAGTGACCACATTTTTTCCCCAGAACATAATTCTAGCCAATGGATTGCCAGGGTTCTTTACCTCCACCAAAATATGGGTGAACTGTTGAAGGATAGCATGATAACTTAAAATTTGTATTTTCTTGTTTCGCTACCGTTTCCTTAATTCGGTTTTGTTAATGCCTCAATAATGGAAATAAATTGAATGATTTCTATACATAGGATATGTAGCAGTTGTCCAGTTTGACAACACATGCCCTTCCTCTATAACGCCAAATTATATGCTGACATTTTTTGGTTTTTCCTTGTGTATCAATCTTAGTGGGACCCTTTCATAGAGATAGTTTCTGGATTATCCTTTCATCCCAATATAGTTCATTGGTTGTGCTTATACCCCAATGTGCTTATCTTGTTGTTCAGGCCAGTCACATACAGAACCGATACTGGCTGGCAGCAATTATAGCTTGATTACTTGAAGATGGAAACTTTACATAGAGAAAAGACTATTAAGATTTACGGGAATAAGCTATTCTTATGCTCAAAAATCTACGTTGTTTTTTTCCTCCAGAGATTTCCACTTTCAAGTAATCAAATATGGACTCCATTCAGCCAGCTATCACTTCTCTATCTAACTGGCCTGAAATGCAATATAGCGATGCTCGCCTGTGGTGCCATAACAGTAAGAGCGGACATTAAACACTGCCAAGAATGAAATGATACGCGAACCAATGAACTATGATATAATGTGAGATGAAGGGGTGGTTTCTATACTGCCTCTATGAAAGCCCATCACTACAAGAGGATAATAATCACATAGTTATAGATTTATATCGCTTTTCAACGTTTTCACACTACCTTGTGATTTGCTATTTCTTTTCGTCGGGAATGTTGTTATTAATCTTTAAAATATTATTTTGCTGCTTAAAGTGAAATCAGAAATTTGAATAAAATTGTGAAAAATTATAAAAAATATTATTGTTCCATAATAAACTTATATAAGTTCTAAGCTTTCAAAAAATATACAGCTTTTTTCACTTGGCGCACTTTAACTAGCAATTAATTGACGCTATAGATGAGTAGGCGAATGCTTATTATTCGGCACTCCCAAAATTAAACTTTATTATCTCACAAACTTTTTTTCATCACTTGTCCATACTCAAAAGAAAATGGTTGCTATACTTTTCCAAAATTACGCTCCAGTTTTAATAAAATATTATTAAATTTTGAAGCATCAAGATTTCTGGTCATTATGTAAAATAATATTTTTTATAATTATTAAGAATATTTTTAAAAGTGCATCATGTAGCTTACTTTTATTAGAACAAGGAATTTAGGCAGAAAGGTTACTTAAATAGTAACATGTATATTTTGTAAATAATAATTATTCAAAATGTAAACCGTTAAAACAATAGCAATGCTTTATTTAATAAGACTGTTATATCATTGGATAGCTATCGTTCACAATAGGAGTTGATTGTACTCCAGGAATAGAAGCTAAGCCCTCCCTCAAAGAAAGAATCAGGTAGGTTCCTATTCCTTGCTTCTTGTGCTTTCAAGGGTCTGCCGTTCATTGTTCGCATGAAAGTTGCAGACTTACTGCCTGGAGGAGGAAGCCACTAGGACTCCACAATGGGCCGTAGCGACCAATGGGCGGGATGGAGAGAGAACAGCAAAAGTTGAACCTCGAGTTAACAAGAATCCTGGAGCAATCTACCACAGATGTTGCCTTTATTAATACCCTCCGTTTCCTTCAACAGAAAACTGTGTTGCTGGTGGTTTATCAAACTGAGTAACTTTCTATTCATTATTACATTCTTTGCACGTAATATGTATAGAGCAAATATTGTATTCCACCCAAAAATTCCATATTCGTAAATATGTTTTGAGGTGCCCCGAGTCGAAAAAACACATTTTAGAAAAATATCCGTGTATGTGTGTGTCTGTGAACAGCATAGCTCAAAAATTAAAGAACCGTTAAATACCAAACCTGGTATTTAAATGTGGTACCTTCTAAGGATGCAACAAGAAGAATTTAAAGAAAATTCCCCCATTCTATATTGCGCTTTATATGAAAAATATTTTGAAATTATTGATTTTCTAAGAAACTAAAAATTTGTAAGTAAGTTAGTAAGTTTTAAAGTCGTTTTTCTCTACTATGTGGTAAGATGGAATTTGAAGGTGGGAATGTTCTAAAATATTTACTGTGTCTATAATGAATTAAGTACTGTGGCTATTGATGCATGTTTTTAACTCGATTAAAAAAACTTAGAAATCTAAACGTTTGTAAGAATACTTCGTAGGCAGAGTAATAAACACTTGTGGGCATAATATAAGGTTCTTAAGATTGCAAAAACGCATGGTTGGATAATAGCTAATACAGATTTAAAATTTAAAGACTGTTTATCTTAGGTATAACCGCATAATTTGTTTTGAGAATTCATATCGAAAAGGAAGATTGTAACCAAATGATGGCTATAATTTCTATACCTATCTTAAGATTGAACACTATAAATATGTGAATGTAACACATCATGCTTTTGCTTTCTCTACTAACTACTATGTACGTACATATTAGGTAGAGAAGTTATCAAAAATTCTATAACTACCAGAAATACCTGTTTTGAGGACCCCTGATTACAAAAACATTTACTGTCACTAGCACGATATTGGATAGAAAATGTATTGTATTCCACATAAAACTTAAATTATGAGATTTCACCTTAAGTACACGTTTTGAGGATCCCTTAATCCAAAAAAAAATAACCAAAAAAAAAACAACACATTTTTATAAAAAAGATTTGTATATGTGCCTGTACACAACAAATCAAAAACGAAAATTCGGCTAAATACCAATTTTGATATTTAAGTTCAGTATCTTCGATAGCTGCAACACCAATATTTTCAAGAAAATCCCTTCACCCCATACTATCTACCGTTTACATGGAACATTTTTCGATCGCTTTTATTTTGATAAAAATGGCTCAAATAATTATTAAAATACCGTATATTAATGATATTTACCAGACAAAATGTACATCTTAATTGTTTTGGAAAAACTTCATTCTGGATGGCTTTTACATACCTGCAAACCGTAAGAGATAGATAAAAAGTTACTTAAAATAATAATAATAATAATAATAATAATAATAATAAAAACACAAAAACAAAAACACGTGTATTAAAACATACAACTAATATCAGATATATTTTTATGGATTTAACCATTTTCGGGAATTCATTCCTGTTTCTCTTGTTTTACTGTTGGCCGTGCGAAAAGAACCCAATCAAACACATAGCGATCAACGTTTAAAGAGTTGAGAACGTTTTAGTCTAATACATCCCCTTACTTCTCTTCTACTTTTAAGGTACTAAGATTTAAAATGGTCGTCTCCTTAGCGCGGTGGTAGCGTTGCTGATTACCAAGCGGGAGACCTGGGTTCGATCCCCAGTACCGGCGTGGAGATTTTTCCCCCGCTGGGAGACCTGGCCCGGGGTGCACTCAGCCTCGTAAGGTCCCTGGGGGGCCAATTGAGGAGCTACTTGATGGAGAAGTAGCGGCTCCAGGTCATGAGGACCGCATTAACCGGCCGGGGGGACTCGAGGCGCTGACCACGTCTCACCCTCCAATACTGCACCCCATCCATGACGTCTGTAGTGGACCGAGATGGGGGACGCAGCGGCCGGGCGGTAGGCCAAGGTTCCCCGTGAGCTGTCGTGCCATGGAGTTAAGTTAAGATTTAAAATCATTTCTGTTAATATTTATCTTCAGTAACATGACGTAGATACAAGAAGATTCTGAAAGAAATTACCGAACAGGGAGGTATAGTCATTTGAATGGAATAAATCACATTTTTAGAAGAAAAAAAAAGTTCTGTGTGTGTCCTAAACAGCAACACCAAAACCGAAATATCGAACAAATACCAAAACTGTGAGACTATGCTTTGAACAGTCTCTCTATCTCAAATTTCTCATTGTATGGAATATTTTTTAAAATCTTTTCTAAAAATGTTTAACAATTGTGTTTAAAGTGTGATATATTAAAATATAATTTGGAAGTGTCGTCTTCTTCAGCAGTGGTTCTCACGTTCACCTTGGTAAGCCAGTCACCGCAATTAGACGCTAGGATGCTTAAAACTACATTGAAAAATCTGATGTGTTCCATTTATATTACTTTCTCTACATCTCTGTACGAAATCAATGTTAAAAAGCTTATTCTTCTATCTTCATCATGGCAATCAAGATAACCATTAGTAGAAATTGTCCTTATTACTTGGCTCCTTGCAAGTAGCAGGCTAAATGTGTGATGTGTTTCATTCACATGATGCCCTCTAGCATTTATTCAAAAGATTATTCTATAATCTACATCAGCTAATCAATATAACTATCTTATTAGTTGCTCCTTGTAAGTAGAAGGGAAATAAGAAAATACACAGGCTAAAGCAATGGTAAAGGCCTTTAAAAGCCGGTCACTATAGGAAATAATTGACACTCAATCTCTTTGATTGCCAGGAGTAAACAAACGAGAAACGAGAACAAAGATGTCTTCCCGTTTGAGAGATTTTTAAATGGCTTAAAATTGAACCCAATAATCCGGAATATCTCGAAAACAGTTTATTCTACAAAAAAAGTATACGGCATAAATTGTGTGTTTAACGTGATCTAATTTTTTTGTGTAGTATGTTTTTGTATCTCTCTTACGGTTTGCCAGTTTTACATTTTATTTGTCTTATAAATATCTTTAATATACGATATTTTAATCAAAATGTTTAGTCATTTTTGAGAAAATCAAAGTTTTTGAATTCTTTCTATGTAAAGAGTAGTTTGGGGTGGGGTATTTTCCTAACAATCTTTGTGTCACATTCTTGGGAGATACTAAACTTATATATCAAGTTTCTTATTTTAGCGACTTTTCGTTTTTGAGTTATCGTGTTCACAGACACACCGACACACGAACACACACGGATCTTTTTTCAATTTTTTTTATACAGGGGACTCTAAAACGTCTATTTCCAGTGAAATCTGGGGTCAAACTTTTGCGTGAAATGCAATACCTTCTCCCCACATTATGTACATAGTACGTGTAGAGAAAGTAAAAATCGTCACGACTCTAACATTGATGCGCAGTAGTGGTACATGACAGGAGGTGAGTGTTCTATCTACTGCGATTCCTTACTCCCCCATCATTCTTCTTGTTTCTATTCTACTGCGCATATGAGTGTTACGACGTTTTAAACAAACTGTACCTACATATATTGAAACTATTTCTGAAAAGGTTATTTCCATTATTACGAAATAGGCAGAAAAAATGCATTAGTTTCGGTAGTTTTATAATACGTAAATTTACATGGGCAGAGAATGTCATGAGAAAGTAACATCAGATTTTCAAGTGTTTGCTTTCACTTAGCGTATTAAACAGTGTATTAAACGAAAAAGCCGGAAAGTAATTCAGAAAGGAATACATAGATGAATACCATAAAATATTTGCGATTTCCTGTACCCATTATCGTTTATTTTTACATTTCCATTAGAAATATTCTATCAATGTTGCAGAAATGCTTTTAAAGCTGTCAAAGCCTTGAGTTTTGTACACTCTCCAGAGGAAATAAAGCATAGTGACAAGTACTTGGATACAAATATGATACATTTTTGAGGTACAAAAGCAACAGTAACAAAATCTCGCTCTGTAGGACTATATACTATTTTTGAGCCATAGTTCAAACTTTTGCAAGTCAAAGAAAATCTTAATTCCAGTTGGAAGAGCTACTATAATTTCTTCTGTAGGGTATGCTTTTATATCTATACCTATTCCAACTGAAAATATATTACGAGTCATGCAAAAATACTAATAAAGCGATCATAGAACATCTGTCATAAATCATAAAACGTTTAGAATGAAGCTAATTTCACAGACTACTCACAGAAAATTTAAGATAAACATTTGACTATTCGTGTAAATTATGTTAAACATCCGAAATTTTAATGAAAATGTTGTAGCCATTATAAAAGTTAAAGTAACAAAAATATTCATATTGACAGTAGCTTAAGATTAGCAGGATAGCATCTTGTGGACTGTTTTACGGGTAATTAATGCCTTTGCACGCTCTTCAATGAAAGTTGTAAACACTCTTGCTTCAAATGGATTGCTGAAGAGTTGCAATTCATACAGAAGGACTTTGCAGATATATCTACGACAATAATATCTATTTGGAAACATTGATCATCGAAATGCCACCAGCCCTAAAAGCTGTCGATGAACTTGAGCAAGCAATTAATCAGAGACTCGCGAGATCTGTTTTAGACCGTGTGAAAAAGAAAGTGAAAATATGTCAAGGTTTTAATAATGCGTGAAATACGAAATGTACTACCAATTATTCATGGAGTATCTGACCCAATAGTTGACGATGTGTTCTATTTCCGTTTGTGCCAATCATATTTTGTGATGAGTAGTGAAGTTTTTCACAATATAAAACCTGTTTACAAGCCAATCGGAGACAATTCACATTTGAGACGTTAGGAATGCATATTGTTGAGCTTCTATATATCTTGAGAGAAAATGAAATGGATAAGGATGCCGATGACTTGTTACACAACAACAATTGAATGTATATAAAAAACAATTATATTACAATTGTTGAATGAATGAATGAATGAATGAATAAGTGTATTTATTAACATAGCAATATCATACATAGAATTTCAACAGTCGCACGGGTCCACAGACCGTACGTGCTTTTGTAATACACATTACAAGCAATATTAAAACAACAACCGCAACAAAGAATTAAAAGAGTAAACACGAAAATAAAACACAAAGGAAATACACAGTCAAAAGCAATATTAAACAACAATAAAATTAAGAGTGAATCCGAAAATAAAGATACAAAGATATTCAAATATAGCAATTTAAATTTACAGCACAGAGTACACCTTCATAAATGCACCCTCTTATAATAGATAATTACACTAAAAAGACATATATACACATAATGTATACAACCCTAGCACAACAGTGACCTAAGTATGACATAATATATATGTATGTAGAACATTGTAGTCACTTTTGTTTAGTTGATCTTATTCCCCCTCCCCCCTTCTCTATTGGCAGCCTCCTCAGATCTCAGCTGTCTTGCCTTAAGTATAAATGTACCTACCCCGTCCATGTTTTCCGTGCCTGCCAGTAGTGTCCAACATGCTTCTATCCCTACATTTGCAGTGGTAAAAAATCGCGGCAAATATTTTTCCCGCCATTCCTCCGTACCCCTACATCTTGCCAAGATGTGAGTCCACGACCCTTCCTCCTCGCAAATGGGACAGATTCTCGTACCATTCTCGTCAGAAATTTTCGTGCTCCTCCATGCTCCTAGTCTAATCCACGCGAGCCCCTCTCTAATGAGTTAGGTACCTGTTTTGATGTATTGCTCCATACCCCACTCCGATTTCAGCCCAGACTGACTTCTAATGACACCTTCTCTGTGCATTGCGCAATTATTTGCTGTCTGTCAATATCACAGAGACATTTCTTAATTTTTCTCCAAATACTTCGCCTGTTTTCCTGCCCCGCCATCCAAATGTCTCCCATCCCAATGGTTTCCAACCCTTTCTTTAATTTTGATGCCCACGTCAAATTACCTTCCATTCGCAACTGTTCACGGTAGCAGACTGCCCTAATTAGAGACTGGTTTCCGTGAACGATTCTCATCCAATATTTAACTGCTCTGATTTTGCACTCTATCGTTTCACTATGTGCCCCGAATTCCCTCATTATTCCGCAGTTTGCCGTACCCCTCCCTACACCCACAATTCCTTTCAAAAATTGGGTCCTCACTTGATCCAGATTTCCTGTTTGTTCCCACCCCCATATTTCTCCTCCGTATGTCATCGTGGATCTAACTGTCGCTCCGTATACAGTTTCCATTAAGGTTATGGAGATATTCGGAATTCTGCAGCGTATCCGGAGAGCTTCCGCCGCTTTCACCCTTGCCTTGTGTTTCGCAATGTCAATGTGTTTTGTCCATTTTCCGTTCATTGTAAATGTGAGTCCTAAGTACACAAAAGATTTAACATTGTCCAGTATCTGTCCTGCATATGTCCAAGTCTCCTCCCTGCTATAAACACAACCCTTTTTGAAAGTCTTATTCACATTAACTGTAAGTAGCCATTCATCGCAATAGTTCTTAAGTTTGTCCAGTCATCGTTGCAATCCGTTTACTGTCGTAGAGCACAATACTAAATCGTCTGCGTATAAAAGTGTTGGGATCTGCAAATCCGCTACTACTGGCGCTTGAATATTCTCTGCTATCATTGTATCAGTAATATCATCCACAAAGAGATTAAATAGCAAGGGAGATAAAATACATCCCTGCCTCACTCCCCTAATGCCACAAAAGCACAATGAAGCTTTCCCCGCTTAACTAACAGTTGCTTCGTCCTTAAAGTGTCTAATATAAAAGCGGCATCTATGGTACTGTGTCCTTCTCTGAAACCCATTTGAAATTTTGAAAGTTTGCCAAATTTAGATTCCCAGTCCTTTATTCGGTTATATAACACTCTATAATAAATTTTCTCCATAATTGGCGAAAGAGTAACCCCCCTATAGTTATCCGGATTTCCAATAGTTCCCTCCCCTTTATAAATGGGATGAATAATGCCCTTTCCCCAACAGGTAGGGTAATTCCCCTCAATAAACAATCTGTTAAATATCTGGAGAATACTCCTACCAAACTCATTAACTTTGGCTGCGGCTTTAAAAACTTCCGGGGGCAGCCCATCCAACCCTGGAGCTTTGCCTTCCTTCAGGCTCCTCAGCGCCTGTGCTATTTCTCGTGCTGATATTTCTTCGTCCAGTATTGGGATCTCAAGATTTCCCAAAATTTGCACTTCCTTTATAAAAGTTCCTTATCTTTTACCTTTCCCGAATATTCCCATAAAATGCATTGCCCATTTTCTGGGAGAAATTTCGTTGGGCGCCTGACGGTTGCCTCTTAAATGTTTTACTACTTGCCACATCTCAGCGTTATCCCCCCGTGTTAACATATTACTAATTTTCTGAGTAATTTTGTCTTGCCACATAGTTCTCTTTTCCCGTAAGAGCTGTTTATACTCACTTCACTTTTTTGTAAACAATTTCCTAATGTCATCTCCCCTTCTGAATTTTGACAGAGCCTCCTCTGCTTGTTTCTTTACAGTTCTGCATTGCTGGTCATACCAACCATTGAATCGTTTTACCTTACCATGCATTTGGACTTTCATTGTCCCCGCAGCCGTTGCTATTATATGCGTTTAGTTCCTCCGCTGTGCCTGCGTTCCTTTCCCCTAATCTTCTAATTTATCAACAAATACTTCTTTTTCTATCGGTTTCCATATAAATTCACTAATGAATCTCCCTTCGTCCCCCTGCCCCTCTTCAGGTGCATGCGCCACTATGGCCGTCTCTATATTCAGTTCCAGGACAACCGGACAGTGATGTGACTCGATACGATCCCCCACCCAAAAATTTCTAATTCTGCCAATTAAACCCTGACTTATTAAAATAAAATCTATTACACTACCCCCATTTTCATTTATGAAAGTGAGTTCTCCCTCTCGATCCTCACCGTACTTGCCATTCATTATTTCTAAAGAGAAGGCATCGCAGAAAGCAAGTAATTGTCTGCCCTCCCCATTAATAAAACTATCCTTGCTCTTTCGTTGACCTTCGCGGAATTCCTCCCCCCATTGATGACCCCCCGTTAGAGAAATATTCTCCCCTCCTAACCTCGCATTAAAATCTCCTAAGAGAATTAATTCAGTTCCTGGAAACTTTTCCTGTAACTGCACTCACGTTTCGGTTAAGTCACTGAAGAAATTCCTGTTTGCATACTTGGACGTTGCTGGCTGGTTGTATAATCCCATAACTATTATTTGTACTCCCCCTGTGCCAAAGATACAGCAATCACCCCTTCCAAACTGATTTCTAATTTAGTTACAATTGTTAGTTCCCGTAAATCAGTGGTACTTATGTTTACCATCCACCAACAACAATCACCTTCTACTGCTAGTGAAAACATCAGAGTATACCTCGCAACCACTGTCCCATTTTCCTTCTATTAGTACCACTATGTACACTTTGCGTTATGAATACATCATAACTATATAAGTGCTGCGATAACTTCGATTTTGTCCCGCTTTCAGTCCCCAAGATGCTATCTCTAGTGATTAGTGAATAATGGCAATACTTTATGGAAAACTTTTATGTCATGTTTTTGGAATATGGTGAACTTCAACATCAAAATATAATTTATCTTCAAATTAAGTAAAGTGATCGCTTTCCGTTGTTTATAAATTGTGTAATTGAATGTATGGTCATTTTTGAACAGTTAGATTTCAAATAACAGTCACATTATTTTATTCTGACCTCTTAATTCAACTCTTATACTTTTTCTTCATATGGAGCCCTTACACACACAAGGACTTGCAAGCCACCATCTGGGGTCAGATTCCTGTTCAGGAGCAAACGCCTCTGAATCAGAGAGCGAGAGAGAGAGAGAGAGAGAGAGCGAGAGAGAGAGAGAGAGAGAAAGAGGGAGGGAGGGAGAAATGACAGGATGGTTGATCAGCCTGATGTCTAGAACAATAGCGAGGAAGAAAATTATTTGGAATGACGTTGAAATGGACGAACAGAAATATGGTACAATGAATAGCGGAGGAAACAGGAGAAAACCTACACATACACTGATATGTCCACCACACATTCTAGGTATGGTTTGCTCGGATCAAACCAGGGACACCTTGGTGAGAGGCGAGTGGTCTAACCACTCAGCTACGGTCCGTCTCAATCTTTATGTACAAAGTAGTAACCACAAAGATAAATTGGATTCGGGATGCATTTTCTCCAAGATAATTATGCATGCCTTTTCAATAGTTATGTAATCTATCTAATGGCTTCCTTTGTTAGACAGCTCTGGTATACACTGATATTGTTAAGTCAGCACATTAAACGAAAGCAATTATCAGGTTCTAGAAAGCCGAAGTTAACACAAGAACCAGATGCAGAAGAAGCGGCTTTCTTTAACTGACATTTATCTCGCTAATGGGTTGTCGAAATGAGGAAGAAGCCATTAAAGGTGTCACAGAAGTTTCTGGAACATCACAAAGCAAAATCCTCACTCTTTTTGCTCATCACAAATATATTGGATGTCTGAAGAAGCATCCGATAAAACAGGTTTCTTATACTCGAAGCATAAAATATGTATTACGTTCAGGTATTCTAAACAGACGTATTTAGATGTACTATTGAAATTTACAACATGTCTTTATTAAAACGCGTAAATAATCTAATATATATCAATTATCTTTAATAAATCACTGAACAATTAAAAGGACTTATAAACACAGATATTAGTATGAACATAATAGTCATGGCTATAAAAATGATATTTTGATAATGGCAATAAATGATTAAATTTTTGTTTAATTTTTGTTTCAGTGCTGGTTTTCTTCCTATACAAAGCATGTAAACCAAACACAGAATGTGTTGCTTTACTTCATTCTACCCCAAAATTCGAAAATGAGGATTCACCGTGGATATATGTGGGCGTAACGAAATAGAGCAGCATCAGCTTAAATGTATGAGAATATTTAACAGAGGTTCTAGTTGATTTGTTTTGAACGAGTTAACAATTGTTTATAGATGATTAATCGTTAACTGTTCTTGAATCGAAGCACGAAGAATTATAAATGCGTTGCGTTAAATCTGGGAGTTTCTACAGTGTTAAGGACTTTATGTTTATGTTACAAGTTTAAGTTTAAGTTATTGAGACTACATAAGCTGCTATCGACGTAACGCTTTTCAATCGCCTAACATTGCTTTACAGCCCCTTTAGCGTTAGTAACTTACGAGAAGCGCAAGACAGCAACGAAAGGCAAAAGACGCCTTTCTTTCTGTTTATCTTGAAACGCGAGAGATGACAGAGCAACTTATATTAACCAAGTCCCGCCTACATCAGACTACGCTACCGTAATTCCCATGTTCTACGTTACCAAATTTTACACCTTTTACACATACACTTTACATTTTTAATTATCTTGCTAAGCATCCCTTAGGTTTCCGAACACAGTAATGCAATGAATTGAACGGGCGTGCATGTGTCTTATATTTACTGAGATTCGTGGAAGTTTATTTCCTTCACTGCTACGACTTCAGGGTAATTGCTTTCATCTACGTAACTTACCTTAACTAATGACGTCTTACCTATGAGAGAACCTTCCTTTTATAATCATGCTTCGCTAAAGGCTTACCACTAATGTTTTACATACAAATGAATTATTTGTTTATTTTAATTATTCGTGAAATTATTTATTCCAACTGTTTCTCTATTTACCCATTATTTCTAAAATATATTTAATTTTTGAGTAACTAAATTACTTTAATTAAAATATGACATTCGAGATATTTGCATGGCAACTGAAATCTTGAAATAAATATTCTAAATTATCTATGAATAGTATTATATAACTGGAAAATCTGCTAAAAGCTTATCACAAAAATATATTTTAAGCACATTTTATAGCCAACACTTTTTCTGTAGAGTATTTCCGAGATATTCATTATACTCTTGCTTATACTTTTACACCAAAATGCAAAATTATAATAAAATTTTAGTACAATTTTAATACAAAATGCAGAACGAACGTTTTGCTTATACTTTTTTTTTCACGTGACCATTGTCATGTAAACACACTAATCACGCTATTTAGAAATCTGAATATCGCTTTTCCCTTGTACAAGGAAATTTGTAGCCGTTATTTGATAATTTATTTGAATGAACAAGAAGTATAGCTTGGTTTAAATATTTAAATATTATTGACTTCCTGCAAATAAAGCATGACTGCAAAACAGCACGGACTATCCCACTTGCATAAGAGAGGTGGGAGTTATTGTTCCACCTAGATAATTTTATGCACGTGATTGTACATAAGCTGCACAGAGAGGGCGAGAGGGTGAAATGTAAGGACACCGAGAAAAGCTATTTAATTCAAAATGTCTTTTTTGTCGTTAATATTTTTAATTAATATTGACTTTTGGGCGAAGAAAGGACCAAAAATCTGCACAGTAACCAAAAAAATCACGAATCAAATACCAAAACAAAGAGTGTAAATGGTGTTTTTCTTAGGGTTCTACTAGTACTTGTTATATCGTATATTTTCAGGAATAATTCTAACTAGCCAAAATTCTTTGGAGGCTTTGCAAGTAGTGCGGGGCCATATTCGGAAGGTATAGATTTCTTCCCGCCGTTGCGAGACCTTTCTCTCAAAACCTGCCTTCGTGTGCTTTCGCTCGAGCGCCCTTTCTGGTTTTGTGGGTATTACCCAGGTGGCGTCGGAGTGTTTGTTCTGGAAAAGTCCATGCTTGCGCACGTTGTCATACATACATGGCGGTCCTTCGTGTACTCCGCTCATCCCTGCGTAGTAGGAATCAGTAACTCACAAAGGGCCACAAGGATCTAGTGCGGTGCTCTACAATACTGACACCTCGTGCGGGGAAGGTACCACCACCCTCTGCAGTTGCCGCGGCGGGAGCATTGTGGACCCCGAAAACCCATGGTACTTCTAACGTTTATAGGAATTAGTCGGTCCGAACATCAGAGTCCCTCCCGTAAAGGAGCTGTTCGGATTTGGCTGGACTCGGCGGGATAGTGGTTACAAAAACACATGAAAAATTGGGTACGCTTATGATGTGGGGCTTGGTCTAGGTTTGAGACACATTATTGTCCTCCGGCCAGTAAAATGGATAACTTATAGACACAAGCTGGTAACTGTCGCCGCGACAGTCATTCCTCTATGGGGTTGACGCGTAAATGGTGCATCCTTTTCCGTCCTTGCGAGAGAAAGGAGATCCGGTTTATAAAATAGGTACCAGCATAATAAACCCCAACTAAATCCCTGGGACGTCTGTCAATTCACTGGTGTATAGTTTATGTCCTAGTGGCAGCGGCCCTCTCCGCGATAATCCTAAACCCAATATCTCTGAAACCGCCTGAGGGAAGACTTATCTGAGCATTCTATTGGGTCATTAAGATTGGAGTCGTTATGGCCTACCCAGCTTTGTGGTGGTCACCGGCTGCGGTTCCTTCCTCAACCTTGCCATTAGGGGTAATCAGCAGGGAAAATTCGCTTTCGTTAGAGATTGGAGGTGTCCCTGCAGTTCACTGATTTGACATATCATACCATATATAATCCTTTAATTTTTTCCCCAATGCGAAGAACATGTAAACATATTTATTATTGTTTCAATTTATAATCCTGGCCACCTTTGACTTTATGACCATGTTAGGGCATAGTAACATCATCTGGTGTTTATTTGCTGAAACATGGGGTTTATTGTCGTTAGTTTTTTTTTTTTTAGTTTATACTCTTTAAAAAAAAACACACACACACACACATTCACTCTCATATACAACTTCTGGACTCTGTGGGGGATATGAATAGTTCTAATCCGGTCAGGAATCGGACAACAGGAGAGAAGCCAAAACTCTGACACTCGACCACAGAGGCAATCTATAAATGTTCGGGCAAACGAATGTAAAACAAACTCTGCAGTGCATGCAGTTCTTATTTCCAAACAAAAAATTTAATTTTGTCTTATTTAACCAGTACTGTAACTAATTTTCAGAACATGTATTATGTGTAGACAACTTCATCTTTATGCGTGCAGCGGTTAAGATGCAAAATGTAAGCCACTCAGCCATCCCTAATTTTCTAGAGGTTTCAATTGAACATAAAATTTCTTGTATAATGTTGACTCCAAAAGTGCAGTTCGTCGTGAATTGCTTTTTGTCTATGAATTTAAAATAAAATTAATAAAGAATTAAATTTGTTGTGCAGTTAATTAATGAGTAATTAGAATTATTATATATAATTATTTTGTTACAAATTATAAAGAAAAATTAAAATAAATGTAAAATTAAGTTATAAATTAATGGGTAAAATGTAAAAAGTCCTTAAAATTAGTTAAAAGACATGTTAATTATAGAAATTATGATTTTAAACATTTTATTTTTATGATTGGTGACATAATTTTGGGAATTATAGTTTAATACCTATTAGTATTTATTTTAGAATTATCTGTAAAATACTGACATATTAGGTGTATTATGAATAAGGGAAACAATGTAACAATTTGGAATACATACCCTGATTAGGTACCGGGGTATAATATTGCTGATTGTATTTAATTATTTATTTATTTATTTATTGCGGGCTGATGATTTAAAAAAAAAACGATAAAACAGGTTCCATGCAGCACCACATCCATCTAAAATAGATATTGGTCCACAAGTTCATATATCAGCAACCTGCAAACCACGTCTTCTAGGGATGACAATGACGAGCTTAACGACAGAATCTTTTGGGTATACAGGGTTTGGCACTTTGCCTTCATCTCCTTTTCCTGAGCCAGAGGAGCTGACTTAAAACATCACGAGAACCGGGTTCATACTTAACCCATGGTTGCTTCGTCCTCTTTGAGTACAAAATTTATTTAAGAAGTTTTAAATTTTTAGCAAAAAATTAGTAGAGAAATTACGCCATTTGTGAACAATTACATATCTATGTTTTTTAAAAAAAATCTGATGGGTTCCATTCACATGACTATCTGCTCTGTAAACATTTTATTAAAAAATATTATTTTATCTACATAATTATAAACATTATCAGAAACGGTATTATTATTTAGTTTCTTATAAGTAGAAGAGATAACGAAATACACTTGGCTGTCGCTAGGCGATTATCAAGACAGTAGAAAAGCAAAAGTTTTGAAATAGACGAGAACTTCCTGTTTGAGAAAACTAAGCATTTTAAAATTAAAACCAATAGCAGGAATTATTTTTGAAATGGTTGACTCTATAAAACAATTTTATATAACATAATTGTGTGTTTTAACGAACTATGCACTTTTGTGTAGTAATTTATCTGTCTCTTACGGTTTACTAGTTATGAAGAAGTTGTTCAGAATGAAAAGAACTTCAGAGACTGTTTCCAAGAAATTCAAGATACACATTTATTTGCCATGTAAACATCTTTACTATACTCAGTTTTAATCAAAGTCATTAGTAATTTTTTATAATATGTAAAATTTCGAAAAATGTTTCATATAAAGAATAGTTGGAGTGGGGGAACTCTTTTGGTCACATCCTTGGAAGACACTGCACTGAAATACCAAGCTAACATCAGATCTTCACGTCTACTTTTTCATTTACTATTCTTAGTTGCAACCATATTTTTAATGTTTGACGTTGAAATTTCATTAATTTTAGCAATAACTATTATTTTAATCGAATCAAATAATAACATTTGAATAATTAAAAGTATATTATTTTTATTAATCGTAACTATTGGAATTTACCATACTTTTCGTTTTTTGAGTTATCCGGTTCAAAGACAACAGACAGTCACACACGCAATTACCTTTTTCTATTTTTAATACAGGTTTCCTCAAAATATACAGGTGTTTCAAAGATACGGGACATAATTTCAGGCATGTATTTCCCACATGTAGACAATCAAATTAGTTCATTATAACATGTGTCCGGAAATGCTTCATTTCCGAGTTATGGTCTTCACAACATTGAAATTCATTGGAACGTTTTTCTTTCCGCAGTTTGTTGTCATTACAGATGATGTTCAAAATGTCCACCTCCTGCTTGAATACAGACCTCACATCGATGTCTCATTGACCTGCGAACACGATCCCAAACTCCAGGAGTATTGCGTATGTCCTCACAACTTGCCACAATTCGATTCCGAAAGGATTCCAAATCCGGCACCGGAGACGAATAAACCAATGATTTTAAATGACCCCACAAGTAGAAATCGAGAGGGTTCAGATCAGGTGAGCGTGGAGGCCAAGCAATTGGGCCACCTCTACCTATCCATCGATCAGGAAACCGTCGATCCAAGTACCGGCGAGCCGTAAGACTGAAGTGTGCAGGAGCGCCATCATGCAAGAAGTGAATGTGTTGATGATTGATCAGTGGAGTGTCTTCGAAAACGTCAGGTATGGTGTTTTCCAGGAAGTTTGTGTACGCCTGCCCCGTAAGTCTGTTTACAAGTACATGGGGTCCAACTAATCGATCACCAATGATACCGGCCCACATGTTGAGGGAGAACCGCACCTGGTGATGAGATACAACAGTTGCACGTGGGTTTTCATGCGACCATACATGCTGATTGTGGAAATTTGTTATGCCATCTCTTGTGAACTGTGCTTCATCTGTAAATAATACGACGGCAGAAAAGTTCGGATTTACACCACCTGCTGCAAGAACCACTGACAGAACCTAACTCGTGCAGGGTAATCTGCTGGTGACAGGGCCTGTACACGTTGCAAATGATAAGGATACAATTGAAACTCGTTCAACAGTCTCCAGACAGTCGTATGAGGAACATTGACTTGCAACGCTAACCGTCGTGTGCTGATAGAAGGAGTCCTATCCACAGCCTCCAGAATCTCCTCCTGCATTTCTGGAGTTGTAGATCTTGGTCGTCTCCTTCCCAAACCAGGAGAGGTGAACGTTCCATACTCGCACAGACGGGAATGGAGACGTACAAAAATGTCTTCCGATCTGGACATTGTCGCTGTGGGTACCTCTCCTGGTATAAACGACGAGCCAGCGCAGCATTGCCGTCCGCCTTTCCGTACATGAAGTGTATCTCTGCCAGCTCTTGATTTGAATACATGTCGCACAGTCTTAACGCCTAAAGAACATTGAATGTAACTTTCCTCAGAATGAACTATCAGAGCGCCCTCCTAATGTCTCCTTTGACGGCAAAGACCTGCGGAAAGAAAAACGTTCCAGTGAATTCCAATGTTGTAAAGGGCATAACTCGGAAATGAAGCATTTCCGGACACTTGTTATAATGAAGTATTTTGATTGTCTTCATGTGGGAAATACATACCTGAAATTATGCCCCGTATTTTTGAAATACTCTGTATATTACTGGTGAAATATCGCTATCGAATCCTTGGGTGGAACACAATACCTTTTTTTCCTACTATGTACATTGTACACTCGTTCTAGAGAAAGTAAAGAGGCAGATCTTGTACATAAAATGTTTGTATGTATACGTGTGTTGTATTATACCTAAATATTTTGGTAAGCTATAACTAAATACGATATATCGTATCAAAATTAAGTACAACCTTATTTTTAGGTTGTCATATGGAAATGTTCTAAGTAACATTTTCATATATTATTTTCATTGTTTGCCAATGCTTATTTTGTCTCCATATACAGTCAAAAGCCCCCCCCCCTAGCTTCCCATCAAAAACAATAAAAACTTGCCGATAATTTTAGTCTCCATAGCGAATTTTTTATTTAATGTTGATTGAATCTCCCTATCAGCTATATTCTCTTGAAAAATTATTGGAGATTATCCTCTTGCAAGCAATCAATAGTACAGTAACATTTTAAAATCGAATGAAAGCCAAATACTTGAGTAACGATTTAATAACCAAGAGACGAATATCAAATAATTAGATAATTTTCATTCGATAGTGCCCATCACTAGTCCTCTTATCAACAGTTGAGAACGAGTGAAACCTTGCCACAGTAAGATTTTGAAAATGTCACGTCATAAATGCGAACACGCTGAAGATCATTGGTCACCTCTCTGGTATGGCCATCACCCCCGGAATTGACTAAGTAGAGAAATTAGGAATTCACATGAGACTTTAAACCAATGATTCCCCTAAATCTTTTGCACACTTGGTGTCCAATATTAATTGATGTTTAAATTATATAAAATGAAAGTAATATAAGTACTGAGTAAATATAAAAGATATATTCAGACATTTCTTGTCATATTCTCATAGCCACCTGAAATCTAATCTACGAGTCCTAACAATGCCTGCTAGAAAGCATAGAGCGTAGAGCAATTCGAGATGCGGATATAGATGGCGGTTTTTATTCTTAACGTTCCTTATAAACACAAACCTGTGACTGAAAATATACCTTGGTGAAAATCCCAAAAAATGTAAACCAATACCAATAATATTGAATCGGACCCCCCACTAGAATTTCTTGTTTTGTGATCAAGTATTTTGTTTAAATACGTGCCAATGTTTTGTATTACTGTCACTGCCGTCTATGTTTTATTTACTTCACAGCCAATGCTTTCCATGGCGTCGTTACTGGCCTGCTAGAGTAAGTATTATTTTTCGAGTTTTCACAATCCAACAAAGAGCAGTATTACACAGCGCACACAAAAGTAATTCCTTTCCTTTTTTTTTACTTTCTCTACCACGTAAAGCAGGGGAAGTATTCTATTCCACCCAACATTTTGATGTCGAGATTTCAACGGAAATATTTTTTGAGTTCTCCTAAAAGAAAAAAAAATCAGAAAATGGACCATGTGTGTGTGTGTGTGTGTGTGTGTGTGTGTGTGTGTGTGCGCGCGCTGTGTGCATGCATGTGAGAACAGCATAACTTAAAAATCTGATGTGTTCTATTTACATGACTTTTCGCTTAATTCTTTATTGTTGTTTCAATATTGCTTCTGAAAGTGCATTACCTTTTTCTTTTTATTTTCGTGTTTAATTCTTTGTTATTGTTATTGTTTTAATATTGCTTGTAATGTGTATTACAAAAGCACGTACGGTCTGTGGACCCGTGCGACTGTTGAATTCTATGTATGATATTGCTATTCAATAAATACACTTATTCATTCATTCATACATGACTTTTTCTACATCTCTGTAACAAATTATTGTTAAAAAGTTTATTTTTCTATCCACTTCATGCTAATTGAGATAAATGGTAGCACAAATGGTCTTATTTCTTGCTTCTTTGCGAGTAGAAGGGAAATAAGGGAATACACCAGGTTAAACGATAGTCGAATCTCTTGAAAGCTGTTGCTATGCGATTGAAATCAGTTTCTTTGCATGGACAGAAGAAAAATTCCTGAATGAGAAAGATTTTAAGTATTTTAAAACTGAATTCAATAACAATAAATATCTCAAAAATGATCACTCCACGAAAAAATATATATGAATTTAATTTTTCGTGTGGTAAGTTTATATCTCTCTCATACGTTTACCAGTTACGCAAAATTAGTCCCGAATGTTGATATCTTCAGAGGCTATTCTCAGAAACTTCAAGATATGCATTTTTAATGCAAATATCTAATATACGGGATTTTAATCAATCGTTAGATCAATTTTTCATGAAATCAAAATTTTCGAAATTTTTTCCATGTAACGGATATTTTTAGATAGGGGAGAAATCTTTGTATTGCATTCTAAACTAAATACAAAAACCAAGTTAAGCATTTTACTGACGTTTCGTTTTTGATTTATCGAGTTCAAAAACACTGACGGAAGAACACACACACATATTTGCGCGTTTTCTGAAAATGCCTCTTTTGGATATAGGGGACTCTAAAACGTGCAAAATATCCTCATCCTCAACTACCCTCTACAAGGAAAATTTTTCAAAAATCTTCAGTTTTGAAACAATGACTAACGATTTTTATTAAACCGCTATCAGTTTAAAACGTTTTGTATAAAACGAAATTTACATGGAAATTTCTGGGAATAGCCTGCGACTTCTACATAACTGGTAAACCACAACACAGAGACAAAAACTTATTAAACAAAACAAATATAAAACAGACCATATGTGTCTTTAAATTTTTTGTTAAGTAAACTATGTACAAGATATTCTGTGATATTGGTTTCAATTTTACTTACGCATACTTTTCTCAAATGAAAAGTGGTTACTCTTTCTGCTAGTTAAGCAAACTGAGCAAAATTTTAAATAGCGGGCAACTCTCTAAGGATTTGACTATCGCTTAAGCCTAGCCTACTTCGCTAATCCCGCAGTATCAACACAGAATAACCTTTTTAAAAAGAAGTTTGATGTAAAATGGGTAGAAAAGTCATGTGAGTGTACCATATCATATTTTTAGTTTCCCTACTTTGTACGTAGTACAGAAGTAGAGATGGTATTGTACTCGATCCAAAAGTGAGACTTCGCCGGAAATAACATAAGAGTCCTCTGTTTAAAACAAAAACAAATAAAAAAAAACAATACGTTTTTTGATATAGAGGGCTCTAATACGTTATTTCCGGTGAAGTCTCGTATTAGAATTTTTGGGTGGAGTACAATACATTCTCTACCTATGTACTATGTACAAACTAGGAAAAGTAAAAATAGTTTGTATGTGTGTGTGTGAACATAACTCAAAAACCAAAAGTCAATAAAATACGCACTTGGTTTATAAGCTAAGTATCTTGCAATGATGTGACAGAAAGATTTTGAGGTCAATCTCCCTACTCCAAAATACCGTTTGCAAGAAAAAAGCTTCGAAAATTTTGATTTTCTCTAAAATGTTCTAAGGATTTCTATTAAAACGCTAATCCTTTAGTAACTCCAGTACATATTCAACCAAAATGATATTTTTTATTCGCTTATACTTTCGTACGTTCTATTCGACCGTAATCTATATTTACTACATTTAACATAATTAAACTGTAATACGAAAATATCAAACATTTTTGTGCACCCTGCATAAAATGTACATCCGGAATTTCTTGGAAGTGGTTTCTGAAGTCCTATCAATTCTGAACGACTTTTTCATAACTGGTAAACCGTAAGACGTGGACAAAAACGCACTGCACAAGACATGTAGATCTCGGTAAAACAATTTATCATACATGGTTTCATTGAGTTGACCGTTTGCGAAATATTTCTTTAAATTTTAAAATAGTTATACTTTTATCAAAAAAGAAAGTCGTCCATGTTTCTTTTGCTTTGCTCCTGGCCATGCAATGGCACGAATTTCAATGAAAATCATAAAACGTTTAACTAAAGCTTTAGCATTGTGTATTCCCTTCCTATCTACTTATAAGGAACTAAATAATAGGGTCATTTTAGATATTTTCCGTTTATCTTTATAACACGAAGTAGAGAGAAGAATACATTTTTGTAAGAACAATCTGTTGCAAAATTGCTGAGGTTATATGAATGGAACACATCAGAGTTTTAAAACTAAGTTGTTGAGGAATGTGCAGAGCAGTTCATGTAAATGCATCACAACACGTTTCTATAATAGGATAAATATCCTTATTTAGTTGAAATTAAGTATGAAGCTAATTAATTGCAATGTATGAGGGGATTTTAATTTGGTACCTATATACAATCCAAGATAAGATAGATGAATAATAATTTATAGAATATTAGGAAAATATTTTTTAAACCGAATTAATAAATAAGCTCCTGCTGTGACTAAACAAACATTGAGTTGGTTTTTCTAGCACATAAAATGTTTAAACGTTCGGATATGGACTAATCAAATGTCAATTAGCCAAGCTTGTCTTTGAGTATATCGTCTATGTCCCAACCGACTTCTTATTATCAATAAGCAGCATCAATAATTAACAATCATTATATCAATCAGCAACTACAACAATCGATCCGAGTACTACGTGCGGGATTTTAATTAAGAATTGCAAGCTGACCTCAGCTGTATTTTCCTTTTCTCTGTTCCAGAATGCCTTTTGCTGCTTGCACTCTTGTGGACCAACTTTCTTGGCTGAGTGGAAGACTTGTACATTCATTTAACGGTATGTGGCATTCTATTCTTTCTTTTCTTTCTAACTGCAGTTTTTCTCCTTTAAAAGTGCCGTTTTTGTCGTCGCTTTCTGAAGTGGAATTCTCTGTGATCTTTGCCGGAGAATGTAATTGGTTAGTGGTACTGCCCTCGGGTACACGAACCCTATTCTCCATTGTTTTTGTCATCCAATTATAGAACTGAAACCTTTGCTTTTCTTGCAAAGCTTGATATATTTGGGAGCTGTGTTCTAGAACGAGTGGCTGGATGAGAAGTTTTAGTAGTAAGTGAATGCATCATTTTGGTAAATACTGCTGTTATGCTATTTTTACCTCCTTTACATAAATAGAGCAAGTACTTTATTCCACCCAGCATTTTGATTTCGATGTTATAGCAAATACACGAAAAATATAAAATATATAATGCCTTTCATTCACACGAGTTTATCTAAATCTATGTAAAAGTTATTGTTAAAAAGCTAATTGCTCCATTTACTTCATGCTAATTGAGATAAACTTTAGCAGAAATTGTGTTTAGTACTTAATCCCTTGTAGTAGGAGAGAACTAAGGGACTACAATACTCCTAGTGTAAAGCAAATTATTTTAAAAGCTGCCTGGAGAAAAATTTGAAGTATTTTAAAACTGAAACATATAACAAGAAATATATAAGAAATCGTGAACTCAACGAAAAAAATATACTGACATAAATTGTGTGTTTTAAGGAGATGTGCATTTTTTGTGCAGTTAGCTTTTGTCTATTTTTTAATGTTTATCAGTTATGCAAAATTAAGCAAATTTGTTAAAAATAAAGAACTTTTCAGGGACTACTCCAAAAATTCAAAATACACATTTTATTTGCCATGTAAATATTTATAATATTCTGCATTTTAATTAAAATCTTTAGAGCCATTTTTGAGAAAATCGAAACTTTAAAATTTTTTTCCATTTATAGGGTAGTTTGGGGTGGAGAAAATTTCCTCAAAATTTTCGTGTCGCATTCTTGGAAAATATTAAATTTAAATGCTAAGTTTTGTACTTTACTGACTTTTCGTTTTTGAGTTATCGTGTTCACAGACATACGAATACACACATGAATATACTACTTTGTACATAGTGGATAAAGAAGGTATTGTATTCCACCCAAAAATTCGATGTGGAGATTTCACCGGAAATATATATTTTGGGGGCCCCTGAGTCCGAAAAAAGCATTCTTACGAAACGATTCGTGTGTGTCTGTCTGTCTGACTTTGTGTGTCTGTCTGGACAGCATAGCTTAAAAACGAAATTACCGTTAAATACTAAACCTGCTACGTAGGTTTAGCATCTTCCAAGGATGTGACACGAAGATTTTTAAAAAAATTCCCCCATCACAAACTACTCTATACATGGAAAGATTCGAAAATTTCGTTTTTCTCAAAAATGGCTAACGATTTTGATTAAAATCCTGAACATTAGATTTTCCATCCCAAATAAAAAGTATATCTTCAATTTTCTGGGAAAAACCTCTGAAGACCTCTTTATTATGGATGAATTTTGCCTAATTTTGTTTAACTGCTAAACCGAAAGAGATTGACTAATACTTAACGATTTTCTAGATATTGCTTGTTATTGGTTTCAATTGTAAAGTACTTGTACTTTTCTCAGGTAGGTAGTGTCCGTTTTTCTTTTGTTCTACTCCTGGCCAAGCAAAGAAGCATTGACAATCGCATAACGACAGCTTTTAAAACATTTGACTATCATTTTAGCCTAGTGTATTTCCTTAGTTCCCATCTACTGGTCACCTGGTGGATGAGAGGCCAGTGGTCCAAACACTTGGCCGTGTTTAAAAAGTTATCGCTAAACGATTCTCTATGCGTGGCCAGGACTAAATGAATGTGTTTGAGAAAAGTATAAATGTTTTAAAATTGATAGCAATAAGCTTTTGAATGAGAGATTAGAGAAACGCAGATGAATTCAACAGATCAGATCAGAGTTTTCCTTCCTTTTTGGTTTATACCACGTAGATAGCAGGTGGAAAAGACATTGTATTTTATAAAAAACAAAAAAATCATAACGAGATTTCGGTAGAAATGGGGTCGCGTGTGCTTGTGTGCGTGCAAGAATGAAATTTCGGTTGAGTACCAAACTTGATATATTCCAAGGAGATAAGATAAGCTTTTCCAGAAAAATTTCCCAGGACAAACTAATCTTAGTAATGGAAATTTTTTTGAAAATGTTTTTACAAAAAAAAAAAAAAAATCACCAACGATTTTGATTAAAATAGTATATGCTCAAGATATATCTATGGGAAATGAATCGTATACCTCGAGTTTTTTGAAAATACCTTCTGGTTTACTTTTACATGGCTGGTAAATCGTAAATTATGCAAAAGTTGTAAGTGCGCTTTTTTGGGTAGTGAATAACGCCCAGTTTTACTACCTTTGTCACCTCAGGTGATCACATTGGTGATACATAAATGAAGATGGAGTACCGGTGTAATGAGATGGCGGGGGAAACCAGAGGATTCGGAGAAAACCCACCCCTACACCGCTTTGTAAACCATAAGTCTCACCTGCGGTCGCTTGGGATCGAACCCGGTGGGAAGCGACTCGGCCACGGAGGGGCCGTATAAGTACGTTAAACCACATTCTATATCAAATATATCTTTTGTGGAGTAAGCGTTTCCAAGAAGATATTTCTTGTTTGTGGTTTAAATTTTTTAAATTTCCCAGCACTTATACTTTCTGAATCGAAAAGTAGTGTTCGTTCTTGCGCTCCTTACCACGCATATAGAACCTATTTTAAATCCATCACATAATGACTAGTGCTTAAAAGATTTAACAATAGCTTTGCCCTAATACATTCCTTATATCTACAAGTAAATAAGTAATAAACACTATTTCTTCAAATATTTATCTTGATTATAAGGTAGATAGATGAATAAGGTTTTGTACAACTAGTTTCTTGCAGAATGAGTAGAGAAATTAAGATGAATGGAACACATCATATGCTTTTGCTTTCTCTGCACAGGTTGCATAGATAGGGAAGATATTGCACTCCACCCAAAAATTCGATACCAAGATTTCAACGGCAATATACGTTTTAGGTTGCTCTGTATTAAAGAAATGAATTTTTAGAAAAAAGGTCCTTGTGTATGTGTGTGTAAGTGTCCGAGGACAGCATAGCGCAAAAACTAAAAGATACATACTAAACTGGGCTTCCAAGAATGCGAAACTAATACTTTCAAGAAAATCCCCAAAACACAAACTACCCATAAGACGGAAAAACTTTTTAACATTTTGATTTTCTCAAAAATGATTGATGATTTTAATTAAAAGTTATTTACATCACAAATAAAATCTGTATCTTGAATTTTCTGGGAATAGCTTCTGAAGACACATTCTGGATAAATTGTGCTTGTAAATCATAGGAGCTAGACAAAGACGTACTAAAAAAACCTGTAGATCTCGTCAAAATACACAATTTATGTCATATACATTTTTGTTGTAGAGTTGACCGTTTCTGAGAAATTTCTTGTTATTGCTTTCAGTTTTAAAATATTTAGTTTTCTTATATGGGACTTTGTAAAGCTCTTGGAATTCAAGATAATGGATGTCAACCACATAGCAGCTTCTATTAAAAGAAAGCAATTTCTGCTAATGCTCATCTTGATTAGATCAAAGTTGTCAGAAAAATGAGATTTTTAACAATGTGTTTCTTCTTTTGAGAAGTGGAGAAAGCCATGCGATTGGAACACACCAGTTTTTACTTTCTCTACACCTACTATGTACATAGTGTATAGATAAGTTATTGTATTGCACCCAAAAATTCGATACTGAGATTTCACCCGAAATACATGTTTTGGGCCCCCCTGAATAAAAAAATTGGAAAAAGTTACGTTTGTGTATCTCTGTCTGTGGAAATCATAGCTCAAAAACCGTTAAATACCAAACTTGGTATTTTCAAGAAAATCCCCCACCCCAACTACCCTTTACATGGAACTTTTTTCGAAAAGTTTGATTTTCTCAAAAACAGCTGTAACGATTTTGATTAAAATATCGTATATTAAAGATATTTACCTGACAAATAATAAGTATGCCTTGAATTTTCTAGGAATAGCCTCTGAAGACTAGTTTATTCTGGATGAATTTTACGAAATGTTGCATAAGTGCTAAACAGTAACAAATGGACAAAAACTTACCACACAAAAATGAAGAGCAAATTAAAACACAGAGTTTATGTTATATAATGTTTTTTTTTCGAGGAGTTGATCGTTTTAGAGATATCCCTTGTTTTTGGTTTCAGCTTTGAAAAACTTATATTTGGAATTTGTCAACTCGTCTCCATACAAACGAAGGAACCTCAGTCATCTAGTAAACAGATTTTGACTTCACTTTAACCTAAGGTACTCCCTTATTTTGCTCCTACTTACAAGGAAGCAAGTAATAAGACTATTTCTGCTAATTTTTTCTCGATTAGCATGAAGTAAATTGGAGAATAAGCTCATTAACAATAATTTGTTACACTGAAGTAGAGAAAGTCATGTGAATGGAATACATCAGATTTTTTATTTCCGTTTCAGTTGTGTAGCACACTTTAATGTTTGCAAGTAAAATATAAGGGATAAGCGGATGTGTTAAATCACATGGATGCTCACATAACGTTCTAATTATAAAATAAAAACTCTGCTTCCCATCACTGGTAAGCTCTTATTAAGTTTTTGTTTATGCTGTTTTCTGTCGCAGACAGTGAAGTGTTTGGTCGCTAGAGGATTTGAAACCGCTAGAGAACAGCAATCCTTACGCTAGAGAAAATGTGCTTACGGAGCTTGTGGATTCCCCACAAGAAATCCAGCTTTCTTCCCCAGTATTGACACAAATGAGAGATATTGCGTTTGCTGCAAGGGTTCTTCAAATTTCAATTTCCTTCCTTTATGAGGTTCTTGAGACAACTTTATGCGGATTTTCTCTTGTAACCTGTTTCTACTCTCATTTTACTGTGATATGAATATGAAACCTTCCTCAAAAGTCTTACAGATTATTCTAAAAGCAATACGATTATAAATAATGTGTATTTTTATGATTTTACTGCAATAAAGCTAAGATATGCGAATACTACACATAAAGAAACGAAAATATGACGTGTAACAATCACAAAAATTTCAGTCATTTGCACAGCAATTATTTAAATACTTGCTCCCTGCTTGCTTGTATTACAGTATCCTCATAATCTACGTGGGAAAGTAATTATATTAATCTAGATATAACCTTAGATTCAAAAAGTCCCCGAAATCATTTATTTTTTCTTTAATGTATACTTTTATTAATTTCTCTACACGTACTATGTACATATCTTGTAGGAAAGGTATTGTATTGTACCCAGAAATTGTATACCGAGATTCCAATATATGTTTTGAGGCCTCCTGATTAAAAAAAAATTAGAAAAATGTCCGTGTGTGTTAGTGTGTGTGAGTGTGTGTGTCTGTCTATGGACTGTATAGCTCAAAAACTAACAGTTCGTTAAACACAAATGTTGACATTTAAGTACAATAACTTTTAAGTATGTGACAGAAAATTTTGAAGAAAAACTTCTCATCCCCAACTGCAATTCACATGGAGAAAATAGGAAAAATGTTGGATTTTTCAAAAATGGCTCTAACGATTTTGATTAAAATATCGTATATTTAGGATATTTATATGGCAAATAAAATGCATATCTTGAATTCTTTGGGAATAGCCTTTGAAGACCTCTTTATCCTGGATGACTTTTTATGAATTTTGTATAAATGGTAAACTGTTATAGATAGACAAAAAGTTATTTCAGAAAAATAAAAAATAAATTCTTTCCTTTGAAGTTTTAAAAGTAATTTTGGGTTACAAGATTAACGTTTGAAAAGCACAATTTATGCCACGTGCATTTTTTTTTTCGTGAAGTTGACCGTTTTTGAGATATTTGTTATTTATTTCAGTTTTATAATACTTAAACTTTTCTCATACCGGAACTTGCCGACTCCTGGCCACGCAAGTAATTGGATTTCAATCTCATAGCAACCACATTTTAAAACATTTGATTGTTTGTTTGGCCTAGTGTATTCGCCTATTTCCCGTCTTTTTAAAGGTACTAGTAATAAGATCGTTTTTACTAAAGTTTATCTCGATTAGCATGAAGTAGACAGAAGAATAAGCTTACTAACAATTTATTAAGGTCATGTGAATAGAACACATCAGATTTTTATTGTTGTGTATGATGTGCGTTTATCGATTTCATAGTGTCGACAACGGAGCACGTTCGGACATAAAGTTTTGTATTTTGGATAAACAAATGTCCCTCAGAGACATTGAGAATGATGGAAAAAGCTAATGGTGAAGCAGAGATGAAGAAAACTCAGGTGTATGAATGGCATAAACGTTTCGGTTAAGATTTCCGAACGCTGAAGAAATTACCGTACATGTGGCAGGCCACGACAGGTATCTGAAAATGGCTTCCAAGGTTGCTTCCAGTCTCTTTACACGTGATGACAGAATTGTGTTACAACGGAAGGAAACTATTTTGAAGGAGATGTGTAAAATTACCTTACGGCAACTTGTTAATGTATTATTTACACATTCTGGGCACTTTTTGAATGTAGTATATACAAATTCAACACTAGATAATTCATCATAAGCTCAATCTTTCAAAAAAGATACTTTTCCATAAATATATTATATATTAGAAACCTTACCACAAGGGTAGATTTGGAATTGTTTCATTAAGTACAAAATGTATATTTTTTATTTTTTCTACTCAACTTTGTCCTAATAACTAGGGAAGATATTGTATTCCAGTTAAAATTTTGATACCGAGAATTCACCAGAAATGCAAATTTTGAGACAGCGCATTTCAGAAAAAGGTACGCATTTATGTGTGTGGGTGCGTGAACAGCATAACTCAAAACGAAATATCAGTAAAATATCGAGCTGGATGTTTTAAGTTCAGCATCTTCCAAGGATGAGACAGGAAGGTTTTTAAGGGAATCCTTCCACCCTAAACTACAGTTTTCATAGAAAGATAATCGATAATTTTGACATTCTCAAAAATGGCTGAAACGATTGAATTTTCTGGGAAATCTCTGAAGTTATCTACATGTTAGATGACTTTGCATAGCTTAAACCTTAAGAGGGTAACAAATAAAATAAGGAACTTAAAAACATCATTCAATTTAACATTCTTCCTTCAAATACTGCAAAAACTATTCACCTTGTTAAAACGAACATTGTAATTAACACATTCCGATATATTCATTGTATTAATTTAAATTCTAAAATGATTATATTTTCATCAAAGGAGATGTAAATTTCGCTTTTCTTTCTCCTGGTCAGGCAAAGAATAGGGAATTTTTAAACCCTTACATAGATGCCAGTTCTGACTATCGCTTTTTTTTGTCACCCTCCGTGGTGTAATGGTTACCATAGTGACGGTCGCGGAGGACGATGGATTTTTCCCGTCCTTTGGAAGGGAAGTAAAGCCCTGGGTCCCGTGTCGTAGATTTACGGCACGTAAAAGAACCTCAAGCCTGATAGAGAGACCTCTGAGCAAAATTAAGCGGTCTTTCACGCCCAGTATAGAATGGGACGCTGAGAACCACAGCAGTTCAAGATCGTCCATAAATAAAACGGCATTTCATTTCATCGCTTTATCCTAATGCATTCCCTTTTATATTAGTATTTATAAGGAAATATGAAATGAAAGCATTTATGGGCGAGTGATCTGGATTAACATGGAATTATTAGAACCGATTTTTAAAACTAATTTGTTGAAAAAACATTTTTAACGACACTGTCATTTGCCAAGATCGTATCAGTGTTTTTTATAACTGTTTGACGCCCACTTTTACTGCTATGGCACCGCAGGCGATGACACTGATGATACATGGTGTGGAGATAGGGTATCGGTGGAATGCGATGGTGGGGGAGACCGGAGAACCCGGAGAAAACCCGCCCCTACGCCGCTTTGTCCACCACTAATTCCATATGTGGTTTCCTGGGATTGAACCCGGACCGTTTAGGTAATAGGTGGACGGTCTAACCATTCTACCACGCCACTTTCGGTGTGCCGGAATTTCGTTCCACAGCAGTTCTTTAAGATGCTAGTAAATGTATATATTTGTTCAATATTAGGTAGAGAGAGAGTCGTGTGAATGAAACATACTGCAGATCAGCACCCAAAGGTGCAGCAAAAGTAATTAATGTATGAATTACGTCATTATAACCACCATTGACAAATTCTCAAAAATATTCTCAGTTGCTCTACCATGTAAGTAAAACATCTTGGACTCTGGATTTGAGATCCTTATTTCTGGGTTTAATCATCGCTTTCTTCGCTCTGTTCGTTGCTTTTGCTTGCCTTGTCTTTGTGCTCTTTTGGGAGGATGCTTTAGCTTCTTTACTCTTGGTGTATTTGCATTTACTCTCCGTTTCTCTCAGCCTTTAAGTTGTTCTACTTTTTGTGTTGAGGGAAAGCCACTGTATTTGCTTCGCGACATGTACACAGTTTGGAGAAGAAAGGATGTCTAGTAAAAGAGGTTGGAAACCGTGCTGGTTCTGCAGAACATTCGCCGAGAATTAAATGTGCCAGCATAGAGTCTGGTAGCTGAATCCAACTACATACTTGTGATGAGCAATTTTAGTTAATGTATTCCTTTAACATCTGAAAGACATAATCGCATTTTCAGTAAATATATATATATAACTCGATCTGAGCGGTCACGTCTGTGGGCCGCATTTAGGAAATATATGCTTGTTTTGTTGATTTTGTTTTTTTTTACTTAACGAAATAAAAAAGAACACAGTTCCGGAGCCTTGTCTAGACTCCAGTGCTGTATTCCTTTTTGCTTTGTTTCTTTTTTTTTCCTCCAGTTTCCTACATTTCCTTAGTTGATCTATTAATTTAACATTTTTTTTTTACATAGGTATACGTAACCAGACATATACACATTACAAACACATAAACACCCATGCCCAAGACGGGAGTTGAACACAGAATCCCCTGCTCCACGAAGCACAAAGCGAGTCGTTGTATCGAGCGTGGCCGGCCACGAGGACCGGCTTCTTCAAATCTCATTGGCCGATGAATATAGCTGGGGTATTGTCGCGGTTTCCCCTCAGTCAAATAGAGTAAATCCTATGGATAAAGTTTGACTTAAAAATAGGAATATAATTCTTAAAATTAATATAATTCTTATTCAAAAATATTGATAATATATCTTTCATCCTTATTCACATTTAAAAATATTCCAACATCGGTTAGCGTATTAATATTACGACTCAAAGTTCCGCTTTGAATCTAAAAAAAAAAAAAAAAAAAATAGTAAAACTGAAAATATATGGTAATAGCGACTGCGTTACTATCTCTGCAAAGCAGCTCCGTCATCTGCTTACCACAGAAGCAAAGTAGTATGGTATACACTGATGTACCCTCGTTGGATGACTGAACTCCATCTGACTACGGATGCTGGGAGCAGCTAGATACCTGCCTGTAGCCGACTTGGATGGTGAAAGAGGCTGAACTGTGGCACACTATCGCCATCTTTTAGCACGAAACGAAAGAGGTATGTATATACTGTCAGTGAGGTATCTTACAGAGCCGTTGCGGTATAACCAAGAATTTAAGTGACGTAAAATAAAAGTATTTCCTGGGAGTATATGATCAATTCTGAAGTTTTCAGTTAAAAGTATGATGAAAAAAAAAGACAGAAAAGAAAGAAAGAAAAAAGAATACACCTTACTTATACATACTTCAAAAATACAATTTCGAAATTGTGTTTGTACGTTCATCAGCAAGGCATTGTTCACTTTCAAGACTAACTCTACGCAATGAAATTTATTCAGAATGTTAATGGCAGTTGCCGTGGTAAAAAATATAAGGTCTGAAAACTCAAGAGTTTTTACCTTAGACTTTCACACTCATACGGGAAAAAAATGTAATGTCCTCCACTCACATTTGTTTTTATTTTATTACTAATTTCCTGCTTGGCATTTTTAAATCTGCAACTAAATTCTGTTTCTATAGGAAATTATTGAAAACTGTCCAATTTTATCATTCTATTCTATTTAATCTTACCATATAGAACGGTCATTAAAAACTTTATTTCCCTGAATGCAAACTGTAGTTTCAAATTTTAAAAATCATTAATATTTTACTAATTCCTCTTTCTACAGGAATATTTTTCCACATCTTCGGTTAATTGCCATTCTATTTAATGAGCTTACAGTAAGGTGCTTTCATGTAGAACTGCTTTTAAAATTCTGTCTGTTTCCTCGGATGAAAATTGCAGTTACAAATTTGGGAAACTATGCCTGTAATGAAGATTAATCTAGCATTTTTCACAGAAACTTTTGCTGCAGACATATGCAGACAACCCCTCTAGTAGCACACCACGTACCATAAGATCAATGAAGAAAAGAAAGCATATCCATTTAAATGGATAGCATTTTGGCAGAAACAACGTTGAATTTGAGGGAACACACACACTTTTACCAGTTAAATATTTTAGAATTGTACACCATTAGCATCCAGTTTTAAGAGCTAAAATAGTGTGATCACGTGCGCGAAGTTGCCGTGGGCCGCGCCGGTCGCTTTACGGTATCTAGCCTTCGGGCGGTTCCATTGCTCTACTCACGCGGATCAATCGTACTATAGGTTTACCGTATAACGGTTCCAAAATCAACGTCTGATGAAGAAAATTTGCTGCCTTACAATAAAACAGTTGCAAAAAAGTAGATACTAGGGGAGTCTGATAGGTCCTGGACCTCTCAATGAAAACAGTATTTAAAATAATTGCTTTATTTCTCAACATGATCTCTAGAAAGGCTAATATATTTGTAATATTGGTGTACTAATTTAATTAAACCATATCCGTAGTGCGGTTTATCAATTTCCTCAAAATAGCTGTTTACCACATCAATGACTTCCTCGTTGCTGTGAAATCTTCTCCTCCAAGACAATTTTTGAGGTTTGGGAACAGGTAGTATTCACCGGCTGCTGGATCTGGCGAGTAGGGTGGATGTTCAACTTTAATTCACACATTTTTCCCATTACAATCACTGAACGATAGGACGGAGCATTGTCATGTCGTAAGTGGTATTTTTTCTCTTCACCTCATCACTCAAACGGTTCAGTCAGCTTGTGTAGTAGTCACCAGTGATACTTTTACCCTTTTTCCGAGTAATAAATAAAAATATTTCCCTGCGCATCCCAGAAAACACTCGCAACAGCCTTGTTACCTGACAAAATTGACTTTGCTTTTTTTGGGAGTTGGTTCACCTGGCGCAATCCACTGTTTTGACTGTGATTTACTTTCTGAGTGTAGTGGTGTATCCAAGTTTCCTCCATGGTAATAAGCCGTCTCAAAAATTCACTTGGATTTTTACGGTAGAGCTCCACATTCTTAACAGAAATAGTTTTTCTTTGCAACTTTTGATTAGGCGTCAACAAATGTGGAACCCATCCTGCACAAACCTTCTGAAAGCCTGAAACTTTATTTAAAATATTACTTGTACGTTTTTTTGATATATTTACAGCCTCTCAAACAGCTCAATCTGCGGTCTTCCGGTACTAAACGATGACTTTTTTCAATGATCTCTGGAGTTGTCACTTCTACAGAGCATCCAGATCGAGGCTCACTACTAGGCTCCCATTTTAAACTCTGCAACTCACCTTTTAATCATTGAATATGAAGGGGCAGTCTCTCTCAATGCACTGTCCATTTCCATCTTTTAGCCAATAAGTTTGAACTATGCTACAATTATATTTCATACGAGAAGCATTTTTGGATGTTTAGTCAGTACTGAAATAGAAATTGCCTTACAGTTGCTAAGGGCAATGAACATGAATTACCTAAACGTGAGTTACAGTAGTAAAAATTATGATGGATATATAGTTTTATGCACTCGCATACATAAAATTCTCTCCTGGTTCATTCCCTTCTCTTAGACAATAATAGCGTTTTCTCTCCGCATAATGTCTACTTTCAGCTGCAAGGGAATTAGCAGGCGTAAAATTGTCTGGATCTCCTTGAATATAAAGTTCTTTGGGATGCATTGGCTCGGTATGTGAGGGGTGTGTGTAATCGGCATGAGGGGCGTGTTGAGTAAAAAACAAGAAAGGGCTAGCTCTCCACGTGTCTCGCCTGAAAAACAAACGGGAACATAACTAACTAATGAATGATATAGGATCATTAAATTATAAGGTAACCCCTCTCGCAGCCTCTCTCCAATGCACGAGAGACCCAAGAGTCACATGGTACCAGCAAAGGCGTACTGGAATTCCTGCCTTAAATAGATGCTGAAAATATTGAGCATCTGCTCCCAAAAGGCAGTATAACAAGTGAAAGATGTTCTCGCTCATTCACTAAGCTCAGTAGCAGACATGCTTGTTTACTTTTCAGAAATTTAGTGAGAACATCATGCAAGAAATCACAAGGATACCTGATGCTGATCTTAGACGAGAGAGCGAAAATACTCGTATTTATAAAAACTGCGGAAAGTAATGTGTCTTAAGGCCGCAACAAGGGTTACCATTTAATTTAACGACCCTTTACTATGTGGTTGTGAAATGTAGGCATGAGTCGCAAGAATTTCGTCACAATTTGGACATAAGGAAAGAAAAGGCTAAACCAAGTACAACACAAGTACAACACTTAACAATTCAATGCCATAGTCGAGATTTTAACCTGAATCTCCCGGTCTGTAGCCGGTTGCTCTAACTCTGAGTTACCATGGCAACAAGCTGGCACGGCATTCAAATTTTTAACTGACTTGCATGTTTTCGGGTAAACCAAGACCTGCAAGAGACCGGGAGATCCCCGTTCAATATCGGCAATGCCATTGAACATTTCCTTCTGACTACATCTATCCAACTCCTTTCTACTCACGTTAAATTAACATAAGTACAATATAATTCGGCATTCTCGAGATGATGAAGAATTATATACATGAGTCGTTAAAGTTGACAAGACCGGTGACTCTCACATATATGACAACTTTCATAAGCAATATATAGACGAAGGGTAAAGTCATTGTCGTTATCAAATGGAAATAACCAAACCGATATTAGAAAACCGTAATGTAGCATGTTAATACAAGTTTAAAGTTGTAATGTTTCCTTTTAAAGGACTGACCAAATTTTAGGGGAGGTAAACTACTCTGCCAGTCAATGACTATAATTATGCTTGAAGAAAGTCACATTTTTAGAGGGTGGAGGGAGATTCTATCAGTAACAACATAAACAAGCATATTTCATTATTGGCCACCTAGAACGGTCATTTGGAGAAGGAACGTTGAACTGTTACGGTAGGTATTTCTCCAATAACCGACTAATACTTATGTTGTGCCCTTAAGTTCGACTACAGCAGTATACTGCTTGTGTTTAGGGAAAATATTTCGGCACACGATTTTTGAAAATTTAAGATACTGCTAGTGCGTTATGTATCAATCTTTATGCGTTATTACAATTTGAAGACCGAATTGCCTGCAGGTTGTTGAAGACCTGAGTATATAGATACGATAATAAACGACAAAACAGTAACTTATTTAGTTCCTATTAAAATGACAAGATTAGTGACAGAATAGGAATATCTTATAGCACTCATTGAGTAGGTGTTATTTCATGATTTGTAACCGCACCCAAGGAAATGTGTTGTAAGTTCTCAGCAGTCGAACGGAATCAATAAACCTTAGTCAGACGAATGGATGGGAGTTTGGACCACAAACTCTGTGCATCTTGATGAATTGTCAGCGAGAACCCCTGGAGTAGGAAATGTGTGCAAAAACTTTGATGTCCATAATTGCACTCATAACCAATGCGAAACTAGTTTAACCACAACAAGCTAAAACTGTAAAGTTAAATTGATGCTATTTATATGAACAATACTTTCTAAACTAAAGCCAAAATAATATAGAAACTTTTGTCAGTGTTACCTCAGAGTAATGTTAAACCTGAGAAATATTATCACATAAATATTCTTAGTGTTTGATAAAACACTATAGTCTTCCGGGTTGGGCTATTGTGGTCTAAGGGTAAAGTTACTAAAACCCGACGTTTCGGAGAATTCTGTGGTTCCCAATTTCTGAGGAAACTCTGGCCAGCTAAACAATGACTGCTCATGTTGCCTTAAGAGGCAAGGAAACGTCAGCTATTAGTAATGGTACCCTAAGACCACGACTTTTCAGCCCGGAAGAATTTAGTGTATTTTCATCAAGTCCGGCCGTGGAAGTCTTCGTACACATACTATTGTACATTTTTTTTGTTATCGTTTACCATCTGCTGAGTATTGCAAGTATTATTTCTAGAGTTATCTTTCTTGGAAACCTAAACTAATTTTCCACAAGACGATAAAATATAAACCTGAAGAGTCCAAAACAGATTATTTGCCGAATACATATCCTCCACACTGAAGAGGAAACGACGTGGACCCGTGAATATTAAAATTTAAACAAGTAAACAGTTACAAACATTTAAACACAAAAATACAGGATGTTTCAAAACGACACCAAATCCCAAAAAAATGGAAATGGCCTGTTATTTATGGACGCTCTTTAACTGCTTTGGTTCTCAGCGTCCCATTCTATATTGAGCGTGAAAGATCGCTTAATTTTGCTCAGAAGCCTCTCTCATCAGGCTTGAGGGTCATTTACGTGCCGTAAATCTACGACACGGAACCCACAGCTTTACTTCCCTTCCGAAGGAAGCCATGCTAAGGATTTTTACGCCCGAAAAAATCCATCGTCCTCCGCCGGGTTTGAACCCGCGACCTTGGGTATATGAAGTTAGCATGGTAACCATTACACCACGGAGGGCGACACCAAATCCCACGTGGACCTTTTTGGACATACCGTACGTGATACGTGAATATAATTTTCAGCTCTAAATTCGGTACATACAAAAACTGTCATAAAATCACCATGTATTAGGCAGTCGTACATAACCAAAAGGCACGTGCCTGGCCCACTCCAAGAGAGATGCCGGTTGCTAGCGAATGTCCCAGTCGTGTGGCGTTGGGGTGGTTTGATCGACACGCCGGCGGGGCACAGGTCACCTTAGTAATGGAAAACGTAGTATGTGGGTTTTGTAATGTGTTTTGCATAACACGTTCTGAGGTTGTTTATGTAGCATATTCCAACCGTTGTTCCTTCGCTACCTAATCTCAAATGTGTGCGATTTATTAACATTTTAAATAGAAGAGTTACGACATCACGTTTTGGACAAGTCAAAGTATAAGCTAATCGACTGCTATCTTCGTTTGGTGTCGTTTTGAAACATCCTGTATATCGCGGATCTACGGGTTTAGCAAAATGCACGTCTAACAGGTAAATCTATATGTGAATTAATTATCTTTCATGTTTAATTACTTTATCTTTGGTGTCTGTGTAGACAGTAAATTAAATTCAGTGAGTAATCTGAAAGCTAAAAAAAGGAAGTCTGTTTAACTCGAGTGATTTTGCATATACTTTCTTGGGTGGGGCAGTCCTTTATCTCGCATTGTTTTTTCCATAATAACCTAGTTCTAGATTTAAACATTTCTTACGATTATATTCCTTTATAAGAATGTGAGTTATGAAAGCTGGTGCACATGAGACCCGATTTTTACTTTATCTAGTCCGTATGTACAACGTATATAGTGGATAGAGAAGGTCGATACCAAGATTTCACCAGAAATACAAGTAGGGTTTAGCGTCCTCTGAAATCAAAAAGAGCATATTTCAAAAAAGGTCCAGTGTATGTTTGTTGGCAACATAGCTCAAAAACAATATGTCTGTTAAATACCAATCTTGGTATTAAGTTTAGTGTCTTCCACGCATCCAACACAAAGAGTTTTAGGAAACTCCTCCACCCCCAAATACCTTTTACGTGGAGCATTTTTCGAAAATTTTGATTTTCTCAAAAGTAACTGTGAAGATTTTGATTAAATTACCATAATTTAATATACTTTTAAGACAAACAAAATGTATACCTTGAATTTTCTGGGTAGAGTCTGTAAAGACCTCTTCATTCTGGATGAATTTTTAATGATGTAAGTTTTGTATAGCTGGTAAACCGTAAGAGATAGAAAAAAAACTCATTACACAAAAGTGTAGATCTCGTTAAAATACACAATTTATGTTATTTGTTGCAGAGTTTCCGAAATATTTTGCGCTATTGGTTTCAGTTTTAAACTACTTAAATTTTTTTCAAGTCATCTTTCCTTTTCCTCTCCTTTTGTTTTCCCCTAGAAAACAAAGACAACCGAATTTAAATTGTTTCATATAGCGATTGGATTCTGAAAGATTTGACTAACATTTTAGACTAGTGCATTCCCTTAGCTTCCTTCTATTTATAAAGAAGCAAGTAATAACTCAATTCTCCTAATGTTTATCTTGGATAGCATTATTTAATAAAATAATAGGTTTTGTAAGAAACGCTTGCGGAACAGCCAGAGAAAGTGATGTGAATGTATCATATATTTTTAATTTACTAAAAAACTATATTTTTGAAAAGTTCTCTACATATTCGGAGTAAAAATTCTAGTTAGTTTTATTCTAGAAATTATAGTCAATAGAAAGTAATGTAATGCACACATTTAGTTCGAGGGCCATCTAGAAAGTAACGAACGATTTGGTATAGCTAAATAATAACGAAGCATATCAATACAAAATTACAGTACTACACTAGTTCTTAACGTAAACACCATTTATTGACACGTGTTACAAATCTTTAATGTTGGCGTTATACTTTTCTACCGCCAAAGAACTTATTCGTTTTTATGGATGTATAAAATGTTTAGTCTATCGAATTTTATGAGCAAATAACGTAAGTGTATTATGATGATGTAATGAACGACTCTTCAGTGAGGAACTGACGCATAATTTGGGGGTGATCAAGGATGCAGGTCAACAGTAGCTCAAGTGGTTAAAACGCCATAATGCCTACATACGGACAGATTCAAAGTACGGCTGTTTGAATCAAAGCTAAGGTGCCTCGCTTTGGAGCTTCGTGGCGCACGCGATCGTGGGTTCGAATCCCGCCTTGGGTATGGGTGTTTCTGTGTTTATAAATATGTATATGTATGTGTATGTATATGTAAAACGTTAAAACTTTAGGTCAACTAAGGAAATGTACGAAACTGGAGGAAAAAAGCAACAGTGTGCCCAACAAAGACCAGAGTGGAAGTTTATAAAGGAATTAAAAGCAAATGTTGATGAAAGAATTCAGAAAAGCCGGTCACCATTCATGACTTTTTGGGTGGAAAAGACTTTGCAACCGGTGAAAACCTCATCATCTTGGCTCAGATCTTTAGTGGTGGAGGAGTATAACAAAGGCATTGAAACACCGGCCCCACGTGACAAATACGAGCTTGAGAGTAATAGAGATTACGTTGAGAAATAGAGTAAATAAAGTTTTATGTTCACACATTCTTTATCAATTAGTTATGCCAAACATTTTCGTTACTTTATGGATCGCCCTTGTACGTTCTCATTTCTCCATCACTCTCCAGGATTAATAAACTTCCCAATTCTTCTGTTCATTATAGCACAATAGCTGTTCAGAATAGAAGCTTGGAACATGTTTGGTTCCACAAAAGACCTTCACTGTGCTAAACACTTGGACCTCTAGTCATTAAATCACTCATACAATGACAGTTTAAGCTCATGGGATTTAATAGCTTTCTCTTTCCAGAGAATATCGTAAACACTTCCTGTGTTGACGTTATAAGGAGATTTTGAAGTTAAGAGCGCCACCACTTAGCGACGAACTTTGTGGTAAGGATCTTAAAAATTGTCCTTCCCACGCCAGTAATCCTCAGTAAGCTGCTTTACGTTGGTCTCGTAGCAACTTCTTGCTCCCAGAGGTTTGACAACTTGCCTTCTTATCTAACATTAACAATAATCAGCTCAAGAAACCCACCACGAGTCATTTTCCTTAATGGCGTTCTCTTCTAAAGGGGGTGAGTTATTTTCCTCGCTGAGAGGATCTATGTTCAATGTTGCCACTTCCAGGGACACAAAGACTTTTATGCTTCTAGTTACTTTCTCTACCCATACTACGTACATAGTGTATAGAGAAGGTGTTGCACTCCACCCAAAATTGCATTCCGAGATTTCACCAAAAATATACGTTTTAGGGCCCCCTGCATAAAAAAAAAGTATTTTCACAAAAAGGTCCATTGTGTGTGTGTCTGTGAACATAACTGAAAAACGAAAAGTTGGTAAAATATCAAACTTAGTATTTAAGTTTAGTATCCTCCAGGGATGCGACACGAAGATTTTGAGAAAAATCCCCCACCCCAAACTACCCTTTACATGGAAAACATTTCGAAAATTTTTATTTTCTCAAAAATGGCTAATGATTTTGATTAAAATTTCATACATCAAAGATATTTACCTGAGAAATAAAATGTTTATTTTGAAATTTCTGGGAATAGCCTCTAAAGGCTACTTTATTCTGGATGACTTTTACGGAACTTTGCATAACTGCTAAACCGTAAGAGATGGACAAAACTTACCACACTATAAATGTAGGACACATTAAAACACACAATTTATGTTATATACATTTTCTTCGTGGAATTGATCGTTTTAAAGAAATTCATTGTTTTTTGTTTCAGCTTTGAAAAACTTATACTTTTCTCATGCAGGAATTTGTCAACTCCTGTCCATACAAACAAAGGAACTTCAGTCACATAGCAATCAGCCTTTGGCTATCAGTTTAACCTATGGTACTCCCTTATTCCGCCTCTACTTACAAATTAGCAAGTAATAAGACTATTTCTACTAATTTTTTCTCAATTAGAATGAAGTAAATATAAGCATAAGCTTTTTATCAGTAATTTGTTAGCGCGTCTGGGTAGTGTGGTGGTAGCTTCACATTCAAAATCTTGTGAGTCCGAATCTCGCTTAGGGTGAATTGCTTGGATAAGGTTTTTTTAGGGGTTTTCCCTTATCCTGAGAAGACGAATGTCGAGTAACTTTAAGCTCCATGGACCCCGAGATCATTTGAGCATCATTTCAGCAATTTCATTCACCGTCCGATATGGCCTACCAGGTTAAAGGACGTTAATCAACAACAACAAAAAATAATAATTTGTTGCAGAGATGTAGAGAAAGTCATGTGAATGGAACACATCAGATTTTTCTATCTCGTACAGTCGAGTGTCTGGAATGGTTCCTATAAGACTGCTACGGGTATATCAACATATATTTGTGTTGGTAATTGAAGATAGAGCAATGAGCATATGACTATTGTCTTCATCAACATACTAATAATCTGCTTATTAAGACAAGTATATTTTCAGGCTGTTAGTATGACGTTGGAGCGCAGGTTGGAGTCTTGGAGGCGTAAGACAAAGTGGACGGGCCTCACGATAGCGAATATCGAGGTGACTTTGCACGAAACTAACAACAAATGCAGGATTCAGATACGGTTCTTGCATGCCCAAATATTCATTGTTTTTTTTTTTATCAAAACGTACATCTTCATAAGGAAAGAAACAAGATCATTGACTTTTATACGTTTAATGCTTATGCCTGCATTTCCACTACTCATTGTTTATTTTAGTGTGTTTGCTATGCCTGGTCTGCCATCAGATGCTGAAGCGTGAACATATGAAAACAAAAGGACCTTGTTCGTTTCCCGGCGCAGTTACTACCATGCAGAAAAAGCAGCTACGAAGTTATGTGATGTGTCTGTGGTAGACAAAGATAACAAATCTGATTTGTTTCATTCACATTATTTTTCCTACCTATTCTTCAAACAAAAAGGTAATTCTTTATACTCCATGCTAATTGAGGTAAACTTTAGTTCCTCGGGAGTAGAAGGGAAATGAAATACATTCTCTTAAAGCGATAGTCAAATCCAACAGCTATCCTTATGCGATTGTCATTGAAATTTCTTCTTTGCTCACTAATAAAACACAAGTAACACGGACGACTTCAAGTTTGAGAAAAGTATAAATAGGTATTGTAGAATTGAAAGCAATAGCATGGAATATCGGAAAAAAAAAAAATTCCGCTCTCCGTGGTGTAATGGAGAGTTTCTTATATCCAAGGTCGCGGGTTCAAACCCGGCCAAGAACAACAGGTTTTTTTCGGGCTAAAATTTTTTTGACATGGTTTCCTTTGGAGGGAAGTAAAGCCGTGGGTCCCGTGTCGAAGATTACAACAGGTATAAAAGCCTCAAGCCTGATAAAGAGGCATCTGAGCAAAATTGAGCGGCCTTTCACGCCCAATATTAAGGGACGCCGAGAACCACAGTAGTTGAACATTCATAAATAAAACTCCATTTCTATTTTCTCGGAAAAAAATGCAAATCTAAAGGACATACCGAGTTAAGAGGACTTCTGACACTATTCCTAATAAATTCAAGATTTACATTTTGTGACATATATCTAGAGAGAGAGAGAGAGAGAGAGAGAGAGAGAGAGAGAGAGAGAGAGAGAGAGAGAGAGAGAGAGAGAGAGAGAGAGAGAGTTTAATCTAAAAGTTATAGCCATGTTTAGAAAAATCAAAGGTTTCGACATTTTTTTCATGTATAGGGAGTTTGGGTTGGGTGGATTTTTCTGAAAATCTTCGTATCGCATCCACATCTCACAATATGTGCACATACTGGCCTTGTTCTAAAAAAAATCTTTTATTTTTTGGATTCAGGGGCTTTCAAAGGGTATATTTTCGGTGAATTCCAAGTGTGGTATTCATAGACTTTTCGTTTTTGAACTATGCTGTCCACATATACATACGGACACTTAGAGAATGACACACCCACTGACCTGGATTCAAAAAATGTATTTCCGGCGAAATCTCATCGAATTTTTGGGGAGAATACAATACCTTCTCTATACACTATGTACATAATGAGTATAGAGAAACTAAAACGGTAGTTAAATAACAAACTTGGCAGAAATGTCCAAAAATGCGGCACGGAGGTTTTAAACAAAATGCCCCATCTCAAACTATGTTTTAAATGGAATATCTTTATATTCTGAAAAATGGCTCTAATGATTTTTATTCATATAGAAACTCAGTTTAAGATATTTTACATGAGAAATGGACTGTATATCTTTAGTATTCTGGGAATAGTCTTTTAAAGTCCTTTTAATTCTGAATGACTTTTTGATAACTGTGTCAAAGATACACACAATTTTATTTCAGAAAAGTAATAATAAGCAATTGTAAGAATAGAAAGTTTAAATCAGGCTGAAATATGTAATGCCAAAGGCAGGATTTGAACCATGGATTTCCCGGTTTCCGTCCGTTTACTTTAATTAACTCAGCTACCACAGAAACTGCAGGAACACAAACTGGCTGTTTACAACAAAAAAATCTTGAATTATTTTAAGATATCAAATGCTACTTACCAAGTCTAAGTACGAGTAGTTTAACTCGCTTTCTTCATAATTTAATCAACTATTAGACCAATAAATAGTTATTACTTTTTATTTAATACAGGTTGCCATTGTGTTTCTGGTTGGTCACCGCAACCGGACGGAAACCGGTGTTTCAAAAGTGGCTCTGTGAAATATTTTTCTGCTGAATAACTTGCAAAACTGTCCTACATAGCTTGTAGAAGCGGAAGTACAGTTACCTAGCACGTGTTCTGTGTGGACGCATGACGTGGCAAGATGGAAGAGGTCTGGAAGTTTAACTGTTCGCCACGAGGTATCTTCAGAGCAACGAGATGTCTTCAGAGCAACGAGGTCTCTCTTAATAGATTCGCTGTATCGTAAATAGTAAAATAAGCAGAAAAGAAACAGTCATTATAACAATAAAATTTGACATACCTTGGCGTCCAGTTGTCCCCGAGTATTAAGTATAGATACTGAACACGAGGTGGAACGTAGTGGAAACTTTGGTAAACAACTGAACAACTATTGGGACTTGGAGGAAGGAAGCTGGAAATTGAGCAGAGAGAGAATGGAAACTGCTATTGTGTGTTTCGAGATTTAATGTAAGTGATGGAATCTAGCGATCTGGATATACGATTAAAATGAAAAACAACAAAGATAGAAGATGGACTCTGAAAGCTGGAAAATAAAAAGGGAAGCAAGAGCTAGGAGGAGGGGTATGACATAAGGGGTTTGGGGAAGAATACATGCGGGACAAATGCTGACAGAAAAGCATTGGCTTGAACCATTCAAAAAATCTGTCAATATAACGGGAGAATCATTCGAAACTATCATAGCAAATATTTTTGAGGAATCATAGGCGCCATTGATGCGCCAGTTACAGAAAAATGAAAAGCTTAAGAGTTTCACACAAAATTCCAATAATAGGAGCCTTTACTTATAGAAAAAAATTACCTTTTTTACTTTCTCTGATCATTATGTACAATGTACATAGTGGATAGAGAAGGTATTGTATTCCACCCAAAAAATCGATGTCGAGATTTCATCGGTAATATGTTCCGAGATCCCCTGAGTCCGAAAAAAGCATTTTTAGAAAAAAGGTCCGTGAATGTCTGGACAACAGCTCAAAAATAGAAATCCGTTAAATACTAAACTAGGCATTTCAGTTTAGTGTCTTCCAAGGATGCGATACAAAATTATTCAAGAAAATCTCCCACCCTCAACTACCCTTTGCATGGAAAAATATCGAAAATTTTATTTTTCTTAAAAATAACTACTTTGATTGAAATGTTGTATATTAAAATATTTGCATCACAAATAATATACTTATCTTGAATTTTCTGGGAATAACCTCTGAAGACCTCTTTATTTTGGATGAACTTTGCTTAATTTTGCTTAACTGGTAAACTATAAAAGACAAAACTTACCATGCAAAAATATAAATCTCGTTAAACCACACAATTTATGTCATACGCTGTTTTTGTAGAACTGTTTTTGACATATTATTTGTTATTGATTTCAGCTTTAAATACTTATACTTTTCTCAAACGGGACCATACAAAGGAACCGAACCCCAATTCTTTAACAGAGCGACGAGCGTTTAAAATATTTCACTGTCGCTCTAGCTCGGTACATTCGCATAATTTCTTTCTACTTATAAGGAAACCCAACTGTGTTAATAATTATGTATATAGAAGAATAATCTTTTGTAAGCATATTTTGTTTACAGAATAGGTAGAGAAAGTCATGTGAATGCCACCATCAGATTTTTTTTTAGTAACTACAAGATGATTAGGTGCAAGTTAAAAAAATCTGACTGTTCCATTCATATGACTTTCTCTACATCTCTGTAACAAATAATTATTAATAAGCTTATTTTATTTCATGCTAAAACATTAGCATAAACGATTTTATTACATACTTCCTTATAAATAGAAGCGACATAAGAGAATACACTATAATAAACTGACAGCCAATTATTTAAAATGTAGTTGCTATGGGATTCCGTGTTGTCAAGTGTTGACAAATGTGACAAAAGATTTAAGTATTTTTAAACTGAAATAATATGGAACATCTCGAAAACGGCCAACTACACGAAAAAACTGTATATGAAATAAATTGTGTATTTTATCGAGATTTACATTTTTAAGCAGCAAGTTTTTGTATATCTCTTACGGTTTAACAGTTATGCAAAATTCAATAAAAATCATCCAGAATAAAGAGGTCTTCAGAGGCTATTCCCAGAAAATTCAAGATATACATTTTATTTGTCATGTAAATATCTTAAATATAAGATATTTTAATGAAAATCGTTATCCATTTATTAGAAAATCAAAATTTTCAAAATTTTTCCATGTAAAAGGTAGTCTGGAGTGAGGGAATTTTCTTGAAAAATCTTTGTATCGCATCCTTGGAAAATAAAGAACTTAAGTATTAAATTAGGTGTTAAACGGTCACGCACACACAGCCAGATAGACGCACATACGGACATTTTTCTAAACATGCTTTTTTTGGACTCAGAGGGTCTCCGATGAAATCTCGGTATCAAAATTTTGGGTGCAATACAGTACCTTCTCTGTACACAGTATGCGTACAGAAAGTAATGAAGCACGAGAGGTCGCAGTTGAAGTGTCTTAAATGTCTTTGTGACCGAAGCACGATTCTGATTTGCATTAATGAAAAGAAATCAATATCTCGGAAAAGTCCAAGAGCCACTTTGCCTTTTGGATTTCCTTTGCAGTAGACAGTTCGTGTTGATATCAGGTATTCACGAGGTGTTACTGCGGAATGGACGTGCAGTGCTTTCAAATCACTCTGTAGTAATATTATTTATATCAGTCAGTTCATGTCGATTCACTACGTTCTTGCAGCTCCTGGGATTAAGATTTTCAATTTTTCCAAGTTTTTGTCCTGCATAGTGATTTTTGAACGATCCAGCAATTTTATAATCCTCTATTCTGGTACTTATAATTCTGTTGTATTCCATGTATTTAATACTGTGAAATTTGTAGAAGTACTTAAAATATTGTGGAAAAGGTGATATTTTTGCCATTTATTTTGCGTGGCTATTTAAAAAAAACAAACAAAATCTGATGTGATTCACTCACATGACTTTCTATACATCTCTGCAACAAATTATTGTTAAAAAGGTAATGCTTCCATTTACTTCATGCTAATTGAGAAAACAATAGCAGAAATAGTCTTATTACTTGCTTCCTTGTAAGTAGAATTGAAATAAGCAGTACCATAGGTTAAAGTGATAGTCAAAAGTTGGTTTCTTTGTGACTGAAGTTCCTTTATTTGTATGGACAGGAGTTGACAAACTCCCGTATAAGAAAAGTGTGTTTATTAAAGCTGAAACCAAAAACAAGGCATATCTCAAAAACGATCAACTGCACGAAAAAATATTGTTTAACATAAACAGTATGTTTAAATGTGTTCTATATTTTTGTATGGTAAGTTTTTGTCTATCTCTTACGGTTTAGCAGTTATGCAATATTCCGTAAAATTCATCCAGATTAAAGTAGTCTTCGGGGGCTATTTCCAGAAAAGTCAAGATATACATATTATTTGTCCGGTAAATATGTTTAATATACGATATTTTAATCAAAATCGTTACAGCCATCTTTAAGATAATCAAAATTATCGAACATTTTTCCGTGTAAAGGTAGTTGAAAGTGAGGGGGGGGATTCTTGAAAATCTTCGTGTTGTATCCTTGAAAGATGCTGAACTTAAATACCAAGTTCTTTTCGTTTTTGAACTAAGCTATCCACTGACATACATGGACCTTTTTCTAAAAATGATTTTTTTTGGGTACAGGTGGACACACAAAACATACATGTATTTCCGTTGAAATCTCGGTATCAAATTTTTGGGTGCATTACAATACCTTCTCTATAAACTATGCACATAGTAAGTGTAGAGAAAGTAAAAAATTGGTCAATCCGATAAAGGACTAAAATTAACTGTTTCTCTGGCTCGGGCTCACGCTTTCTCTCTCTCTCTCTCTGTCGCTCTCAATTTATAAGCCTATAATCACCATAGCAGTGACCTACATTAATAATGTTTATAATGGCTCCGAGAACGTGTAATAAAGAAGCGACCTACAGAACGCTTGGCGTTGTGCTAATCGAAGCGGAAAGGATATGGAGCAGGGGATTCGGGCAGGAAGATTGATTCCAGGAAAGTGATCCCATTGTTCCCTTTTCACTGCACGTTGTGAGAAGGGATTCTAAAGGAAATGGAAATAGGATTCCGCTTTCATTTGAGGAACAAAATATAATAACAGGAATTCTATCACAACGGCTCTCGTCGGCTTAGGCGTGTACATTTTGGGCTCAAGGAAGAAGCTTTTCAAATTAAAGACTGCTACGCAACCAAAAACCCTGTGCCACGCCCCTTCAATCTCCCTGTTGTTATAGGATAATAATGCAGCTGTGCAAACAGAGGTTTAAAGCATACTGAACAGTTTATTCTAACAATCAATTTTTAATCTCTCTACCCGCTATTTTGGAAGAGGCAGTATAGCATTATACCTAAAAATTCTCATTTGTTTTGAATTCTTTTATATTTATTTAATCGTCCAAATGTACACTTAAATGAATGAGTATAGGTGTGTGCAAATAATGCCTACAATTTTGATTTTTTGTTGTCATATTGGATGATGAATAAAATTGGTGAAATGATGCTCAAATGATCATTTTTGAAGCGGGTCTTGTTGCAAAGCTTGTAAACAAGTACAATAAATGTCTCAATCTTTTTGGTGATTATGCTCAAAGGACCATAGATGCACAAAACTTTTAATAATAAAATAGTTGTTTTCTATGGACTTGTCTTTTATTTATAGCCTATCGGAGGTTGAAAAATAAACGGCCCTCGTATACATCTGCAAGCTTAAAGCGTGTGCCAAACATCTATGAATTTCATAGCGCATTGTATTTATTGCTCCTGCATGTACGGTGTACATAGTAGGTAGAGAAGGCATTATTATTCCCTCAAAAATTTAATACCAATATTTCACCGGAAATGCTGATTTGAAGAACCCTGAATTCAAAAGAAACAAGTTTTGACGGATTAAAACTAAAGCTAATTTACCATTTTCAGGATTAAACACCAAGTTTGGTATTTAAGTTTAGCCTCTTCCAAGGATACGACACGAAGATTTAAGAAAATCTTCCCACCTCAAACTACCTTTACATGGACAAATTTTCAAACACTTTCTTTTTATCAAAATGACTTAACGATTTTAATTATAATACATTATATTAAAATATATTTACATAAAAAATAAAATGTATGACTTAAATTTTCTTGGATAGTCTCTAAAGACTTCATTCTGTATAATTTTTTGCATAACTGGTAACCATAAGAGTTAGACAAAACGTTACCAAACATAAAATAAACATTTATGACCGTTACCGTTTTTGGAGTTAACTACTTCCGAAACATTCCTTGTTATTGGATTTAATTTTAAAATATTTATACTTTTCTCAAATAAGATTTAGTCGTAACTTTTGCTATTGTTTTATTCTTGGCAAAGTTACCAAGTTTTAATTACGTATTAACATATTTTCAAAAATTTGACTATCGCTATTACTTCCCTTTCATTTAAAAGGAGTTAAATAGCGAGATCATTTCTGTTAATGTTTATCTTGACTAGCATTACTCCATGGCATGACAGCTCACGGGGAACCTTGGCCTACCGCCCGACCGCTGCGTCACCCATCTCGGTCCATTACAGACGTCATGGATGGGGTGCAGAATTGGAGGGCGAGACGTGGTCAGCGCCTCAAGCCCCCCGGCCGGTTAATGCGGTTCTCATGACCTGGAGCCGCTACTTCTCCATCAAGTAGCTGCTCAATTGGCCCCCCAGGGACCTTACGAGGCTGAGTGCACCCTTGGCCAGGTCTCCAGCGGGGGCTAGCATTAGGTAGATAGAAAAAGGAGTTTTTTTTAAGAATAGTTTCTTACAGAAGTCATGTGAATGAAATGTATCCGATTTTTAAAAATGTTTAGTAATAAATATTTATAGACATAATGTTAGGGATAAGTTTTTATCTTTATATTTCATTAGGATGAAATTAAGCAGTTACGCTAAATTTTCGGTTCCATTAATTATGTATTAAACTGGTTTGTACGAGAAACGGTTTGATTATGTTTGGATAGCATGCATAAGGAACACGTATATGTTTGTGTATTTACTTTTAACTTTTATTAAGACCCAAGAAGAAGCGACTTTTGGTTTCTAAAACGTAACATTTCTAGGTTAGTTAGAGAGGTTGAAGGGGTGAAAGTCAGAGATTAGTATAACAGAGGGAGGAACATGGAGAGGGAAAGAGTTATTAGAAAAGAGAATCTCTTCACATGACGCAATAATGCAAGCAGAGCACGCACGAGTTTTTGGTTGTTCATAAACAGCATTTCAGTAAGATAAATTTTACTTTCTCTGACACGTATGTACAATAAAAATAGATTCTGAAGGTATTATGTGCCACTCAAAATTTGATACCAGATTTCAACGTAAATATATATGTTTTGAGACCCCCTGAATCCAGAATGGCCATTTTTAGAAAAAGGTCAGTGTGTACGTGCGTATTTATGTGTATGTGGACAGCATATCTAAAAAACAAAAAGTCCGTTAAATATTAAACCTGAGTTTTTATGTTTTGTATTTCCCAAGGATACGACACGAAGATAATCAAGAAAATCCTCCCACCTTTACAGGGCAAATTTAGGAACATTTTTAAAAATACTTAACTTTTTTTCATTAAAATTCCATATATTGAAATGACAAATAAAGTGTATATCTTGAATTTCCTGGGAATAAACACTGAAGTCCTATTCAATCTGAATGACGTTTCTATAACTGGTAAAGCGTATGACAAACATATGACACAAAAAATGAAAATCTCGTCAAAACACACAATTTGTGACCTTTACATTTTGTAGTGAAGATAACCGTTTCCGAGATATTCCTTGTTATTGGTTTCAATTTTAAGATAATTATACTTTTTGCGGACAGGAAGTCGTTCCTGTTTTATTTGTTTTACTCCTGGCTATGCAAAGAATAGAATTTCAGTAACAATCGCATAGCGACATCTTTAAAATATTTGTTATTATTGTATTAGTATAGTGTATTCCCATAAATCCTTTCTTCTTCTAAGGAACTAAGGGATAACGTTTTGCTAATACTTACCTTGGTTAGCATGGATTATAAAGAATAATATTTGTTAAGAAGGATTATTGTAGAAAAGATGAAGAAAGCCGTGTGAAAAGAACATAAGGTTTTTAGGTTTTGCTTTAAATATTCGTTAAAGCTCTAAAGTAAACCGTGTAGAATGCAACATACTTTTCGTTAGGCAATATCAAAATATAACCGCATCCCTCAGTATATGTCACATTCGTATCCTGAAGCAGATTCTCTATTGTAAGGGTACAACAAAAGCTTGGGAATATATTGTATAGCCCAGCTTCTAATATGTGAATTCATTAACTAAGTTTAAAATTTCCATACCTGCAAAAGCGCATCTTGAACAAAAATTACGCGTATGAAATGATGATGGTATTGTTCAAAAGCTATTGTGTGTTTTGGAATCATGGCGGCCTTTGTTGTAAACGGCAATGCTAGTATCGATTACTGGGAGCTCCCCGTATTTTAGAAGTAATATTTGGGATAGAGGTGGGGGAATTCCCTCCAGGAGCGATGCGCCTTTGAAAGGTTTGAAATATCAGCTGTTCCACTTTCCTGCACATATTTTTTCTAACGTCCAGAAAAAGTTATAACCCTCTTCCAACCACACGCCAGCCGCTTGGCAGCTTTTAATATCAGACAGGCTAAAGAAAATGGCCGGATACCACGAAGACAAAACGATGCTATACCTTCTTTTAAAATTTTGCTGTTTTGCTTATTTTAATGCACTTCTACTAATGTGGTACCTTAATTCTCGATACCGAAATTTCACAAGAAATACATAATTTGAAGACCCCTGAACCTGAAAGTTAATTTCCAGAGACTTTCGAAAGACACTGTACCATTATGAAGTTTCTAATGTCCATTATGTAGGCACACTTGTATTTGAAACAGCTCTTGAGATTGGGCGGAACGCAGAAGCTCTAGTGATATTACAGGAAAATTAGCCTAAATGGATATGATGCTAAACAGGTTCTAATATTGCATCATTTGAGCATCTACTCTATATATCTATCTTTTGCCCAACACTTGATGTTGAGCTTCTTTTACTAACCAAGATGCACCTGAATAAGTTATTTGAAATTCGTATTTCAGTTTTTTTATATAACTATCAGACTAAAATATGTTTTTTACCTACAGTATCGTTTCACAAAACTCGCTCAGGTGAATATTTTGGGCGTCAGCTCGGGGAACCTAAAAGAAAGCTACCACTCCCCATCTTACCTCCAGCAACTAGTAATACAAAACCAGGCAAAACCAGTTTTCGTGCGCTATTCCCAGACCTAATTTAGTCTTACCAGTAAACGGTTGTGGGTGTGAACGATTGTGAAAATAATAATTAGTTTAAAGCTTACATATCTCCTTTTCAGTTCATAATAGTTTCATTCTTCACGTAAACATTTTAATTCGTCGTGTTTGAGCCTACCATCATAGTAAATACATGCAGTACTCCTAACGTGCTGTACACAGGATTTTTACATTCTTTATCACATTTCCATCACAGGAAAGGAAAATGTTGTGTCCTACCTAGAAATTCTATCGAGATTTCGCCGACGCTACACGTTTTGTGGTATACTGAACGCGAAAACAATCCAAATTTGTTTGTTTTGAAAGACGCTATCCAATTTACATTATTCAACACCCTATTTGGAAGTTAAAACTGATACACTCTTTGACCCACATTCGGCAACGACTGACATAAAATCAAGTTCAAGAGAAAATCCACATGTACGCAAGTTGTGAAAACTTTCTCTCTCCTCCTCTCTATTATATTATATTACGTAATTTATGGTCATATAGTGAGGGGTCTGTTAACCTCGTGAATTTATGTATGACAGCCTTATAGGATTCATTCCTTTACCATATAATTTTCTCGTCGCGAGTCCATAGAGGCCTTAGTGTAAGGAAACTGTACCTTTGCTTCTTCACGCCCCGTGGATACATGGCAGCGGGTTTGATATTAACATCTACTTTTATTTTTACTATTGTTGTAGATTTAAGTCGTAGATAGGGTCGAGGTATCCGGTACTATTAGGTGCACCTTTTCTTGGGCTCTAGTTTTACGAGAAAGTGAGGGCCGGAGGGTAAAAGAGAAACCACCTGCCTGTGTTTCCGTAGTGTTGTCAACCAAGAAAATGTTTCTTTCATTGATGCCCTCAGCCATTAAGTAAACAGGTTATCTAATTTACCGCGAACTATCTGAATTGCTAAACAAATAATAGAACGCATATACGTTCTGCAGACAGAAGGAAACCTTAGAATTGAAACCAATATATGTCAGGTTGCTTAGCGTACTTCATGTCATAATGAGGTCGTCTTGCTCTTCTTCCAAAACAGAGCAAACGCCCAAGAAAAATGCACGCATGGTATTTATCTATGCGACACAGGGAAGCCATGCAAACATTCCAATCAGAATGGTAGACTCAAATATTCGGACCATGGCCTCTATGTAAATTTGTGTGTCGAAAGCTTTAATGTCATATTTCCAAAATATAATTTCAGTAATCAGTTCAAAATATATCTTGATTGAAGCGTTATGATTACTTTATCACGCAATACTGTTGCTGTCAACTTTTGGCGAGAAATCTCTGCTCCTGCCATTTTCTTCAGATTGTCTTCTCGGCATATGCTTTTTGCATATTATCTCAAATATTAATAATTAAGTGGTTTAGGATATAGTAAAGGAAATATAAAATGGTTAAAATCTGATCTGTTAAAACATAAGGATCAACCAAATGAACTAAAATAATAATTTCCATGAGTACGAATTATTGATAATAAAATAGATAAACCCAAAGCTCCTTTGCATTGTTTTACAAAGTTATATCGACATATATGGGGCAGGCGGCCCCTCACCCTTAAAGATCGGAGGAACATCTATGGCAAGCCTTTCATCCACTCGAGCTCAATGTGTGCTCCTACATATCGAGTCATTCACTACTATCGAGAACGTTGCGCATACTCGACTTGCGATGCTTTTGTTCCCACAACGGCTGCCAGGCAGAGAAATGACGGCAGGTGCTGTGGATACATGGGCACGAAAAGAAAGAGAGAGAGAGATGCAAGAGATTATATGACTACGTTATCACTCAAAAACCCATTTCGGCAAATACCAATCAATTATACAATACGTTAATGGCTATCGGACTTATCAGATACAATCCACACAGTGAAAATTACACCTTCGAAATCCGTTTGCAGAGTTTGTAAATATTCTTACTTGCTTTGGTTCAGCAACTGAAATTTTAGAAACAATAGTATTGCTGGATTCAGGTAGATGCCGCGTCATCGTTTTTACTGTCTCTACATGCACGTACATAGTCTAAAGAGAAGGTATTGTAATGCACCCAAAAAATCGATACCGAGATTTCACCGGAAATAAATGTTTTGAGACTACCTGAATAAAAAAATACAAAAAACAAAAAAAAAAACAAAAAAACAAAACCACATTTTTAGAAAAATATTCGTGTGTACGTCAGTAGGCAGTATAACTAAGAAACAAGAACACTGTTAAATACGAAACTTGTTCTTTAAGTTTCGTATCTTCCAAGGATGCGACACGAAGCTTTTCAAGAAATCCCTCACCCCCAACCACCATTTACATACAACATTTTTTTCGACATATTTGAATTTTTCAAAAAATGGCTCTAACGATTTAGATTAAAATACCTTATGTTTAAGATATTTTATGACAAACGAAATGTATATCTTGAATTTTCTGGGAATAGCCTCTAAAACTTCTTCATTGTGGATGACTTTTCTGTAACTGACAAACCGTAAGAGATATACAAAACCTTACTACACAAAACATTTGCAGAGTTAACCGTTTTCGAGATATTCCAGATTATTGGCATCAATTTTAATGCAGCTTAATCTTTCTCGAAGGGAAAGGAGTCTTTCTTCTAGCTTCTCGTTTGTTTACTCCTGCCAATATAAAAGAACGGAATTTCAATTGTTTCACATAGCGATATACTTGACTATAACTTTTAGCCCGCGCATGCGCTTATTTCCCTTCTATTATAAGGAAATAAGGAATAATACCATTTCTGCTAATGTTTTATCTTGATTATTATGATGTAGATAACAAATTAATATTTTGAATAAAGCAACTAGAGAAAGTCATGTAAATGGAAGACAAAAGATTTTTATATCCAGAAACTATTAACGGCACTGGCCACGGAAGGTACAAAAATAAATTTTAAAAGTTCTTCTTACTATTTAGCACAACTCATATAATGCTCCATCTTTTCGGTAAGCTTTGTTTTATTTTTAGTTTCTTTGATTAACTTATGTTAAATAATAAAATGTTAAAAAAAAGTTATAAAAATTCAGAGCTTTCTTACCTTTAGTCCACAGCGATATGAAATTTGGTTATATTTTACACTATAATACAATGCATATATTCAATTTTTAATAACACAGCAAATAATGTTCACAAGACCAGGTAAGTATATTTCTAAAATTTAAACTTACTTTAAATACTTTCTTAAAATTATCTTCAGAGATATCTACTTAAATCTTGTATAATGTTAATTTAATTATAATCGTGTAGCTTATGGCTTACTTTATATGCTTTTAATACAAATTCCATTTCTAATGTTTATATTTCCAAGTGTGTAGACTACATCTATCAACATGTTATTACAAGAACGAGTTTATGTGATTGTGTGTAGATTTATCACAAACCAAATCTAACTGGAGGAAGAAATGCCATTATTGCGTTCACTGGATAACTAATGGCAAACATAGAAGTCAAACATGGAACTAAGATATAAGTAATGAGGCACGTAAAATGAAAAAAGGAATGAGAATTATCACAATTTCGCATTATATAAAAAAGGTTTGCGACTTATAGAGATTCATTTTTTGCACAATCCTTGATAATTAAATTTGTATAAGAAAATCTTAATTCTGAAGTAATTGTGGAAAAACAGTAGCGTCAAAATATAAATGTATTGCGATTGTTGAGCTTCGAACAACCCATCTTCCTGGGCCACTGTTATGCGACTCAAAGTTTACCACTAAAAATCATGGTAGCCTCAACTTCTTTTAAGATAACATACCCTAATATCGGGGTATACTTTTAATTCTGATTATGCTTTCCAGTCTACGAAACAATAAAATGAACTGATTGGGTTTTCTCAACAAATCTAAAATTAGATTGGACCCTAGCCGCTATGTGTATTTTCCGTCGCGAAAAAAGATATGTTAATCAATTAGCAATCATGAATGTGGGAGGAGCTGCTTTATTAATTCCTTATTAATTTAACAGAGGTAATTATAGTGGTATATATCGCATGAGATTTTTGGTGGACAAAGTTGCGCCGGAGCGGGCTTTCTCCAGTTTAGCCCGCCATCGCTTTCCACCGCTGTTCCGTCTTCATTTTACGTATTATCAGCGTCATCGTTTGCAGTGCCATATATAGTAAAAGTGGGTGTGAAACCTATAAAAAAGTAAATACATTATCTGCCATTTCAAGCTCTCTTTGATTGGTATGATGATTATTTTCCTCGATTGTGTTGTGAATGAAACACCATAATGCCAATGCTTAATGTCCAATGAATGAGAAATACATCTTTCTATAGAACAAATATATACAGGCTGTTAAGTGTGTAATTGCATATATTTGTATTCCTAATTGGGATCAGTATAAACAATATTACCTGAATATTTGCTAATTTGAGAACTTATAACTTTACTATTAAGGGTAGTATGTTTTCATCGGTTAGCATAAAATTTCCCCGAGAGCGCGGGTGAAGGCGTAAGACCGATGGGCAGGCGTCGCGGTAACGAATGTTTAATAGGAACTGATTTTGAATACTTTCTGCAAGGCCAACAGGTCACGATGCAAAGGTGAACACTTGGTAGAAAACGAATAGTCTATACCCTCAGGCGCTGTTCACTTCACGTCGCAATTGCGATCATACAAATCGTTAATTATATGATGGTTTGTGCAAAAACTATTAGATGAAGAAAAGAAAACTGAACATACCGAAGTGGATACATATTGAAGTACTATATCTCTAACACCCGATATCTGTTTTGTGGTATTAAGGATTTCCGATATATCCCTTACTCTCGGTTTGTATTTTTCGATGGTTTCAATACTTTAAGTGCTTTCTCATTACAATTATATGAAAGTCTTGAGAATCTATGACAGTTTTAGTAGCAACTGCAGCGGTAACGGACGATGCGATATACTATTGAAGGCCAGATAGCTGGCTGGAAGCTCACTGCTATCTTCTCGTCATGTTGCTATTGTTCCTAACTGACCTATATTTGCCCAGCTACTCTTATCTCGGGTGCGGTAATGAGAGTTGAATAAAGCCACGTGTTACAGCTGTCTGGATTACTTCCAGTTAAATAAACAACAATAATGAGACTGCTAGCCAGATACTCGAACAGCACTAGTCTAGACCACTTTGCAATTCCCCGAATTGTACATTATTTCCGTTAACTTCCCACTATGTGGTCAATTTCGAAGCTGAACCTACATCTTTCACAATCATCCTATTAGCTATCTGAAGTAAATTGTATCTCTCGAAGATCCAAACTGGAAGGAATTTTCTAAGAATATTTACCTTTTTTGCTGCTGTAGATGCAAATTTGCTCATCCTAATATATAACCTTATTTCTCCATTTGCTTGTGTTTTGGCATCAAAGTGTGTAACCCTAGATACAAAAAGTCAACTGAATCGTTTATCTTTAAAGTACAAGATATTTTATTTTTTGGTGTTGGTAACGCCCATGACAACACTACATTTCATTTTTATACTAATAATGATTGTTGTCTTTGTTTGGAAACTAGTTTTTGTTGTGTATGCATGTTCGTTTATCGATTTCATAATGTTCGAACATAACTTTTTCTGTTTTGTTAAACAAATGTCTCTCAGAGACATTGAAATTATGGAAGAACCTAATGGCGATGAAGAAAGCTCGGGCGTATGAATGTCAAAGTTTTCAGTTAAGATTGTGGAGCGCTGAAGAAATTACTGTACATATGAAAGTCTTCGACAGGTTTCTGACAAATGACTTCCAGGAGTGCTTTCTGTCTCCCTACACGCGGTAGCAGGAGTGTTTCACTGCGGAAGGGAACTATTTTCAAGGAAATAATGTGTAAATTACCTTATAATAACTTGTTTCCGTGTTATTTACTCATTCCGGGAAGTTTCTTAATGTAGTATGTATATTTCTCTGGCGAAACTTGAATGTTTTGAGGATTACGAGCTGTCTCTGTCCGTTTTTAATATTACTTACCTAGCTTGAACTCTTTGGTCACTTATTTAGCCTACTCCCTGTGATGGAATATATAAAATTATTTGTGATGACATACAATCACGGCTTAAAATCGGAAGTATTTTCAATTCCTGAACTTCAAGTTTAACCAACTGTCAGGTCAATAAGCTGCTGTTAGTTTAGCGGAAAAATGCGAGTCACTTGGGGAATTTAATGCTGTGCCCTGATAAGTCATTGTTTAGAGCAAATTAACGTAACCCGGGAGACCCATAATTCAAATCCAGGGGATGGTGTTGAATTTTTGTGTCTGAATGCGAGAGAAACAGCTTAACACAATGCTTAATATAACGATGCATTTTTGCATAATACATAGAGAAGGTATTGCACTCTAGCCAAAAATCCAACCGGAAACACAGATTTTAAGGTCCTTGGATCCCAAAACGCATTTTTAGCAAAGGTCCGCGCACGTGTGTGTGCGCGCGCGAGAACACGATAATTCAAAAACGAAAAGTCGGTACAATGTCAAACTAGAAATTTAAGTTTAGTATATTCCTGAAGTGCAACACGAACATATTGAAGATCTCTCCAAGCCCAAACTACCCGTTATATGAAAAAGTTTAGAAAATGTTGATTTTCTTAAAAATGGCTCTAACGATATTAATATACGATTTGAAGAAGATATTTACATGAAAAATAAAATGCATATCTTGCATTTTCTAGGAGTAGGCTCTGAAGATTACCTCCTCATTTTGGTAAACGGTAAGAAATAGACAAAAACTAACTTACTACACAATTTATGTCGTAATACTTTTTTAATTGAGTTGATCATTTTCCCCTGTTATTGGTTTCAGTTTTAAAACGCTCTCTCATACGGGAATTTGTCAACTTCTGGCCATGAAAGAAAGATAAAAAAATAAAAAAATTAGTTTCAATTTAACTATCACATTAGCCTAGTGTACTCCCGCATTATTTCCCTTCAAATTACAACGAAGCAAGTAATAAGACAATTTCTGCTAATATTGATCTCGATTAGGATGAAGTAGACAAAGGAATAATATTTTAACAATAATATGTTAATTTAATTGACGAACATTCTAAATCAACATTAGCATTAAAAACTATTAGACATAAATGACACTGCAGCTATGAGTATGCAGATTTTTCTGATATTGAATTTGATCCTTTTTATTTGCTTATGCTATTCTAGTCTCTATTCCCAATAAATTAGGAGGTGTAAATGAGATGTAGAGAAAGTCAGATTTTTAATAAACCTGGTCTATCACTGGCTGTCTAGATGCCATTCACATCCAATATGTAATGGAAAAGTATTAACTCCTGCTGAAGCCCCAGCAGATTCTCGATATTATGAAACCACTGCCCTTTTCCTAACCTGACAAAGTACGTGCAGACATAGGCGAAGCTAATAACCTCGACCGTGTCATTCAATATGCTTGGACAGGAAGATTGGAAATCCAATGATGGAAGAGCGTGGGCCGCGGAAGGGAAGTATGAGCATTATCAAAGAGATTCCATATATACGGTTATTGTCACATAACCATGTCAGTGAACCAGGAAGGATATGCTTAGGGTTTCTGGGAACAAGCACCGGAGGATATTATGTAGCTCTGGTGAATATATAAACCTAGTTAAGTTATGCAACAATTTTAAACAGTTTTACTACATAAGTTGCACTTACTTTACTACACATACACACTTATATACATATATAGAGGCAGGGGAAGATTGCATTCCATTAAAAAATTCAATGAAAAGACTTCACTGAAGATATGTTCAAAGGTTTTCTGAATCCAAATAAGGAATTATTAATTTATATTAGTTTTTAGTGCAGTTTAACGCTCTTTATCTGATTGGTTATATTGGACGATGCATGAAAGTTGAATGAAATTGCTGAAATGATGCTCAGATGATCTCGTGATCCATGGAGCTTAAAGTTCTTCGTTCGTCTTCTCGGAATATGGGAAGACCCTGAAAAAAAATTATGCGGGTAACTCACCCTAAGCGAGATTTGAACTTGCAAGCTGTTGAATGGGAAGCAGACATGCTACCACCACGCCACCTATGTGGGCTAGAGATGGTATTGTACTCCTCCCAAACATTTGATACCTAGACTTCACAGGAAACAAATGTTTTGAGCCCCGTAAATCCAAAAAGAAGCATTTTTAAAAACATGTCCGCGCTCGTGTATGTGTGTGGGGGGGGGGGGGTAGCACAGCTCAAAACAAAAATTCGCTTACATACCAAACTTAGTATTTAAGTTCAGTAGCTTCAAAGAATGTGACAAGAAGATTTAAAAAAAAAAGTATAGGATAGGAAACACAGGTGTAAGTATATAAGTTTTCTGCTCTGTTTAACTGCCCATTGATGTAGAAATCTGTTAAACTCAAACTCAAATATAAACGACAATATGCGCATTGTTATATGTAATAGGGAAGATTCAAGTTCCCTAACACCCAACTGCACAACTGGGTCATTTATCTAATGCTGATAATGTCGTTAAAAGATTTCTATACCAAGACCCACAAGATACTAATAATAGGTACGTATAGCTAAATTGAATAGAATACTCATTATGTTATACCTGTGTTTCCTGTTCTTATTATTACACCAGTATCTGTAAGGTTCACTAACATGTGTAATAATCGTTATGGGCAGGTAAATAAATAAGTACTGATTACACCTGAGGCTTCCATCGTAATTAATTTTAATTCAATATCAGCGGCACACTCCGCAAATGCACCTTGTTAGACTTACATAGATTCATTGTAATTACCACCTCCACACTATATGAAAGGATGAGGGGGGAAGCACAGGTGGCTAGAGGCCGCAGTTAGATAAGCCACAATGACGCGCAAAGTCTAACAATTCCAGGTTCGAAAAGCCCTCCGTCCAACTGAAGGAGCTGTCAAGAGAGAACAGTCAAGAACCCTAACGCCAGGCAACCCTCTAGATCAGCAAGAGTACTCTTTCCATTAAGAATACATTTGGTCTCTCTGTCTTACCTAGAAACCTAGAAGTACACCTAAAAATGAGAAGGCAATGACATGAAGCGGAATTAATGGAAAGAAAATAGTGGCAGATGAAAAACCATACAACATTACACTACCGATAAGGAAAAACTTGAGAGCCCCAAGATCATAGTGGGTGGCTGCCGGGGCTTGAACCAATATCTCCCGAATGCGAGTCACTCACACTACCGCGACACCGCCATCTGGATAGTACGTGTTTGTTATTTATTTCCAAAAAGAACATTTCAGGACTGGAAGGAAAACAAAGAGCCGAACTCGCCTATATTTATTTATATGTTTTTATTGTTCCATTTATACTCCCTATCGGCGGCATACCTCATGGAACATATTGCCTTTCGGCACTGGTGTTAGCTCGTGTCGTTAGGTTTAATCATTAGATGACACACATACACATATTCACACTCACAATCACACTTCCAGATTTTGGAAAGGGTAAAGAATAATCTGGCCTAGGGAAAAAATCCCTACCCCAGCCGAGAATCGAACCCGAGACCCTTATCAGAGCAGACAGGTGTCCTACCAACTGAGATACATGGGCAGCCGTATAATTATGTTGTATACCTATTTGTTCCTGCCTTAAAGTGAAGAACCGGATTAAATAAGTTATATCCAATAAAAAATCTAATTCGTTGCATTTACACGACTAACTATTCTGCAAACAAAACATTCTTACAAAATATTATTCTTCTATCATCATGCTATATCAGATAAACATTAATATAATTGGTTTTACTACTTAGTTCCTTAGAAGCAGAAGGGAAATAAGGGTATATACCACATTAAAGCGATAGTCAAATCTTTTAAATGCCAATCAATATATGAGCAATTAATGTTGGGTTCACTTTGCATTTTCAGAAAAATAAAACAAGAAATGAAGGTGACCCCGTTTGAGAAGATCCGTAGTTTACAACAAAGGAATATCTCGGAAATGGCCAACTCTACAACAAAAATGTATATGACAAATGGTGTGTTTTAACAAGATCTATATATGTATTGTATATCTCTTACAGTTTATCAGTTTGCAAAATTCAGCAGAATTCATCCAGAATGAACAGGTTATCAGATGATGTTTTAATCAAAATCATTAGAGCCAGTTTTGAAAAAAAAGGTCGAACATTTTCCATGTAAAGGATAGTTTGGGGTGAGGCAACTTGGTATAAACGGTGTTTTAGCTTTTGAGCTATGCTATATATAGACACATGCGGACGTTTTAAATATTGTTTGTACTTAGAGGACCTCAAAACGTATATTGGCGGTAAAATCTCGATATCAGATTTTTGGATGGAATACAGTACTTCCTTTGTACACTATGTAAATAGTACGTCCAGAACCAAAACACCGTGGTTTACAGCCGCTCTATATTCGTTTACACAATCACATATATTGGTTCATTTTATTAGCCTCAAAAATATATATATTTTCGCCGTAAGGTTTCCACATTTAATAAACACTGAGCTCTGTTCCACGTAACTTTGCCTCCTATCTCTTCATTGGCAGACAACTAGTCACCCCTCATTGGTTGTTGTCGTGGGATAGGTTTGTTGTACGGTACAAAGTAGTTCCTTATTAAATATTATTAATTATCTTAGTATATTCCATACGTATTGTCAAATTGAAATTTTAATATCAAATTTCATACAAATATTAGTTATTTATATTACAAGGGTTGTTTTTTTTTCAACCTCCGATAGATTATAAATAAAACACAAGTTCATAGAAAACAATTGTTTTATTACTAAAAGTTTTGTACACTTATGGTTACTTTTCAACATAATCATCGAAAGATTAAGACATTAATCGTACTTGTGCAGAAGTTTTGCAATATCCGCTTAGTAAAATGTTGCCGCCAATGATTTCAAATGAGCATTAACGTTGTTAAAAAACGTACAAAACTTTTAGTAATAAAATAATTGTTTTCTATGAACGTGTGTTTTATTTATAGTGTATCGGAGGTTGAAAAAAGGCTTTCGTATAATACTCTAATAAGCCAAGTGTAATATACAATGTCTATCTTATGCTAATATTAACTGAAATATTCTTATATTTATTAATATAACTAGAGCCGTCATTACAGGATTGAATTTTAATCCGGAATAAACATTTTAAATTCTGGTTGTTTAAACTACGCCTAATAAATCAATAAACGAATGAAAATGGTTATCTTTCCGAGTAAGTTTTAGATTATGCTAAAAAAGCTGTACTTAATTTGTTACCCGGCAAGTCAAAGGATCTACATAACAAGGAATTTTCTTTACTTAAAGACTGGGGAGCTGCCAAAGGATACAAAATAATTTACAATGAAATAAGTGCTTAACTTTTTTTCCAATTAAGAGTTTAAATTCTTCATGTAATTTATTAATTATAAAATTTTAGGATACATGAAATGTTTACAGGAATTCCATGCTATAGGATACATTATATTACAAAACAAAATTAATACGTCTGAAGAGCATGTAAATTCTCTCTTTCTGCAATATATATGTACAATGAACACAGTACGTAGAGATTTCTATCCAAAATTCGATACGATATTTCACTGTTCAAACATGTTTTGAAGACCCCTGAATAAAAATACATTTTTAGAAAAATGTCGGTGTGTGCATGTCAGTAGAGACATATCTCAAATACGAAAAAAAAAAATCAGTTGAATATCAAACTAGGTATTTAAGTTTAGTATCCTCCAAGGAATGCGACACAATGTTTCTCAGAAAAATCCTCCGTCCTCAACTATCCTGAACATGGAACATAACTACGAGTATTTAATAGGTCGCCCTCCGTGGTTTAATGGTTACCATGTTAACTTCCTATACACAAGGTCGCGGGTTTAAACCCGGCGGAGGACGATGCATTTTTTCGGGTGTAAAAATCCTTAGCATGGCTTCCTTCGGAAGGGAAGTGGAACAGTTGGCCCCGTGTCGTAGATTTACAGCACGTAAAGGAACCTCAAGCCTTATAGAGGCCTCTGAGCAAAATTAAGCGGTCTTTCACTCCCAATTTAGAATGGGACGCTGAGAACCACAGACGTTAAAGAGCGTCCATAAATAACACATCATTACAATTACATTGCGAGTATATGACGATTCTCATTACATTTCGTGTATTGAAGATATTTTTATGGCAAACGAAATATTTATCTGGCGGATAGCCTCTGAAAGCCTCATCATTCTCTATTGCTTTTGCATAACTATAAGCCGTAAGAGATAGACAAAATCATAGTACACAAAACATATCGTTAAAACACAATTTGTTATATACAGATATTCCTTGTTATTGACTTAAATGTTAAAACTTAGTTTTCTCAAGCGGGAAGTCATCCTTGGTTTCATATAACTTATTTTACTCCTGATCGTGAAGAGAGAAACCAATTTCAATTGTTTCACATGGCAATCAGCTTCTAAAAGATTTAAATACTGCAATTATTTCCGTTCTATCTACAAAAAAGCAAGTAAAAAGACAATGCCTACTAATGTTATCCCAATTAGAATGATAAATGAAGGAACATTTTTTTTTTTCATTTATATAGCCCCCTTTAACATCTAAGGTCATATCGGGGGCTTTTTACTTGAATCAACTTGTTGTCTGTAGGTTCTTTTACGTTGGTTTGAATCATTTTGTTTTACTCAAACAAGCACACATTCACACTCGCATAATTCTGGCTAGAGAAAAATTCCCCACCCCAGCCGGGAATCGAACCCGGGACCCCCGGGTGAGAAGTCAGCTGACCTCTCGACCACATGAAATATTTTGTTATTGGAGCGGGTAGAGAAGGTCACCTGAATGGAAATTATATTTTTTAGAAAAATGTCCGTGAGTGAGTGTCCGTGGATAGCAGAACCCAAACGCATAAGTAGGTTAAATAACAAAACTGTTTAAGATCAGTATAAGAACTACGGAATTATAAGAGAGGTGTTTCATGATGGAATGGTAAGTGTTGATTTGTGGCGACCTCGTTCCCTGACCTAAATAATCGTGACTTTTACTTTCTCTACACGTACATAGTGTATAGGTATAGTATTGCATTAATTTTAAGCCAATGAATGTTTAAAACAGAAATTAATTCTTAGTAGACTCCCGAAATTGACGTAAGGTACATCTGCAATTGAATACTTATATTCAATAAATAAATAAATAAATAAATAAATAAAGGTGAAGGGTGCGAGATATTCCCAAAGTATCTATACAGACCTAGAAATGCAAGTGGTGTATCACAAGTTTAAGAGCTAATAAACATCAATGCGCTGGCTATTCTTACAATCTCCTCAAATCAAATGGCTTAATTAGTCTGCGCTTCTCTTTAAACTACAATTTTCTCGCAATTTTGGTTTTGTAATAAGATATCTAAGACCCAGGCTTCCTCCTTTGCCAGCACAAACAAACGAATAGGGAAAACAAACAAGCCGTGTTTCTTTTCAGGAAACAGCTTTCTTTCAGGTAGCTAATTAGCGCAACAACTTTAATGATCAAAGAGGAGGTTGTATTTTCCTCAAAGCTGTTCGTTAAAACATTATTAAGAGTTCATTTGAAACTATTTGAATGAAAAGCTTTCAGTAGACGTCTCTTTTAAGTCTTCAGTGTAATGCCGCTTTTGGGAGGACAGCAAAACAAATCAACAGTTTAGAAAGTGAAGTCAGAGTATATAAGGGAGTCTTGACTAGGAAAAGAAATGGACGTAGAATTCTTGCAATTACCGCAGGCAAAACTGAGCATTCCCCGCGGGGATATTTAGGTTACTCTATTCCCCTATACAGGTTCCAAAGGCAAAATGAGGCAGGAAAATATGTCCCTGGTTGCCCTTAGGATCATCCTGAGTTGTATTGTTAGAATGTCTTCAGAAGGAAAGGGAAACCTCATTTACGTAGTTTTCCTTTGGGATCAATTATTTTTATAACTTGAATGTTTAATGATGGGAGAGTCAATTCAAATTACGAACCTAATTTCTTGGCTAGTGGGTACGTTTCTACCTCTTCAGCGGACGCCGAGCACCTGTTGTGCTTCTGACGTTATTAGAAGTACTTCGGGCCGTGCATTTTAGCCCCTCGGAACTGTTCGGATTGGGTTGGACTCGGTGGTGCAATGGTTCCCGCAATCCATGGAACATAGGGTACGCTGGACGTGGATGCGAGATGTTTCAACTAACTCGGCAAGTTAGCCGGAAGCTAGCAGCTACCACCCCACCGAGGCTGTTCGCTAGTCATTCCTTAAGGGTTCACACGCCTAAGTGGCATAGCATATCTGCTTCCGTCCTGGCATGTAAGGTAGGTGCTGGCCTAGCAGAAAACTCCACAGACTAATCCCTGGTGCGGTTGGCACAACTGAGTGGTCAGATCACTGCCTCATGATTTTAATTTTGGGATCAATTATTTTCTGTAGCTTCCATGTTTAATAATGGGAGAATTAATTCTAATTACGAGCTTAATTTCTTTCCAACGAATAGCACGAAAAACATAGAAATGGAAGGTTACCTTGTCTATATCCACTGGCGCCGCAAAGACGTGAGATACTCGCATTCAGCAGGTCCTGGGTTAAATCCTGGCGACCACCCACTGGTTTACGAGTTTTTCTTATTTCATAGGAAACGAATTTTTTTCCATCTCTTCCTCTTCACATCATTTCCTTCTCATTTTAGGTGTATGGCAGTGTGGGTAGATGTCGCGGATGAACATTCAATGGAGAGCATAACCCCCGAAAATACTAATGGCTGCCAGGCAACTCCAGCAGGTGTGATGGACGGTCGAGCTTGTGTACTTGTGTGGCCTCTCTATCGGAGACCTGTAGCCTCGTATGATTCCCTCATATCGTTTTTTGCTTTCTCTAGTACGATTTACATAGTGGATAGAGTCCATTTTACCGGAAATACGTGTTTTAGAATCCCCTGAATCAAGAAAAAAAAAACAAACAAAAAAAAAACAGAAAAAACATTTTTAGATAAAAGTCCGCGAGAGTGTGTGTGCGCGCGCGCGTGTGTTTGTGTATGTGTGTCTGAGGACGGCATATCTCAAAAATGAAAAGACATTTACATACAAAACTTAGTTTCTTCTAAGGATGCGACACGATTTTCAAGAAAATCTCCCCACGTAAAAATGGCTCTAACGATTTTGATTAAAATCTCATACATTCTATTTGTCAAGTAAAGGTCTTAAATATCTTGAATTTTCTGCGAATAGACTCTAAAGCCTACTTTATTCTGGATGAATTTTACGGAATTTTGCATAACTGCTGAACCATAAGAGATGGGACAAAAACTTTCGAAATAAAAAATGTACAGAACGTTAAAACACACAATTTAGGTTATATGCATTTTTCGTGGAGTTGATCTTTCTTTTTAGATATTCCTTGTTTTTGGTTTCCGCTTTGGGAAACCTACTTTTCTGATATACCAATTTGTCAACTCGTGTCCATACAAACAAAGGAACTTCAGTCACATAGCAACCAGCTTTTGACTATCACTTTAACCTATGGTACTCCCTCATTTCGCTTCTACTTACAAGGAAGCAAGCAATAAGACTATTTCTGCTAATTTTTTCTCGATTGGATGAAGTAAATAATATAATTTGTTGCAGAGATGTAGAGAATGTCATGTGATTCCACATCAGATTTTTTTTCTATGTTTTTATCTTTCGTTTATCGTTAGTTTCTTTTTGTTACTTTTTTTTTTTTGGTAGTTTAGTGTCTTTTAACCTGATTTGATCATATAGGACGATGAATGAATTCGGTGATATGATGCTCAAATGATCTCGGGGTCCATGGAGCTTAAAGTTACTCGACATTCGTCTTTTCAGGATAAGGGAAAACCTCGAAAAAAAAACCTTATCCGGGTAACTCACCCTAAGCGAGTTTCGAACTCACGACCTTTTGAATGTAAAGCAGACACGCTACCTCCACACTACCCAGGCGGCCTTTGTTAGCTTTTACTTGTATCTTAAATATGCTTGCACGTCAACGAGCTATACATAAATTGTTTATGTAATGAGTAATAATTTCGCATCAATAAAACATATATCCATTTATTTGTATGTCTGTCCATTTCTCTGAAATTTTCGGATGACAAAATCTGTATCTTGAGCTTTCTGAATATAACCCGAAAAGTATGCATCTTTATACTTTGATTTTGCATAACTTATAACTACATTATGCTAATCGAAATAAACACTACCAGAACTTTCTGCTTACTCACTTCTTTGTAAGTAGAAGAGAAATAAGAGAATGCACAGGCTAAATATTTAGCCAAATCTTTTAAAAGCTGACTTCTATATGAAACTATTGAAATTCGGTTGTCTTTGTTTGGAAGTAGCAAACAAAAATGCGACGAAAAAGAAAAGAAAACTAACTACCTTCCCGTTTGAGTAAACTTTAAATAAATAAAACTGATACCAATAACGAATATCTCGGAAAGGGTTTACACTACAACAAAAATGTATATGACATAAATAGTGAGTTTTAACGAAATCTGCATTTTTAATTTATCTATACTTACTATGTAAGGTATTGCACTCCACCCAAAAATTCGATACCAAGATTTCACCAGAAATATATGTTTTAGGGTCCCCTGTATCCATAAAAAGCATTTTCACATTTTTATTATCACTTTAATCTATGGTACTCCTTTATTTCGCTTCTACTTAAAGGTAACAAGTAATAACACTATTTCTGCTATTTTTTTCTCGATTAGCATGAAGTAAACAGAAGCATAAGCTTTAGCAATAATTTGTTGCAGAGATGTAGAGAAAGTCATGTGAATGGAATACATCAGATTTTTACTTTCTCAATATGCACTATGTATATAGTGTATAGAGAAGGTACTGCTCTAATCCCAAATATTCGATACCGAGATTTCACCGGAAATATATAATTTAGGGTCCGCTTTATCTATAAAAAGCATTTTCGGAAAAAGGTCCGTGTGTGTGTCCGTGAACACGATTAACTCAAAAGCGAAAAGTCGGTAAAATACCAAACTTGTATTTAAGTTTAGTATCTTCCAGGGATGCGACACAAAGATTTTGAGAAAAATCTCCCCACCGCCAGCTACCTTTTTTTTCGAAAATTTTGATTTTCTCAAAAATGGCCGTAACAATTTAATTAAAATTTCGTATTTTAAAGATATATACCTGTCATATAAATTGTATATGTTGACTTTTCTGGGAATAGCATCTGAAGTGTACTTTATTCTGGATGAATTTTACGGAATAATTGCTAAACCGTAAGAGATGGACAAAAACTTACTATATGAAAAATGTAGATCACGCTAAAAACACACAATTTATGTTTTATACATTTTTTTCGCGAAATTCATCTTTTTTGAGACATTCCTTTTTTTTTTTTTGGTTTCTGCTTTATACTTTTCTCATACAGGAATTTGTCAACCCTGTCCATACAAAGGAACTTGAGTGACTAGAAACCAGCTTTTGATTATCACTTTAACCTATGGTACTCTCTTATTTCACTTCTACTTACAAGGAAGCAAGTAATAAGACTATTTCTACTGATTTTTTCTGATTAGCATGAAGTAAATAGAAGTGTAAGGTTTTTAAGATTTATTTGTAGCAGAAATTTAGAGAAAGTCATGTAAATGGTACACATTTTTTGTAGTAAGTTTTTGTTTATCTCCTTAAGATATGCAAAAATCATCAAAAATGAAGAGGTTTTCAGAATCTATTCCATAAAATTCAAGATATACATGTTATTTTTCATGTAAATATTTTTAATATAGGGTAATTTTTTTAGAAAAACAAAAATTGCGAAAACGCTTCCATGTTTAGGGTAGGGAGATTTTCTTGAAAATATTCGTGTCACATTCTTGGAAGATACTCTACTTAAATAGCAAGTTTGGTATTTAACGACTTTTGATTTTGAGTTATCTAGTTCACACACACACACCTTCTTTCTGAACATCATTTTATTTTTTTAGAGACAGGGGATCCTAAAAAGTGTATTTCCGATGAAATCTCGGTACAAAATTTGTGGTAGGAGTGCAATACCTTTTCGATGTACTATGTACTAAGTAGAGAAAGTAAAATCAATACAAATCGAAGTTTTAAAGTTCATTCATCACAAAGTCAAGTTTTTGGATCCACAGTTGTACTATTCTGAGGGATAAGAATCACATTTTCTGTTAAAGGAGTAAAAAGTCTCAAATACGGATCAGTATTTTAACTGAGCAAACATGCCATGTTGTACAATTTTTTTGCAAGAATCGATTCTCCATTGTTTCGAGCAAGTAGCCATTCTAAGAGCACTGTAATATCGACTACAAATAACAGAAGAAAGAAGAATACTCGCACATCCGAAAAGGAAAGCGCTTTTATGATTCTAGCTATGAACTTTATGAATGCGTTGGTTTTTATGAAAACTTCAAGTTCTTCACACAAAACTAATTCCAACTTTTCCTCACACTAAAGTTTTTTGCATAAGGAAACCCATTATTTAATGCACATATTTTCTACATAAAGTGGTTTTAAAACCTTCCCAGCGCCTCGTTTGTCTCTTGCTCTGGAATAGGAAAAGAGAGAGGGAGAGAATGGTGTGAAGGGGCTACTGCGACCGACTCTAGAATCCTCTCAAGCACCCCTCCACATGTATGTATGTAGCCCTGGGCTGTTCAGCCAAGATTTTCCTCTGTAATACAAACCGTGGCACGGACACTACTGAAGATAGTAACTTAACATTGTTATCGTATACCGTGGTTTCCCCCGACAACTTGTTCCCTTGTGGTGGATTTCTGGCTTTTCTCTCGTATAAATACCGTATTTCAGCAGGGCAAACAAATACAAAGAAATAAACCTGCAAGCTGGTGGTACAGTGTTCACTTTTATTTTAAAAGAATCTGATGTGTTCCATTAAAATACATTTTTATATATTTCTATTCTATATATGCGGGTATCAGGAAGACTGGACGCATATTTTGGCAGATTGCATGCAGATGGAGGATGGTAGGAAAAGTTACTGCCGGAAATATTTTTAGCTTCAAACAGACGAAGAACAGCGTTCTGAGATTTGATTCTAAACATCCAAAACCGGCCAAGCCTGGGCACATACTTAAATGACATTATAGAGAATAGGGGAGGAGGCAATAGGAATGGCAATTAAAAGTGATTATAATATTTTACATGCGTATATTTTAGGTCATACTTTTGTTATTGTTGTATTGTGGTGTTAAATATTGTGTATATATTTCTCTTAAGCGTATTTGTCTATTACAATATGGTAAATTAATGCATCTGAATAAAGTGTACCTTATTTCGTAGATTTAAACATCTTTGTCTTTTTATTTTCGTATTTACTCTTAATTCCTATTGTTGTTGCTTTAATATTGCTTACTATTTTGTGTATTGCAAAAGCCACGTACGGTCTGTGGACACGTGTGATTGATGAAGCTCCATGTATGATTCTGTTATGTCAATAAATACACTTATTCATTCATACCTAATGGAAGTACGTGCTAATAGATAAAATATTTGTGTAAATATTGTATACACTTATTTGGTGTTTGAGTGCAATTGTATGTGTGTGTGTGTGACGTGTGTGTGTGTGTGTGTGTGTGTGTGTGTGTGAGAGAGAGAGAGAGAGAGAGAGAGAGAGAGAGAGAGAGAGAGATATCGGAGCGTTCTTTCTTTTATTGTTCTACGATTCTGTTGTAGCACTCGAGCGTGTGTATATGTGTGTATGTGTCTGTGCGAGTATTTCCAATGTGGTAAAGATATATAAAATAAATATGTAGGCAACACTTTAAATTCAAGTATTTTTGACAGCATGTATGGTTATGCGACTGTGACACAAATATTAGTTGTTTACTTGTTACTAAAAGGAAAATAAGGGAGTACCATAGGCTAAAGCGATAGTATAAATATTTCAAAAGCCGGTTGCTATGCGATTGAAACTCTTTGCTTGTATGACTAGAAGTTGACAAATTACCACACGAAAAAAGTATATGTATTTTAAATCTGAAACCAATAACAAGGAATATCTCGGATACGGTCACCTCAAAGTGTATAACAAATTATATGTTTTAACGAGATCTACATGTTTTTGTAGCAAGTTTTTGTCTATCTATTACGCTTATCAGGTGTGGAAATTTCAGCATAAAGTAACTTTCAGAATTTACATTTAATACTTTAAAAATACATAAAATACTTCTCAAAATTTAACATGGATATTGATTAAAAGAATATATTGATTAAAAAAATTATTGGGTACACAGAATTAGACCAAAAAATTCAATGCCATAGCTCGGTCCCTAGCCGGTTGCTCTATCTATTGAACTACCATACCAACAAGCCGACACAGATTTAAATTTCTCATCGACTCGTATGTTTCCCGGTAAACCACAAGGTAATCTCAAGTTATTTTGAGATGTCATACCATACCTTCTTGGCGAGTTATAATGTCGGCTTCATAGTTTAACCAAGTATTAGATGAATTAGTGTTAATTAGTTGCTTTGTCCACACAAACCAGGAGTTGGATAGGTAGGGATTTGAACCACGATCTCTTGCTCTGTAGCAGATTGCTCTAACCAATGTCCTACCATGGCAACATTTAAAGGACATAGTACACCATTATTTCGAATAGAATTTAATACCATTTTGCTATTACGGATGCATTACGAAAATTTAGGACCTTACATTAAACATTTAGCTGATTATGTGAACATTATTAGATTTAGCTTTAATTGTTCTAGGTAACTTATTTTGTTTCTCATGCAGTATTAATAACCAACTTTCTAAAATTCTAAAAAATATTAAATTTGCTATTTTTAAAAACATAACTTCAGCAGCCTTATACCACGTACCGGCTGAATATAAAGGCTCAGTTATGAAATACTTTTTGATCGGAAATGAACTCGTAGAAATATTGCTTTGATAATTTTTATTCGACATGGTCGCCATTCATTTCAAGGTACTGTCCAGCACTCGAAATATTTCCAAGTTTTTCGCCGAAAATCGCTGCAGATTCTTCTAAAAATATTTTCTCCAGGGCCTGTAGATCACTATCTTCTTTTGAAACATTTGACTCTAAGGGAGTAAAATTTGGTGAACATATTCGGTTCATATTCGCGATGAATCTTCACTAAACAATCTGTTGGAAAAAAGTATCTTTAATGCAAAATGAAAAGGTGCCCCATCTTGATGGAAGACAACGTTTCATCAAGGATGTACGTCTTTAGCTGTTCTGTTCTGGGTATTGATGCAGCACATCCAGATGGATTTTCCTCTAATGCTAGTTTGTATAACACCATATGTAACAGTGGTCACAATCTTAAACGTGATTTAGTTCGGTGAGTAAAATATTCATAATCATCTAAACTAAATCACAAAAATATGACGTGTTCCGTTCACATGACTTTTCTAGCTGTTACACAAACAACTTTTCTTAAAACAGATTTTTCTTCTATCTACCACATGCCAATCAAGGTAAACATTAGCATAATTTGTCCTATTACTGGCTTCCATGTAAGTTGAATGAAGATAAGGAAATACACTAGGCTAAATCGACAGTCAATTCTTTTAAAAGCTGGTCTTATGTGAAAAATAATAGAAGTTCGGTTCACTTTGCAAGGCCTGCAGTAAAACGAGAGATGAAACGAAACTTCACTTTCCGTTTGAGAAAAGTTAAAAGTAGATAGTTTAAAGTTGAAAGCAATAACAAGGAATGTCTCAGAAACGGTTGACTCTACATAAGAAAACGTATATGACAAATTATGTGTTTTAACGAGATCTACATATTTATGTAGTAAGCTCTGTCTATCTCTTACCGTTTAAATGTTATGCCAAATTCTGTAAAGCCTATCCAGAATAAAGAGGTCTTCAGATGGTATTCCCGGAAAACTCAAAATATATATTTTATTTGTGGCGTGAATATCCTTAATATACGGCATTTTAATCAAAATCACTAGAGCTATTTTTGAGAAAAAGTAAGCTATAAAACGTTTTTCCATGTAAAGGGTAGTCTGTGGTGGGAGATATTTTTTTTTTTTTTTTACAAATCTTCGTGTCGTATCTTTGGAAGATATTGAATTTCAATGCTAGTTTGGCATTTAACGGTCTTTTCGTTTTTGCGCTATGCTGTCCACAGACACACAATACAGACACACACTGAACGTTTTCTCAAAATTAATTTTTTTGGACTCAGGGGACCTCAAAGTACATATTTTCGGTGAAATCTTGACATCGAATTTTTGGATGGACTACAATACTTTATCTACTACGTACATTCTACATACGGGCTAGAGAACATAAAAAATCGAAGCGTTAATTTAAATTTTGAAATGCAAACATTAAACGCACAAAAAGTTATCGTGGCAAATTACTCTTTATCTAAAGAACGACTCAGTGTTTGAAGGTTCTTACCAATGGCTTCTTTAATGTATTGTATTTATTTATTGAAGTACCAAGTGTTTACATATATTGGATGACCCCTTGAATCTAATCTGGTTAATTATACAGAATGCCAGTCCTCTAAAGTAACAATTGAATATTGCAACACTCTTTAATTCTTATATATTTTATAGTTCCTTTACTTTTTCACTTTCTCTATCACGTATATACAAGTTGGCACAGAAGGTAGTGCAGTCTATAAAAAACATTTGATAAGCAGATTTTATCCAAAGTAGGTGTTTTGAGCACACCTGGATACATAAAAGCAATTTATAGAATTATTTGTGTGTGCGTGTGTGTGTGTGTGTGTGTGTGTGTGTGTGTGTGACCACCACAACTCAAGTTGGTGACAAGTAACAAACATATTTATTTATATTTAGTACATTATAAGGATGAAACACGAAGATTTTCAGGAAAATTCCACCACTCCAATCTTCATGTCATATGGAGCATTTTTTTCGAAATATGAATTTTTTCAAAAATTTCTAAAGATTTTGATTAAAATGCCATATATTAAAGACATTTACAAGGCAAATAAAATGCACATCTGGAATTTTCTGGAGGCAGCCTCTGAAGCCCTCTTCATCGTGGAGGAGTTTTGAATAATCAGTAAGGCATAAGTGAGCGCAAAATCTTTACGCAAAAACGTAAATATCTATCGAAACAACTTTTGTCACATACAGTTTTTGTGGAGTTTATTTTCGAGATATTACTAATTATTGGCTTTAAAATTCTTATAATTTTCTCAAACGGAAAGTCGTTAATCGTTTTTTCCTTTTGTATTATTTCTGGCCAAGATTTTGAAATGTTTAACATCGCTTAAGCCTAGTATGTTACTTTATTTACCTTCTAATAAGACAATTTCTGTTAATGGTTACCTCGGTTGGCGTGAAATAGAATATAAGCTTCAGTAAGAATATTTTGTTGCAGGAAAGGTAGGGAAAGACAAAGTAAAACATCAGGTTTTTAATCCATTTCCATACATATGCACATATGTTTTTTACTTTCTCCAAAATTTTCCTATGAACTTGCAATACTTTTCTAAATTTCGATTTATATTATTGAAACATTGAGTATAGACAATATATATTAATTTATCCAATTCTCAGATTGCTTGCATTCGAATAAAATACGCTAATCTTCTTTTCTCACATGGCATTTCCTGTTATTTGAAATTTAGTGGGTAGTCCGATATTTACTTGAATTGACTCAAATATTAAGAATTTTCGTGTGAACTCCTATTGCATCTCCGCTTATGCTAAAACACATAATCCAATCGCTGATGCTCAAAATACATTCTAATATATTTTAAAATAATAACACTATTTAATAAAAAGGAACCATGCCAAATTTTTCTATCTACTTCATGCTAATCGAGATAACATTTGTAGAAATGATTTATCATATTTACCGGATAGCTTGAAATTCGTTCCCTCTGCATGATCAGGAGAGAGAGAGAGAGAGAGAGAGAGAGAGAGAGAAAGAGAGAGATAAAGAGACAGAGAAATATCTTCTCATTTAGACAAAAAATAACTGGTCACCTCTGTAGAGTGTGGTTGCCTGTCTCCCAAATTCAATGGGTTTTGAGATTGAATCTCGTTTAGTGTGAAATACCTGGATAAGGTTTATTTAGGTATTTATTTATGTTTACTGGTTTTCGTTATCCTCAGTAAAACTAATGGACCTTGAAATTATTTAAGCATACCTTCATCCATCGTCCCACGATACGGCTTAAGTTAAAAGGATATTAAACTAAAAAAACATGGTAAGCATGTGTAAATTAAAACCAACAACAAGGAACTTACGGAATGTACTAACTACACAAAAAGCGAAAGTGACAAACTGCGTGCTTTAACGACATCTATACATTTGCTTAAAAATATTTTGTCTATCTGTTACGGTTTACCAGTTATGCTAAAGTCATTATGAATGAAAAGAACTTCAGAAGCTGTTCCGGAAAATTCAAGGCATACATTTTAACTTTATAATAAAACATTTAAAAATATGGCATTTTAACAAGTATTTAAAGTAATTTTGTTAATTAAGTATTCTCAAAATATTTTACATTTAAAGGGTAGCTGGAGCGGGATATTTTCTTGAAAATATTATTTAGTAACTTTTCGTTCTTGGGTTAATGTTCGCACACAATGCGCATTTGGATTTTAGGGGTCCTCAAAACATATTTCTGTAAATTTTGACTTGGAATTCTTGGATGGGATTCAATAATTGCTGTATTTACTATATATATAAATCTGATGTGTTTCATTCATACGACTTTCTCAACATCTCAGCAACAAATTATTAACAAGCCTATTTTTCTATCTACTTCATACTAATCGAGATACAAATTAGCAGAAACGGTCTTATTAAGTAGAATGAAAATAAGGGAGTACACCAGGCTACACTGACAATCAAATGTTTTAAAATATGGTTGCTATGGGATTGAAATCCGTTCCGTTGCGTAATAAGTTGACAAGTTACCGTAAGAAAAAGTTTAAGTATTTTAAAACTGAAAGCAATAACAAAGCATATCTCGAAAACGGTCAATTACACGAAAACATTTACTTACAAGACAAAAATCATGACTTTTAATGCTAACTAGATTTGTTACGTACCAAGTTTTTGTCTATCGCTTACGGATTACTGGTTATGCAAAAGTAGAAAAAAGATCATGCAAAATAGAGAGCACATCAGAAAATATTCTCAAAAAATAAACATTTTATTTGTCATGTAAAGATCCGAAATATAAAATATTTTAATAAAAATCGTTAGAGCCGTTTTTTTTGAGCAAATCAACATTTTGGAAAAATTTTCCAAGTAAAGTGTAATTGGCAGTAGCGGGATTTTCTTGAAAATCCTTGTGTCGCATGCTTGGAAGATACTGAACTTAAATTTCAAGTTTGGTTTTAACTAACTTTTCATTTTTGAGCTATGCTGCCACAAACAAACGCACACACACACACGCACACATCTTTGTCTAAAAATGCCTTTTTTCGGATTTTTTTAACAAAAATACAGTTCCGGAGGCTTGTCAACACTCCGGTGCTGTATTACTTTTTCCTCTTTGTTCCAGTTTCCTATATTCCCTTAGTTGACCTATTAATTTTTAAAGTTTTTCCATACGCGTACATATACACATTTAAAAACACAAAACACCCATGCCCTAGGCGGGACTCCAACTCACGATCCCGCGCGCCACGAAGTACCAAAGCAAGACACTTTAGCGAGCACGGCCATGGGAACCGGCGAGGATTCAGGAGGTCCCAAACATGTATTTCCAGTGAAATCTCGGTATCAATTTTTGGGTGCATTACAACACTTGAAGAGAAAGTAGTAATAGCCAGAACGCTTGCAGAGCTACAAAATTCAATTGAGTTTTGGATATGTCCTTTGAGATGCTGTGCACTCGTGTAAGGTGATATATTTGGATGAAAGTCTTTAGGGAGTTCCACTTTCACCTTACCGGGTAGGGATTCAGTGGATGGAGCAAGTTTTCCAATAAATGCTGGACCAGCACCGCAGTCGTTTCGATCCTTTCTTATTACGCAAACAGACGTGTGTTCTCAGCGTCGTCGTACCGCGGCTCTAATCGATATAGAAACTGAGGTGAGAGGAACACTCCAAAAATGCCTGCTTGCCCGCCTTCAGAGCTGTAACTCAGCAAACATGGCAACTGGGTACCTTCCAAATTCTTTCCTTGTACTTTTAGATATTGGTATCTCTAACATTTCGTATCTTAGTATTAAGTTAGCAAAGTTAAATCCTCTAATTTGGTGCCAATTCCAGTTGTATACCACATCTGATATTCTGCCAAAGTATTTAATTAGTTGCAGTTCTTATGAAAATATTCTTCGAGAATTCACTTCTTCACAGTCTTTAAAGGTAGATTAAATCTAGAATCTTACGAGATTTTTTTTTTAATTTTATATCTTCCTCATCAACAACCACAAGGATTAAGTTTATTGACCTGTTTCAGCTTTAGCTGAATTGATCACCCATCTCTACACGAAAACTGCCCGAATTAATAGGAATCAATTACTTCTGGTTATCATCTGGTGGCACTCGTATTAGATGTTCTTGCCAGTCTTCTCATCTGTTTTTCTTAGGACGTATGCGTACTTCATTTCCTTATTTCTTTTACTATTCAGAGTAAAGCAACCTGCCAGAAGCTAAGTCATCTCATTTCCATAGTCCTGATTTTTCTTCTGCTTAACTTCTATATCCGTAGATTATTAGTGGGATTGCAAGTAGTTTAAATTTAGATTATATTTCCAGGTTCTCATGTCTCGATTTTTTATGGCACCATACATTCTTTGCAATATCTGGTCCTTTATGTAAGGCGTTGTTCTGGCCATATAAATAATCTAGATAGCTCCAGTCGGTTATTTGCTCTATTTTACTTTCTCTACACGTACTATGTACATAGTATTGTATTACACCCAAAAATTCGATAGCCAGATTTCACTGATAATACATGCTTCGAAACCCATTGAATAAAAAGAAACATTTTTAGAAAAATGTCGGTGTGTGTGTGTGTGTATCTCTGGGCACATAACTCAAAGACTAAAAGACCGTTAAATGCTAAACTTGGTATTTAAGTTTTAAATCTCCCAAACTACCCTATCATGGAACATTTTTTGAAAATTTGGATTTTCTCAAAAATGATTAACCATTTTTATTAAAATACCTATATTAAAGATATCTACATAACAAATAAACTGTATAGCTTGAATTTTGTGCGAATATCCTCCGAGGACATCTTTATTCTGAATAAAATTTGCGGTATTTTGCATAATTAGTAAACCGTAAGAAATAGACATCACCTTACTTATCAAAAAATGTAGAGCTCGTCAAAACACAATTTATAATTTTTTGACGTATTGCTTGTTATTGATTTCCACTTACTTACACTTTTCTCATATGGGAACTTGTTAATATTTGAGCATGTAAAGAGACGGATTTCTATACCATAGTAATCACATTTCAAAACATTTGTCTGCGATTTAGTCTAGTGTATTTCATTCTACTTATAAGGGACTAAGTAGTAAAACCGTTTCTGCTAATGTTTATCTCGATTAGCATGAATTAGACAAAAGAATAAGCGTATTATTAATATTTTTTCACAGAGATGTAGAGAAAGTCATGTGAATGGAGCACATCAGATTTTTCCCATTGCACACTATTTTATAACATGATATACAGGATGTTTCAAAACTACAGGGCATAATTTCAGGTGTGTATTTCCCACATGTAGACAATCAAATTAGTTCATTATAACATGTGTCCGGAAATGCTTCATTTCCGAGTTATGGCCTTCACAACATTGAAATTCACTGGAACGTTTTTCTTTCCGCAGGTTGTTGTCATTACAGAAGATGTTCAAAAGGTCCACCTCCTGGTTGAATACAGACCTCACATCGATGTCTCATTGACCTGCAAACACGATCCCAAACTCCAGGAGTATTGCGTATGTCCTCACAACTTGGCACAATTCGATTCCGAAGGGATTCCAAATCCGGCACCGGAGACGAATAAACCAATGATTTTAAAAGGCCCCACAAGTAGAAATCGAGAGGGTTCAGATCAGGTGAGCGTGGAGGCCAAGCAATTGGGCCACCTCTACCTATCCATAGATCAGGAAACCTTCGATCCAAGTACCGGCGAGCCGTAAGACTGAAGTGTGCAGGAGCGCCATCATGCAAGAAGTGAATGTTTTGATGATTGATCAGTGGAGTGTCTTCGAAAACGTCAGGTATGGTGTTTTCCAGGAAGTTTGTGTACGCCTGCCCCGTAAGTCTGTTTACAAGTACATGGGGTCCAACTAATCGATCACCAATGATACCGGCCCACATGTTGAGGGAGAACCGCACTTGGTGATGAGATACAACAGTTGCACGTGGGTTTTCATGCGACCATACATGATGATTGTGGAAATTTGTTATGCCATCTCTTGTGAACTGTGCTTCATCTGTAAATAATACGAAGGCAGAAAAGTTCGGATTTACACCACACTGCTGCAAGAACCACTGACAGAACCTAACTCGTGCAGGGTAATCTGCTGGTGACAGGGCCTGTACACGTTGCAAATGATAAGGATACAATTGATACTCGTTCAACAATCTCCAGATAGTCGTATGAGGAACATTGACTTGCAACGCTAACCGTCGTGTGCTGATAGAAGGAGTCCTGTCCACAGCCTCCAGAATCTCCTCCTGCACTTCTGGAGTTATAGATCTTGGTCGTCCCCTTCCCAAACCAGGAGAGGTGAATGTTCCACACTCGCACAGACGGGATGGAGACGTACAAATGTCTTCCGATCTGGAAATTGTCGCTGTGGGTACCTCTCCTGGTGCAAACGACGAGCCAGCGCAGCATTGCCGTCCGCCTTACCGTACATGAAGTGTATCTCTGCCAGCTCTTGATTTGAATACATGTCGCACAGTCTTAACGCCTAAAGAACACTGAATGTAACCTTCCTCAGAATGAACTATCAGAGCGCCCTCCTAATGTCTCCTTTGACGGCAAAGACCTGCGGAAAGAAAAACGTTCCAGTGAATTCCAATGTTGTGAAGGCCATAACTCGGAAATGAAGCATTTCCGAACATGAACTATTTTGATTGTCTACAGGTGGGACTTTTAATGTTGTAAAGGCCATAACTTGGAAATGAAGCATTTCCGGACACGTTATAATGAACTATTTTGATTGTCTTCATGTGGGAAACACATACCTGAAATTATGCCCCGTATTTTTGAAACATCCTGTATACCGGTCGTTCTTCGCTGTAGTTAGCTTATCCCGGATAGCACCGATACTAAAAGATTTGTCTACACAGAACTGTAAAGGAGTCTCCACGCCGTCAGATAAGAGTCTTGTAAATGGAAGTCCAATGCCTGAAGACAGACACTAACTGTTATGCTTGGTCTTGTAGCTTAGTTGGTAGAGGGTACCAGTATATGACCCCCCTCCTCTTGGGCTCGAGGAAGCTGTCTTTAAAGAAGAACATTTTTCAAAGTGTCCTAGATGTGTTTGAAAATGAATGTGCACTCAAAATCAGAAATTCAGGATTTTTGCACGGAAAATACCTGAGCACACAGTTTAAGTTACTTATATTACATATTTATATACAATCGAACCTCTACACATATGCTCAGATAAAGTGGCTAGAATTAAAACATTACCCTATTTATGCATCATTCATAATCAAAACGTTCAGATATATGTTCACCTTTGTGGATGCGTTGATGTAAGTGCCTTTTAATTATCAGCATTGATTTATCTTAAAATGTTTGCTGATATTGAACAGCATGAGAGGTATTGTGGTTCCTTTTGATAAACCCTGACTTTGATGTATACCCATAATAAAGAAACAAATTCAGATGTATTCCACTCACGTAATTTTCTTTACCTATTCTGTAACAAAATATTAATATAAAGACTTATTCTTTTATCCACTTAATGATAATAAAAATGCAGCTTAGCGGATATTGTCTTATTATTTATTTCCTTATTAGTAGAAGGGAAATAAGGGAATGCACTAAGAGAACGCGATAGTCAAATCTTTTAAAAAGCTGGTCGTTATATAATTGAAATTTCATATAACTGAATTGAAAATTAATAAAGTTACATTAATATTAAAAACCCCTATTTCTAAATTCAAAACCTGTCATTTTAAGTAAATATAATATCAGACGTCAAACTGCAGCATACACAAAATGTGACATTTTCGTTGTTCATAGTTACTTTTATGTCTGTTATAACTAAGTTATACGCAGAGAAATATCTCTCACCGTCAGCATTTGATATAGCTAGTAAGAGAGTTGAGAGTTTTCACTGAAAGTGTGGTATTATATTTTGTTTTCAATGAAAAGAGAGCTTTTACTACACCCAATTATTTACTGGTACCATAACCAACATTTCTTAGCAATAGCAAGTTCTTTTAACAAAGGATCAAATTAAGGAGACCAATCTGAGAAAATTCCAAATTCAGTGTTTCTTGAGGAATTACTTTCATCTTTTTACCACTTACCTCTATTGTTATGTAAAACTATTCTAAAATTTTGAAATAAATGCATCAATTGTTCTTTTATTATTTTTAAATGTTCTGCCCAAAAAGTTCTTTGCACTTCACTTTTCAAAAATTTGTAACAAAACTTCATATTTAGATTTCAGGAATATCACTATAAAATAATCCGATGACTTTCAAATTAATAAAGTGTTATTACAAGAAAAGGCAAGATAAATTAATGTCTTATACTTTTTTCATTATTTTTGTGGATGATTATTTTTTCTCGTTTATTTTCGTAGTCGGCTTACGCTCCCAATACCCTACTTTCACTGACACCCGCATAGGACTTAAAAATGAATGCCTAGTAGTCTGAAGCCTGTCAGTGAGCTAACGACACAAAACCATAGAATGGAGAACCTGAACGAGTAGTTTTCCCATAATTTTGTAAACACAAATAAATAATTAGTTTTACTTATTTAGAAAATTAAATCAACGATTTTTATTCATTATGATATTAGCTTGTTGAAATTTGCACCGCAGGGAGTATTTGGAACATAATGTGTTGGAATTTTTTTTTGAGAAATACGCCTTTTAATATTTAAAGTGTAATTTGCGACTGTTAAAACTTCTATTTAAAAGATCACGCGACAAGTTTTTAAATTCAAATGGCTGAAAATAACTTTGGCATATTAATCTACAACGACCATAGTATATTAATGTGTTAAAATCAAAAAATTAACATTTTCAAGAATTTTCGTTAATTTTCACATGTCGGTCCTCTTAATACAACTAACTTAAAATGCATTCAGTTGGTTACACGATTTCAGTTTCCGACACTTGATTTAGTTACTAGCCTTGAAGGCTAAAAAATAATCTACAACTTTTCTTACTATTTTACCATCAGTTTATTACTTTACCTAGCCCAATTGAACAATATACATAGTGAACAGAGAATGTATTGTATTCCACCCAAACATTCAATACCAAGATTTCACCAGAAATATATGTTTCGAAACCTCCTGAGCCCGAAAAAAGCTCAATGTGTGTACACGCGACTGTGGACAGCATAGCTAAAAAACGAAAAGTCTGTTAAACACCAAACTTCATATTCAAGTTCAGTATTGTTCAAGGATGCGACACGAATATTTTCAAGAAAGTGCCCCCAACCCAACTACATGGAATATTCTTCGAAACATTTGATTTTTGAAAAAAATGGATATAACAATTGCATTTAAAATGCCATATATTAAAGATATTCACATCATGAAATGGTTATTTTGAATTTACTGGAATAGTCTTTGAAGAGCTGTTTATGCTGGTTAAATTTTGCATAGCTAGTAAACCGTAAGAGATAGACAAAAACTAAATATAAAAAATGAAGCCATCACTAAAACAAGTTGATGTAAACGTTTTTATTGTAGAATTGGCCGTTTTAGAGATCTTCAGCTTTATTGGTTTCAATTTTAAACTAAAAACTTTGCTAAAAGGGAGCATGCAAAGTCAACCGAACCTCAACTTCACATCACGACCAGCTTTTAAAAGATTTGACTTTTGCTTTAGCCTAATGTATTCCCTTATTTTCCTTATTCGTACTAAGAAGCATATAATAAGACTAAGCATCTGTTTATCTGGAATAGCATAATGTACATAAAAGAATTATATTTTTTAAGAAATACTTTTTTTTTGTGGAACAGCTAGAGAAAGTTATGTGAATGGAGCGCATAAACTTTTTTTCCATTTTGATCGAGTCAAACGGTAGGAGATTTTAATTCTTTTATATTGAATTTTCAAGTGGGATCCATACATTCTACAAGTGCAGTTATTATGCTTTCAAAGTGACTACTTTCTAATATTTCAATTTCAATCTAGCGCGTGACCACATTCTAATATTTCAAATTTCACTATTAGCGTGCTGATTCGAGATAAAATGATGCAAACTACAGGGTATTCTTTATACTGAAATGATATTTATTTATTCATTTATTTATAAATGAGTTTTCCTAGTGATCGAGAACAAAATATACATTTACAGGTTTAAACAAAATGGAAATGGCGTGTTATTTATGGACGCTCTTTGACTGCTGTGGTTCTCAGCGTCCCATTCTAAATTGGACGTGAAAGACCGCTTAATTTTGCTGAGAGGCCTTTCTATCTGGCTTGAGGTTCTTTTACGTACCGTAAATCCAACGGATTTACTTCCCTTCCGAAGACAACCATGCTAAGGATTTTTACGCCCGAAAAACAATCCATCGTCCTCCGCTGGGTTTGAACCCGCGTCCTTGTGTATATGAAGTTAGCATGGTAACCATTATACCACATAATAATGTTATAAGTGAGTATTACAAAAGATATTTTACCAAACGTTATAATAATTATATAAAATTAAGTTATGAGAACAAAATGTAACAAAGATCATAAAATATATGTATCAACAATAACAACTATAATAAGAGAAAAACTACAAAAAGAAGGGGATTTCTAAAACATAATAAAATTTACGTTCTGTTTAAACCATACATATGATTTCGAAAAATGTTTTATATTGGCTATGTTACACCTTGCAATTATTTTAAACAACACTTTTTTCAATTAGTACCTCATTTAAGTAACTTTTAAGTATTGCAACAGTATTTCTTTTAGTTGAAGTTCTAAACATTGTTACACAATATTTGTTTTTATGGTATGAAGATGCAAATATTAAATTAAAGTGTTATTTTTGTAAGCTTCTTTGTAAAATAAATAATATTGATATTTCTCATATATCACTAAAACATATAATTCCCGAAAGTATTAAAAAATCAAAAACTTTTGCGAAAAACATAACCTAACATATACTTTCAAATTAAGTCAGACTCATGCAATTCATTTTCTTTTATTAAAACAACTTTCTCATTTATCGTAAAAACAAAGTTCTTTCCTATGTCTATAAGGCTTTAGACCTACACTTTTCGTAGCTCTCTGACACTTTGGGTAGGTGTATCCGATCCGCTGTAACAAACTTCTTAATGCCTTTTGGGACTCCAGTCGTGCCCTTACGTCAACAAGCGAAGGCATCCTACATGAGTAATGTTTGTCTTTTCCACTCACTAGAGATCCAGTTGTTTCCAATTTGTTTAGCAGTCCCAGTATTGTGTTTCTTTAGAGAGAATTGTGAACACCAAGTTCGCTCTTCTGTTATGCCCTTCGAGAGACTGTAATTAATTCGTAATTCAGTATTGCTTCAAAAATACTTGATTTAATGTGTATATAACTTTCAGTGAACATCCTGTTCAATTTAAGTTTAAAAACTCTCAATAAGTGAATTTTCAGACTAATAAAAGAAATTGTGTCAGTTTTATATTAGGGGGGTTCATTAAGTCCTTATAAAATACGAGAAATTACACTCGTAGCATCGGAAAAAGTTGTTATTTAGTAACTGTCATCTCTTCTAGATGGCAGTTAAATCTTCAGCTATATCAATAATAGTTGCCATAGCAATTGAATCAGTAATCCTGGGTTTCTTTAGAAATATGGAGAGAAAAAAACAAACTTCTGTACGGTGATTAAACACTTCTATTTAAAACGCTTAACACCTAAAGAGATAAAAACCAGTGGAATGAAGTTCATAGCACAGCTGCTCCTGCGTCTGTAACAATTTACAATTGGATAAAGTAATTTAAACGTGGCCCTACATCCACAGATGATGAACAACGTTCAGGACGTTCAGTAAAACGACTTTCTGCGAAATGATTGAAAAAGTTCAGAATATGTTTTCGAGTGATCGACGAATCAAGGTTCGCAAAATATTAGAGGCTACAGACATCACAAGGTACAGTGTTTTCAATTTTGCACCAAAAAAAATAGGTTTAACAAAGGTCTCGGCAAAATGGCTGCCGCGTTTGCTCTCAATGGAAAATAAACGAAATTGTATCATTGAATGGTAAGCTGGTTTGGCAATTTTCTATCGAAATCCTGACGAGTTTCTGCGTCGATACACAACAGTGGAGTAAAGTCGAAACAGTAGGTTTTAAAGACGAACCGACTCTGAAGAAGGTAAAAGGGTTGAAATCTACAAACAAGGTGATGGCCTCGGGTTTTTGGGAAGCACCGGAATCATCTACATTTATTACTTGCAGAAAGGAAGAACGATAAATGCAGAGTCTTGTACATCCTTATTGCAAGTCTGAGGAAGAAATCCAGAAAAAACGCTCTCATCTGGCAAAGAAAAACTTTTCTCCCATCAAGTCAATGCAAGTGTGCACACCTGCGCAGTTTCGATGGCGAACATTTTAGATTTAAGGTTCGAATTACTGCAACATCAGATTTGGCCTCCAGTGACTTTTTACTTCAAGCTTGAAAAAGTAGCTCGGCGGAAAAAGATTCACATCTAACGATGAAATCAGCTCTCAAACAGATGCTCCTTTTGAGCACCTTCCGAAATCATATTTTTGAAAGCCTAAAACAGTTGGACAAACGCTGAGAAAAGTTTATCGAGCTAAAAGGTGATTGTGTTGAAAAAAATAAAAAAGTGTACCAAAAATAATTTGTTTTTATATATTTTCTGAGGACTTCACATGAATTTCTCTATCTGTTCTACAAACAAACTATTCTTACAGAAGAATGTTAATCAACTTCATTTTAATGGAGATAATTATCGCTTAGTTTTTTACATGGAAGTATAATACGTCGAATGTTTTGGGAGTAGTCTCTGAATAACTTACTTAACTAGTAAAACATATGAGATAGAAAAATATATATCTCGTTACTGTAACACATCCTTGAACTTCAATAAATATTTGTGAATAATTAATTCTTTCATAATAAAATAATACGAATTATAAAGTTTAACAAAATATATTTAGAATTTTTACTTGCCGAATTGGCATTTCAAACGGTGCAATTTTCTAAAGTAATAAATGGAGAGGCACATTAATGTAGATAGAAATGCCCAATATTCTTCTTTTATTTAACGACGTTCTTGAAGAAATTTTCTTACTTATTTAGCGTCCAAGTCACCTAACATTAAACAGTTTTCTCGCAAATAATTTTTTTGTATTTTTTCATGTTCAAAATGCCCCAAAGGATGCAGGTTTTACTAATTGCTTCAATCGTTTTGTATTGCCTCTAAAAAGCACGAGTACTAAAATAAAATAGCAATTTGCTTTTCCTAAATAATGCTCCAATATCCAGAAATAAATTAAGTTTTGAAAAATTAACAGTGTTGTAGAGTATAAAAAATATATTTTTTCTACAATAATTACATTTTAATATAAAACTATGATGTATTAGATATTTTAATCTCATATACTGCATTTTATGCGACATCGTTATTAAGAGTAAATCATGTGAAGAATTTTTATTAAAACAATGAATTTAGACAATGAAAAATGTTTGAATAATCATACAATCTAAATATTTAAAAAATGACAGGAATATCATTATTATTATTTGTAATAAATAGTTAGATTTTACATTATGTGACCTTCCCAATTTAAAACTGTTAAATTGTTGTGGAAATAAGTCACATCCGATATTTCCCACGTTAGTGTTTAAATTTTTACAAGCTACAAATTTTAGGAATGAAGCTTATTAGTTTTTTCGGTGTGACTGGCTCAGTTGATGAGACGCTGGTCTTCTTACTCCAAGGTCGCGGGTTTAAACTTGGTCCAGGCCAATGGTTTTTAAGTGTGCTTTTTAATTAATAATGTGCTGATATTATGTTAGCAGTTGACACTAAAGCTTGCAAACAAAATGCTATTTTTTATTATTATTATTATTATTATTATTATTATTATTATGCGTTTTTACCTCTCTTGGTCATGATCCGAAGACAACGGGGCTTGAAAGCACTTCGTTAGCGACCCCACTTTTGAAGGATCCCTAATGTCTTTATACCTACAAGAACATATAGGATATGACAAGTTTTGCAAATGTTTAACTCGATTGGAGTAGATAAAACAGTTTTTGTATGAATATTTGAAAGAGCGAGTGGAGAAAGTCACTTGAGTGCAACGCATCACATTTTTAGTTTTTCTATCACGTCTGTACAATATGCTAGTATGTAGAGAAACTATTACATTTCACTCAACAATTTAATACAGATATTTCAGTGGAAATATATATTTAGAGGTAACCCGATCCAACAATTTGAATAACAAGTTTCATTGTGTTTGTGTGTACGAGTGTGTGTGGGACAGAAACTAAAATTCGGTTACTTACAATCCTGATATTTAAGTTTGGTGTATTCCAAGGATGCGACACGAAGATTTTCAGAAAATCCCTTCTAGGCAAACTATCCTTTACTGGGAAATATATTTGCTTTTTCTCAAAAGTGGCTCTAACGATTTTAATCAAAATATTGTATAAAATAAATTTATACGACATATAAAATATGTATCTAATTTTCTGGAAATAGTCTCCTAAAGCTATTCTGGATGAATTTTGTAAACTTTTTAAACTATAAGGGTTAGAAACTTATCACACATAAGTTGTATCTCGTTAAGACAATTTAATTATAACATTTTTTTTTTGTAAAGTTAACCGTTTCCGAGATATTGGTTTAACGTTTAAAACTCTTAAGCTTTTCTTAAATGGGATGTCATCTTCGTTTCAGATCTCTTTTGTGTTGCTTATGCCTTTTGGAAAGGGAAACCAAATTGCAATTGTTTGACTAAGGATTTTGCTACGACTTTAGCCTGTGTATTCCCTTATTTCCAGTCTACTTATAAGGAAGAAAGTGTTTTTCTATAGCCTAGCCTCACTTTACCTCGTTGGTCACATCGAAGATGAAGAAACCGATGAAATGATGCTCATATGATCTCGGGATCCATGGAGTCTTCTCAGGATAAGGGAGAGTGCAGGGAAAGCCTCATCTGGGCAACTCACCCTAAGCGAGAAGCGAGCTCTCGACCCCTACACTACCTAGGCGGGCAAGTCAATTTCTGCTAATTATATATCGATTAAGATGATGCAGTTAAAAGAATACTTTTTGTAAGAATAGTTTGTTTGTAGAACAAGTAGAGAAAGTCATCTTAATAAAACCCATCAGATTTATTTGCTTTGACATTCCTTTACTTGAATACTTACAATATATACTTCTTTTACCACCCATGCCGGTACCTTCTGTATTCCTAATTCAAATATTTACTCTCAACGAAACTGCTGTGAGCTGAAGTATTGTTTTCGTCAACGAAAGACAAACCACAGAAACTACGCTGCAAAAAATCTACTTTAGTGCTTAAAAACGGAAACATTTGTTCACGCATGAGAAGAATGGAGACTGCTGTTTGGAAATGTAAAGTCTGCTCCGTGTTTCTCTAGTTATGAGTATTTATGTTGTTTTAAAAACAAAAATAAATTTTCATTTGGACGGTTGCCGTCATGAAACTTTTATTTTATCATGTAATTATTATTCAGCTCACCGAAGGGCGCATTATTAAGTGAGTAAATTAAAACATCTCTATGGTGGAATAACATAACTCTGGCAGCCATTGCGGTATCGCGTTCCAACTGTACCCATTCACAAGAGCTTCAGCGTTGGCATGACAACTCTCAATTACTACTGAATTAAATGCAAGGGAAGGCTTCATTTCTGCTCTTCAGATTACAGAGGGGCGTGTAATATATATAATGCTAACAGATACGCTTTAGTTGTATGCGAGGCTGCTGGAACCTTTGTGTCATGACAAGGAAAGCGGAGCAATTTATGCGCTTTCATTTTACTGTACCATATTATTTTGGGACAATTTTTACTTTATTATGTAAATTAAGGAAGGGACCACTCGCCTTTCACGTAGACGGCGTGGGTTCGATCCCAAGCGGTAATGTGAGATTTGTGGTGGACAAAGCGGCGCAGGGGCGAGTTTTCTCCGGATTCTCCGGTTTCCCCCGCCATCGCATTCCACCGGCGCTACATCTTCATTTCAAGTATCACCAATGTCATTGCCTACGTTGCCACAAGTAGCAAAAGCGAGCGTTAAACACTACCGAAAAAAATCTGATGTGTTACATTCACATGAATTTCTCTAGCTACTCTACAAACAAACTTCTTACAAAAGATAATTTTTCTTTCCACACTATCCTAATCCAGATAAACATTAGCAGAATTGTAGTACTTAGCTCCTTATACGTAGAATGGAACTAAGGGAGTGCACCTGGCTAAAGTGATAGTCAACAATTTTAATACCTATCGTTTTGCGATTGTCATTGCAAAGTGCTTCTTAGCCTGGCCAGGAGTAGAACAAAAGAAAAACGGACACTTTCGTCTGAGAAAAGTATAGTACTGCACAATTGAAACTAATAATAAAGAATACCCTGAAAACGGTAAGCTCCACGAAAAAAATATATATGACATAACTTGTGTATTTGAACAAAATCTACATTTTTAATACAGTAAGTTTTTGTCTATCCCTTACGGTTTACTAGTTATACTAAATTAAACAAAATTCAACCAGAATTAACAGTTCTTTAGAAGCTATTTCCAGAAAATTCTATACATATTTAATTTATGATAGATATGGCTTTAATATGTGGTATTTTAATAAAAATTGTTATAGCCATTTTTGAGAAAAACATAAATTTAGAAATGTAAATCATTTAAAGGGTAGTTAGGATTGGGAGATTTTCTTGAAAATCTTCGTGTTGCATCCTTGGAAGATACCAAACTTAAATACCAAGTTTTGTATTTAACCGTGTTTTCGTTTTTCAGCTATGCTGACCACACACACACACACACACACACAGACCTGGTTTTGAAAATGCTTTTTTGTTTGTTTTCAGGGGGTTCTAAAACATGTATTCCGGAGAAATCTCGACATCGAATTTTTGGGTGGAATACAATGCTTCTCTATCCCTATGTACATTTCTGGTAAGAAAGTGAGGAAATGGATGTCGTTAAATGAAAGTGAATTGAGTGACAAAATATGATTATGTAGCAATTGGTGGGATGAATAGCAAGGGAAACCGAAGAACCCGGAGGAAACCCACCCAGAGGCCGCCTCGTCCAACACAAATCCCGTAAGTGTGGGATTGAATCCGGACAGCCTAACCACTGGGAAACAGGATTTTGATCCAGTATTTAGGAAATGTAAACATATTGGATTGTCACAGGTACGCTAAAACCCATGCATATGTAAGAATTGAAGATGAAAATAATGTTCCTCCCTGTTCACGTTTGGGAAAAATCAAAATAAGGTATTATATACCAATTTATTAATGCCATTATATCTATTAGCTCTATCTCTGCTGTTCAATTTACATATAAAACAATAATCTTTAGTGTAACCTAATTGGAGACCAATTAAAATTGCTATTACTTTGAAGTCTACAATATTTTCCATACATACGTGTTATGATGAACTGAATCCAGAAGGAGTTTCAGACTGGCTGATAAAATTTATTTTCTTACTATAGAACTTGTATTTTTACCTCGTCGTCTTTTATTGGAAAATACATAATTATAAAAGAGGGTTTCAAAGATTCTGTTCACATTTACATATCCTCTAACGCTAGGCAACACATGAGCAAAAACAGAATGTACCAGATTGCTGGATGTAGCTTCAGAGAACTTCATTTTAATGATGATGTCTTCTTGTGTTGAAGATGTGATAAGTGCTGCAGACTCCTTGGGGACTCTCCTCCTGTGTGCACTTCTCATGCTGTAACGCATGCCTTAGGGAGCGAACAAGAAAAGAGATTATTCTGCCCTCTGGGAACCTTCTTATGACGACACTACAGGATAACAGGCCAAGGACTGTCGTGGGAGCTGATTGGAGTGATTTGTGGCTCATTACAGTCCCAAATGCAATTGTATATACTTCCGGCACTACACCATTAAGGCGAATAGGTTCAATGACTTCTTTTTACATGTGTAAACTATGTAGGTTTAAAAATAATGCAATAATTAGATTTAATCCTTTAATTTTATGGTGATGCATCTGGAAAATCCACAGTATGCAAGATATTTTATTGAAATTTGTACCACTTATCATTCACAATAATAATATTTTTACCATGTATAAAATATCTAGCTGCCATTATTATTTAAATAATACTTTTACCGACCGTCTAAGTTCATTGTTCAAATACAAATGAGCTACGTGATGCATTTTTACTTTCTCTGGTCTGTATTTACAATGTAACTAGTGGGTAGAAGGTATTGTATTCAAACTATAATTTTGATTTGAGATTTCCCCAGTAAATATATTTTTCGAGATCTCGAGTCCAAAAGAGCTTTTTAGAAAAATATCCATGGCAGAAAATTATTGAAAATTGAGCTCCTAATCCATCACAAACCAATAGAATTATTGAATGAATATTTAATATTCCTCCTGCTGAATATACTTATAATGAATTAACTATTACTAGAGGACTTTAGTCAGCTTACTATGTTTACGCCTGAACAAAGCTCAAAAACGAAAAGAGCGTTAAACACCGAACTCAGTATTTATCTTTAGTGTCTTCCAAGGATACGACACTAAGATTTTCGAGAAAATCCTCCCGACCACAAACTACCCTTAAATGGAAATGTTTTTAAAATTGATATTCTCTTAAAAATGACTTTCAATTTTGATTAAAATACCGTATATTAAAGATATTTACATCACAAATAAAATACATATTTTGAATTTTCTGGGAATATTCTCTAAAGATTTCTAATCTATACGAGTTTCGCAGAATTTTGTATTAACGATTAAACCGTGAGAGATAGACCAAAACTTACTACACAAAAAACTTAGAACTGTTAAAGCACATGATTTATACTCTATACGTTTTTATGTAGAGAAGACCTTTCTGAGATATTTCTTGTTATTGTTTCAATTTTAAAATACTTTAAACCTTTCTCAAGCCGGAAGTAACGTTTCGTTTCATCTCATTTACTGCAGGTCATGTAAAGTGAACCGAAAATCAGTTGTTTCACATAGGAACAACATAACTGTTGTGCGACGCCTTTTTGTATAACTGTTGTGCGACGCCTTTTTGTAGCTTAAGTCTTTCATTTAGCCTTCATTCATCATAATTTACGTTGCAGAACATATGACAGCGATCCTATTGATATAACATGTACTGTAACAGCGCATGTTTTTAGAATGGATGTACTAATGCTGCTAAGGTCTTATAAAAGATTTGACTAGATTTGCCTTATATTTCTTCTACGCACAAGGAAAGAAGTAATAAGACAATTTCTGCTAATGTTTACCTTGATTACATGTCGTACATAAAATAATATTTTGTAAGGAAATTGTTTGTGTAACCCAAGAAAAAGTCATTTTTTGGATTACATAAGGTTTTTACCGTCTAAATTAATTGTTAAAATACAAATGAGTTCCATAATGCATTTTGAAAACGATTCACATAAAATTTCAGTTTTACAATGGATGAGTTTACAAATAGGTACGTCATATTATATTTCAATATCAGCCCTTACTATAAAATACTTTACGCTAACGTACTCTACAAAAATCATATTTTTGAAAATGCAGCATGTATTTATGAAAATTGGAGCATTATTTAAAACGTCTAATCTGTTTTATTCACATGATTTTCTCTACATATTTGTAAAAAAATTGTTGTTAAAAAGATGATATCTATTCTATGTTAGTCGAGATAAATTTAGCAGAAACTGTCTTTATCACTTCCTTGTAGGTAGTACGAAATGCGGGAATATACCAGGCTAAAGCGATAATCAAATCTTTAAAAGCTGGTTGCATCTGATTGAAATCCATTCCTTTAAATGACCAAAAGTTCACTAATTTCGGTGTGAAAAAACATTTTAAAACTGAAACCAATAAGAAGGATATCTCAAAAACTGTCAACTCTACGAAAAATAAAAATGTACGAGATAAATTTTATTTTAAGGAGACACACATTTTTTGCATAGTTATTTTTTGTTATCCTTAACGGTTTACCATTTAAGCAAAATTCAGCAACTTTGATCCAAAATAAAGACGTCTTCAGAGGATATTCCCAGAAATGTTCAAGATATACATTCCGTTTGTCATAAAAAACCATATCAAACATGCTATTTTAATAAAAATCGTCAAGATTCGTTTTTGAGAAAAACAGACATTTTAAACATATTCCAATAAAGGGTATTTGGGGTGAATAATTTTCTTGAAGATCTTCTAGTTGCACCCATGGAAGACACTAAACTTGCACAGGAAATTTGGCATTTAACCGTTGTTTCGCTTTTGAGTTTTGCTGTCTCCCCCCCCCCCCCACACACACACGCACACACACCTGCCTTTTTCTAAAAAAAGGTTTGTTGTTTTACTTTCTCTACACGTACTATGTACATAGTGTATAAAGAAGGTATTGCATTCCATTCAGAAGTTCGATACCAAGATTTTTCCGGAAATACATATTTTGGTTACCTGGGAATCCAAAAAGAAAACATTTTTAGAAAAAGTTCCGTGTGCGTGTGTATCCGTGTGTGTGGTGTGTGTGTCTGGACAGCATAGCTCAAGAACGCTTGAATACCAAACACTTGGTACTTAAGTTTGGTTATTCCAAGGTTGCGACACGAAGATTTTCAGGAAATGATTTTCTCAAAAATAGCTCCAATGATTTTGATTACAATATCGTATAGTAAAGATATTTACGTGACAAAATGTATATTTTGAATTTTCTCAAAATAGCCTCTGGAGGCTACTTTATTCTGGATGAATTTTCGGAATTTTGCATAACTGATAAACTATAAGAGATAGACAAAAACTTACCACAACAAATGTAGAACACATTAAATACACAATTTATGTTATATATATATATTTTTATCGCGGAGTTGATCGTTTTTGAGATATTCCTTTTTATTGGCCTCAGCTTTGAAATACATATACCTTTCTCATTCAGGAATTTGTCAACTCCTGTCCATACAAACAAATGAACTTTAGTCACATAGCAAACAGTTTTTGACTATCAGTTTAACCCTACGGTACTCCCTTATTTCGCTTCTACTTACAAGAAAGCAAATAATAAAGACTATTTCTGCTATTTTATTCTTTATTAGAATGAAGTAGATAAAAGAATAAGCTTTTTAATAATTTATTACAGAGATGTAGAGAAAGTCATGTGAATGAAACATCGGCTTTTTTATTCAGGAATCGCCAAAATATGTATTTCCACTGTAGCTTCTAATTGCGAAAGCGATTTGCACGTGACTATTTGGACATTGAAATCTCTCTCTCATCACTTTGGGAGAGCTTGGATAACGATGTTCATTGCTTTTGGCTAAATTCCCTCTCTTGGCAATTACTAGAGTCTGGCTGTTTGTTCGTGATGTGGAAGCCGGATGAAATCAAGTTAGGAGCATAACAATAGTGTTTGTCCTCGAGCAGCTATAGCGGCCTTCCTTAAGCTTCCCACAAACATTCACTATGTGTCTTAGAGAACATATGCATCTGCTACCAACTGCAAGTATTCTTTGGGTAAAGTATTTTATGACAGTAAAAAAAACAAAGGTAGTGCTCGTGCTCAGGTTGGTTACGTTCGTCAGCATTTTGTGTTTAGGCGACTCCTTATCTCCCCATTCCCGTTTCTCAAAAGGCTGATCAATGAATATTTTTAGCCTTAAAGTTGTGAAAATTCAAATTCTTAATCACCGCAAACCTAAGATGGAATTAACAGAGTATTTTGTCGCTCAAGTATGAGTTTTCTTGTTGCCAGATGAAGAGGTTAGTCATGCCCGCTCTGAAGAAGGCTGCAAAACTATAAAGGTTCTCCAGGGATACATCAGCACTTCCGGGATTTATTTCAGCGATGGATATATATATCAGTATTCGACGTAATAGTCATTTGTTTTTCTTTTCTTTATGCCACTTTTCATAATCTAATGTATCATACATTGTAAGAAAAACTACATAACGAATATATTAAGGCCTTCCGATGGTATATTCTTAATAATGAGTTTAAAACTGTACACAAGAGCTCTCAAGCATCTGGCCGGTTTGCGAGGGTTGTGTTGGATCGGTTTGTGTAAGTAAGAGAGAATAAAGGCCAATCCTACCGAAATAATCAAATTTGCGTGACACCTTTTAGTTACACCTGAAAATGTCAACAGTTCGTCCGAAGTAGGTTGTCCTGCAATGCATTCGTACTCTTTAAAAAAAATTGGAGTATTTTTCTGGCAGTAATGTTGATGGAAAATGGGTGCATCACTATTTCATTAAAGTGGTTCACTTCATCCAGAGAAGGTGATACCTTTTTACCAGCTCTCATAGGTTGAGATCAGAGCTAAGAACTAAACTTTACTGCCACAACAATGCTATAACTACTACAACAGGAAACTGAGTGGACTAGCGAAAATAAACACTATATGGCATAAGGTCTACAGTGGGGGATGAAAATAGTCAACCGAGCGGGATGGTTCAGGTGTTCTGGTCTGTTGCACGCATTTGGGGGGGGGGTTGTCTACCTCACCCAAATGTTTTATCGGGGGTTTCTCCTAGTCATCAGATGAACGCTGTCTTTCTATGATGTTTCCGTTGGTTTCCTTTAGAACTGGAAGTGTCAAAGATGGTGCTCGGTGGATCATGACAGAAAAGGGAAACTCATTATGAATCTCCGTGCCCCGACTTGGGATGGTTGCCGGAATGATGACTGCCCCCTGGTGGGGGCGTTAGACCCTATGCGGAGCGTGGTCCCTGGTCAAGCCAGTTTGGCTGTCAGAGCTTTTATCTAGAAACCGTAAGAACCTCGTTATTGCTGTGGTGTCGCCCCTGGTTCCGGCCACCTGGTGCATCCTGTTGTCTCATCTCACTATCCCTCCCTTCCTCACTCCCAGGGGGGCCCTTATGTTGGTTATTGCACGTATAATCCGTAAGATTCGGTGGGAGTCCCCTCTGTTCCAATTCTACTCCTATGATAAACACAGACTAAAATGTAATCGGGAATTGAATGAAGGGGGATTCAGCAGCTATTCCCAGTAAATTCAAAATAATACCTTTTATTTTTCATGAAAATATCTTAAGAGTATAGCATTTTAATCAAAATCGTTAAAGCCATGTGAAAATGTCAACATTTTCGGAACAAAATTCCATATAAAGAGTAGTTTTGCGTCAGAAGAGTATCTTGAAAATCTTTGTGTTGCATTCTTGAAATGCTGAACTTAATCACGAATTTTGGTAATTTAACAGACTTTTTTATGGTGTTTACCCGCCCCCCTCACACACACATGGACATTTCTCTAACAATGAGTTTTAGGGTTCAGGGACCTCAAAACAAATACTTCTAGTAAAGTCTGGACATCAAATTTTTGTGTGAAATCCAATATGTTCTCCACCTATTATGCACACAACACGTTGTGGGGAATTTAAAAGCTACTTTTAGAGAGAGAAAGACCGACAAAGTAAGCGTAACTCCAATGCACGACATCCCATAAGGGACTTTGACCTACCGCTGGCCGTTGCATCACCCATCTCGGCCCGAAGATATCATAAATGGGGTGCAGTGCTGGAGGCCGAGACACCTCGGATCCCTCCCGGCCGGTGATACAATCCTCTCGACATGGAGCCGCTACTTCTCAATCAAAAGGCTCCTCAATTTGCCCTCCAGGGACCTCAGAGGCTGAGCGCACCCGGAATAGGTCTCCTAGCGGGAGAATATTTCTTTCGCCGGGAATCGGTCCCAGGTATCCTGTTGGCAAACAGCCGCGCTATCACCGCACTAAGGAAGCGACCAATTCATTCCGTAGAACTGGAAAACTCATCGTAGCTTCTACCGTGAGTTAAGCGTAAACTTTTTCAACCCAAATTCTCACTGCAAGATGCAGTGCGAAGTTTTAAAGTGCCTTCTCTTTCTAAACCGCAAAAATGGAAGAAAAATGCTTATAAACATTTTCAATGAACCCTTCTCTATCTCTGGATTGAGGGAAGCTGAAATGGTGTTTTTCTAATTTTTCTCAATTTTAATGTTTTTAATTCCATATCATATTTCAATTCTGTCGCTTATTTTGGAGTAAAGTTTATAAGGGTACGCTAATTTTAAATAGTTTAAAAATATTGTTGAAAATAATCCTACGTAGTACCTTTTTAGAACATTTTGGTAGACTGACCAGCTAAAACATCAATAACTTTGTAAATATTAGTGTTAGAGAAGGGATTTTTTTTTTTTTTTTTTTTTTAGTTTTGATTGGAAAGTTTTACTTTAGTAATTGGCAGTACTGACATCCCGCTCATATTGCCTTTGTGTGAGAGTTTTGAAGTATTGCAAAGTGTATTGGAAAAATTAGTTTACGTTTGCTTTAGTGTTAACTTTGAAAGCAATTTCTGAAGAAATAGAATTAGCTATTCAAGTTCCCTACTATCTCAGAAAGTAATTGACAAAAATGGCTGAAATTTTTAGCACACATTTGCACCTAAATATGTTTTTCTTTTTATGTATATGGTTTAGATATTTTTACCTTCTCTACACGTACTATGTATAGAGAAGGTATTTTAATGCATCCAAAAATTCGATACCGAGATTTCACCGGAAATACATGTTTTGGCTCACCCTGAATCAAAAAAAAAACATTTTTGTGTATCTGTCTGTGTATGTGCCTGTGGGCATCATAGTTAAATACCAAATATGGTATTCAAGTTTGTATCTTCCAACGATGGTACACGAAGATTTTCCAAGAAAACGCCCCACCTTAAACTACCCTATATAAGGAATTTTTTTCGAAAATTTTGATTAAAATTTAACGATTTTGATTAAAATATCGTGTATTAAAGGATATTTATCTGATAGATAAATGAATATCCTGAATTTTCTGGGAATAGCCTATGAAGACTACTTTATTCTGGATGAACTTTACGGAATTTTGTATAACTGTTAAACAGTAAGAGATGGACAAAATTACCTCACAAAAAGGTAGAGCACGTTATGTTATATACAGTTTTTTTCGTAGTGTTGATCGTTTGAGATATTATTTGTTTCTTGTTTCAGCTTTAAAATACAAGGAAGCAAGTAATAAGACCATTTCTGCTAATTTTTTCTCGAATAGCATGAGTTTTTTTTTAACAATAATTTGTTGCAGAGATGTAGAGAAAGTCATGTGAACGGAACACAGTAGATTTTTTAAACTTAAACATTATATTCCATAAAATTTTTAGAGCTTTATTAAAAGAAAGCATACCTTTTCTGCCAATGATTTTCCATAAATCAACTATAAATATGTTGCTCAATATACCATGAAATATTTAGCTCATTATTTTAAATATTTTCCGAGTTAATGGACCAAACTTTAATATTGGCAAGATAGGGCATTTCAGCTCCCCTTTAACAATGTCATACCCCTTTCAAGCGGCGTTTCACGTTGAATATATATTTGAGAGTTGCCGCTGAAGAGTGATGGATAAAAGTTTCTCATAGGGATAGTTTGCAATGTCGTTCTGCGGTGAATTATCATAATCGTTTTCAGCTGCTTTCATGGTATTAGCATTTTTTCTGTCTGCATTACAGACAAGCAAATATTATAATAAAAATAACTGATCCCATTGGAGTGGCTCATTTTCCGATAAATACTAGCAATCGATGGCTGGATGGATGGATGCGTCCTCTGAGAATTGTTATTTCATTTTAAGCATTCTATTCTGTTAATTTCTCTCTGCAACATCAAAGTTGTCCTTTAAAAGACTCTTAGGGCTTCTAAGATCAGTATAGTATGTTCACTCCACATAGTTTGCGTTATTCTTGTTGATGGATAATAATTACGAACGAATAGTTAAAAACGGAATAATTATACATCATTAGGAACTCTATATATTAGATTAGGTTTGAGCATGTTCCTGAATAAAATGGATTAGTATTCATTTACATTTACTTCTCAAAATTATTAATTATTACCGATTATATCAAATTGATTATCTATATCAGTTAGAAGGGCTGTTATATTCCGAGATTTTACAACATATTAGAACGGGCGTTACCAACTCGCTTGATTTTGGGCGCAGCAAACAGGCCTGAGCCGTGCAGTGGGTACATACGTGCTGTAGGATTTTTCTCTCCTCCTGGTTTAGTAAATCACATGTCAGTTTATATTGTGCGGAACAGAACGCATCCAGCACACAAGCCATTGACTCCTACGTATATAACTGCTGGAGAAATCCTTATTTACCGAAAGCGGTGGAATAAGAGTTTAGCTTTCAACCAAGTTCTGCATTCAGAAAATTCAATTTTCAGCATCATTACACAACCAGGACAAGAACTTTTTTTTTTTTTTTTGTTTCAAACTGTGTTCGATCCTTCTAATTACCAAGATGGACGTTCATATTCCCTGCCATATATTTCAAAGATTTTGTTCATACACATCATATTACAAGTGATATGATATTACAATGAATTTAAGGAGCTAGTTGTATTGTTAATACTATAATAATTGACATTTTTGCAATTATTTATACTATGACTACCAATCACCACAAAACTGATATCCAAAATATAAATACCAATGCAAAATACATAATAAAGACATTACTCTACAATTTTGCATACTACCACAGCACTGAAATAATTATCTGTTCAAGTTTTCCCACAATTGGCAGCGTTGGGCTCAGTAAGCAATTTGCAGGAGAATCGAGTATAATGTTCATTGCTTTCATTAATTTTAGAAACATATGTTTTTCATTAATATGGCTTTCTCTAGCTATTCCGCAAATAAACGTTTGTTTCAAAAGCTTATATCTAAATCATGATACTGGGTATAAACATTAGCAGAATTAACTAACTGCTTGCCTCTTGGTAAGCAGAAGGAAAATGGAATGTACCGGGGTAAAGCAACAGTAAAAATCTTTTAACAGCCGATCGCTATGTGAAACAATTGAAATTCGGTTCTCTTTACTTGCTAGGAGTAAACAAATGAGAGACGAAAAGAAAGATGTCTCGTTTGAGAAAAGTAAGTAGATTAAAATTGAAAACCAATAATGCAGAATATCTTGAAAACGGTCAATTCTATAACAAATGCATATGACAAATTGTATGTTTTAAGTACATTTAGATATTTGTGTAGCAAGATTTTGTCTATCGCTTACGGTTTGCCACTTGTACAAAATTTATACAAAAGGTTTTCCGAGGCTATTCCCCAAACAATTCAAGATGTACATTTCGTTTGTTATTAAAATATCTTAAATATAGTACATTTTAATCAAAATTGTTAGTGCCATTTTTGACAATATCACATTTTCGTTAAATGCTCTATGTAAAGGGTAGTTGGAAGTGGGCGATATACTTTAGAATCTTCGTGTCACATTCTCAAAATACGTGGAACTTAAATACCAAGTTTGGTATCTAACAAATTTGTTTGTTTTGGAGTCATGCTATCCACAGATACACAATTGGACCTTTTTCTAAAAATGTTTGTTTTACTCAGGGGACTGCAAAACATATTTCTTGTGAAATCTCGACATCGAAGTTTTGGGTGGAATACAATACGTTATCTATGCACTATGTACATAGCAGTGTAGAGAAATTATATATTAGTTTATTGTTTTAATTACTCTCTACATGTAGGTACCTACTGTGTACATAGTGTATAGAGAAGGTATTGTATTTAACCTAAAAGGTTGATTTAGAAATTTCCCGAAAACATGTTTTGAGGTCCCACGAGAACAAACAACATTTTTTGGAAAGGCTCTGTTTGCGCGTGTGGATGGTTTAGCTAAAAAACTTACAGCTAGCTATATAGCAAACTTGGAATTTAACTTTAGTATTTTCCAAGGATGGGACACGAAGGTTTTCAAGAAAATCCCACCAACCCGCTCTACCGTCTATATGGAACAATTTTAGAAAATTTGGTTTTCTCAAAAATGTATAACGATTTTTATTAGCATGTGTATATATATACACACACATCAAAAACAAAATGTATATCTTGAATTTTCAGGGAATACTTTCTGAAGACCTGCTCATCCTGGATGAATTTTACATAACTGGTGCACAAAAAATGTAGGTCTCGTTAAAGCACACAATTTGTGTCATATACATTTGTTGTAGAATTAACCGTTTCCGAAATATTCCGCATATTTGTTTCAATTTTAAAACTACGTATCTTTTCAAAAGTGGTCACATTTCTTTTCATCTCTTTTGTTTTACTGGAAATGGAATGCGAATCAAACTTCAATTTTTAAACGATTTGTCCATTGTTTTAGAATGACGTATTTCCTTTTCCCTTCTGCAAGTAATACTTGTTTCGATTAGTATGATGTAGATAAAAGAATAATTCTTTGCGATAATAGTTTGTATGCAGAATAAGTAAAGAAAGGCATGTAATTGAACAGATTTGTTTACTAGCAACATGTTGGTATTATCGATCTTGAGTGCTTCAGCTTAGCTTACACGATTGTTACTAGAAGGTTAGAGAGACAGGAAGAGAGGGAAATCGAGGGTAACGGAGAGCAATAATGGTAGAGCGACTGTGGGATATGCTACCAAATAAATGAAAAATTAAATATAAAAGAAGTGCCTGGATAATTAATAAAATGTTAACTCTTAAACGAGTTTTAAAACTATATTAACGCTAATTAAAATGTCCACCTTTTATGGGCATTTTTTTCAACGTGGCGTGTGTTATTAAATTTTGGAAATGGGTAAACTGAAAACCACGACGTTGCTTACTTTGCGATCCCCTGAGGGAAATCATGACGCCGGTAGACGAGAGTTGTTCGCGGCAACTCTTGCCGGAAAAGCTCAGAATGTCATCTTCAGTTTCCGGTCTGCACCAGACAAGAGATGACAGCTTCACACCGCAAACACACCGCAGCCATCATGTGCTGTGAATAGTCTCAGCGCATTCACTGCGCGCGTGTTCCAGAGCAAATTTCGGTGTGCGCTGCTATTATAAACACATATATACTTTCACATATGTCCTACATTCTGGTGAACCTATCACAGAGTTACAGCTGATTAAACATTTACTTTTCCAGCGAGATGCTAGGCGGCAACCTCTTTTTCCCCCGCATGCGGGAAATACTGGTTCAAAATGAGAACGCCGATCAAACTGACTGGAATTTTTACATGGATTGCTGCCATGATAAGCACTACTTTGGATATTTAATACCACGACTCAAAGGTAATCAATGTAATATTAATAAAAAAACTGATGTGCTCCATTCACATGACTTTCTCTACATCTCTGCAACAAATTATTGTTAAAAAGTTTATGCTTCTATTTACTTCATGCTAATCGAGAAAAATTAGCAGAGATAGTCTTATTACTTACTTGCTTCCTTTAAAGTAGAAGCGAAATAAGCGAGTTGCTTATAAGCTGGTTGCTATGTGTCAAGTTCCTTTGTTTGTATGTATGGACAGGAGTTGACAAATTCCTGTATGTGAAAAGTATGTTTTTCAAACCTGAAACCAAAAACATGGGATATCGAGAAAAAAAACGACCAACTCCACGAAAAAAAGTGTACGACATAAATTGTATGTTTTAAGGTGCTATACATTTTTTGTGTGGTAAGCTTTTGTCCATCTCTTACGATTTGGCAGTTATGCAAAGTTCCGTAAAATTGATCCAGAATAAAGTAGTCTTCAGAAGCTATTCGTAGAAATTTCCAGATATACATTTTATTTATCTTATAAATATCTTTAATCTCTTAATCTCAAAAAGGGAGTAGAAATTTTCTATGTTGTCAATGTAAAAGTTTGACCCTTTATGTCAGCAACTATTTAAGGTAATGAACAAAATTTTTCAATTACCTTTACCGTAAATTGATGAAAAATGGAATACTTTTGTTCATAAGAAGGAAAGATAACGAATTTTTAAATAAAACTCTAAACATATTATTACAAATGACGATTTTTTAAATTGAAAGAAAATAACTAATGCAAAAAAAAAAAAACAAAAAACATTTTCATTAAAACAAGGTTCATTTAGATGCAAATTTATTGTAAAAATTTCAGATGTTAATTAGTTTCTCAGATAATGGGATATTTCTATAGATAATTACATAACATTATAAAAAAGTAACCTAACTTTCCAAACATAGCTTTGCAGTATTTCGGTACTTTCACATGAAGGCAATATGAGTGGAATTCCAATGCTGCCAATAGCAAAAGTAAAACTTTCCGATAAAATAAAAAAAATCTCTCTTCAGTAACACTAATGTTTACAACGTTATTGATGTTTTACCAATTGAGCGGACCAAAATATTCCGGTTGTTTTCAATAATATTTTTGAACTATTTACAAAGTACTGATTGTACAATATTCAAAGCCCAATACATGTTTTTACTTACTGCCCTAGCATCCTGAATGGTGCTAATGCAATTTAGAAAGGAATGCTGCGATTATTAGCTTTCAAGCAACATATTTAAATTCGTCTGCAATGCGGAATATTGTTTCGGAGAAATTTTATTTTCATACCATAGTTGTCCTCTGAAAGTGTGCAGGCGATTCTTATCAAAGGAGGAAAGGAAAAGAAATGGGCACACCCGACATTGAACGAAAATCGAACCTTGACTCGTTTTCCCATATCGCTCTAGGTGGTTTTCGGCAAATATCACTGTGTATGTAAACTTATATAGGAAATTCAACACACCGTAGCGTAACGATTTCCAATGGCTTTGATGTTTATACGATACGCTAACCTCAGATAGGACCACGTCCTCTGCTACCATTGGGCACATGCTTTTTCTTGCGTAAATGGGGTTTGCTCACATATGCTAATAATTACTGGAAATCACGCAGCATGCATCTGCTATCTGGATAGAAATAAAATGTTTACAAATTTTCTTGTGTAGAAGCAATACTTAATTCTGCATAAAATGGTTTCTAAATTATAATCGCTTAGTTTCTCAGCTATTACATAAAGTACAGAGAAAATATTACATAAAACAAAATTTCGATGTCGATAGTCACATCTTTAAAACAAATTTGACTAGAAAAATGGAACTTTTTAGACTAAAATAGAAAACTAGATCCTCTTTTACAAATGATTGTTATAGGATAATCGAGAAACCAAAAATTGTAAATCCAAAAAACAAAAACCGTTAGACCACGTGGTGACGAATGTTACAAAGAACCAAAATGAGACATTTTTCTACGATATTCACACCATTCTTCCGGTACCAAATACCCGGCGCCCAACAGCAGATATGTCACACCCAACTGCTAAATAATCAAGGGACTGACTTAGCAGCGAGAGGTTGGAATACGAAAAATGTACTTTTTGCTACAGTTGGGTGTGCATATAGGGACACACCTATTCTGGCGTGTACAACAGGGAAAGCAAATTACATGATTCAATAAAAAGGAGGTGGAAGGGTTAACTCAACTACTAATTTAAAGAGGAACACTTCGAAAACCAATAGCAAATATATAGCTACCTTGTACATATAACATGCCACCATCTTGGCACGAAGCTAAGCTTGGCGTCCAGGAGGAGCCAATGCCATCCGAAGTTCACACTTATAAAAAGGCAAATCCCACCCTAACCATTGTTTTAATGAAAGCTAAAGTTGGCAATGTCGCCAACATATGAGAATTATGTATATATCTAATGTTACCACATCCTGTGCACACAGCTAGGATATAACAATAGTTTACCAGATATACGTCGAGGTCCTCTTGGTCCAAAGAAACCACTTTGAGAAATGTCTTATCTGTGGGAAATATGGGTGCACAACATCAGTCAAAAACGAGAACTCTGATGAACGCCAAGCTTCTATAAACATAAAAGAACGTTAAACTTTCAAAAAACATTCTATGTATAAGGTAGTATGGAGTAAAGGATATTGTTGAAAATACTTCAATACCAATTTTGGTATTTGTTATTATTTGCTAGGATATATGATGACTAATATTTTAAAACTGTAATAAAGCGACGGAATCGTATTATTTTGTTTTCTTAGCCAACAACCATGTGTCCCGAAACATGAAGTTCCTATTATGAATTTTTCTGATTTAAAATATTAAATAAAATTCTTAACCCTCTATTATATATTAATTGTAAGAGGCTTCCCAAAATGTATTATTCAAAGCTTATAAGTAAACACAAATATCAAAATAAAGGGTGGAAATAAAAAAATTAAAATACATAATTGTAATAAATCAGGCACTGAGACATGGGTATCCTGTTATCTTCTCCTTTTACTTTCTCCAGCACGTATATATATACAATATACTTAGAAGAGACGGTACCTATTGTACTTCACCCAAAAATTTGATACCGAAATTTCACCGGAAATACTTATTTTAGGGTCCTCTGTGAGTGAGCTTCGTGTGCGTGTGTGTGTATGTGTGTGTGTATAGACAGAATAACTCAAAAGTCAAGTTAAATCCCCAACTTGGCATCTTCCAAGCATGCGACACGAAGATTTTCAAGAAAATTCTCCCACGCCCAGCATTAAACTGCTTCTAACGATTTTGATTAAAACACCACATTGTTAGATAGATTTTCATAACAAATTGCATGTTTACCTTAAATATTCTGGGAATATCCTCTGAATACCCCAGTCCAGTCGACTTTTATATAACTGAAAAAAACTTAACACTACACAAAGTGTATGTTGATACATACTACACAAAAATGTAGAACTCGTAACACCCAGTATATGTATATACATTTTTTTGTAAAGTTAAGTTTACGAGACATCCTGTGTTCTTAAGCTAGTTAAAATTTTCTGAAACAGAAAATCATCTATCTTTTTGTTTTTCCTTTGTTTAATCATAGCAAGCAAAGAAAACCACATTTTAACTGTTTCACATAGCGATGGGCTTTAAAAAGTTTTGACTATCGCTTTAACCTAGCACATTCCCTTATTTCCCTTCTACTTAGAAAGAAGCAAGCAATAAGACCAACTGAGCTAATCATCCTCAAGGATGCAGAACGAAGATTCTCATGATATACCCCACTTTCATCTGCTACATTTTGATTTTCTAAAACTGGCACTAACGATTTTTATAAAACTATAAATTGTTTCAGATAACAAATGAAATATATCTTCATTGTCTGGAAAAAGCCTCACTTTTTTTTTGTTTCAGAGAGCCTCAAAACATCCGGTGAAATTCGAAATCGAATTTCTTAAAGCAGTACAGCGCTTCCTCCACTTTGAGTATGTAGAGAGGAAATAGAAGCTAGCTCGCAATGGTATAATTTTCCTATTGCCTTTTTTTTATTTTTTTTTTATTTATTCATTCATTTTGTTAATTACAAAAGGTATAAGTTATATAATAAATACATTAAATCAGTTCACATTTTTTTTATAGTTATGAACTATGTTGTCTGTGCGTTTAAATTAAACATGTGCAGGAAGATAGTAACAAAATGAGAAGGTTTTGTAATCTCTATAGAATGAGCAAGGCAAAAGCTGTTGCCGACTGCAGTGAAAGGCGCTTATGTTTTTGCAGATCTTCTCTTGCTGCTCTAAGATGACAACGTAAACCGTCGACGCTGGGATGCGTTTCAGACAGCATATAATGCTGAAAGCTAAGTGCGAGCCACACCTGTACGAAGCGGTCTGCAGTACTTCGAGTCTCTAGTTGTAGTAATGTGCGAGCATAATCGTTGGGATTTTGCGAAGGAGCAAGACGGTGCAATTGCGAAACAACCCAGTGCCAGATCGGTCGTGCTGTTGTGCAGGTAACAAAACGATGGCGTGGAGTATCCCGCACACCGCAAATGTTGCATGTGGGGGTCCTCACCATGTTTTATCGGAATTTTTTATCCTCTGTAGCCACAACATCATTGATGACCAAATATGCGCACGTAGTCCACTCCGTAGTTATGTTGCGTACATAGATGTTCCGCCATACCTGACACCAGGGTCTGTTGGGCATCCTATCCATCACATGAATTGGTGCAAGCAGCCACTGTAGGATAAGCTTTTAGAGCTCAGTTGATTGTCCTCTAGGTTGCTGAGGTAGGACATCGACATCAATGCCATCCAAAACATGGAGTGCTCTCTTAAAACCCGCAGGAACATCCCGAACTGGAGTTCCAAGAGAATTCTTGAAGGGTTCCCAAAATGCTATTTCTTGTTCCTCTCTATATCCCCTAGTGGCAAGTATAATAGCTCTAACAAGAAGCGCTTTACTTTTAGGTCCCACTGCAATTAGACCTAAGCCGCCTTCGTTTTGTTTTCGCCACAATTGGGTTTTAGCTACACGAAAGGGCTGTGCTCTCCATAGATAGTATCCAATAAATCACTCAATTCGGGAGACGTGTTTTTCAGGCATGGGTAATATCTGCGCCATATGCCATAATTTTGCCAAAACAAACTGATTGATGTGCCACACTTTCTGTAGAAGGTTCAAGTTCCGACCAAGATGTGCAGTGGTATTCAGCCGAATCAAATTTATTTTGTGATCCCAGTTGTGAGCAATCATCGATGTAAACGACTTGGAGATGATGATGCCGAGGATCTTGACACTATATTGTATCGGGATATCGAGAAATGTGTGATCCGTCGGCCACGATCCAAGAGGGAGCAGTTGCGACTTCGCGGTGTTCATTTTGGCATTAGAAGCTGCCTCATAAAGTGTGACGGCGGTGTGTACCAAGGGTAAGGCCTCATGCCTACGGATGAGCACTGTGACGTCATCAGCATAAGCCCTGGCACAAAATAATCGAGCTGGAGTGACAGTCCCAGTCAGGTTAGCCTGAAGATAGCAAAGAAAGGGTTCTAAAGAAAGGGAGAAGAGAATCATTGATAGCGGACAACCCAGACGTACAGAGTTAGTAAGCTTTATAGGCTTACTGAAGTATCCATTGACTTGCACCTTCGAAATCATCTTACTGTAGACGGTTCTGATTGCAGATATTAGCAACGGTGGAAGTTTGAATTTCTGAAGCACTTTAAACATATAAGCATGACCTACTCTAACAAAGGCTTTATCAAAATCCAGACTGACCAAAGCAGCAGCCTCCGACGAATTCCGCTCATAATGGAGAATTGTATATCGGAGGACCAGAAGATTATCAATTATGGTTCTGCCCGGGATGCCACATGTTTGTCCGGAGGTTACAATTGTAGGTAGAATGATCCTTAATCTGGATGCAAGTACTTTCATGACAATTTTGTAGTCTGTGTTTAAAAGTGTTATAGGTCTATAGTCCCAGACACTCATTGGAGGCCTTTTCTTTGGTATTAAGATGACGATGCCATCTGCAAATCCAGGGCAACAGTTCGATCCAATAAGGATCTCATTCACCAACTCTACAACTTCTGCTTTGATTATACTCCAAAAGGTCTTGTAGAATGAATATGTCAGGCCGTCTTCTCCTGGGCAGGAATGGAGGCTAGCGGAATTAATGGTGTGCAGAATCTCGATGGCAGAATATCGCTGCTCCAAGGAACGCTGTTCCTCGACAGTTATACCGGTGTCAACATACTGGAAGAGCTCCTCCATGGCGTCATTGCATAGGTCAGTGGTGTCAAACATGGTGCTATAAGATGTACGGATAATCTGTAGTATTTGAGGCACAGAGGTGACCTTGGCGCCTTCCGGTGTCAGAAGAGCATGGATGTAACGACCACTACCAGCACACTTCTCCTTACTGGTATGAAACAAAGAAGCTTTCTCCTGTGCCACGACGGAGTCATGAGTTCGCGAACGGGTCATAGTTCCCGCCAAAACATGTTGCTGTATTTCCACGAGCTTCCGCTTCACAGCTTGAAGGCGATGGGATACGTCCTGACCACTATGCTGTCTAGAGAGAAGACCCATTAATGTTTCTTGGTAAAAGTCGAAGGTGTGACGTCGTTCAATTACCCTCTCACGACCTTTGGTCTTTAAGAAGCTCGTAATACCAGGCTTAAATATACGCCGCCATTTCTCCACCACCGACAGCGGGGAGCGTCGAGCTTTACCTTGAAGACTTTGCCACAACTTGGCGAAATCAGCAGCAATAATGTTGTCATGTAATAAAGCTTCGTTTAATTTCCAATATCCTCTGCCATATAGCGGAATGTGACTCTCAGCGATTAATTGCAGTTTGACAGCTTGGTGGTCAGTAAAGGCAACAGGTAAAACTCGCACTGCGTGAATCAGAGAGTTGAACTGAGCGCTTAAATAGAAACGATCTATTCTTGAGGCACAGTTCGCTCGACAGTAAGTAAATTCTACAGACGTAGCGTTCATATGTTCCCAAACATCACAAAGACGTAGTCCGGTTACCAGCTGATCCAATGTCCAAGACTTGTTATAACCAGAACGCTGATCCTTAGCATGCAGCACGCAATTGAAGTCGCCACCTACTAAAAGCAGGGCGTAATTCCATCTCAAATAATAGGGTAGAATGTTTGTTATAAATTCTTCTCGCTCATGGCATCTATCACTCCCTGAAGGCAGGTATAGGTTAAGTAGCAGCATGTTGTCCATTCTAGCACTTATAAAACGACCACTAGGATGCATCTCTATCCCGGCAAACGTCAAACCTGCTCTGTACAAAATAGCAGTACCACGCATATGTTCTGCAACATTCACCACACAACTGTACTGTGGACCCATAAAGTCAAAGTCTGTTATATTAACTTCTCGGAGGAAAACTATATCTAAATCATGAGTCCGCACAAAATCACGTAAAAGAGCCTGTTTGGCAATGCAGCGTAGGGAGTTGATGTTAACAGTGGCAAAGGTACGTAAGACAACCATAAAAACAAGGCCAGAAGTAAACCAGAGCAAGTCACCGTCCAAGATGTATCTAGTCATTTTCAACGGCATGAATGTATGTTCGTGATACCCGTGGAAACTTTTTCAGTAGGCTACCAGACCGAGAAGGCAAGTGCTTCCTGAGTCGAGGGTCTCTCACGGTCTCCCACGCGATGTTAAGACTCCGTTTCTTCGGTGCCCTCCTCCTCACTAACAGATAGGGGACGTTGTCTCCTAACCGGCGCAGGTTCGTCGGAATCCATCTCACTCCATTGCTGGTGTTCAATTATTACAGTGTCTGGTGGATCGCAGGGGCCAACCATGTTCAGGTTGTCACTATTAGGCACCACAACTACAGAAGATCGTGTGGGGGATTAGACACCCATTTCTGCTACTTCTGAGGGAGTATGGACAGCTACCGGTGCGGACTCAGATGCTTCCTGCACCACATCGTCAAGCATACAGCTGGTAGTCGGGTAAACTTCCTCTGTAGGTTTGACGTTACAAACAGGCTCTATTTCACTAGCTTCAGCAGCGGGCCCATTTGACGCACCTACTGTTTGTTTACATTCCTCTGCCATCCGAACGCTAACTTCTCCTCTCACTACATCGCTGAGTAACACAGCCCTGCGCGAGACAGAGACAGGCAGTACAGACTTTTTGTATGGACAGTGTGAGCGAAAATGCGAAGCTTCCCCACACACATAGCTGTTTGCGGTTGTCCTAGATAGTTCACACCAACAGGAAATCCACGCACTACTACTGTAGATGGAATTTCCTTTTTTAATTCCATTCTTACAGAACGAACACCAGACTTGACGGGGTACTTATAATCTGCGTACCATTGTTCTTCTTGAACCTCTAGTATTTTCCCATATTGTGAAAGTTTCTGTTCCAGAAGCGTGTGAGTGATCTCAGGCACTAAATTGAAAACCCGGACATTTACAATGTGGCAATCAGCTGGCCCAATATTTACCGTTATTATTTCACCATTCTCATAACTAAACCTAGCAGCCCCTTGAAATTGCTCTAAATATCTTTCATAGTGTGTTACAGATACACATTTTATAAAAACTGATTTTTCTCTAGAATGAAACTGCAGTGCATCTACCTGATCAGGTGGTATTTTCATGTAGTCTGAATCCAGTCATGCACTTCTATCGCGCTGGGTCGACGTTCAGCTCCTCGAAATGAGATTTGCAAAGTATTTTGCCGGCGTATTGCCTCCATCATTAGAAATTCTGTACTTGTGGAACTATAGACTCACACAGAACAATCTATTTGACGTTCCTTAACGCCGCTCGATTACGCGCAACACAGCTGACAAACAACCCCTCGGTCCGCCAGCCGCAGCCAGACTTATAAGAGGTATTCTGGATTACTTTCTGTATCAATAAACCGCAAAAATAGACAAAACTTACAAGACAATAAATGCATATCTAATTAAAATACACAATTTATCATCATTTTTATATAGTCAACTATTTCGGAGATTTTCCGTGCTATTGATTGCAGTAAATTACTTACACATTTCTTAAACAGGAACTGTCATTCGTTTCATATCTCTCATGTTTTATCCGGATCATGCAAAGAGAACCGAATTTCAATGACAATCGCTTAGAGACAGCCTTTAAAAGATTTTACCATGGCATTAGCCTAGTGTATTTTGTTATTTCCCTTCTACTTACAGGGAAGCAAGTAATATTTTTGTTAATATTTATATCAATTAGCATGCTATAGATAAAATAATTATCGTTTGTAAGAAACTGTTTGCAGAACAGGCAGAAAACCCATTTAAATTTCTTGTATTATTTTTAACAGCAGTTTGTTTGTATGTGCCAAATATATATGATGCGTTTCATTCACATGACTTTCTCTTCATCTCTGCAACAAATTATTGTTAAAAAGTTTATGCTTATTTTTACTTCAAACTAATAGAGAAAAAATAAGCGAAAATAGTTTTATTACTTGCTTCCATGCAAGCAGAAGAGAAATAAAGGAGTAGCATAGGCTAAAGTATAAGTCAAAAGCTTGTTGCTATGCGAGTGAAGTTCCTTTGTTTGTATGGACAGAAGTTGACAAAGTTTTTAAAGCTAAAACCAATAACAAGGCATATATTAAAAAAAAAAAAAACAACCCTCCACGAAAAAAGTTCATATAACAAATTCTGTGCGTTAACGCGATCTACATTTTCTGTTAAGCAAGTATTTGTCTATCTCTTATGGTTTGCCAGTTATGAAAAATTCATTCTGAATAAAAGTAGTCTTCAGAAGCTATTCCCAGAAGAGTCACGACATACATTTTATTTTTCCGGTAAATGTCTTTAATATGCGATTTTATTAAAAATCGTTAGCCATTTTTGAGAAAATAAACATTTTCGAAAATTTCTCCACGTATAGAGAAGTTGAAGGTGGGAGGATTATCTTGAACACACACACACACACACACACACACACACACACACACACACACACACACACACACACACCGACTTTTTTCCAAAAATACTTGTTTTGGATTCAGGGGGGCCCAAAACATGTATTTCCAGTGAAATCTCGGTATCGAGTTTTGGGTGCATTACAATACCCTCTCTATACACTATGTACATAGTACGTATAGAGAAAGTAAAAAGCATCCTATTCCCTCCTGATTTAGCAACAACATCTTTGCTGTAAATTAGTGGTGCTTTTTTACACACTGCACTACCAATTTCTATGAAGAAACCACTGAAGTACCTCATGTTTGTCAAGCACCTGTATTGCCCAGAGCTGAATTTCCAGCAGCAGGTTAACAACATTAAATTCTCTGCTACAGCCCTCTAACGAGCGTTTATCGCATTACCTGCATCCCGGGAACTGCGACTCACTCTACTGCTACAGATTACATTTACACATTTGATAGCAAATGTGACATACAGAGACATCCTTCTCACTTAAATGTGTACACAGTTATGAAAATAATACTTTTGGACTCGAACAACGGTACAACATATTTTTTTCAATGTTTCATCTTCTCGTAACTCCACTTACATCCTGTAATTCCTACATAGTACATAGAGAAGGCATTACATTCCCACAAAATCTTTGATACCGTGATTTTATGAGTATATACGTTTTAGGGTGTTTTCAATAAACCGTTTCTGAAAAACAAAACTTTTTAAAGGTGTGTATGTGTGTATAAATATAAAGAGGATTACTTAAAAACGAAAAGTAGGCTAAATACAAACATCCACAAGGTTTAATAATAATATTTTCAAGAAAATCCTTTCATTCCAAACTACCCTTTAGATGTAAACCTTTTTGAACATGATCTTTTTTTAGAGAAAATAAATAATGTGTTCCATTAACGTGATTTACTCTAGCTGTTCCGAACAAACCATTTTTACAAAAGATGTTTCCTTATGTACGAGTGTCAATAACTAATGCCCCCTATATTTTTTAAGCTTAACTAAGTTAGCGATGTGAACAATTTGAATTTGACGCATTTCCTCAAACCATCTCCTCTAATCCATTGTAGTAGCAACTTCTTAGGTCAACAGGTGGCAGAACTGCTGCCTTTTGCAAAACGGCTGAAATCGATGTGCGAATAAGACAGCGTTCCGTAATTGAATTCTTGCATGTGGAAGGTGAAACGCCCATTCGCATTTATGATGGAATGAAACATGTGTATGGCGATGCAACAATGGGTGTCAGCACTGTTAGAAGATGTGTTCGTCGCTGTAATGAAGCAGAAGGGCAAACACCGTTGGCTCATGAAAATCGGAGCGGTAGACCGGTGACTGCAGTGACTCCACGCAACAATGAGTGAGTGAATGAGATCATTCGTACTGACCACCGAGTAACAACGGATGAATTGTGAGTTGCATTATGCCACCCCAGTAACGGCAGTGTGATGACGATTATTCAGCAACTGGGCTATTTAAAAGTTTGTTTACTGCGAGTACCAAGAATGTTAACCGACGAGAATAAGGAGACAAGAAAAACAATTGCCGCCGAACACTTGCAATGTTTCAATTTGGAGGGGGAGGATTTTCTGGAAAACATTGTGACTGGAGACGAAACATTGGTTCATTCTTTTGAATCTAATCACAAAGACAGTCAATGGAATGGCATCGCACAACCTCACCCGAAGAAGAAAAAAAATCAAAACTGTGTTATCGACAGGGAAAGTGATGGCGACAGTGCTCTGAGATGCACAGGGTGTGATTCTGGTTGAATTTTTGAATAAGTGTTGCACAATAAACTCTTTCCATTATGTTAGCACCCTCAAAAATCTTAAAGCACGTCTTTGGCGCCCAACAAAAACCATGGCGGATGTTCTCCTTTTGCATAGCAATGCAAAACCACACACCGGTCATCCCACCACTGAGAGATTTTGAAAATTAGATGGGAAATGTTGCCTCATCCCCCATACAGTTCTGACCTAGCACCATTTGACTACCTTCTGTTTGGACCGCTAAAGGAAGCTCATCGTGGAAGTCACTTTGAAGATGTAGAGGATGTGAAAACATCTGTGCGTCAATGTCTTCGGAAGCAAGACCGTGCATTTTACCACACTGAAGCACATACCCTTGTTAAAAGATGGACCAAAATTGTGGAATACGACGGGGACAATTTAATCCTGAAAGTTTGTCTTTCATGCTGTGTAATCAAAGTTTAATTTTATTACAAATAAAAAAAGAAAAAAAATAGGAGACATTAGTTATTGACTGACCCTCGTATATTATTCTAATCAATATAAACATTCGCAGAAGTGCTCTTATTATTTGCTTCCTTGCAAATAGAAGGGTATTAAGGGAATACACTAGGCAAAAGCGATATTCAATCCTTTTATAAATATGATCGCTATGTGGAACAACTGAAATCCGATTCTCTTTTGCATTTGCGGGTGTAAAACAAAAGAGACGAAACAAAGTTGACTTCTTGCACGAGAACAATTTCAATAGTTTAAAACTGAAACCAATAACAAGGAATATCTCGAACACGCTTAACTCTGCAAAAAATAGGACAAATTGTGTGTTTTAAAGAGAAAGTCAACATTTTCAAAAAGCACTCCATCTAAAGATAGTTGGAAGTAGTTGGATTTTCTTAAAAATAATCTTGCCTCATCCTTGGCTGATTTAAATACCATGTTTGAAATTTAACCGATATTTTTTTAGCTATGCTTAAACACAGGCACACACACACGGAAAATATTCGAGATTTCACCGGAAATAGCTGTTTACAGACCCCCTGAATAAAAAAAAAACACTGATGTGTACCATTAATATGAATTTTTCTATATCCCTGCAACAAATTATTCTTAAAAAGCTTACACTTCTATTTACTTCATGCTAATCAGAAACAAATTAGCAGAAATAGTCTTACTACTTGCTTCCTTGTAAGTAGAAGCGAAATAAGGGACTATCATAGGTTAAAGTGATAGTCTAAAGCTGGTTGCTATGTCAATGAAGCTCCTTTGTTTGTATGGACAGGAATTGACAAATCCCTGTATGAGAAAAGTATAAGCTTTTCAAAGCAGAAACCAAAAAACAAGGAATGTCTTAGAAACGATGAACTCTTCAGGGGCTATTCCCAGAAATTTGGAAATATGCATTTTGTTTGACAGGTAAATAGCTAATATACGATATTTTAATCAAAATCGTTAGAGCCATTTTTGAAAAAAACAAAATGTTCCAAAAAGTTCCATGTGAAGTTCCATGTCGCATCCCTGGAAGATACTAAACTTAACTACCAAGTTTACTTTTCGTTTTTGAGTTATCGTGTTCACAGACACAGGGACACACACACACACACACACACACACACACACACACACACATGGACCTTTTTCCGAAAATGCTTTTTTTAGTTAAAGGGGACCCTAAAAATATATTTCCGATGAAATCTCAGTATCGAATTTTTGGGTGGAGTGCAATATCTTCTCTATACACTATGTACATAGTGCGTATAGAGAAAGTAAAAATTAAGAAAAATATCCGTGTGTGTGCCAATGGGCACCATAGCTCAGAAATGAAAAGTCCATTAAATAACAGACTTGGCATTTAAATTCATTGTCATTCAAGAATTCGGCCCAACGGTTTTCAAGAAAATATCCCACCATCAACTATCCCTTGAATGGAAAACATTAGAAAATATTGCTTTTCTAAAAATGACGCACTACGATTTTCTTTAAAATGTAGTATAGTAAAGATATTTAGAAGACAAATGTGTATCTTGAATTTTATGGGAATAGCCTCTGAAGACCTCTTCATTCTGGATGACTTTTGCACAAATGGTAAACCGTTAGAGATATAGAAACGTACTATATAAAATATATATATATTTCGTTAAAACATTCAATTTATATCATAAATATCTTTTTCGTAGAGATATTTCCTGTTATTTGTTTCAGTTTTAAAATATTTAAAATTTTTCCTATACGAACTTGTCAACTCTTGACTAAGCAAAGAAACGAATTTCAGTAGCAGAGCAACCAGATTTTAAAAGATTAGACTATTACTTTAGCCTAGTATATTACCTTATGTTGCTTTACTTATAAGGCAGCAATTAATAAGTCTATTTCTGCTCATGTTTATCTTTATTAGAGTGATACAGATACAAGAATTAATGTTTTAATAATAATTTGTTACAGAGATGTAGTGAAAGTTTTGTTAACGGAACATCAGATTTTTTAAAGTAAAGTTTGTTTGTATAACAGCTAAAGAATATGAATGGAACACATCACATTTTTATTTGTGTCAGAGGAAACCAATACAGAAACATTGGCTCTTTTGTTTCTTTTCTTGGTGTAGTGATTAACATAAAGCCAAAGTTGAGGGTTCAAACCCGGCGGGGGACGAATTTTTTCGGGCGTAAAAATTCTGCGGAAAGGAAGTACAACCGTTGGTTCCGTGTCGTAGATTTACGGTACGTAAAAAACAAGTCTGATGAGATTTCATTCACGCACACATAGAAGGGGACGCTGAGAACCACCGTAATTCTGGAGTGTCCAAAAATAAAACTCCATTTCATTTCTTTTGTTCCTCTGCCAACTTTGTGGGGGTAGGGTGTCTGCATCATATTCAACAGGTCGCGAGTTCGAAACTCGAATAAATTTTTTTTTCGGGATTTTCCCTTATCCAGAGAAGACGAATTTCGAGTGATTTTAAGCTCCATGGATCCCGAGATCATATTTGCATCATTTTACTAATTTTATTTATCGTCCAATATGACCAACAAAGGCAAAGGCATTAAGAAAAAAACAAAAAAGCAAAAAAAACTGAACGGTGGAATAAATGAATGAATGAATAAGTGTATTGACATAACAATATCATACATTGAACTTCAACAATCGCACGGGTCAATATACCGTACGTGCTTTTGTAATACACACTAAAAAGCAATATTGAAACAACAGCAGAGAAGTAAAAGAGTAAACACAAAATAAAACTTCAAAGATATTCAAATAATTCAATTTAAATTTACAGCACAACTTATTCAGAAGCATAAATTTACCCTCTTATAATAGATAAATGCACTTAAGAGAAATATACACATATAGTATATACATAATATATAAAACCATAACACACAATGTAGTCACTTTTTCAAAGTTGGAATACTGACTAGGTCGATTAGATAAAGCAGTCAATATTTCAGCATTATTAAGACTTAACATTCTGATAATAAATAACTAAACAAAAAGAAAGTAATCTTAAAAATCTCAACCTAATAAAATACTACTTAAATTAGAACTAATAGTTTAAAAAAATCTGATGTGTTCCATTTACATGACTTTCTCTACATCTCTGCAACAAATTATTAATAGAAAAGTTATGCTTATTTTTACTTCATGGTAATCCAGAAACATAGCAGAAATAGTCTTCTATGCAAGTAGTAGGGAAATAAGGGAGTAGCATAGGCTATAGCATTAGTCAAAAGCTGGTTGCTATGCGAGTGAAATTCCGTCGTTTGTATGTACAGAAGTTGACAAATTCCTGTTCGAGACGGTATAAGTTTTTAAAGCTGAAATCAATAACAAGGAATATTTAAAAAATCATCCACTCCACGAAAAAAAAAATGTACGACATAAATTGTGTGTTTTAATGTGCTATATTTTTGTGTGCTAAGTTTTTGTCCATCTTTTACGGTTTAGCAAGTATACAAAATTCAGTATAATTCATCCAGAATAAAAATCTTCAGAGGCTATTCCCAGAAAATTCAAGATATACATTTTATTTGCGCGGTCAATATCTTTAATATACGATATTTTATTCAAAATCTTTAAGAGCCATTTTTGAGAAAATCAAAATTTTCGAAAAAAAGTTTCATGTAAAGGGTAGTTGAGGGTGGGGGATTCTCTTGAAAATTCCCGTATCACATCATTGGAAAGTTTGGTATTTAACGGTCTTTTCGTTTTTGAGTGATCTTGTCCATAGACAGACAGGCAGGCAGACAGGCAGGCAGACAGGCAGGCAGGCAGGCAGGGATCTTTTTCCAAAACTTTTTTTTTTAATTCAGGGGGACCCAAAACATGTATTTCCGATGAAATCTCGGTATCGAATTTTGTGTGGAATACAATACCTTCTCTATACACTATGTGCATAGTACATGTAGAGAAAGCAATATATTTTTGATTTATACGAGGTACGTCCAGAAAGTTTCGTTTCAATTTATCTCCGCTGCAGAGCTGCGATCGCAGTTCCGCACATGCGCGGTAGATGCTCTGTATCAAGGAGAAGAAACATGTGCCATTTTGAGATCGCTGTCAGTCACATACGCTTTGTTGTGCTTGTTTACAATGTCGGTGTTGATTGAAAATCCCGCCGCTTGTGAAATCAGATCTGTGATTCGTTTTCTGAATGTTAGGAAAGTGAAACCAATTGAAATTTATCGGCAAATTTGCGAAGTTTACAGACAAAATGCGATGAGTGATTCAATGGTGAGAAGATGAGTCCGGCAGTTCAATGAAGGACGTAGTGAAGTGCACGATGAAGAACGAAGTGGGCGTCCATCTTTGGTTACAGAAGAACTGGTTCACGCGATTGATAAGATCCAGGAAAACCGCAAGTTTACAATTAGTGCTCTCGCTATGGAATTTCCCCAAAGCTCACGATCATTAATTCATGAACTTGTTATCGAAAAACTGCAATTTCGTAAAATTTACTCACGTTGGGTACAGGCGGCAAACTTCTATGATGAAGGTATACAAAAACTTGTGCCACGCTATGACAAATGCCTGCAAAATTTCGGCATTTATGTGGAAAAAGTAGTTTAAGAGTTGTAGAACTTACAATGTTTATTCAATGAACTAGTTGTTAATGCAATAACAATTAAAACTTGTCTGCCTCGAGGTCACATGTTGAGAAGTCAGCACTGATTCCAAGGATAAATTGCAATTTTCGCATTATTTTCTCTCTTAGGGCAGCCGTCAGCCGTGCAGGTCAATAGTTTTACTAGAGGGGATGGAGGCATTAAATCTTCATGTTGGATGTTTTTTGTTGGCGGGTGGCACGGACCACATTTGTTGGGAGAAGAGCAGGGATGCGGAATAAAAACGGACCCCAACGAACTCACCATCGCCAACCAAATTCTACACCCACCGAGAAGTCAACCAAGCAAGAATGGCACAAATGGGATTTAGCAAATCAAAGGAAATAAAAATTCTCGTGGACGTCGCAAAGTTTTATCAAGGAGCATAAGGAGCCAATAAAAAGCAAGTACTTTACACAATTTATCTAGCCTGTCTAAGTCGGTAGAAAGAGTGAAGAAAGAAAAGGGAAAACGTAGAAACGCCAGGAGATATATTGGTTCCCTGCACGGCACTCAGAGGGTGTGGCGTCCTTCTGCGCAGTTGTTACACAAATGAAAAATAAATGTTTGGTCGCTTAGTTAAAGAAGAGGTTTCCTTGCAAATAGAATTCTAGTATTTGATCTTCCTCAACAAACCTATTTGACGTGTCCTTTTTACTATGTGAAATAAAGTTGTCGGCTCCACTCGCCTCCCACCTAGGCGGCCCGGGTTCGATCCCTAGCACCCCCACGTGAGATTTGTGGGGACGAAGCAGCGTCTGGGTTGGTTTTCTCCGGTTCTCCTGTTTCTCCCGCCACTCATTCCGCTTTTCGATCATAACCTTTCCAATTATCAATTTCATAACATCCACTACTTCAAGTTCAGGCCTGGCCGACCACTCGTAACAGGTTCTCCATTCTGTGGTTTCATACCATTGGCTTCCCGACAGGCTTGTGACCCCTAAGCACTAGCTTGCAAGTCCTAGGGGGGTGCCAGTCCTACAAATACGGGGAGGGTAAGCCGATTACGAAACGAAAATAAAGCTCGCAGGATGCAAATAACATCGCTATGAAACATTAACTTGTCGAATCACATGGCTTTCTCTATCTGTTCTGTAAACAAACTATTCTTTACTCCATGCTAAATAAATTAAACATTAGCAAAATTGTGTTATCCTTTAATTCCATATGAATGGGATTGCAAATAATAAGCAAATACACTAGGCTACACCTATGTTCAAGTATTTTAAAAGTTGTCATTTTAAAATTCGGTTCCCTTTGCATGACCAGGAATAAACAAATAAGTTTGACGGCTTCTTGTTTGAAAAAAAAAATATATATATATATATTAAAAGTGATACCAATAGAAAGGAATATCTCGAAAATCGGTAACTCATTTTTGTCTAACTCTTACTCTCTTTTATTTGTTATTTTATACATACGCATTTTAATCAAAATCGTTAGAAGGGTTTGGAAACATCAAAATTTTATATTTTTCACATAACGGGCAGCTACGTAGTTTCTTGAAAATCTGCGTGTGAAAGATTCTCGGAATGTACTGAATTTAAATACCAAATTTGGTATTTAACTAATGTTTCGTTTCTGAGTTGTCCAGTTCACAGACATGGATATACTTACATTTTTTTTTTTTTTTTTTTTTTTTTTTTTGTTCAGGGAGCCTAAGTTTGGGGGCACTCATGCCCTCGCTTTCATGTTTTCATTAGCTTTGGGAAACCCCTGATCGTTATAAAACTGGCCTTTAACCATCTGATTTCACATAATGAAAGTTCCAGAAATAAACTTCTGGCAAGCCATTTTCTTGAAATGTATCCCTACAGACCTTCTTTATTCCTTTGTTGGAAGGAAATGGCAGGCTTTCAGGAGTACAAGGCAATCAGGAAATGTGCCAGAATGACATGAGAACGGTTCTTACTGATTCATCAATAAATGAAAGCATAAAGGCTACTGTAAAGCCTAAAAGATTCAAATAAGTTCCTACAATACAGCATGTTGGATTAATTTGTTGGAAATGTGTATATTTATTTAATCTATTCGATATTTATAATTGCGTATCTTTTTTTTTTTTTTCCTCGCCAGTCATTGACCTGCAGATCCATTCGGCTGTTTACTGTGAGAAGACTGAGTAGTTTAAATTTCCTGTGAAGGGGCTACAAAATGCATCACACTGTTTAAATGAGTTATGTCAGCAATATTACCTTAAAATTTAAACAGAGAAATTCAAAATTATGGCCCTTTTGTGGAAAACATCACATAAGATCAAACCTCATTTTAGATGATATGCCGTTAGAACAAGTGAAGGAGTTTAACTACTTCAATTATTGGAGAAAAAATTAAAGAGAGATGCATAAAAGGATTTCAATATTCCAAATATGTGGAACTACACATAGAACAATCAGAAATAAAACAAGACAAGAAATTAGGTTAAAGTTTTACAAAACAGTGGCGGTCTCTACACTAGTATATGGAAGTGGGACATGGGCCACCACATGAAAATGAAAAGCCGTTTACAAAGTGCAGAAATGAACTTTTTAAGGCAAACAAAAGGATGTATAAAATTAGATAAAATCTGCAATGACGAAATAAGAACAGAACTTAATATAGAATCAATAAATTCTAAAATTGAAAAATATCAGAACCAGTGAATGCAACATGTTCAAAGAATGGCAGAATCAAGACTGCCTAGCATTGCATTTGAACATGAACCAAAAGGAAGGACCCAGAAAAAGGTGGAGGGAACAACTGAGAGACGGAACGGCACTCTGCCTATACCGTGAACTGAAGAAGAAGGTGTGTATATTTATAACTTGATAAAATGTAATTAGGAGTCGGAATGAATGAAGAATGACACATTCGCAGGTCAGTATATGTTGCCTTCAAAGCTACGTGAAGAATTGAACATTCAGCCTAGCGGGTGGTTCTTGAAGCAGACTGACCGGGCTTGGAACAATGATGGAAACAGTGATTGGAGGCGTTCAGTGAATTTATTAATTCTGTGGCGGGGAGCCTTAAGCTGACAAGTGCGTTTTTGGCATTTCGTCAAGAGTTACTTTAATGGCAATGTTCTATCTGCCAAAAGCGGATAAGGGTTTGATTTGAAATAGTCATACATAAATGTTTCTACACACACCTCGAGATCCAAGATATCTGATTGTGAACAGCAAAGTAATAGCCAAAAACTAACGTGTCACACCTACCACTTACATCACTTTTCAACGTATGACTCCCCACCTTGAATTATCACTGCCACCACCAAAAAACCATGGATTGTTTTTACTTTTCCACTTACCTCTTAGAAGGTAGAGTAAATATATTCCACCCTAAAATTCCGAGAAATGAACACAATACACCTACATTTTGATAATTCCTGAATAAAAATTCCGACGAGTTTCATTCATATGACTTGTGAATTTACTTGTGGGTTTTGTGATAGACAAAGCGGCATGAGGCGGGTTTTCTCCCAGTTCTCCTCACCATTCATTTGCTTCATAATCATATTTTCTTTCATCCATTTCACCGTCATTTCATATCATTCACTCTCACTTTCACATCGAGTATCGAGCTGATCATCCTGGCTTCTCTCTATTCCAGAGCTTCTCAAGGCATCTGATTCCAGACGCTGACTTGTGAATACTGGAGGACGCGAGTACAAGGGTGAAGTACATTAGCAGGATGCATAATTTGAAATAAAACACAAATGAACAGAATGTGACAACTAAAAATTAAATAATAATTAATACGTTCATATAAAAGTATATAACAAATTGGAGACCAAATTGAACTTTGACAAATAATGGAATGCCAAAAGTTAATTTATGATCTTTAATGGAAGTAAAACTGAAAAGGATCTCCAGTGCCTCACAATGGACATCAGGAAAACATGGTGTTCCCCAGGGATCAATCTTAGGGCCTCTTTTGTTCTTGATTTACATAAATGACCTCCCATTATACATTAACAGTTTTGCAAGTATTTATTTATTCGCAGATGACACTAGTGTTCTAGTAAAAAGTAAAGATTTCAATGAAGGTGTAGTTAAATTAAACTATGTTCTAAATTGTTTGTCAAATTGGTTCAAAGCAAATAAACTTCTCAGTAAACCTTGAAAAAACAAAAAACAATTAAATTTATAACTACTCGGTCGCCACAAACGCACATAGAAATAGGATACATTGATACATTGTTAGAACAGCTAAATGAAGTCAAATTTCTTGGCCTTCAGGTAGATAAACATTTGGACTGGAAGTCGCATATTAGCTACATCACACCTTAACTTAGCTCAGCATGTTATGCATTCCGTGCACTGGTTAAATTTCACTCAATCGATACACTTAATTTGGTGTATTTTGCCTAGTTTAACTCAATCATCGAGTATGGAAAAATATTCTAGGGTAATTCAGTAGATAGTAAATGCACATTCCGGATGCAGAAGAAAGCTATATGAATAATCTGTAATGCTTATAGCAGACAGTCATGCAAAGAAGTGTTTCAAAAATTGGGCATCCTCACCTTACCTTGTGTTTATATATTATCCATTTTAAAATTCTATGCAGTTAATCGACATAGTTTTATAACAAACATAGAAATTCATAACATTAATACTAGAGAAAAGCGATTGATTCATCGTCCCAATGCCAATCTTCGTTGCTTTCAGAAAGGTGTATATTATGAAACAATCAAGATATTTAATGCTCTCCCCAGTAATCTCAAAGAAAATGTTGGGAATTTCAGGGATTTTAAGGCCTCTCTTAAGGAGTACTTTGCAATAAATCATTTTACTCTGTAGAGGAATATTTAAGTGACAAATCTGTCTGACAATACCGTTAATAATCATTGTATTTATAAATATTACAATGTATTGCATTTTGTGTATATTAGTGTGTGTGTTTTATATTAAAATTAAACTGATTTATACTTTGACCTGCACGAATGTGTCAAATGATTTTTTTTGAGTATTTAGCAGGGTCTTTAAAGCCTGATGTTTTGATATTTTACACTCTAGTACATAATTGTAAATCTTTGCATTGGAAATTCTATAACATATTTGTAAGTAAGTATTGTAATTTGTTGACATTTATGAAGAGTACATAACACAAAATCATGTTTTAGTTTATATATTTACTACTACTAACTATTATATCGATAATTTGAAAACTTATCATGTGACATAACATTAGTTTTAGATATAATGAAATTATATTTATTTGTTTATTTATGCATTTTAACACTATACTTGATACTCTTTGTTTTTAAGTGCAAATAAAAAAAATATTCTGTTGTTTTTGTAACCTATGTTTTTTTTCATAGTATATAGTATATAAACATATGTATACATGTATATGCCTTGACAAGTTCTATGTTCAGTGGCTTTCTGGCCTAAACGAACCTACAGAATACTTTCTAATCTAATCTAATCCAATCCAAAGAGATGGCGAGATTAAGACTTGCAATGTGTAACAAGTAAAAATGGATCATTCAGGATATAAAAGGATATTAAAAAGTCATTCAATGAGCCAACATTCTCATTATTATAGAACTAATCGCATTTGTTGCAAAACATGTTCTCAGCCTTAAACATATTTGAGTAATTAAGCAGTAAAGTTAACCAATTATGTTTTTCGTTCCGGTTCCAGGTTTTGCCATCTTTTCTTCCTTTCTGCCCATTTAATCTTTTGAGGCTGTGGATCATTCATATTTATTTTACTATCAGAATAATTTATATTTCTCTACTCGTCCAATGCCTCGGACATATATTTTCAATTCATTTATATGTCCTAATTAATCTATATTTAAATACTTCCAGCCTATATATAAACATCCAAGTTAACATAGGCACTGCAAATTTGTACCACGACCTTATCACCACAATCTTCGTGATCTTCAGAAATTTTTAGAGCAAACACACGGTGACTTTACTCCAAGCAATTCTGCAAATTCTCCGACTTCTAATTTTATAGATAGAAACTCGCATGTTAAATTTAGGTTTGATTTCTGTAAAATAAATTCCAATATTTATCTTTTTTATGATCTCCAGAAGAAGACAGTTTTGACTTATGTCTTTATTATTTAGAAGTTTCCACTTGTGTATCGTTTTACTTTCTTTACATGTTATATGCACATAGTATATAGAGAAGGTATTGAATTGCACCCAAAAATTCAATACAGAGATTTCACCGGAAATACGTGTTATGGAACCCCATGAAAACCAAAAACAAGCATTTTTATAAAAAGTACCGTGAGTGTACAGGGTTACTACAAAAGAAATAGACAACTTCAACTGCCTGTAAAACAAAAACTATTAGAGATAGCAACCTAATTATTTTGGAGGTATGTTGAGAAACTATCAAAGTTTCGTTTGTTACTATTAGTAACGCAGTAGTGTTTTGATTGTTGTTGCAGAAGCTGAAATGGCGGAAAATCCTGTGGAAAAGGCATATTGCGTGTTGGAATTTGCTAGAACGGAATCAGCAACTGTTGTCCAACGACATTTTAGAACACGTTACCACAAAACGCCACCGACTAGACAGTCAATCTACGACTGGTATAGAAAATTCGAGACAACGGGATGTTTGTGCAAAGAGAAGAGCTCGGGAAGACCAAGAGTTTCGGCAGAAACGTTGAACGTGTTCGTTCTGCCTACATAAGAAGCTCACAGAAATCGACATCTAGGGCAAGCATGCAATTACAAATTCCACAGCAAACTGTATGGAAAATCTTGCGGAAGCGACTGCACATGATGCCTTACAGATTACAGATGTTGCAGTTTCTGAGTGAAGAAGATAAGGTCATACGGCGTGACTTTTGCATCGACATGTTGCGACATGATGAAGATGATGCTGGTTTTTGTGAGCGCATCATTTCATTTTTGTGGTAACGTGTTCTAAAATGTCGTTGGACAACAGTTGATGATTGCGTTCTAGCAAATTCCAACACGCAATATGCCTTTTCCACAGGATTTTCCGCCATTTCAGCTTCTGCAACAACAAACAAAACACTACAGCGTTACCAATAGTAACAAACGAAACTTTGAGAGTTTCCCAACATACCTCCAAAATAATTAGGTCGCTACCTCTAATAATTTTTGTTTTACAGGCAGTTGAAGTTGTCTATTTCTTTTGTAGTAACCCTGTATATGTGTGCGTGTACGTGTGCGTGTGTAGCTATGGGCAGAATAGTTCAAAAACGAAAAGTCTGTTAAATACCAAACTTCATCTTTAAGTTCAGTAACTCCCAAGGATGCGAAAGGACATTTTTAAGAAAATCCCCCACCACAATTACCCTTTACATAAAAAAAAATTCGAAAATGTTGATGTTCCCAGAAATGGCATTAACGATTTTGATCAACATCTCTTATTTGTCATGAAAATATTTTTAATATATGTTTTGAAATCTCTGGGAATAGCCTCTAAAGACCTCTGTTTTTGATGTTTTTTTTTTTTTTTTTAACGTTTGCATAGCTAGTAAACCGTAAGAGATAGACCAAACCAGAAATTTAGAACTCCTTAAAACACACAATTTCTATCACATACATTTTTTTTCTGCAGTTGACCGTTTTCGAGATATTGCGGGTTATTGGTTTGTGTTTTAAAATATTTAAACTTTTCTCATACAGGAACTTGTCAACCCCTGGCCATGCAAAGCAACGGATTTCAATCCCATAATAAGCATATTTTAAAACATGTGACTGTCGGTTTAGCCTAGTGCATTCCTTTAAGTTCCTTTTACTTATAAGAATCTAAGTAATAAGACCGTTTCTGCTAGTGTTTATCTCGATTAGCATGAAGTGGATAGAAGAATAAGGTAACAGTAATTTGTTACTAAGATATAGAGAAAGTCATGTGAATAGAACACATATTTCTAGTCTAGCTGTGCATATTATATCCAAATGATAAATTTAGATATTAACATTAATGATTCATGTTCAGAAAAGTTTAGATATGGAGAAAGGAAGAAATAATGCAGAAAGTTGGATTTGGAGCCAAAAATAATCAGTGATATAAACTGGAAGTTCTCTGTGTAGAATATTTTAAAAAAGATCCCGTTTAACATCACATTATTTTGAAGTTTACCCACCATACATCATATTTTACGGTTATGCCATACACACAGTATTAAGATGGCTAATATAGCACGAGAAACAGTAAACGTAAGTGATAATATTTATGAAATGTATCGGTTGCTTCCATTGGTGCTGGAGTGTTAAGATTTAGGCCAAGAAAATTTTGGAAATCGCGTAATACGGTTAGTTCTGTGTTCAACCCTAATGTAACATCACCCCCCTCCCAAAACACTTCTCGGCCTCTCAGAGACGACAAAAGTATCAGTGAAGAAGACGTCGCCGAGAAAGACCTTAGTTCCCTCCCTGAGTTCTCTCAGATCATGAATGTTTGTTATTGGTGTGCAATTTATTGGACAACATGTCACTTCCCAATATTTACTTTTTACAGAATACCAGGTGCAAGGGGCACATTTTGTCATCCACTTAGTAGATGATGATTAGCGTATTCTTTTAGTCTTTACGTGGCGAATCTAGGAAATAAAACTACATTTTTTTTTCGAATCAAGATATGTGGTGATTAAATCAGGGCAATTAAAATACACAGAATGTATCAAAAGACTGGTTTTTGGATGCGACAGAGGGCATAAAATGTAACATTTTTCTTAATAAAAGTGTCCAGAAATGCTTCGTTTACAAGTGACAGAAGTATGAAGCTAAAACCGTCAAGTATCTCACTTTATAATTAAGTTAATTATCTTCAATTTTATAGTGTAACTTTTTTACATAATGTTATGTATATTATGCACTAGACACACTATAGTAAGTATTAAAAGTTGGCCAAAATGCGCGAGCATATCGTCGTGTTGAAAACCCAGTTTCTCCGAATTTTAATTGGAATATATCCAAGTATCTCAGGGAGTACTTCCGTTTGAAAATTACTCTAAACTATTCAATTGAATAGGATTGAATTTCACCCCACTAAATAGTTATTTACTGAAAAACTCTTCTATTTGTGAACATTCTTCACTGCTTTAGGATTCGTTTCAATCCAAACGTGACTATTGTGCATCTGGGCTAAAATCGGAGTGGGGTATGGAGCAATACATCAAAATAGCTACCAAACTCATTAGAGTGGGGCTCGCGTGGATTAGACTAGGAGCTTGGAGGAGCACAAAAGTTGCTGACGAGAATGGTATGAGAATGACCTACTTGCGAGGAGGAAGAGTCGTAGACCTACATCTTGGCAAGATGTAGCGGTACGGAGGAATGGAGGGCAAAGTATTTACCGCGATTCTTTACCACCGCGAATGTCAGGCTAGAAGCATGTTGGACGTTACTGGCAGGCACGAAATACGTGGACAGGCTAGGTAAATGTATACTTAAGACAAAACAGATGAGATCTGAGAAGGCTGCCAATAGAGAAGAGATAAGAACAGCTAAACTAAAGTGACTACAATGTTTTACATAAATATATTTATGTAATACATGTCATGGTTTTAACATATTGTGTAAATATTATGTGTATATATGTCTATTAAGTGTATTTCTCTATTATAATGCGATACAATTATGCTTCTGAATAAGGTGTACTCTGTACTGTATTTGAATCTCTCCGTATTTTTTATTTTCACGTTTACTCTTTTGTTTCTTTTGTTGTTGTTTTAATATTGCTTTTTATTTTGTGTATTACAAAAGCACGTACGGTCTGTGGACCCGTGTGATTGTTGAAGTTCAATGTATGATAGTGTTATGTCAATAAATACACTCATTTATTAATTCATTCACAACAAAACTGCCATATCTTGAGAAACAATGCATTTAGCAAACACAATCTCTTGTCAGCGGTATGCAAGTACCATTCAGAAAATGTTGGTTGTAAGGATAATCATCTGGGATTAATGTTTGTGTTGAATTTATTGCGTTATCAAACGGATAAAATTAAACCGATATTAAGAATGGTAGTGTGGCATGAAAATAGAAGGTTTAATCCTAAAATTAGCCTTCGGCAGTTTGAAAATTAAAGTATCCTGCCAATCTAACTGAGAGAATAAGTATTAATCTTCTTACAATAATACTATTGTTATTCTTTGAAAAGAAGCTTTAGAGGAGCGCGATTTGGAGTACCAACTCACAGCTGCCTTCAATTATTGAGGTTCACAGTTTATATACGCGAGTATACATAATTTAATCATTACAGTGAGGAATTGAGTTATGGCTTCTGTGTCAGATATTTTGCCAATAAAATAGTCGAATGCATGCATGCAGTCGTGCAGTGGTTTATGTTTGTAAGGAAATACTGTTACGCCCACAGGGCGGAAATGCCTGGTGTTTTCTTGAAGATCGTTTTCTGACCAGCCGCCATCTTGTGATTCAGCACACTGCCATATATATCATACGCAACATTATCAAATTAATTGTTTTTCCAAGTTTTTGAAGAAAAACAAAGGACAATGGAAATGGAGAGATCTCTAGTTGAAGGAATACATAATTCAGTCACATTTTTCGGTCTGTCAGAAGTTATTATTAATAAATTGGTATTATAACATCACGTCAAGGTCATAACTTAATTGTGTTCTAATTTCTTGGTCTAAAACTGAAGGAGGGCAAAATATCAGATTTTGACCAAACCTTAGTTTCTTTCTCATGTCTATAGCCATTTAATTCCACTACATGAATTTATAAATATGAACACACACAAAAAAAAAAAAGGGTGTACAATTATCAGATTATTCCAAAGAGTATAATGACTCTCTGTGGACTGCGTGTATTGCATTCCGAATCCGTGAATACACGGTTCTGGTATCATAAGCGCAGAATTTGATAACAGGTAGGTAATTATTTCTCGCCATAGCTGCTAAACGGGTAAATTAGCAAGAGGTTTCTTATAAACCGGAGTAGGCTGCCAATTTTGGCTACCTTCTATGGTGTTTCAGAGTTGGAAATCTGAAATCTAAAATCTAACAAACAATACAGAATATTCTGTTGATAGTGAATAGCATATTTCACCAAGATACCACCGAAAAATCACCTTTCCTTGTTAATGCTTTGGCTATTCAAGAAACTACAATCAAACACCACTCATGTATTGCTCATTTGACTGGTTTAAAACTTACTCTCTAATTTTACTGCTTAATGGAAGATTTAACACCACAAAAATCACTTAAATAAGTACCCTAACATATGTATTCAAACACATTTCCCTTTCCTTGGTTTTGCTTCTACTATTCGAAAACTAAAACAAAGAGCACACACATTCACTATTATACTGGTTTAAAACCTACAGTCCAAATGTACTGCTTAATTGACATTTAACACCACAAAATCTTATTTTTGGATGCACATTTAACTCACAAAAACAGCACTCATTTCAGAAGTGTAGAACGAAAATATGGCGGCTTGACAAAGATGATCTTCACCAATCACAATGCGTAAGAGTAGGGAATTTCCTATCTATTCTCTCTCCAACTGTGCTTATGTTTACCTGGTTAAAATGTGTCTTACTCCCCTTTTTTCTTCGCTTCTGAGCGTGAAACCAAACTGTGTTCTTAGGTTAGTATTTGAGCATCATACTTTTGGTATGAAACCAATAGAGGAGTTGTGTACACCGTCGTTACAATGTCTTTCAGCCACTCAGGCTATTTTTTTCCGTACTTCTACCCATTCAACAGACTTCTATTCATACGATAATGCGTGAGTGTTGGAGTTGAACTCAAATCTGAAAAGCGGCTACATCTGTCATGGTGCGGCATTCTCCCCGTTTGTTGCATCTCTTTTAGCAGCTTCACTTCTAGGGTATAAACTAAAGGGATAAAAGAAGGGCGTATTTGTTAATGAACGTGTTTATGGCCACCTGCATTATGCAGCGATAGTTCAGGCTGAACAAACTTGGTAGGACCCTTGCTAGGCGAGAGAGAGGAATAATAAACGGACAGGTATCAAGCTACAGTGGACGAACGTGTTCTGACTTAACGGGCCGCTTGTGCTAACCGTTCTCATCCATCTTGTCTTGTTTACATAATTCCCTGCACGTTTATCGTAACATCTGGTGCCACGATTGGCAGATGGAGAGTGGCAATTCAGCGGCTAATATTTTTAAAACGCACTCAACTGAAGACTGATCTTAGGACTCGCTGCAGTTTCTTCCCTATTATCGAACAATTTTATATAGGCTATCGCATGATATTTTCATTGCACCCGGGTGATGATACCAGGCGTGCCAGTTATAATACATTGGTAAATTTTCAGTGATATACATATATAAAAAAAAAAAGATTGCAGACTTACAATCGTGTAAATTTTCCTAATCAACAATGTAATTCTATTTAAATCTAGTCTTTGCAAAAATGATCTGCTAAAAGTGCACGTGTGCTAAAATATTTTAAAGAAAAATCCATCCTCAAATTAATGTAACATAATATTGTATTGTAATATTGTGTTCTTGTAAAGCCAAGAAAAATACTTTGAAACTCCATTTCACAAGGCTCTCGGTTACGTCTCTGACGTAGCAGATTTGTGAAGTCATCGTTTAATACGACTCGATAAAATGTATATCGTTTATTAATGCTTTATATTCACACATCTTTTTCACACTTTTTTTACGAAAATTTCGGATGAAAATTTGAAAACTGCACAGTCGCATAATCTGCCGTACATGACGATAGCATATATTTATAAAAAATAAGGAATGCCTGCCGAAATTTGTGCTTAATTATAAACGTTTTCTAAGTTGAGTAAAAACAATACTTATATTGAAAAACTTATAGATGTGATATTTATCAGTTTTCTCATAAATCGTACTTCAAATATCTTCAATTTAATTTAAAAATCTTCATCACACTGGCATATCTTTTGCCTAGTAATTTGTATTACAAAAACCCAGAATACAAGGATAAATAAGGAAAATATTTAAACTTGTTGACTCTTATGAGTCACAAAATTAATATTATTAGCTCCAAAGTATTTCTTATGGTGTGGAGATAAAATTAATAAAACAAGAAATAAATAAGTATGGATTCGTTTTGTCACTTGGTTATCATAATGACAGTGATAACAAAAAACGTCCAATACCAAGTATAAATTGAAGACAAGGTGATCTTAACTTGACACGAAAAAGACAATTATATTTTGGAGATGTGCTCTTTACCTACGAACTTCCATTAAATACAAAATGCCAAGTGAAATGTGAACTGCAGTTCTTATAGAGGTTAAAAGTGTTACATTTTGCTTGCAACTACTGTACATTAGAAGGTAAATACATATAACAATATAGAAAAAAAATATTGTAACACGTTAGACGTCTGCACAAATGAACTGTACACGACTTTCTGTTTCAATATCTGATCAAACTTCATATTGATCAGGAAAACAAAATGCTCTGCTATAAAGCTACTCAGAAGCTGCAGGTAATTCTGTTAGTAGCCGCATAATAAACAGTGACTGCGTTATTGACTCAGGGACCATTTTTCAAATTAAATTCAATTAGATTTATAATTATTTCTGTTATAATAAAATTTTCGGAGTCTACCGCAGTTTTATAATAAAAAGTATGTTGTCGTGTTTATTCCTAACTGAAGTAGAATAATCTCATTTTATTTTTGTTATCAAAAGGAAAGATGCGAACAGTACAACGAACCCCAGTTTCAATGTAATATAAACAAGGTTTTCAAGCTTCAGTTACGTTCTGTTTCGCACTAGATAGACTGCATTGTCAACGTTGACGGAAATTAAGCCAGAAAAATCCTATTTTGTATCGGACTAATAGTTAACAGCTTTAACAGTGACTACACCTCCGCACACAGCTATTCACTTTGTGCAGGGAATGCTGGGTAAATAACAAGATAGTAGCACTGTGTTGGGTTATCTGGCGGAAGAGAAAGCAGGAACTGGAGAAGAAAGGCACATTGTTCAGCTATAGAAGCGCTACACATAAGATGTGACAACGCCACATTGGGATCAACCATCTTGCTCAAAAGCGTCTCTCCATGCCATTATTCTCTGCAAACTTCCGTAAGGGTATGCGAGAAAGACCTTCCCAGAGAAGAAATCAACCTCAGAAGCTTTCACCTTCAGTATTAACTTGACTGAAATCACTTTTCTTTAACGGTTCACGAGTACCATTTCCACTTATAAAATATGTCTCAAAGCAAATTAAAATACTCTTTTTTTTTACAGAATAAGTCATTGTTTCCTGTAACGAATCCAAGGACAATAACATTAAATATCAGAAATAACTATATTGCAAATGCAATATGTAACAAATTTAATCTTTTTTTTTTTTTTTTTTTTTTTCCTCCCCTTTGAGGTTTTCTGAAAAAGGTTGGTATATAGGCAGTTTCAAAACGACACCAAACGAAGATATTTGTCGATTAGCTTACACTTTGACTTGTCCGATACTTGATGCCGCAACTTTCAAAATCTTCTATTTAAATTTTGTGTGTGTTTAAAAATCGCACACATTTGGGATTAGGCAGCGAAGCAACAACGGTTGTCACACGCCACACCCACAAGCTACGTTTTCCATGACTAAGGTGACCAGTACCGCACCGGCGTGTCTATCAAACCACGCCTACACCTTGTGACTAGGACCTTCGCTACCAACCGGCATCTCTTTTGGAGTGGGCCATCCATGGTGATATTAAGGCAGTTTTTGTGTGTCGAATTTAGAGCTAAAAATTATATTCACGTATCACGTACGGTATGACCAACAAGGTCCGCTTCTTCGTTTGGTGTCGTTTTGAAACACCCTGTATTAACTACCAGCACTTTTATGTCTGCTACTTGTCATGTCAGGTAGTGTGGTGCTTTGCTACTTGTAAGGAGTTGCCTTCGGCGTCTCACACTTGTATTCCTGCCTTTGGAACAACTCTCTCATGTCGTTTGACCTTGGTGCATTTCGAAACTAAGGAAGTCGGTCGCTTTTGGTCCTGCGAAGGCAGCAGGCCTTGACTTTTCCAATCTTTAGCGAAACCTTAAATTCTAAGTTTCCATTTTAAGTTGATAGCAATAATCTCAGGCACCTCTTGAATGTGAAAGGGAGCAAAGATTTAAATGCACATTGTAGTATCTTGCATGACATTTGTGAACGCTGCCCGAATTTTGGGGTCTTTGCGCATGTGCGGGTTTTCCTTAGAGACGGTCGTTACGAGAGGGTGTGAGATAGTACGTAGCCAAGAGACAAAGCTGTTTGGAGTCCTACCAAGAAAACGGGTTTGCCATGAGGCTCCCATTAGAAATGTTCTTGAATAATTGCTAATGGTTTAAATTCTGTGAAACTGATGACATAGAAGGCGGCAGTCTCAGCGCCAAGAAAGAGTTCCACACACCACCATTTCTTATGTTATACTACAATGTAAAAAGGTAAAAATAACATTATAATATATTGTTAGCCAATCTTTAATATATAATACGTTTGTGTTTCTCTTAAAGTCAGCTTTACTTTTCTTTCCAGCTTAATACCCAGATTGTAACCAACTTTAGGTTCTTAGCGTCCTGGTACTGCGCTGGTAATGCTCCACACCCCGTTAATAGATGGCGGTTACCCATAGACCGTTACAATATAATGTAACGTCATCAATTTTATTAACTGTAGCGTAACTTAAATGAAAATTACCAATATGTGTTGAAATAATGTTTATAAGAGAAATAGCCACTTTAAATATATAAACATGAAGCAGAAATGGATAATATGTTCTTCATTTTGAGAACTATAGCTTTCTAAACTCATGATTTTGCTTACCGACAACTATATATTTTAAAGCATGCTCATATCGCTTCCCCAATTCTCAATCTGTTGTTATTCATTTCATAGCGTCCAAATTATTTAGTTTATTAATTGGAAGATATAATAATAAATATCGCAACATTTGGTTTTGTATTTACCTTTTGATTTTGAAAACGCATTGTTCAATAATACAATTGATTGCTCTTTTTTGGTGAGCACAATGTTCTTAGTCTGAGCTCATATAGGATGCGGATGAATGAAAGGATGAAAGAATACTGAAATGTAGCTGCGACAATTGATATTAGTTATGCTATTGTGTGTAATTAGCACAGCCCAGATTGTTATATATTCACCAACTAAAATGTGTTGTACTTCTATTTTTATCTATTTTATAAAAATAAATAGAGAACTTTTCCTGTGTTTCAAGTTGATCTTTGAACCACACTATCTTAGGATTGAGCAAACCAACTTGAGAAATACTACGAAGCTTAAAGCTTCAAGAGTAGAAGTCAGTTAATCTTTTATTGTTATGGTGGAAAGTTTTTCTTGACCTTGGTATACTATCCAATTCCCTTGAACGTCTGTATAATTTGAGTCATTTCTTACCCTGAGGACCTCTGCAGAAACCTGTAAAGAAAAGAAAACGTATATGTAATTGTGAGTAATACATAGTTGTCCAACACTAAACGATATGGATAGATGGTTATTGTATAACTATCACATATTTAACACTTAATGAATGTACCAATGTCTGAAAATACAGTTTCTCAAAACAAATTAAAGGTTTCAAAACACATGAACACAAAAAATTGCCCTGAACGTCTGAACAAATTTTTCTGGCTTCAAATTGCCCACGTTTTACCTGTTCATCTTGTCACCATTAAAAGGACAGTTAATGTCATAATTAAATAAGGTGTTAATTCATTAATGATCAGTTTATCTATTAGTACCTCTGAATACTGTGGTTATGTGTGTCAATTGTTAAGATAGCCGAATATCATCTCCTGGCCATACAAACAAATGAACTTAAACTACCGCTTTTGTAAGAGCTAGTAACCAGCTTTTAAAACATTTGATTATCCTTTAACCTACGGTGCTCCCTTATTTCGCTTTCCATTACAGCGAAGCAAGCAATAAGACATGCTAATGTTTTCTCGGTTAGCATGAAGTAAGTAAAGAATAAGCTTTTTAACAACAATTTGTTTTAGAGAAGTAGAGAAAGTTAGGTGAATGGTACACATCAGTACCATTTTTACATGTAGAATATCTTATCTTTATTTTACAGCATTTTCTGACATTTTTATTGGATGAAAATACATTTGATATCATGTTGCCAGAGGTTTGTTTATTTGACACAATTAACTTAATTTAATACATTAAAAACCTTGGTGTGTAAGTGTGATATCTCCACTAGTTTCAGATTAGGTATAACATTTTTGTTTGTAGCATTTAAAATTATTATTTATTCCACTAAAAGTTTGTCAAATTGTTTAAAATTGCATTAACCACAACTTATTATAAGTGACCAAAATTGTTGGTTACGAGGCAATATTAGTTAAAATTGGTAGGGTAATACGTTTTGAAAATTTACACACAAAAATTGAGTTACAACTGAAATAAAGCTGTTCTACTCACTTCACAATAAATAAAAATATTCATAATAAAAAATTGATCGGGAAAAAATACAAACGAAGGTTGATTTAATAGCGCAAAGTTTTGAATAGTGAAACAAGGAACTGCTTTCTAGGAAGAATTTAGATGAAAGTTAAATACACAAAGAATTTAATTTCCAACAAAAACTTAATTTCTCCAGAAATTGCATACTTACTATTTAAAATACTAAAGTATCTCCTTAAGATTAAACCTTTTGATACTACTTTAAACCGACTTAATCTTAAAGTTATTACAAACCTTCCAAACTGTCAAATCCGTGAAGTGATATCCGAGATTAGCCGTTAGTTGGTTACCAATAATTTGTTTTCAAGTTTGACTTCTTCCTTGCCACCACCACCACCACCACCACCACCACCACCACCACCAACACCACCACCACCAGTAGGATAAAAAGTAATATAATATTGAAAGAAATCTTTAAAGAAGCTCGAAAACCATCCCAAAATAATTTGTAAATAATTAGATTTGCTTACTTAAGAATTTCGCTCGACAAGATAGTGGTGCTTTCTAAGCTAAAAGGCTGTTATAACAGTCTGTAGTTTCACCGAAAAATGTCAAGTTCTTACTGCTTGTTAGTCAACTAACAATTTCTGAGTAATTTTGTTGAGTTTTGAGCTTTCGGGAACGATTACAAACACGAAGTTGCAAACCAAGCAAAACCGTCAGCATAACATAGCAAGTCAACTTTCTTGACTCCCACAATGACTTGAGTAATCCTGCAAGTACACATGATGTACACTGAAATACAAAAATTGTGGTCCTTAATGGAACGGAGCTGTGTATGCTAGAACAGAAAAAAATCATCTTGTGTTGTATTATAATGATAATAATAATAATAAATATAATAATAATAAAAAAGATAGCCATTGGCAGCATACTTTATCTCCCCAAAATATGGCCGAAAGATAGCATTATATTTTCATGCTATATTATCGTTTTCTTAATACCGGATTTCCTATTGCTAATACTTAATCACAAAAACTTTAAACATTCGTTTCCATGGAGGTGATGAAAGTTCTCATAAAATATGTAAATGTCATTGTGTCGTCTAGTTAAACGACAGTTTCAAGTAATTCACCCCTTCCTCTAGGAGGCTGAATTGCGTACTTATTGGTTTATTCTTTCCTTGTACGCCAATCGTAGTGAAAAACTGTCTGAGGCGGTATGTGAACCACGTTCATTTCATATCGATTTTAAGCCTCTATGCTTTAGAACAATCGCTTAGAAAAAACAGATGTCGAAAGCATGGAGCCAGACTTTGGTTACTGCATGTGGACAGCTTAAGAAGGAAAAGCACTATTGCGATCTAGAGGGTGGGCTACTTTTTATGTACAGCAGTAAACCTCTGATGAAATAGAATTTATAAATGTGTAGTGTGTGGCTAACTCAAGTGTAACTCAACATATAATAGCGTAGTATTTGAAGTAAATTAGTTACAGAAAGTCTTAAAATGTTTGCATGTATTATACTTGAAAATCGAAATAATCCAGTAGAGAAATTTAGGGAAATATTTTGATTGAATTAAATTGATTTCTGTATGAAGGTATGAGTGATAAATAGGGAGCGCATTTGGGGTAGGTAAAGCCTGAAGTTCACTGCACCTTTACTTGTAAAAGTCAGTATGTGTTCTGCGAACCGGTTTTTGAACAAAGAAGATATACAGGGATGCGTGAGGACCATTTCACTAGTTGAAAGCGAAAAATGACCTACACGACGCCTTTTATCTTTGATATTATTAAACCCAGTAGCGCTTTTAACTAGAAACACACCACCTAGTGGTAAGTATTCTTAAATACATTCTGAACTTATTTTGGTTAATAAGCAGTTCATTTATGGACTATGTAAACGAATTGCATTATTGCAATAACATTCTAGAATCCCTGTAGAATATTATTTATTTTCTTGATGTTTTACAACTGTTAAGCTTGCAGATCATATCGGATAATAAATGAATGGTTGAAATTATGTTTATGAGCACGGACTTCTTAGAGCTTAGAGTTAGTCATTCGACATTCGTAGACTATGGATAAGCGATTAGTATAAGAGAAAATCAGGAAAAACTGAAATCGTGATTTCTTTATGGACGCTCTTTAACTTCTGAGCTTCGCATTCTATAAAAGGTGTGAAAGAACGATTAATTTTGCTCAGAGGCATCTTTATTATGCTTCACGTTCATATACGTGCCGTAAATCTACGACACGTGACCACCGGAATTACTTTCCTTCCTAAAGAAGTCATGCTAAGGCCCGAAAATATCCATAGTGCTCCTTGAGCCCTAGGCCACTCAAGATTAATGGGAAGATCCGGAAGAAAAGAAAAAAAAAAGATATCCGGATAACTCGCCGTAATCCAGATTGAATTCTGGACCACCTTGATGAAGATAAGACAAACTGACATCACATAATTGGGTTCTGATTTGTTGTGCATGCACTGTTTTGCGGGCTGTCTACTTAATATAATAGGCAGCTAAAATACTCGTAAACAGTTCCTAACTTTTAAATGAGTTTACCCCGCTATGACTAATTACTTTGTGTTTACAAGATAAATAAATAACTATATTTTTTCCCAACGTTATTCCATACCATTAAAATGAGAGTGCGCATATGCACTGGGTGAAATGGGTTAGTGGAATTATTACAAAACAGAAAGTCAGTTTGGTTAAAATATAATCAACTTTCCAAAATGAGCAAAATTTAGAACACCAGATTTTGCACTTTCATTACCATCATATTCTATCCTTACGATTGCAGTATATTTATTTTTTGTATGAAAATTGTATTATAATAATACCACTAATAAAAATAATCATCGGCGCTGATGAGTCTGGGGCTGGAGACCTCACATTCACTTACGTATAGCAGAGGCGGGGGATCATGAAGCCGATAGGGGAGGTGAGGTGGGCAGCATCATGCTTTCCCCGGACAGAATGTTAAGTTATCGTGGCCAGTATCGCTACCTATCGCAGCTCCGCACTTTCATCACTATGAATGGGCACCGGACCTATAGCCGGGACATAAAATCTGCATACCCTTGGCCGGTGCACAGGGGCAATCGGGCCGGGAACCAGAGCACTGCACTCTAGCTCATTGTGCAATGACCAAGGATAAGAATTATCTTAAAAGTAATATCTAGTTGTTACTGGATATAATTTAATGTGCTAAAAGTCTCTTTGGATGACGTTAAAGGAAGTGCTATTTTGTTGTGTTGATTAATGAGAATACTTATCTAAAACAAGAACTGGATAAGCAACTTTGTTTATCATTGAAGAGAGATTAGCGATATATGTAGGTATAACAGAAATAATGGGCGCAGAATTGATCCTTATGAATCACTAAATAAAGCTGTATATTCAGTATCGAGAGACTGGATATTACACCGGGCATGAAAATTACATCAAATGAGGTTTAAACACGTTCATTAACACAGAACGTTCCCCATATTCGATTCGAATAAGCATAATCACTGTTTAATCTGCCTACGCAATGGATGCTTTGGTGCAGATTAACTCAAGATGGGCTAAATCACCGTGTTGCCTACGCGATTCATTATTAAATTAGGATGCTCCATTTTCATCGGTACGATTATGCGTCCATCCTGTCCCACCGGACATAACTGCATCCCGCACGGATTACTCGCTATGAGGGTTTATGAATACCAGATACTTTCTCATTTGCACTTTATTTTTGGTGACGTCGTGGCAGAGTGGTTAAACCGCTTCCCTAGTGGCTCGGGTACATTTCCAAGTGACCCCATGTGGGATGTTTGATGAACGAAAGGGTGTCTGGACGAGTTTTCTCCGAGTCCTCCGGTTTTCCCTGCCATTCATTAGACCAATTATATCATCACCTCTTCTGTCACCCATTTTGTCTTCAATTCATATCATCTACTTTCTCGCTTTCATACCAGACTTTGGGATTATCCCTATCCCTGGATACTCTATCAGCTCTCCTTAACAGGTATCTGACTCCAGACATTGGGTTGAATGCAAGACCTACAGGGGCGGGGCGTGCAAATCCCCATATGAGAAGGGTAAGCACATGGGGAAGAAAACCTTTATTTTTACTTTCTTAAGTTTTGTTTGAATATGCGGCGTTAACAAAATAGATCCACAACATATGAATTGTTGCTCGTCCTAACACTTAAATAATGGATATATCCAAAAGGTATACTCGAATAAAAAAAAAAGAAAAGAAAAAAAAAAAAGATTCTCTCCTTCTAGATAGTAATAGTGTTTCTCTCCGTAAGCTTTGCTCCTTCTGGCAAGCAAATTTTGACTCCTCTAGAGCCTTAGTTCTCTAATGTGTCTAGCCTGAAAAAAAACAGGGACCTAAGAACTAACCAATGTACGATATTGGAATTATGAAATGTTTTGTACAATTCGTGTTCATAAAAATTTCGCTATGATTGGTACACAAATAAAGATTAAACAAATTATAAAATATTTGACATTCTAAAGGAAGAAGTGATAGATAATTTATATGGCAAAAAAATCAGGTAAAAATTTTGGATACATCTATGAGAGCTTTTATGAGTGACATATAGATGAAGGATTAAGGTTTATACAAGCTTTAAGTTGTAGTATCATCCTTTGCAGTTTGGCCATATTTTAGGGAAGATACAGAACCCTGGCAATGGCTAAAATTAAGTTTGAGGAAAAAGAGATGGTTATGTTTTTAAATGAAGGGGACGATTTTATCAGCACTAACACAAATAGCTGCTTTCTGTTACTGATTATACGTATGACTTTAGAGGAAGGAACGTTATTTTAGCAACACTTCCGAACACAAATCCGATGTGAACCATTCACACAACTTTCTATCTATTCTGCAAATAAACTATTAGTACAAAAGATTATTCTATTATATACTTCATGCTAATTCAGATAAACAGCAGAAATGGCAAATGAGAGAATATATTAGGCTAAAAAGATAGTAAAATCCTTTATTATTGAAATTCGGTTCTCAGGAGTAAAACAGAGATATGAAAGAGACCAAGGCTTCCCATTTGAGAAACGTTTAGGCATTTTAAAATTGAAACCAATAACAAGGAATGCCTCGGAAATGGTTAGATGTAAAAACTAGTTCTCTATATGACAAAAATTGTATGTTTTAGCGGCATCTACATCTTTTCTGTAGAAAGTTTTATCTTATCTCTTACATTTACCAGTAATGTAAAAGTAATTCAGAATGAAGAGCTCCTCAGTGGCCATTACTAAGAAATTCATTATATAAATTTTATTTTCTATGTAAATATCTTTAGTATTTTTATTTTAATCAAAATCCTTTGATCCATTTTTGAGGAAATCGAAAATTCCGCAAAATGTTTCATGTACAGCGTAGCTTAGGATGAGGAGATTTTTCTGATCATCTTCGTGTCGCGTCCTTGAAAGATGTTAAACTTTAGTAAAAATTTTGATTTTAAATGGATTTTTAGTTTTTGAGTTATGCTGTTCTCTCTCTCTCTCTCTCTCTCTCTCTCTCTCTCTCACACACACACACACACCCAACACCAACACACACATCAAGACCCTTTTGTAAAATGCGTTTTTGTACAGAGGGGTTCTCAAATGTATTTTCGGTGGAATCTCTACATCTATTTTTTCCCTCTCTACCTAATATGTACACAGTAATGTAAAGAAAGTGAAAAATTTGAAGAGTTGTAAAAATAAACAGAAAAAGTCATGTGAATACAACTATTTTACTTTTTTTCTATCTAAATAATGGACTTAAATTTTGGTTAAATGTTTGGCGATTTCGTATTAGGATTAAGGATGCAGTAGGTGAATTATTTATCAATATTTTAATATCCATACATTCCACCTCTTTAGAGAAGGAATTAAAACAATAACGATTAGCTATTACAAAACTGTATGGAGATTCAAACGAATACAAATAATATATTACCTACTTAATTTAAACGTTTTTAGAGATATAATTTAGGAGATTAGCCTAACTTCTGACAAATATAGTTCACACCGTCTATAACCCAGATATTCAAATGACTGTTTTTATAAGTTAAATCAATTTATTAGCTAAAATTTGAAAACATTGTAACACAATTATTGTTTATATATTTACTTATTTAATTTATATAAGAGTTCTGAATATTTGTTATAATGCTATTAACTAAGCTAAAACTTAAGCTTTACAATCCTTTTGAAAATTGAGGCTGAAGCTTTTGCGAAATAAATTAATAAAACTAAATCACAAATATCTGGATTTCTTTTTTTCATTTCTAGAGCCTCCTGTAACAAATGTGGCCATATCGGGGGCTTTTGACTGAAATATTGGTTTTTGCTCTTTAAACTTTAGGTTAGCTTACTGTAGAAACACATGTCAAATAATACAATAAAAATCTCCAATACAATATAACCCAACAGGAAAAAGAAACTTTTGACGTCCTTTAAAGTGATGACGTAAACAATTCTGAGTCTTTTGTTTTGTTTTTTGAGATAATTTTGATAGTGAATAGTGAAATTGTCATTACCCCAGAATTAGTGACTAAAAGCGGAGCTAACTGGATTACCAGCATGTTTTTCCTTTTGTTTTCCCTTTTTTTTTTTTAAATACAGTTCTGGAATCTGGTCGGGACTCCGGCGCTGTACACACCTTTCCTAACGTTTACTTTGTTTTCTATTTGAATACGTTTTTCTGTTCTTTTCCGTAACACTCACACACACAAACACATAAACACTCATGTCTAAGACGGGACTGGAACCCAGATCCCCTGCGCCACGAAGCACCAAAGCAAAACGCTTTAGGGAGCACGACCATGGGGACCGGCGAGTTGAACGAAAAGCCGAATAATTAAACACGACAATGATGATGAATTTAGGTATTTCATACGCGCATGTACTTTGACATCCACATTGCCAGATACATGGAGGGTAGAGAATAGTTCTAATTAAAGAAATTTTACTACTCCGGCAGGGATGCAACCGAGACCTACCGGTGAGGAGTTAGTGAGCTGACCACTCATGTTGGAAGGTTTATTTTTGGTCAGATAAAGTTCTATATCACATAGTGTTCTTTGAAAAAAGAATATTGTATATAAAATTGTGATTTATTTTATAAGTGTAAGTGAAAAACAATTCTGTAAATTCTGCAAGACATATTGGCAATTCATCAACTATTCTCTCATTGTTCTGAAAAACAAAAATAAAACAAGCTCTAGAACTACAGATTAATTCAGATATATCGGTAATTCTTAGCATTTTTGGCTTTTATCTGCACCTTGCATCTATTTTATAAAGAATGAAAAGTCCATATATCATAGCAAATTTTTTGGAAGAAGCCCAATGGGAAACTTGCCAACCAGGCGACAAGCGCCGCAGAAGAGTGTGGTAGTGTCAAAGGAAATGGCGGAAGAGATGGCTACTTAAGATCTTTTAAGCTGATGGTAGCACATTTTTTTCCTTCTTTGAAACTTTCAAAATCCGTATCAATTACTTGGCTAAAATTGAATAATAGAGGTAAGGTTGGGTGAATCAGTAAATTAGAAACCTTAGAACGTTATGAACTGCTGACCTTTATGTCCTGAAAAACCCATTCAATGGTTTGCGTACTGAGTAATGCTATGATTTATCTGTCTGACTAGAACATATATTAAAGCACCTACATAAAATGTATGATCCAGTTGAAGAACATGAAATTGAATTATGAGTAAAACTATTTCAAAAATCGGATGTGTTCCATTCACATGACTTTCTCTACATCTTACAACAAATGTTGCTAAAAGCTTATTCTTCTATTTACTTCATACTAATTCATAAAAAAATTAGCATAAATCGTCTTATTACTTGCCTCCATGAAAGCAGAAGTGAAATAAGGGAGTAACAAAGTGATAGTGAAAATCTGGTTGCTATGTGACTTAAATATCTTTGTAAGGATAGGAGTTGACAAATTCCCGTATGAGAAACCAATAAAAAGGAATATCTCAAATACGGTCAACCGCGTGAAAAAACATGTATATAACAAATTGTTTGTTTTAGCAAGCTCTATTTTTTTTTGTAAAGCAAGCTTTTGTCTATATCTTAAGGTTTAGCAATTATGCAACATTCTGCAAAATTCATCCAGAATAAACATGTCTTCAGAGGCTATTTCCAGAAAATTTTAGATATACATTTTATTTTTCATGTAAATATCTTTAATATACGACATTTTAAACAACATCGTTAGAGCCATTTTTGATAAAATCAACATTTTAGAAAAAATGCCCATTTAAAGGGTATTGGGGTGGAGAAATTTTCTTGAAAAGTTCGTATCATATCTTTCAAAGATAGTGAACAATAATACTAAGTTTGGTATTTAACATTCTTTTCGTTTTTGAGCTATGCTGCCCCCCCCCACACACACACACCGAAATGTTTTTTTTGGATGCAGAGAGACACGAGACATATTTCTTGTGAAATCTCGGTACCGACTTTTGAGTGCAATACAATATCTTCTCTGTAAACTATATACATAGTAATAAAGGTTAGAAAATGGTGGGATACATGCACTTTATAGAGATCAACCGTGCTCTAGCAGCCCCAGAAGGAAGGGATGAGATAAGAGAACCGCAGGAGTCGCAGGCTGCAGGTAGAAGCTACAGAGACGCACCGAGGTCCCCATCTCAGTGACTAGGTATTCATCCCAGAGGCAGGATTTGCCGTGCAGCCGTCATCACAGGTTTTGGATTTTGTCAAACATTCCTGTTCTTGCGAGAAGAGCATTTACAATGCACTAGAATCCACGTCATCTGCCCTGAAGCACATCTGATAGATGAAAAGGAAATGACACGAAAGGAAATATAGAGAATGACCACGCCAACAATCACCTAAGTCACAAGGAGGAACGACGAAGAACAAGTCCGAGTACGTTGGTTAAATTTGACACACGTATTTAAAACGCCTTTCAATACGTTTACGCCTTTACTTTAGATAATAATTAGAGGAACTATACCACTACATCCAAAACTCTATGTAGTGGAAGAAAACATCCGTTTCCCTAGATTGCAATAGCGTTTACTCTCCGTCAAGTTTGTATCAAATTTTGACTCCTGCGAGCCCGTATCTGTTCTCTATGCGATTGTCCTGAAAAACCAGAACATAAAAACTAACCAATGAACAATGCTATAAACGTTGAAATGTAGGGGTGGATCACATACAGCCTTATAGACAGTTTCACTAGGATTAGTAGCCATGGAAAAGCTAAACAAGTGTAGTGTAACTCAGCATTCTAGAGGAAAGGTGAAACATTTGCATGTGTCGTTAAATTGAACAGCGGCTACGACACTTACGTATATGAGAGCAACAATGGCGATACGAATACTAAGATTAAATTTACTGCCATCATCAATAGACAATAACGAAAACGATAATAAGAAACCGCAGTAAAGCATTAAATACAGAGAAACCTCTCTAATCGGATACCTAAAGTGAGTGCATGTGTATCCTTTAGCAAACATTTGCACTCAGGAATTCAGTTATTGCTTATAGGTGATCTAGCCTAACATAATATGTTCAGGGACAAGGATGGTTGAATACAAATGTCGCCATTTTGTGCAAATGCCATTTAGCGATATATGTACTCAGGAATTCAGTTATTGCTTATAGGTGATCTAGCCTAGCATAATATGTTCAGGGACAAGGATGGTTGAATACAAATGTCGCCATTTTGTGCAAATGCCATTTAGCGATATATGTACTCAGGAATTCAGTTTTGGGAAACCTAACAATGTGTTCAGGTATAAAAATGATTGATTGCAAGTGTCAACAAGTGCATCTGTCATTAAGTGGGCACCCAAATTTAACACGTGAAAACTAGGCGCAGCATATCAAAGCTTTGGACAGGTGCTAGAATGATCTCTACCCTTGGAAATATCTGGCCACGTCATCAATAGCTATAAAATGGAGAGCAACGAGCCGTATAGGTCAGTTTTTGACTTTAAATTCAATGTGTTAGTAGAGAGACAGCGAAATAGAGAGATAGGCGTCCTAGTGTCGAGAGGAGAATTGCGATACAGCACTGAATAACTATTATTATTGTAAACAGAATTTGAAGAAAATAAAGACACTTTTAATACATTATTACAGCGTCCAGTTTTTAAAATTTGGTTTTATTGCCCTTTATCTATAACAAAATGTTTGATGTTGCTATAATTTCAAAGGTACTTCTTGATTTAAACCGAGTATATGGAAATATATTTCGTAACAATATTTTCTACAGACAATAAATAATACAGAGTAAAAAAAAAAAAAAATAATAGACGAGTGCAACACATTTTTTGCATTTGAAGAAAATCTCACCAACAAAAGTTGAGGCATAATGCAAGTTAGTATGACACTTTTATTTTATCTAAGTAGAAACAGCGGGGTTACATCGATTATCTTAGTATTCCTGCAGCTAGGAGGAAGCGCTTTCATCTTTTGCAATTCTCAGGTCGCACATTTTTCTTATTCTCCCTCTTGAATGCATTAGGTCTTCCCCAAGTTTACGGGAGGACATCCATCACCACCTCCGCGATCAATGGAGCTTGTTTCATTTCTTTTATTCTTTCCATTTTACTGAATACTCTTGGTGGAACCTCTGAAATGTGTTTCAATAGTTTTATTTTAGTTGCACTTGTTCTAGAAGAAAACGTGGAAGAAAGATGTGTCGTAAGGTTCAAGACATGCCGAATTGGACGAAAAAGTTGACTGTTTTTACTTCTGCGACCTCCAAGTTCCTCGGTGACTTGAGGAATTTCATTTCTTGTGTTCGGTTTCTTTCAGGCAAGAGAGCAGCAACTTATGAGGGCAAAGGAAAATTCAAAAAGTTTGCCTCGCTTGACTTCGTACTTCAAAAGAGAAAATAGTGTCTTGGCCCATTCAAAAGTTTAACAACCTATGACAGGCATTTTCAGTCACATAATTTCGCAAGCACTTTAAGACTTCAATTGCATTCTCTCTTTGCATTATCAGGAAAATCACCCCACCCCAACTACTATTTACATGGAACGTTTTTCGACAATTTTTATTTCTCGGAAATGGCTCTTGACAATTTTTATTAAATTACCATATGATTAACATATTTTCCATGATAAACAAAACATATATATCTTCAATTTTCAAGAAACAACACCTCTTCATTTGGGATGACTTATTTAACCAGAAAACTGTAAAAGATAGACAAAAATATAGCTGTCATAAAACACACAATGTATGTCATATACTCTTCTTGTAGAGTTAACCGTTTCTTTGTTATTGGTTTCAATTATAAACTAATTAAAGTTTTCTCAAGCGGCAAGCATCCTTCGTTTCACTATTTCTTTCGTATTACTGATGGCCGTCCAAAGCACTGAATTACAATTGGTTCATATAGCGACTATTTTTTAATTCCTAATGTCTCCCCTTTTTACTTTGTCTACATAGCATATAGGTAGAGAAGGTATTGCATTCCGCTCAAAAATTCGATGCAGACATTTCACCAAAAATATACTTTTTGGATCCCCTGTATCCAAGGAAAGAATTTTTATAAAAAGGCCCGCGCGCGTGGACGCCTGTGTGTAGGTGTCTATTTGTTCATGAACATGATAAGTCAAAAAGAAAAGTCGGTAAAATATGAAACTTGGTATTTAAGTTTAGGATCTTCCAAGCATGTGATGTGAAAATTTTAAGAAAAATTTCCCCATTCCAACTTTCAAAGCGAACCGAACTTAAATTGCTCACATAGTAACCGCTTTTAGAAGATTTGACTATAGCTTTAGCGTAGTGTATTTCATTATTTCCCGTCTATTTAAAAGGAATCGTGTAGTAAGACCAGTTCTACTAATGCTTAAATCGACTAGCATGAAGCGATAAGATTAATTGATTAAGATTGTAATAAAGATTGTAAGAATAATTTATTTGCAGAGGAGTAGAGAAAGCCATGTTATATCACGATTTTATTTTTAATTTTCAGTTTTTCTAAAATTTTACAAATGCACCACTGTAAGTATTATGGGGCTTAGAAACCACCTTTCTCGAGGTATTTGCCTCCCAAATACTCATATGTGTAGCCGTCTTAATAGAAACTGCGACAAAGGTACGTGTGACAGTTGATGTATGAGGTGTGATGTACGAGTATGCCTTCGACAACTGCGGCAAGGTGGAAGGCCAGCACACAGGAAATGACTGAGCCAAGCGCAGAGACGCACGGAAGTCCTTAACAGTGTTTCTAGATGACAGACCCGGCGCACTACGTGGCAACATAAGTGCCGGGAGGCCGTCGGAAGCATGCCTCTAAAACAGCACCTAGCCTTAATCAGCATAACCGGGGAGAAGAGAGTTTTACTCGGAGCAAGCGAAAGGAACTGTGATGGATATACAACAGCCCAGCATTCGCCTAAGTGGCCCCAGAAAAACCACGGAAAAAACCGAGGACCAGATTGCGCGGTCGACGGGGAGCAAACCTGGACCTCCCATCTGAGCCTCCTGGCTCGGTGACGACGAACTCTAGCCAAGATTTATATGTCTTAGAGTCATTTAACGTGCTAGCTCATATCGGATTGTGAATGAATGATGCTGTAGAGCTTAGAAGTATTCTACGTTCGTCTTCACAGGATAAGGGAGAATCTGTTTTTTTACGTGAAATTTCACAACTAATACAAATAACTCTGGTGGTTCATCTCGCTCCTACTTTACGTTGACACTTCTTAAATGCATGTGCGAGGTAAACAATGAAAACACTTATTGCTAAGGATGCTCATGGATTAATTTGTTTGCAATTGATTCAAATTTAAGAGTAGTTTATACGAGTAATCTGCTAAAATCAAGATTTGGTACTGTTCCCTTAAAATCTCTAACAAATACAAGAATAGAAGAAGAGGCTATTGATAATCCATCAGAAATGTGACGCCATGTTTCTCATTTACAATCTTGTTGTACAGCCAATGACTAAAAGTACGCCTAGCGCTGTGATTTTACAGAAAATGTGAACGTTTGACGGGGAATCGAGTCTTTCCACGATTTTCATTGTTGCCATTTTGGTACCAAGCGAGAAAGAAAATACAAAACTGATTGTTCAATCCACCCTTTCATCCCTCAGCCCCACTCAACATCTGCCAGAACAGGTTGACTTGTATAAGCGGTGTATTAATTTAGTCTACCAAGTGCGAGCATTACCTTGGCATTAGAACTTTAGTATGTAGCGCAGAGAAAGGATTTAACCTCATTTTGCGACACCCTGTGAGAGGAGTATTGTCCAACTAGCAAGTTTAGTGATGACCAGGTCGCAACTCAGAATTTCATTTGTCGCAAAGTTTCGTTTTATATTCAACCCCTTCCCTTCGGCCTGTCGTATATGTTTTTAAGAGCAAAGCAAACAGATGAAATACATGGGCGGAGCCAGCAAAAAAAGACCCCGTATTACGATTAGTACTTCCAGTATTTATATTAGTATTTCATGTCTTTGAGTGTACCATAAAAAAATATATATTTATCAGAAGTTTTATGACGTTTCTTAAGGAACAGTATGAAACTAATTCTTTCTTTGCTTTGGAAGAAAAATATGGTTGCCATCGCCTTAAAAACCATGTTTAAACTCAAGGACTCAAACTTTTAACACGTTCCTTTAATGCGTTTAAATTGCTGTGATTGTCGCTTTCAGAAGGGTTGTTTTCCATTCTCTTTGTAGCTTTCGCTGGAGCCCTGGAGATTGGAATGTCGTTTATCTGCGCAGAGAAAGTTTCTTTTCTAGAGAATTCTAAATGGTCGGAGAATGTGACAAAGAGACTGATGGTTGCGCTGCCAGGAGATGACTAAGTGAGGAATTACCCAGAAGCAGCGTTGTTAATAATCAGCTTACAGCTTCCAGGAACATCCACTCGTAGTATGAAGAATCCATCTTGATTTTCTGTTGGCTGAACTTTGTTCTCGAGAAACAAGATTCATATCAAATCTGACAATGAACATTCTCCCTCTCTTTGCAACGTGGGAGAATATAGCTTTGGAGTATAAAAAAAATTGTTCAGGGACTGTTTTTGAAGTGCATAACATATACAGTTTTCAAAAACTCTGTAAATTGTTTAAATGAATAACTTAATTTGCAGATGTTTAGAGTGAATTTTTTATGATCGATACACTTCAAAGATAAAAGAAGTAAAGCAAACGCGGTTTGTGTCCGTCTGTATTCTCTGGAATTGCGTATAGTTAAATGAACAAATTCACTTACAATAATAATCTTACAATTACTAATAGTAAATGCTAATTAATGATATAATACAACTAACGCACTAATTATATACATGGATTTTGAAATACCTAACTCTCGTACTCAATTGCCAGCAAATTTATGAACAGTTACTATGAAACCACAACATTAAGAATTACAGAACAGTTTTTGAGACCATTAATTACTTCAGAATATTTACTGTACCATTTATTCTCTTTAAATTACTCCTAATATTCTTTAAGATCAGAGGGGAGCCCTGAAACGGTGCTACAGGCAATTATTTCCATTCTTCAATAGTACAATTATTAAAAGACAACGTTCCTACTTCGATTCTGTAACGTTTACCTTGATTTTTCTACAAATGTACGTTTCGCCCTCAGCATACCGGGTTTTCTGATCTCTTTCTAACGTCTACTCTTGCATCTAAACCAGCATAAGCTTTAAACAGTGCGACTAACCTATGTCTTTTACGTCTAAGCAAACCCCACTTATTCTTTTCGCCTTTCGTAAGCCAAAAAAAATCTTTACCCCTCTTTATGAATTTTACAGCCCTTCTCTGTATATTTTCCAGCGAATTAGTTTGATTAACCCTGTATGGGTCCCAGCATACTACTCTATACCATAACCGGTTGCACTAAGGACAGACAATTTCTCTGGACTTTGCGCTCCCCGTCTGCAGTATTCTCATTACGAAGTGCAATGTCTCCCACTTTTTCCTAGATGTATGATTTATTTGATCCTTCCATCCGGCATTACTTGACAAGCACTCCCAAATAATTAATTGCAATTGTCCACCTCTGGAAATTGTTATCGATATTCGTATAGTAATACTTTTCTTCCAAGTAGAGTAATAGTTATTTACGATACAAGTATTAGAAGTGAATTTTTATTTATCAAATAGAAATGTTTCTGGCAGGAGACTGATAGCCGAGCTCAGCTGTGTATGAAAATATTAGAATACATTAGGACATGTGTAATGCGAGCTCTAGTATGCTATTGTTTGGTCTTTTCACTTTCTCTACACGTGCTATGTATAGTATATAGAGAAGGTATTGTAATGCACCCAAAATTTCGATACAGAGATTTCAACGGAAATACATGTTTTGGGTCACCCTGAAACCATAAAAAGCATTTTTGGATAAAGGTATTCTAATCAAAATGTAGCCTTCTTTTGTTGAGAAAATAAACATATTTGAAAAATATTCCATTTAAGGGTAGTTGGTGGTGGAGGACTTTCTTGAAAATCTTCGTTTCGCATCCTTAAAAGATCTCATACACTAAGTTTGGTGTTTAACCGAGTTTTCGTTTGAGTTATACTGCCCACACGCAGTACATATTTCTAAAAATGCTATTTTTGGAATCAGGGGTCTCAAAATGTGTACTTCCAGTGAAATCTCGGCATCTAGTTTTTGGGTGCAGTACAATACCTTCTCTATACACAATGAACTCTAATTTATATTATATAGGTTAATTGATACATGAATATCAATATTTTACTAATTAAATCATCCTTCCTAAAATTTTAAAATTAAACTTAATTTAAATTATCTTAGGTTATGATATATTTATCATTATGTTTTATTGGAGTTTCTATTAACGTTTATTTATAGGACGCGCAGAGAAAGTAAAAATAGAGTTTATGTGCATAGTAGGCACGTGTCGGAAAAGTAATTAGTATACGCTATATGTGTAAAACTGTTTGTTTTTCTCAGATTATAATATATATTTCGCAAACCTTTGAACTTACAAATTAAAACACTGCTTTTAATCCTATTATACTATTCGCTGTGGTGAACCTTTAAAATGTTCGTGAAAGTATTTCACGAAGTAAATATAAGTCCTCGCAGACGTGTGTTTTCAGGCATGTTCAGTATTGTCAGAGCTGTGATTTGTAATGAGGCCACTAGTGAAGTTAGCATGACATCTCTTCCTTTCCATCGACAGACATCCCTGCCAATTTATTTGTGATCTGTCCTTCTGCCTCTTCATTTTACTAACATCCCTTTATTGCAGAAATGGCACTTTCCATGCCTTTCACAAATTCTTCATATAATCCCCGCCTCAGGGGCTGTTAGAATCACCGACCGAGCGCTCTGGTAGCCCGTGCCTTAGGCTTGGAAAGGCTCTGGAGCGCAACAAACTCGTTTGTGCATCATCAAAATAGAATAAAAGCGAAACGCGTTTACATTTAGTGCAATATCAGCTCTTGTATTCCATTACGTTATTAAATTCTTGTTTAGGAGATCAACTTTCATTTTCGGGTCCACCTTTTTACTTTTTGGAACTACATATATGCAGTGTACATAGCTGAAAGAGAAGGAAGGTACTAAATCCCATCCAAAAATGCGATACCGGAAATAAATATTTCGAGACTTCCTGAATAAGAAAGAGTACTTTTAGAAAACGGCCAATGTCTCTGTGGACAGCATAACTCAAAAACAATATCAACCTTGCTTCTTAGACTTAGCATCTTCCAAAAATGCGACACTAAGGTTTTCAGGAAAATTTTCCCCCAGCCCAAAATACACTTTACTTGGAATATTTTCCTAATATCTCGATTTCTACAAAAATGGCAATAACGATTTTTATTTTATCAACATGAAAAATAAAACGTATAAGTTGGATGTTTTTGGAATAGTCTCTGAAGACGTCATTCCATGAATTTTGCATCAATGGTAAACAAAATATGGACAGAAAGTTACAGCACAAGAAAGGTAGATCTTGTTAAAACACAATTTATGTCGTACACATACTTTGCTGAATTAACCGTTCTCATTAAGGATTTAATTTTAAGCTACTAAAACATTTCTCAAACAAGAGCTCATATTTCCTTTCATCTCTTTTGTTTTACTCCTGACCGTGCAAAGCGAACACCGAATTTAAATTGTTTCAAATAGCGACTGGATTTTTAAAAGTTTTGACTTTCACTTTAGCCTGATGTATTGCTTTATTTCTCTTCTATTTATAAGGAACTAATACAGCCATCTCTGGTAATGTTTATCACGGTGTAGATAAGGAATAATCGTTTGTAACTATAGTTTTTAGAGCGAGTCTTTGAATGGACATAAGTCTGTCTGTGAACAGATAACTCAAAAACGAAATGGTGGTTAAATACCAGACTTAACATTTAAGTTCCACAGCTTCCAAGCATGCGACAGGATTTTCAAAAAAATTCCCCCATCCCAAACTACCCTTTACATGGAACAATTTTGGCAAACTGATGTTCTCAAAAATGACTAGCAACTTTGATTACAATACCGTATCTTAAACATATTTACATAAAAAATAAAATTTAAATCTTCTAATTACAAGAAATAGCCTCTAAAACCGTCTTCATTCGTAATGATTTCTGCATAACTGGTAAACCAATAGAGATGGACAAATATTTCACAAAAATATAGATCTTTTACAAAATTCTATGGCAAATATTGTTTTTTGCAGAGCTATACATTTCAAAGATATTCCCCGTTATTTTCGTCAATTTTTTAAATACGTAAACTTCTTTTAAATGGAATGTCCTCATCCGTTTTTACTTCTGGCCATGGAAAGAGAAACAAGTTGCAATTTCCATCGAATAGTGATAGATTTTAAAAGATATAACTAACACTTTGGCCTAGTATATTCCCTTTATTCTCTTCGACTTATAAGAAACTAAGCAATAAGACCATTTCAATCCAGATAACATTAATAGAAATGAAGTAGTTAGTGAAATATTGTTTTAAAAATATTTTGCAGAACAGGCAGAGAAAGCCTGGGAATGAACACATCAGATTTTCTCCTTTGTTTTATTCCTGGCTATGCATAGTGAACTGCATAGCAACAGCTTTTTAAAAAAATTACTATTTATTTAGGTTAGAATATTCTCTTATTTTTATTTTACGTGAAAGAAAATAAGTAAACCATTTATTTATCTCGATTAGAATGAAGTGGATAGAAGAATAAGCTTTTATAGAAATAACTTTTTGCCGAATATTTCTGTTCTACTCAGAATTCTGCTAATGTTTATCTCAACTAACATGATGTGGATGAAATAATATTTTACAAGAATTGTTCGTATTTGGAACAAGTACAGAAAGTCTTGTGAATAGAACACATCAGATTTTTACTTTCTCTATGCGTACCAAGTACATAGTATATAGAGAAGATATTGCACTCCATCCAAAAATTTGATATTGAGATTTTACCGGAAATATGTTTGAGGTTCCCTTGTATCCAAAAAAAGCATTTTCAGAAAAAGATTCGGGTGTGTCCATGTGAACACGATAACTCAGAAACAAAAAGTCCGTAAAATACCCAACTTCGTATTTAAGTTTAGTATCTTCCACGCATGCGAAACGAAGATTTTGAGAAAAATTCCCCAACCCCAAATTACCCTTTACATGGAGCTTTTTGGAAATGTTTTATTTTTTCAAAAATGGCTATAACGATTTTGATTAAAATATCACTTATTAAAGATATTTACCAATAAGATATATATCTTGCATTTTATGGGAATAACCTCTGAAAACTACTTTTTCTGGATGAATTTTAAGGAATGTTGCGTAACTGCTATACCGTAAGAGATGGAAAAAAATAATCACACAAATAATGTAGAGCACATTAAGACACAATTTATGTTATATATATTTTTTTCGTGGAGTTAATCTTTTTGAAGTATTCCCTGTTTTTTGTTTCAGCTATAAACAACTTATACTTTTCTCATACATGAATTTGCCAACTCCCGTCTCTATATAAACAAAGGAACTTCATTCGCATAGCAACCAGCTATTGCCTATAGATTTAACCTATGGTACTCCCTTATTTCGCTTCTACTTACAAGGAAGCAAGTAGTAAGACTATTTTTGCTCGATTAGCATGAAGTAAATAGAAGCATAAGCTTTTTAACCATAGTTTGTTGTAGATATGTAGAGAAAGTTATGTGAATGGAACACATCAGATTTTTAAAGAATGGTGTGCTAAAAATAGCGAGGTAAAGAGGGTCATTGTGAATGGATCGCATCATATATTTGTAACTTCCTATTTGAATGTGCTTCATTCGTTCTGAGGTAGTATTGCTAAATTACGTCTGTCGCTTTGTAGAGGTAAGTGTTAAATATTCAGATTCTCATTACCTAGGTAATCACATGACTTCACTGGCATTTGCTGTCCTCAAATGAGTTCCATTGTTCCATTAGTCGTTTCTCAAGTATTCTACCAGGTTTTATATACTACATACAAGACTTTCTGCTCTAGAAATGTGCATTCGCAAGGCATTATTTCAGCATCACAGAAAGAGCTTTTTAACATACATTAAAACACTTCTTAGACATAGTTTATACCAAAGATATCACGAACATAAGGTAATATATTTGTGAAATTTCAAAAATACACTGTATGATAGATTGTTTATTCAAATTTATACCATCATTATCATGCATTAAACTAGCTTCCATAGAAATTTAATGTTTATTGTGCAAGTTAATTTTTCTGATAATAATGAGCCACGTGATGCACTTTTAAACATATTCACATTAGAAATTCAAAATTTAAGTAACTGTGTTTAAATATTTTTAGCATTTCACGGTTTTTGTATTAATCCTAATTGTTATAGATACATTACTACTCTTTCTATTCTCCAGAATGTGATATCTTAAATTTGGAGCAATATTTAAAAAAAACTATAAAATATTTATTTAATCTACTTTCGAGAGACAGCATAAATTGTTTGACACCAATTAGCAAGAGCATTTTTTTAGAAAACAAGTGTCAGAAAAAAAATTAAATTTGTGTGGGATTATTATAAGAATTATAGCTTTGGTTAATTGATAGCTAAAGTGTGACAAGTGGAATAATTAAACATTTTCTTTTGTCAAATTTCATAGATGCATCAGCTTTAATTATAAAAATATCTTACTGGCCGAGTTTTCTGTAGTGTTATATAAAATATTCATAGTCATTTTCTCTAATACCCACCACGTATACCATCAAAATTCTTATCTATAGAGATTTTACAACAAATAAACTTTAAGCCTTTCCTTAAATATATTACATACAGTTGTGTGTGTGTGTGTGTGTGTGTGTGTGTGTGTGTGTGTGTGTGTGAAATCAGCTCAATACCAAATTTAGCCAAGTGGCGACTCTATACAAATGCTATATTCCAGAGTATATTTCCTGAATCAGATGTTTCTATCATGAAATCGCATTGTTATTAGAGATTTATACTCCCTTTTAGAAGAAACTTAAGTTTATATAACTTTGAAATTTGTTCAGCCTCACAACAATATTTGAACTAGTATGAATATTAAGGTCAGCTAATATGAATTGATTATCTTATTTACAGCTTCCCTAAAAAGTATAATTCATGGAAAACTATTTTAACAAAATCTATTTATTTATTTATTTAAAATTCGGATTACAAACAACTGGGTTTATTCCAAGGCAACAGAACATTTTTATCTCTCGTCGTCTCTCAATTCGTAGACAATTGGCTGCACCTTCTTAATTAAAGTGTACCCTATGAAGTCACTATCTTAATAAAATACGGACTTTCTTTCGGTCCCTTGTATACCTGCTTTCACAAGCAGCGTTATTATTGCACGAGTACATTACACGCAGGTGTAACAGTGAGAGCTTTGATGTTATAAGCTCTCGCTCACATCTTAAATTTACGTTCAGCTACAATGATTCGACCCATATATAAAGGAGATATGTTATAGGCACCTGCACAAGTGCGCATTTCATTTGTTCCTGCAAAGCTTCACTAAGATTTCTCATTTCTATTAGAGATAAATGTCCATAAAGACATCATAAAAATGTTTTAAGAAAGCAATTTTAAGTTTTGAAGTGGAGGCGTGACCAACACTTAAAGAGCGCACTACCTATTAACTAACCTTTGAAATCCGTAAATGATATCCTGATCATATATGTAAATTCACATACAATTCTGTTCATGATTACGCATTTATAACATAACTCTATGGCACGACAGCTCACGGGGAGCCTTGGCCTACCGCCCGGCCGCTGCGTCCCCCTTCTCGGTCCACTACAGACGTCATGGATGGGGTGCAGTATTGGAGGGTCAGACGTGGTCAGCGCCTCGAGCCCCTCCCGGCCGGTTAATGCGGTCCTCACGACCTGGAGCCGCTACTTCTCCATCAAGTAGCTCCTCAATTGGCCCCCCCCAGGGACCTCACGAGGCTGAGTGCACCCCGGTCCAGGTCTCCCAGCGGGGGAAAAATCCCCACGCCGGTACTGGGGATCTAACCCAGGTCTCCCGCTTGGTAGGCAGCTGCGCTACCACCGCGCTAAGGAGACGACCTTACGCATTTATAACAAACATTTACAAAAATTGATTTATGCTACAGTCACCTATCTCCTCTTAAGTATCTTCCAAGAATGCGAAGATTTTGTGTAGGGCCCTCAAACCATATCATATTTTTCGTTAATTTTACTTTCTCAAAAACGTCTAACGATTTTGATTCAACCACATAAGGGTATATACATATACACGTTTTGATAAATGGTAGCTTAATGTCTATTCATTCGGATGTTAGTTTTTTTTTTTTTTTTTTTTTTTTCTTTCTTCGTCTAACAGTTTTCCCGCAAAGCTATCACGTAGTTTATTTACTATTTGTGTTTTGCATGCTCTTAACCGTACCGTGAAATAACAACGCCTATCTTTATAGGATATCCGTTTCGTTTCCAATTTTCACACCTCGATCGCTACCTAACCTACTAGTCTAATCAGTTTGGGGTCACTGGTCTTGCAGAAAGTATTCCAATTCAACATTTATTAGGGCCATGTCCACTCAAAGCTATGCCTTCCGCTCCGCAATCTCAGGGAAAATAAATACATGCGCTTTGTGTGTGCCACGCCTACTTGAAGGTAGCAACCAACTTGATATCTCACTCCTCTTAATAAGTAAAATTATAAGTCAGAAAATGAAGCAACTATTGATGTAATGCTGCTCAATACACCGTTTTAATTACAAAAACAAATATTTGCACTTTCACCCCTAACAGCCTATATTTTCAGGAGTAAAACGGTATACCTATCTTATTTATACGAATCGCCTGTTTTTTTTGTTTTTTTGTTTTTTTGTTTTTTTTTTTTTGGAGTAGTTTTAACGCCCGCTTTAACTACTTATGGCACCGCAGGTGGTGACACTGATGATGCATGAATGATGGAGCGCCGGTGGAATGCGATGTTGGGGGAAACCGGAGTACCCAGAGAAAAGCCGCTTCAGCACCGCTTTGTCCACCACAAATCTCACATGCGGTCGCTTGGGATCGAACCCCGGCCGTCTAGGAATAAACTGTGAAGTCGTATTTATTCTAATTTTATTTTATTTTACATGACATACAAGGTCACTACAAGAAAATCGAGGTAGTCATTGTTATCGGAATTTTTCAATACTTTTTAATTTATAGGTTCCATTACCATTCAATCACTTTTCGGATATTATTAAAAGTGTTTGAAATTTTAAGGCCAGCATACATCGATCATCTTAACATTTAAGTATATTCGCCTCTTTTATACCTTATTCTAGGTGAAATAGTTTACTCACACATTTCATTAAACATTTATATCAACTGACATAAAATAGAAAAAAATAAGCTTTTCCAAGTAGAGTTTGTAGAAACTTTATGAAAATAAATGTACCAATTATTCTCAGTTATTATCGCTGGAAAGCTATTCTTGCAAAACTTTATATTTCGTCTCCCTTATAGTAATCGAACGCACTTTAGAAAAGCTACGTTAGATATTTTTCAGCATATACAAAGAAAATACGAATAGTCAAATGGTTTATAACTGGAAGCTATATGCTGGTTTTAACATTCAATAATATGTCCATCCTACAATAAATATTGTGAATAGTGAAGTAACATTAAAAATTAACATTTATTACCAATATCTCAGAAATAGCTTATGTCACAAAAAAGGTTATTTATAATAAACTGAGTGTTTTAAAGAAGTCTGCACTTTTTGTGTAGTATTGTTTCATACGGTTTCATCTATTGCATAACGCTACCTGCTATACAAGATATACAATACTCTTCCTGAATGAAATGAACTTCATAGGGTAATCGCAAAAAAATAGTTATACAGTTTATTAGTCATGTGAATATCATTATTATACAGTATTATAACTTTTCAAAATGTTCCATGTAAAAGGTAGGTAATTTAATGTTGTGAATGTCTTGAAAACCCTTGTGTGGCATTTCTGGAAGATACTAAACCTAAAGCATCATTTCGTTTCTGTGTTCCGCAATTCATAGACAAACGCATAGATTGCATTTTCCTAAAACTCTGATGGGTTACGTTCACATGTCTTTTCTATCTATTCTGGGAAAATATATTCCTACAAAAGCTTATTTTTATCACTTAATTCTAAAATTAAGCTATTCGTACAAAAGCTTCTTTTTCCATTTAATTCTGAAATTAGCAGAAGTGGTTTTATTGAATATTTACTTTTTGCTATAAAAGAAATAAGGGAGATACTAGGATAAACTGATAACATATTTTAAGAGCTACGCGTTATTTAATTACATTGAAATTGCGTTCTCTGTGCTTGACTGACTAAAACAATTAACGTTTTCTCGTTAGGGAAGCTGCAAATATTGTAAAATTTAAACCAATAACAATGAATAGCTGCAAAATTATATTTTCATAAAAAGATGAATTGTGTGTACTAACAAGATCCATACATTCTCTAGTAAGACTTTTTCTGTGTCTTACGGCTTACCAGTTATGCAAACTCATTCAGAATGAAGAGGACTTTCCTGGATAATGGGGATATACACAACATATGACATGAAATAATATGGTATTTTAACCGAAATGAATAGTAACATTTGAGAAAAAAAATGTTCGAAAAATGCTCCATTCAAAACGTAATTCCACATGGAGAATTTTATTGAAAATTGTACGGTTGGTATTTCACAGACTCTTAGTTTTGAGTTAAAAATTTTCAGACACACACAAACTTTTCTCTAAAACTGATTTCTGGATTCAAAACAGTATTTTTGATGAAATTTTGACATATTATTGGGCTGAATGTACTAGGTATTTTCGTATTTACTATACATATTAGAGATAGTAAAAATAATTTGGACTCATAGGTCTTCAAAACATCCGCTTCTAGTGAAATGTTGGTATCGATCTTTTAGTGGAATGCCAAAACATCTCTTATGTGAAAGTGGTACAGGAAGAATAATATCAAGATGACGTATGCTTTGCAAACCTCCGTTACATGTGGTACTTTGCTTCAGCTACAATAGCGAAAGCTTTACAATGCCATGTGCTACATCAAGAGTTTGTGTTAGGATGGATGACGTAGTAGCGATTATTCTGATGAATGGACAAGTGGGCAGCTTCCAGAACAAGAGAGCGCAATGATGATTTCGGCTCAAATAATCAAAATAATGGGTCTCTGGCTGAATGCATAATATTCACGCTCGGATGTTGTCATGAATAGGACTCTGACTGTCCTTTTTTCTGCTGTATACTACTGGGTATTAGCGTTGGCTCAGATAACCGACACGAGTTTTAATGCTTGGACTGTGTATTTAATTACATGGATCTTTCGTTTACTTCAAATACGTAATAAAGTTCAAATTGCAGTTATAATGTCATCCTGTCATATAAGCCATCTATAGTATTACTGTTAGTCGCAGCGACCCCTGGGGACATGGACCTCTCTCCTTGGAGAGGTCGCTTGGTTTGGCAGCCATTTCAGGAAGGATCCTCCTTTTGTTCTTAATCGCTCATATAATTTGTTCTAAATAGCATGGTATTCCCTATTATAAAATAGGCCATTCTTTTAAGAGTTAATTTAGCACATATTTTGGTCGAATGTATGCACTTAAATGCTTGTCTTTGGTCATTATTTATGTTTCTACTGATTAACACTTATCCTGACTAATGCATTTCCGTGTAGTCGTCTAGAACTGATGCTGCCATTTCTTTCCGTTTTTCGCTGTGGGGATCCATTTGCTGACGAACGTTTTCTCGAGATCTTTGACCATTTTGTTGGTTGAAGTTCCGCTCTTTTTCGTCCTGTCCTCGGTTCCCATATCGTTAGCCTGTGGGTCCATCAGTTGGGGTCTTCTCATGATGCGTCTCGCCCATCTCCATTTTGGTAGTTGCCGATCTGTGCTCCGTCTGTTATTTGTGTTCGTCCTCTAATTAGTACGTCTCTCCATATGATTCCTAAGATTTTCTGTTCCATTCTACTTTGGCATGTTTGTATTACTTTTCTGTCATTTTTGTTTTGCTTCTAGTTTGTGAACCGTATAACCAGGTAGGCAAGAATGCATGTATTGAGGATGTGCCTCTTGATGCTCAACTTAAAGGATTTTCCAGCAATATGAATTTTAATGCCCAGAACTTTGACCATGCGGCGGATTTTCTTCTCCTGATTTCCTTATCCATTTATAGTAATGTCGTGCAAACTTGCAACTTGAGACAAAAGCCTGGACGGGGTAACGTGAGCCTCGCCGCATAAGCAACCAGCAAAACGTACGACTGGAGCGTGTAATCTAAAATGTCTAAGAGCAGTCAAATTCTTTCGAAGTGGCATGTTTGAACCGCTATTTGCTGACTGGAATGGATAGTCTGGCTTGCTTTATTGATATTCCGAGTGATGTAGTTCATTCAAAACCCAGGAAGGTCTTGTTTACCTAATATGCCATAGGTATGGAATTTATTGGTATATGAGGATAATGGATTGGTTGAATTAAGAGTCAAGTTAACGACTAAATTAATTTATAGCACTAACAAAGCAATTCACACTCTCTACACGTACTATTTAACTTACAATATGTGAACTTTCACCGGAAATAAATATTATGAGGACCCCTGAATCCCCCCAAAATTGTTTTGAATAAGGGCAGTGTGTGTTTATGTCTGTGGACTGCACGACTCAAAAAAAAATAATAAATAAATACCAAACTTGGTATTTAAGTTTAGCATTTTCCAAGAATGCGACACGAAGATTTTCAACAAAATTTATCCACCCCAAACTACCATTTGTATAAAAAACACTTTCGAAAATTTTGATTTTTCTCAAAAGGTCTAAAGATGTTGATTAAAATTCGGTAGATTAAAGATATTTAAATGTTAAATAAAATGTATATAATTTCCTGGGAATAGCATTTAAAGTCCCATTTATTGGGAATGACTTTTGCATCACTGGTAAAACGCAAGAGGTAGATATAATACAAAAATGTAGATATCAGCAAAATACAAAATTTATGTCTTTTACATTTTTTATGAGAAGCTGAACTTGTCATTAGTTTCAATGTTAAAACACTTAATACTTTCTCAAATAGGAAGTGGTCCGTCTTTCTTTTCTTTTACTCCTTGCCATGCAAAGAAAGGAATTTCAATGTCAATCGCATAGCGACAAACATTTGAATAACTAAGCTTAGTGTATTCTCTTAGCCCCCTTCTATTTGTAAGGAATTAAGCAATAAGACTATTGTGCTAATTTTTATCTTGATTATCACATAGTAGAAAGAAGAAAACTCTTTTGTAATTTGATTGTTTGCAAAATAGGTAGAGAAAGTCATGTGATGTAAGACGTCAGGTTTTTTTTATTTGTTCCCTTTTGGAGGTAGTATCCCTACTATAGTTATTTCTCTTTGGATATTACACGTGCAAGGAGAACTCATTTTTATTAATTTTGAAAGTCTTATTTATGGTTGTGCGTTATAGCGATTTAATAATTTACACTACCGTTATTTCAGGGCTGAGAAATAGCGGTTACTTAGAAAAAAATTAATTTTAATAATTTATGCGTGTTTTTATACAATACACTTTTGGTATATCCCGTAATAAAATATATAGCTTATACATTAGACGAAACCTAATGCTTTGTATTTATTTTTCGTATATAGGAAGCATAACTTGCGTTAAATATCAAACATGTACGTGACGATCAGTGAACTTGGTAACTTTTTTCTCCGAAAGCCGTACAGATTTTCTACCCGAGACTGAGTAATCGTGCAAAGGAAAGAGAGAGATCATCCAATTTGTAGGGGCAGGTGTCGACCTCTTCAGCTATTTTGGTGCGAGCGTTACGGACCCTTAGCACTTGTGGAACTTCCGAAGTTGCTAGAAGTACCCTGAGCCGAACATCTGAATACCTCCGGCCAAGGAGCTGTTCCGATTGAGTTGGTCTCGGCATGGTAGTAATTCCCAGTAGTAGATTGTAGGTTGGGCGGCAACTCACCTTGGGAGTTTAGTAGTCAGAGTTTCGGTTCATCTCTCTATGTAGTTGCGCTAACTGGCGAATCCAGTTACGGCCTTGCGTGAACAAGAGAGTCAGTGTATACAATAGTAGTCGTGCTAATGGGAAAACTTACGGATTTATTCCCTGCTATTAGGCACACTTTAGAAGTGCTTCTGCATTATTCAATCCAATAAACAAAAGGCAAACGCAGCTTGCCCTCTCCTAAGAAGCGAACTTCGATAGATGCCTCTCCCCTCAGCATAAGATTAGAAAGATAAAAATAAACTGAAAAATTCAATGCTCTATTCAATTGAGCAACAAGAGACTGGAAATTGAATAGAGCATTGAAGTTTTCAGTTTATTTTTATCTTTGTAGTATGAAAATACAAGGTTTGTTGTAATATTACCATTCGGTCATAGGTAAAGTGTCCTGCCAACCCATCGGCTAGCGTTACAGTCGAAAAAGAGGTGTTATTAAAACTGATTTGGTTGTCCCGTTCAACAACAACCTTAGTCTCCAAAAGAATGTTATTTGTCTAAGTGTCATAGTATCGTCCAGTTTAACGGCACATACAACTGATACCTCATTCCTTCCTCTAGAACAACGAATTATGTTGTAATTGGTTTAGTCTTTCCTTGTGTAAAAAAAGTAACGAGACGATTTTCAAAATACCCTTTATATAACAATGATTATAACATCGTTCATTTGTTGTGTTTGTGTCGCTGTGCTATTTTTAAGCCACTTACAAAAAGAACTTACCGGCTGGGAGAACTCAAAGTTTGGTTACCTGAATCACCTTAGAAAGGAAATACTATTGTGATATAAGGAAATGCGACATATTTTATGCATGAAGTACAAAGCATGAAGTATGCATGAAGCTGTACAAAGTAGGTACAATTAAAAAATTCGATGTAGATATTCATAGGAAATATATTTTCAAAATTCCAGAATGCAGCAAAGGATTTTTAAAATACGTACGTGAGTATGTACGTGTGTGTCTGAAGACCACAAACGAAAAAGGGAATGTCAAATAAACCCAAATAAGCAGGACTCTTTTGCATCTATGGACGATATTATACTAAAATATTCAACAAAATTCCCCTACTGCTTTTGTGAAATATTCTTAGATTTTTTAATTTTCTGAAAAATTAAATTTGGCTATAATGCAATAAATTAAAGTTATTTTAAACATGAATATAAATGCACGACTTGATTGCTTGGGAACAGCTGTGAAGGTCCTTTTTTGCAAAAAATACAAAACATTATTTTAATCTTTCATCTTTGTGAAACTGAAGCGATAGACATAATGTACTGATCACAAAAAAATAGGAATTTTTAAGGCAAACAATCCATTTGAAGAATTAATAGGACTATTATTTTGGACGCTCTCTTTAACTATTGTGGTTCGCATCGTCTCATTCTATATTGGGCGTGAAAAACCGCTTAATTTTGCTCAGAGGTCTGTTTATCGGGCTTGAGGTTATTTTACGTGCCGTAAATCATCGACAGAGGACCAACGGTTTTTTTTGTTGTTTTTTTTTTTTCATTATAAAAATACAGTTCCAGGGGCTTATCAGGACTCCGGCGCTGTATTCCTTTAAGAGAAAGTCTATGCGGGTTACTGGGCTCGAACCTACGCTACGGAGCATTCTGAATTTCAAACGGAATACGTTAGGACTGAGCCATTTTTATTCTTTTATACTAAAATATTCAACAAAATGCCCTACTGTTTTCGTGAAATATTTTTGGATATTTTAATTTTCTGAAAAATTATATTTGGCTATAAAGCAATACATTAAAATTATTTTAAACAAGAATATAAATGCATGTCTTGATTGCTTGGGAACAGTTGTGAAGGTCTTTTGTTTTGCAAAAAAAACATTTTAATCTTTCATCTTTGTGATACGTAAAGCGATAGGCATAATGTACTAATCGCAAAAAGTGGGAATTTTTAAGGCACATAATCTATTTGAAAAATTAATTAGACTATTATTTATTGACGCTCTTTTTAACTGTTGTTGTTCGCATCATCTCATTCTATATTGGGCGTGAAAAACCGCTTAATTTTGCTCAGAGGCCTATTTATCGGGCTTGAGGTTCTTTTACGTGCCGTAAGTCATCGACAGGAGACTTACGGCTTTAGTTCCCTTTCGAAGGATTTTTAAACCCGAAAAAAGCCATCGTCATTCACCGGGTTTGTACCCACGACCTGAATATATGCGACTAGCATTGTAACCACTACACCAACAATTTATTTCAAGTAACTTTTCTACTGTATCGGTAATTTTTCAAAATATCAAAGTATGGTTTCAAATGTTTCAATACCAAGTTTTTTTTTATTAATACTATGAATTTTTCAATTGCTTCTCATGAAGTTATTAAACGAGTATAGAATTTAAGGCCAGCTTATAGTGTACAGTTATAAATTAATTATCTATCATTAATGACTTTGTATATATAACGAAATGTAGAATGAAGCTTTGCCGGAAAGTTTTGACAGGATCAAAATAAAGTAGAGGGGCAAATAATATTCGTAAGAATAATATTTAATCCGATTCGAAAAAAATGTCATATAGGTTATCTTGCATGAAGACGATAAAGAAGCAGGCTGTGAAGCCAAAGTATTGTCCTCAAGTTGGCCTGGACTTGCATCTTGGTACTTCTTAAAACGTGCTGAGTGGCCAATGTTAGAGAGAATGTGCGTCACAAAACTGTGGTGACTCAGCAGCGTTTATAATTTCCCCTTAATGACTCTTTTCAGAGTTAGATAATGGCTCTAGAGGAGCATACTGCATATTAAAATTAATTAGCGGTCCCAAGACAAGAGCCATTAATTACCTAATTATGCTCCTGTTTATTTGGGTATTCCCTAGCTGTTCCGAAACTTCACATTTTGTGCGTTTCTTTTTACATTTTCTTTTACATTTTGCGTTGGTTCTTGTGTAGGTCATCAAAAAGCCATTATTTCTATTTTTCTCTTGGTTTAACGTGACGCATTTTACCAAAATTATAAAATCTTTAAATATAATTTTTCTTCGTAATTAAATCTTAGACTTTTAAATTGAATATAAACGATAAATATCGCTTTTCTACTTGGAGAGTTTGAACTACCGTTAACTGAGTTTATAAATAGAACGCATACTTATTAATGGGCACGATCAAATTTTGTTTTCTCAGATTCATTTCTCAATATTTTTCCATTACGCAAAATGCTCCATACCATGCAATTTTGCACTAATTTATTTTAAACATTTGCAATGTCCTTCAAAAGTGCATTAAAGAAAAATACCGTATACTGTTTCGAAATAATGCTCCAATTATGAAAATCAATTGTTTATATACAATGTACATAATAGGTAGAGAAAGTATTGCAAACCAACCAAAAATGCGTTACCAAGATTTCACCGAAAACATATGCTGTGTCTAAAAAGATAATTTTTAGAAAAACGTCTGTAGGGTGTGCTTTTGTCTGTGGGCAACTACTCGCCGCTTTGTATACCACACATCTCGCATGCGGTCGCTTGGAATCGAACCCGGGCCGTCTAGGCGAAAGGCCAGTGGTCTAGCCACTCGGCCACGGCGCAGCCACTTCCTGAATATCTAATAGAGGTTTTACTGGTATGCTACTTCCTGTTTTAATTCCTTTTCACTTCAGTACTAGTTCGTCAGTATATAAATTAAATAGAGTGACATTACATTATTGTCGAATACTTTAGTTTATTTGTTTATTTTTAATTGTTTTTCAAGTTTATTAACTAAAGGGAAAGGATGCAGGTAACAGGAGTCCCAAGAGAAGAGAGGTCCGGACAGTTTTTTTGAGGGAGTGCGGGGTTTAATTGCAGGCTATGTCACATTTCGGCACATATCGAAATTAATGTCTGTAATATTTTAACTCTAATATTCGAAACCGAAATGGGTCGGTTAAATTTCAGGGTTTTCATAATCACCGCTGGTTGGCTTTAGAGAATCAGATTTCAGTGATGAACATCGCTGTAATTTACTTCCCAGAGTCAGTTATTTATTATACAAAAGGAAGGCAAGGCAGATATTGGGTAGTTTATTTCTTTTTTTCCCTCGGTCGGCATTTTTGACGCGCGTACGGCTGCGTAAACCCGGGGTGTTTTATTTCAGGTAAAATACCGCGGTCTAGTGTATGCAGTATGGTATAATAAATCAGGATGGTATCCGAGTCTCGCTTCAGCCATTATCTGCTGACGTATGGTGTCATATTTGGAATATCAAGCTCGATACTGAAACTGCGAAAGGTCCATCTTCCTTCAGTTTTCTACCAATTTTCTCCTTTTGGATCTTTAGCGGTATATTATAAGATCGAATTCTTAAGAACACACACTCATCCTGTAACAATTACGAGGGTCAGTCAATAAGTAATGCCTCCTATTATTTTCCTCCTGAACTAAGTTATATGAACAATTTAAGTTTTGTACAATTCCTCAAACCTTTTTCTCCACTCCACTGGAATAACAACTTCATACGCCTACCAGTAGCTGCACGGCTTCCTGACAAAATGGCTGACATTGATGTTCGTATTAGACAGCATTCTGTCATTGAGTTGTTGAATGTGGAAGGTGGAACGCCCATTTGCTTTCATGAAAGGCTCACAAAGGTGTATGGTGATGAAACAGTGGATGTCAGTATCGTTCGTCGTTGTAATGAAGATGAAGGGCCAACATGGCTGATGAACAGCGGAGCGGTCGACTCGTGACTGCAGTGACTCTACGCAACATTGAGCGAGCAGACGAAATCTTTCAAGCTGACCAGCGGATTACAATGGATGAATTATGTTGCATTACGTCTCTCAGTCAAGGCAGTGTAATGATAATTATTCCAGAACTCAAAAGTGTGTTCGCAATGGTTACCCCGAATTTTAACAGAGCAGAATAAGGAGACACGAAAAACAATAGCCTCGGAACATTTGCAGTGTTTCAATTTGGAAGGATAAGGAAGCTTATTGCAGGATTCACCTTCCAGATGCAGAGACCGTGAAAAAATCTGCTCGTCAATGACTTCGGAAGCAACACTGTGCAGTTTACCACACAGGAATTCATGCACCTGTTAAAAGGTGGACTAAAACTGTGGAAATGAATGGGGATTACATTGAAAAGTGACAACTTAATCCTCAATATTGTGGCTTTCATGCTATGTAATCAATGTTTAATTTTCTTGAAAATTAAGACAGATAAAAATAGAAGGCATTAGTTATTGACTGACCCTCGAAGGAAACGAATGCCCGAGATGGTTTATTGTTCTTTGTTTCAACGTGGTCAACTTAGACATGAATACACCTGATCTAGCATGTTCCTTTGCCTCCATCTTTCACGGAAGACTAATTCCTCGAGACCTGCAAAGTACGCTTTAAGTTACATTTTAAATTCTTTATCGGCTACAAATTATTTCTTTTCATTAAGAAAGGTGCCCAACTGGGATACTCCCTTTATTACAAAAAGGTTCCCGGAATGTGGTAAATAACACAGAAACAAGTTACCATAACGAAATTTATAAGAAAATTCCTTCAAAATAGTCCTTTCCGCAGTGACACACTTCTGCCACGTGTCAAGAGACTGGAAGCCATTTTCAGATACCTGTCGTAATGTCCTTGTCGCATGTACAGTGATTTCTTCAGCGTTAAAAAATCTTGACTGAAACGTAATGCTATTCTTACACCTGAGTTTTCATCACTGCTTCACCATAAGCTTTTTCCATCATTCTCGATGTCTCGGAGGACGATTTGTTAAAAAAGAAACTATGTTCGAACGTGTTCTGTTGGCAGCATTGTGAGATGCAATAAACGAATATGCGTACACAACAAAAACTAGCTATCAAGCAAAGACAACCACCAATATTAGCATGAAAATTGAAAAGCAGTGTCGTTATGGATGTTATTAGCACCTAAAAATGAAATACACTTTACTTTCATATACATTAAAGAGAAACGATTCCGGAAACTTTTTGAATCTACGGATATTTAAACCTAACATAAAATAATATGCAAATACGAAATGGATATCAGATGGAGAATATTGAAGTTAGAAGCTTCTGTGATACTGCTGTTTTGACGACAGATACTAGGAATAACTTACACAAATTATTATATAAATTTCATCTCACTGGTTAAAGATGTAATATAAACATATTGTTATCAAAAATAAATCCAAACTAAGGATATTCCCATTGATATGCAAGCTGTAAGTTGTAGACCCAGAAGTGAACAGCTATTTGGTAATTTACCGAAGCAGTTGGGAAACACTGAATTATTATTTTGGCCTATAAAATCTAATTTGGAAGAACATGAATTTTAATAAGACAAAAAACCAAAAATAACCTATTACACCCATTTACATTATATGCATCGTTCTAATTCATAATGCAACACAAACAATTATTTCATAATATGATTAGTAAATAAAAACGTCTTGTATTTTTACAAATAAAATATAAAGTTTTTACAAAAAGTTCAGGATATTAATGTGAAGAACATTGGAAAGACAGTGCACATAAAATCAACCAAACTCGCTCAGAATTCATTGCAGCAAATCACAAGATACATTATTAGCGTATCTAAAGAAAGGGCTTTCCTCCTATCTCTCAGAATATGTTTAAACCATACAGAAGTTTGTTCAGTTCGAACGCCTGCCCTTTCGTATTTTCGACATTTTTCAATCTGCGCTCTGTTTCAGTGTCTACTGGTTTATCTACTAACAGGAACTGAATGAGGCCAGGCAGGGAGCAATGCTAGATAGCACAACACGTTTCGAAACAGGTTGTAGACACCACGCCTACCATCATGTCATATTTATACTCTGTGTGCACCGAACCTCGATCCGGCAATTTCGTGATCCCGGAACGAGCTCTGGTCATGATCGCTGCACTGAAACAAACAGCTTTCGTTACCGTAAGTTTAGGAAAATCTCTGTAACATTAACAATGCCTTCATAAAATTTGACTGGTTTTTAAAACTAAAATGACTTTATAGTTATACGAGATTTGTGTGCAAATATTTTTATTTGTTCAATGATTAACATTTGTATTCATTCGTTTAATTTGATCAATTTGTTATTTTTCTCTCTTTTCTAGGTTAGCCTTTAGAAATAGAAAGTTGGGTTGTAAAAGCGTCCATAAAGCGAGGTTTACTGACTAACCCTGTGCCGGTTGTTTTATTGAGCGCAATTTGCAAGTTGCAATTAGAAAGTAATTTTGACAGAGAGCATCGGACCGTGAACTTTCCTGCTTTGGTTCGCCATAGCAAGGATAGGGAAGCGAGTAATTGCTGAACATTCCATCATTAAACCAATCATACAGTACAGGGTTTGTAGTAATGTGCCTCGTATCTTATCATAAGGATTATAGTAGCTTAAAAATCCATTGGTTGCATTCATATAGCTTTTTCTGACACAAACGTTTATTTTCTTTCCTTTCAATAAGTTATCCTTAAACAAGCTTATTACTTTCTCTACATTTGCTAATCAAATAGTAAGTAGAGATGGTATTGTCAAAGTAGAAATTTCACTTTAAATGCACGTTTTGAGATCCCCTGAGTTCAAAAAAGCTCTTTGGAAAAACTGTGTGCAAGTTAAGTACCTTCAAAGGATGCAAAAGATGATGTTTCCAGAAAATTCGATGACCCTAAACTACACTTTACATGGAAAAAATTACAAAAATTTTGGATTTTTCAAAATGGTTATGTAATTTTGAGTAGATGCGAGGATCAGCTTATATTTCCCGGGCCTCGCACAGATATGCGCCACTAGGCCAGTTAGACAATAGCATCGTAAACACTAACTTGTATCCATAGTTACATGTCAATAGCTTCTTTAGTTTTCGAATGACAGAATTTTAAACAAGATCAGCTTAGAGTTTTCACGAAAATGGAGGATTTGGAAAAACGAGCAGTGATTAAATACTTCCATTTCAAAGACTTTACGCCTAAAGAAATCAAGGAAGAAACGGACAGTATATTGAAATACTGCCCCTTCATATTGAATGATTAAAGTTTGGTTGCAGAATTTAAAATGGGACTTACGAGCACCAGTGATGAGCCGCGATCTGGATGCTTTGTAGAAATGACATAGTTTAGTACTTGAGGACAGCAGATTAAGGTTGTTTGAGATAGCAGAGACAGCAAACATATAAAAAGAATGTGGAGCTCTACCATAAAAATCACAGTGAATTTTTGAGACGGCTTATTAGCATGGATGAAACTTGGATACATCACAACTCTCTAGAAAGTAAATCACAGTCAAAACAGTGGATTGCACCAGGTATTCCAACTCCAATAAAGGCAAAGTCAATTTTGCCAGCAAACAAGGCTATGGTAAGTGTTTTCTGGGATGCACAGGAAATTATTTTTATTGATCACTTGGAAAAGGGTAAAAGTATCACTGGTAACTACTACGCAAGCTTATGGCTACGTTTCAGTGATGAGGTGAAAAGAAAGAGACCTCATTCAACAAACAAACAAAAAATGTTGTTTCATGATGAGAATGCTCCGGCTCATTGAAATGGGAAAAAATATGGGAATTAAAGTTCGAACTGCTTGAATATTCATCTTATCCGCCAGATCTAGCACTCATTGACTAACAACTGTTTTCAAACCTCAAAACATTTCTTGGAGGATGAAGATTTCACAGCAAAGATGTCATTGATGCGGTAAACAGTTATTTGGAGGACCTTCATAAATAGCACTACAGAGATCTATATGACAAATGTATTAGCCTTTTTAGATATTATGTTGGGAAATAAAGAATTATTTTAAATGCTGTTTTCATTGAGAGGCCCAGGACTTATCAGCCGACTCTAGTATATCAAACACTAAGAATATTTACATGACAAATAAAATGTACATATATGTTGAATTTTCTAGGAATAGCCACTGAGGATCTCTTTTGTGTAATTGGTGAACCGCAAAAAATTAACAAAAAACATATTATACAGAAATGTAGATCTCTTTAAAACACACAATTTGTGTCATATATATTGTTGTAGAGTTAACCGTTTCCAAGATATTGTTATTAGTCTCAATTTTAAACCACTAAACTTTTTTTACAGTCATTAACCATTTCTAAGATAGTTGTTGATATTAGTTTGAGTTTTCAAACCGAGCGGGATAGTTCTAGCAGTAATCTGGTGAACCGCATTCACGACTCCCGGGTTCGATCCCCAGCGACGGCCCAAGTAATCCATCGGCTTTTCACGATTTCTCGAGCCAGCACGAGACTGCTGCGGTAGTTCATGTTCTACCATGACTTTGCTATCATTTCCTGTATGCATTACTTTCTCGTCCTTCAACCCTGTAACAGATGACGAGGCAAGGATGCGCGGTGGGTCGCGGTTGGCCCCTTCGCAGTGTCACTGGAGTTTGGGGATTCTGGGAGGGCGTTCAGTTTTGGAACGCTGCTTGCCCCCGAGTATTCAGGATCTAGTCACCCATCGGGCATCCCCTCCCAGAGATCACGTAAATCTAAAGGGTCATGATGGTATACGTGTTGAGCTGGATCCAAGTGACTCCAGAACTTATTTTTCGGTACTATGGCGTCATAGTTTTTTCTAGTAATGTACTGCAAAGAACATGACATTTCAAATCCAAGTATTGCTTCTCAAAGATGTATCTATGTATCTCGCTTGCTATGTATCTCAGGACATTAGAGCTATAGTTACAGTTATAGATGTTAGTCTTATAGCCACCGCTAATTAGATAACTGATATCTTATCCAATTTATTATGCTAGTTTTTACTCTTCGTCTAACCCTTATTTCATAAACGCATCACATAATATACTACCTAACGTGGTCTGCACCGTCCTAACTATATCAGAAAATGAATTACATCAATTCACATTATCTTCCTCTACATCTCTGTAACAAATTATTGCTTATAAGTTAATTTTTTTATTTACTTCATTTAAATCCAGATAAACCTTAGCAGAAACGGTCTTGTTACTTAGTTCCCTAAAAGCAGTAGGGAAATAAGGGAATACACTAGGCTAGACCAACAGTTACATGTTTTAAAATATAGTTTCTATGCCATTTAAATCATCATCTTTGCGTGCCCAGGAGTTGACAAGTTCCCGAATGAGAAAAATTTTAATATTTTAAAACTGAAACCAAAAACAAGGAATATATCAAAACGGCCAATCCACGAAAACATATTCTCATAACATAAATTGTGTTTTTTAATGAGCTCTACAATTTTTGTTATGTTTTTGTCTAGTTCTTTTGGTTTATCAGTAATGTAAAATTCCACAAAATTCATTCAGAATGAAGATGTCTTCAGAGGCTGTTCCCAAAACAATTCAATACATTTTGTCATCTAAATATCTTTAATAGGCGATATTTAAATAAAATGTTTGAGTCGTTTTAGAGAAAATAAAAAAAAAATGAAATTTTTTCCATGAAGAGAATAGTTGCGAGTGGAGGTATTTTCTTGAAAATGTTGTGTCGCATCGTTGGAAGATGCCGACCCCAAATACCAAGTTTGGTATGTAACAGACCTTTCGTTTTTGAGCTATATTGCACACAACACACACACGGACATTTTTCTAAAAATTCTTTTTTTTTTTTTTTTTGGATTCAGGGGGTCCGGTGAAATCTCGGTATCGAATTTTTGGATGCAATACAATACCTTCACTATACACTATGTACATAGTACGTGTAGAGAAAGTAAAATGCCTGTCAGTACAGCCACCAGTTTGGCATTCACATGCTCACACGTCAATACTTAATGCTGCATAGGCAAGGGTCACTAGCTTTGCTGAAGGCATTATAACTCATTTACATATTAAAATAAATTTCCAATGCATTAAAAGTTTTACGTTTTCAATTCACATTCATTCAATTTCTATAACAAATTGTTTTATATTGCTTATTCTTCTACCTACTTCTTACTAATTGAGACAAACTTTACCAGATAATGTATTATTAGTTACTTTCTTGTAAGTAGAAGGGAAGTAAAGGAGTACACTTGGCTACAACAATAGTCAAATCTTTTAAAAGCTGGTCAATCAGCTATGTGATTGAGGTTAGTTTCTTTGAACTGCCGGGAATTGTCAAGCCAATAACAAGGAATATCTGGGAAATAGTCAACTCCACGAAATAAGTGTATGACATAAATTGTGTGCTTTAACGAGATCTACATTTTATGTAGTAAATTTTATCTATCGCTTATAGTTTACCAGTTAGAACAAACCATTAAGAATGATAAGGTCTTCAAAAGGCTATTACCAGAAAATTCAGAATATACATTTCGTTTGTCATGAAAATATCTTAAACATATATTTTAATCAAAATCATCAGCCATTTTTCAGAAAATCAAAAATTTTTAAAAATGTTCCAAGAAAAGGGTAGTTGGGGTGGGGGGATTACCCATAAATTTTTCGTCTCTCATCCTTGCAAGACACTGAACTTAAATACCAACTTTAATCGACATTTCGTTTTTACTCGTAGTTATGCTGACCAGACACAAACATGCATATGCACACAGACGTCTCTAAAAATGTTTTTTTTATGGATTCAGGGGACCCTAAAGGATATGCTTCCGGTGAAATCTCGGTATTGAATTTAAGGATTGAATACACTACCTTATCTAGCTACTATGTATACTGTTTGTACATACCTGCTAGAGAAAAACAATTACTGGGAACCAAAGCAATCAAAGACTGCTTTTTTACTTGTAACTTCGCCTACAGCATGCCAAGAATGGGTAAAACTGATCCTTTAGAAGGCCTGTTGGACATCCTTGTTTCTCATCAACGTGACCAACCTTACAGCTAGCAACTGTTGACGTTATGAAGCTGCCACAGCTGAGTAAACTTCATTTAGAGCACATATTATTCAGCTTGGGTGAGAAATAACAAACTAAGCGCGCCAGATAGCAATATCGTCAAGATGGTGGCAGACAGATAACTGCTGACGATGGAGAATTAGTCAAAGAAAAATGTGCTTGTGCTGGCTGTTTACACTTGGCTTGCAGATGGACTTGTAGGACCCAAAACGGATGTGTGCGGTGTTGTTGCTCTCAAATCGTAACTCCTGCTTCCTCTGCAACGGATGTCAGCATATAATGTATTAGGCTGATGCGTGCAATTCTGGGATGGTGAACTAATATCCGAGAAGATGACGAATTATTCTGATTAAGACACTACATCTTTCTTTCAAATCTAAGCAGTAAATTGATTTCAAACAGAAAGCGAAATATATTGAAGAGGATCAATTTTGTAAAACTCAAAAGTGTTCTACTGAGGTTTTTTAGTTTTTAACTCTGTAAAAAGAAATGCTGTTTGAACATTTGATGTTTATATTGTGACAATGCCGTTCGTGTTGTAAAAACGATAGGCGGTAAAATATCAAACTTCAAATTAGATTCAGCATCTCCAATGATACATCGCAAAGATTTTCAAAAAATTCCTCGCCTAAACTAGTTCGCGTGGAATCATTTTCGAACATTTTTGGTTTCTCAAAATTGCTACACCGATTTTGATTAAAATACCATATTAATGACATATTTTCATGAAAATAATGTAAATAGCTTGCATATTTGGGAAATAATCGAGAAACCGAAAAACAGACAAAATCTTACTACGTTACTTTCCGTTAAATATGCAATTTAATATGCAATGTATGTCCTATATATTTTTTAGGAATTAATCATTTTCGAAATATTCCTTTCTTTAATATTGATTTAAACTTTCCAATATTTACACTTTTCTCTAATGGAAGTCCTTTTTCACTCATGTCATGCATTAAGAACATAATTATAATTATGGCAACGCAAGCGACGACACTGATGCTACATGTAATGAAGATTGAACAACGGGGTAAACCGAGAACCCGGAGATCCTTCCTGCGCCGCTTTGTCCATTACATGCGGTCGCTTGGGTTCAAACCTGGGCGTCTAGGCCAGAGGCAAGTGGTCCAACCACTTAGCCACGGCGCGGCCAGGCTCCAAGGTCGCGGGTTCAAACCCGGCGGAGGACGATGGTTTTTTCAGGCGTAAAAATCCTAAGTATGCCTTCCTTTGGAAGGGAAGTAAAGCCGTTGATCCCGTGTCGTAGATTTACGGCACGTAAAAGAACCTCAAGGCCAATTGAGAGGCCTCTGAACAAAATTAAGCGGTCTTTAACGCCCAATTTAGAATGTGACGCTGAGAACCACAGTAGTTAAAGAACGTCCATAAATAACACGCCATTACTTCCATTACGCGGCCAGGCTCCTAGTGTATTCTCATTGTGTTTACAAGATAATAGCTAAGAAAGTCACTTCTGTTTATCACGATTAGCACGACGTAGACAAAAGAATACACTTTTGCAAGTATATTTTGTTGCAGAATATATAGAGAAAGCCATATGAATGTAGCGCATCATATTTGTCTATTAAACAGAGGTTATGGATTGCGATACGAATTGTCAATATTGTAAGGAATTAGAACATCACTTTATTAGCCACCAAGACAATACACGCAATATAATGTTTTACACTTTTAGTACAGAAATAACCGAGCCCTGCATTCACGCCATTTTCTTAGCATTCATCTCTCTCTGGATTGACTTTTAACTAACTCCCGGCAGTGTCGGCCTCTCTTATATAGTCGTAGCCGGGCTCTTGAATGTTTCAGTCTTGGAAAGTAGGGGAAAATTAGGTTTTATCCATTTACAAAGAGATTACCCTGGAAATGGAATTCTTTGAATGTAGAGATAAAGAGTGTCCAAGAAGTCTTGCTGGTAAAAGGCCTTTGCTTATCCTGCTATAGAGTCCGTTCGCTCTATTGTTAGAGCAGCCAGACAGCTGAGTCTCAGGCGGAAGAGATCGTAACGACAAGCTTTGTTTGCATAAACAAATATAAAGGAGTGACTCCCAAATGCAAATTTTGTTTACTTGCTCTTTCTACTCTAGTTTTCCTGATATTTACGTCATCGCTGACATCTACACTCACTATATATATTAGTTGCTTAAATGCCTACATATTGAAACGAATTCCAAAGAAAACATTGCTTTATTCTTCTTGGTGTTCAATAGTTTCTTTGTTCCATTTATTTTATCGTTTCCAATCTATCTACACACCACCATATGCTACACACCAAGCGCTTGTCAGCAGGAAAAAAAAAAAAAAAAAAAACAAATTAATACATAGCAGGGAGAATGGAAATTAAAATCCGTATTTGTATAATGATTGATTTGTGTTCAGTAAAATTAGAGAATCAAAATCGGAAGCCATACAAATGAAACGTACCTAAAAATACCTATATAAAACATACAGAACAAAAATACTATCATTTGTTAGTTTATGAGCACCATGCTATTGTACTATCGATATATTTCGATTCTCATTAATAAATATAAATCCAAAAACAAGTATCAGCATTTAATTTCCTTGGATGTAAAATAACGTGTTAATGTCCCAAATATACATTAACAGAGCGCTAATTAAATTAATTACACAAACGGAATCACAAAGAGAAAAACATCTGATGCGTTTCATTCACATGACACTATTTCTCCGCAACCAACTATTCTTAAAAAGGGTATTCTGCTATATACGTTATGGAGATCGGAAATGAGGGCATGCACTAGGTTAAAGCGATAGTTAACAGCTTTTAAAACCTGGATACTTTGCGATTGAAGTTCGTTTGTTGGTATGGCCAGACGTAGAAAAGTTCCCGTATGTAAGAATTTAACGTTTTTAAAAAGTGAAAGTAATAACAAGAAATACCTTAATAATGGTTAATTCCTCAAAAAAAAAATGTATATAACACATTACCTGCTTTTTACAATATCTGCATTTTTGGCGTAGTAACTTTTGTGCATCTCTTACGGTTTACCAGCTATAAAAAGTCATTCAGAACGAAGAGGACTACAGAATCTATTCCTGGCAATTTCGGGACATGCATTTAATCAAAATCACTTTTTTTGAGAACATCCACTTTTTCCAAATTTTTTCCATGCAAAGGACTGTTTGGGGTAGACAGATTTTCTTTAAAATCTTCGTGTGGCATTGTTGGAAGATGCTAAACTTAAATATCAAATTTGGTATTTAATCGACTTTTAGGTTTTGAGCTATGCTTTCCAAAGACACACACACACGTGCATGCTTAAGCCTTTTCCTAAAGAGGATTTTTCTATTTAGGGGTTTCCCCAAATATATATATTTCAGGTGAAATCTTGGTATCGTATTTTTAGTGGAATATGATACTTTCTCCATCAAGTAAGTACATAGTTTTCGCCCAAAAAACGAGTCCTGCCTGGAACGCCAAATTCTTCTAAGACCTGCACGACACGGCGCCTTGTACACACCATCCTCTATACAGTTATGTAGTGGAGCAGCAAGTTGTCACAACTTCAAAATCTTAATATTACTAACCCATATGATCAATAATCCTAATCAAGCATATAAATTAAGCTTCTTCAACAACAAACTATCAATATTAACTAAAAATATTATGACGCAAAACATGATACAGTTTGTACTGTACGGCATTATTAAACCTGGCGCCTTCCAAGTGTGTTCACTGTAGAGCTGTGGCAAAACGTAGGTTACTCCGCTGGTAACATTCGCACAGTCGCTCCTCCAAGTAGCAAACCGTTTTTTTTTTCTTTCCTTCTTTTAATAATTTGAATCTACACTTACCGATTATTTATTTTAGATATACTCATTTTATAAGCGACATTCGATAAAGGTAATAATATAATAATGATTATTATGTTTCTTTAAGGATTTATTCTACCGAACAGCAAACAATATGCTGCAATGGGGAAAAACGGAATCTGTGTGGTATGAAAAAATTCTAAAAGTGTTGTTAAGAAAACCAATGTTTTAAAACATGTTTGGGCATTATTTGGGAGGTAGGAACTAAGTTTTTTTAACATTTTTTTTTAAATAATACTCATCACGTCCTTCACAAACAGGAAGATGTCAATTGCAACTAGAGTAACGTGATATTCTCAGACGAGGTAATATTAAGATGATTGATTTTCTATCGTCCAAAGGGGTCCCGATACGATGCAAAATACGTAATATTCCATACGATTGCATTATCGCTGTCGTGTTGGGGCTGAATACCAAGGAACGATCAAGGTGTGCTGTGGCAGCTTGACGATACACTGAACAGTGTACAATGCACGGTAATATTCGATAATTTAATTCCCGTGAGAATGAGATATCCTAATGGAATTGTTGAATTTGTACAGGATGATCATCCTGTCCAAACATCTTGAAAGCTTTCAAATTGATTTACAGAGAGGCAAGATATCAGAGTGGTAGAAAGTGAGAATGTGTGTGTTGAGGTAAAAAGGGATAGCTCCAATTTACCTGTAGATGGGTGAAGGACAAAAGATGGCTTCTAGAGACAAATTCAAGAAATCTGGGATCTTGTAGCTTCTTGTCCACATTACTGCAGGCATTTAATTTTGTCTATGTCCCGATTATTAAGGACAGTTATACGGACTAAAGATTCATACACAAAATATTAATTATGTTTATTTTTTTGTGTTCTAGTTTTAGAAGAAAATAGTTTATTCACACATTATTTTTAGTTATTTAACACGAGCGTTAGTAGAATTATATTTTAGTGCGCGTAGATCGGCTCATAACTTCAAATCCCAAGTTATATAAATGCAATATTATATTCTACATATCCAGTCATAAAATTAACAAAGTAGGACAAGTAGCGCAAAATCTGGACCTAGGTACTTATAATTAAAAGCAAGGCCTTCTTAACCTCTCGGCCATTGGAGCATTGTTTTGTGACCTGTTTTTAGTACTCATAAGTTAAGCATTAGGCTGTTAGTGAGACTATTGACGTTTCTGTGAGCATTGTGAACATAGCTTTTACGAAGATACACGAAGCTTCTCGTGGAATCTGGGAATGACTCATCTTTTGTGTCCACGACTGTACATGCATGATAGAGAAAGTAGGAATCCTTTTTACTTTCTCTACACGTACTATGTACATAGTGTATAGAGAAGGTATTGTATTGCACCTAAATATTCGATACCGAGATTTTACCGGAAATATGTATTTAGACATCTTGAATACCATAAATAGTACTTTTAGAAAAAGGTCCATATGTGTGTCTGTCAGCTAGAGAGAGAGAATGAGAGAGTGAGAGAGAGTGAGAGAGAGTGAGAGAGTGAGAGAGAGTGTGTGTGTGTGAGCAGCATAGCGCAAAAAAGAAAAGCCCGTTAAACATCAAATTTGATATATACGTTCAGTATCCTCCAAGGATGTGACACGAAGATTTTCAAGAAAATCCTCCATCTGAAACTATGGAAAAATTTTGAAAATTTTAGTTTTCTCAAAATGGCCCTAACCATTTTTATCAAAATCTTATATTTAAGATATTTACATGACAAAATGTATACCTTGAAGTTTCTGGGAACAGCCTCTGAAGACCTCTTTATTGTGGTTGAATTTTGCATAACTATTAAAGATAAAGATAGAGATAGACAAAAATTTACTGCACAAAATGTATATTTCATTAAAACACACAATTTATGTTATATGCATTTTTTGTAAAGTTGACCGTTTGAGATATTCTTTGTTATTGGTTTCTGTTTTTAAAATACTTGAACGTTTCTCATACGGGAACTTATCAACATCTGGCCACGGAAACAAAGGCACTTCTATCCCTTAGCAACCACATTTTAAAATATTTGACTTTTGATTTATCCTAGTGTATTCCTTTATTTCCCTTCTCGTTATCAGGAAATGTGCAATAAGACAGTTTCTGCTAATGATTATTTCGGTTAGCATGAAGTAGAAAGAAGAATTAGCTTATTAACAATACTTTCTTACAGAAATGTAGAGAAAGTCCTTTAAACTAGTTCGTTATATAGGACGATGAACGAAATCTGTGGAGCTTAGTGTTAGTCAATATTTGTCTTCTCAGAATAAGGGAAACACATTCTCGTAACAAGTCATCTAGAACAAATTCCACATACGCTCCTTGGCTCGTTAGAGCTAGTCAACTTAATCAGGAACTTTGAGTTCTCTCTCTACAGGAATACATAAAATCCCTCTCAAAATCCCTCTGCAACAAACTACCTACAGAACCTGGAGCTCGCTCTTACAGCTTTGGACTTAGAAGCCATCAAATAAACAGAATGCTCAGGGATTCCGAAGACCGTGATTTCAAATAACCTTTAAAATCATACTTTAACCATAACATTTTTCATACCCACAGATTCAGTACATTAACTATTACCATATGTAATTGAAGTTCTTATGTTATATAAGAGGGTCATTTCATAAGTCATGGCAACCATTTTTTATGAGTCAATAAAGCTGCAGAAAACAAAATTCAGGATATACAATTGAAAGTCGCTGAAATGTTCTTCACAATGCTGGTACTAAATTGGGATTCGGGTACAAGGGGCTATGGGTAGGGGCCATTGAAAAATGCGTAAATAGTGATCATTGTTTTATTCATATTATGTATATATGCACATAAAAGTACACGTGGTGCGCGTAATACACTTATGACCTTCAAAATAATCCCAAGGTTTCTAAAAATCTTTGCCAACGACGAAGAAGACGCTGAATACCAGTTACTCTACAAACATCCATTTTGGAACACAGCCTCTAGGTTATTAAATTTTACGTGTGTCTCTAGCACCTACCAATGCACTCAGAGGTCATCTGGTGGTGGCATCCCGTACCGTGTACAACATGTTTTCAAATTTATATATTGCAATAACCGCATATTGAGTTATTCGGAATATATAAAATAGTTATGACTTCTTAAATGACACTTGTATGTATGTTACTTAACTAAGAGAAGAGAAAGGCCAACCTCAGCTTGTTCATATTATGTTAATTTATCAACAGCCTGTAAAGAAATCATTGTATGCCGATTGGTTACTATTAATAATAAAAAATCGGACGTTCTCCATTCACATGATTTTCTCTACATCTCGGTAAACAATTATTGTTAGAAGCTTATTCTTCTATTTTACACTAATCGAGAGAAACCTTAGCAAAAATGGTCTTATTACTTATTTCCTTATAATTAGAAGGCAAATAAGTGAACATACTAAACTAAACCAACAGGCAAATGTTTTAAAATGTGGCCGCTATGGGATTGAAATCAGTTTCTTTGCGTGGCCAGGTATTCACAAGTTCCCGTATGACAAATGTTCCAAGTATCTTAAAACTGAAACCAATTAAAAGGAATATTTCAAAAACCGCCAAATCCACGAAAAAGCGTAAGTATATGAAATAAATTGTATGTTTTAACGAGGTCTACATTTAAAGTAAGCTTCGTCTCTCTCTTACGGTATACTAGTATGAAAAACTCCGCTAAATTCATCCAAAATAAAGATGTCTTCAGAGGCTATTCCCAGAAAATTCAAGATATACACTTTATTTGCCATGTAAACATCTTTAATATACGAAATTTTTATCAAAAGCATTAGAGCCATTTCTGAGTAAATAAAAATGTTCGAAAAGTTTCCTTTTGTCTTTTGTCTTACTTAAATCTCTCGCACATATTGGGTTGGAAAGAACTGTTCAGCAAAGAGGGATACATCAACAAATTAACGCAACAGCATCTTTTAATAACTAACTACTCAGGAATTCGTAGCGTATCCTAAAATACGATCCGAGCCTGGTGAATATTCTGGTAGAATGTAGCGTTTTATCGTGCTTACTGTACGCCTTCCATGGCTAATAATTTTGCCAATAACTGTGATTTACGGGAATACCTTACACTATAAACACATTAAATTAAAGGAGAAGGCGTGTTCTTGTGAGGCGGAGCTTGGTATTCGAGCGATATTGGCTACATTTCATCACCATCAGCTTAAAATAGGCATCCTTACTGATTAATTATCCTCAGTAAAGTTGACATGAGACTGTAGAGCACGATGCTGCGAAAACACAAAGCATAACTAATGAAGCTTTAGTAACAACATATCTTGGTGAATCAATGGAAATACCACTTCAAATTTCTCACAACTCTCGTGATGGTATGCAGGAAGTTATAATTATTGTTTGATTAAATTTGGGTTATCTTGAAGAGTAGCTGTGAATTCCTACACAAATCACAGTAGGTAGAATTACTGAGGAATGGGGATTTGGGGATGTTAGTTAATATCTTGAAGGTTGATGATATTTTAGTAATGTTTGATGCTCGTTCTTACTGAAAATATCACCACCGCTGATGGATACTGAAGTTACGAAATGATTATTGGAAAAGGAAATTTGGTAACTGTAAGGTTCTGTAATCCTTGTCATAAGACATTTTTCAAATATCACTATTTTCTCCTTACACTTACAGGTATATCCAGAATTATAGGAGCCGTTAAATTTATTAACACTATCCTTCACACAATGATTTGAATTCTTATGTAATTGTTTTAAGTACATGTACTTTATAGGAAATTCAAAATATACATTTTATTTATTATGAAAATGTCTTTAAACATATGGTATTTTAAACAAAATTGTTACAGCAATTTTTGATAAAATTAAAATGTTCGAAAATGTTTGCACGTAAAACGTAAGGATGGATGGTGAGGATACTCCTTTGGAAGATTCTGAACTTAAATGCCAAGTTTGATAATTAACAGACTTCTCGTTTTTAAGTTATGCTATTCACCCCCCCTCCCCCCCCCCCCACACACACAATTTCATCCCAGGTGCGAGTTTTTATTGAAATTTTTTTTTTTTTTTAATTAAATTATTTACAGTGAAATATCGATATCGATATGTTAGGTTAGAATGTAATAGGTAGTGGAGAAAATAAAAAGATGATTTATGAATGATATAATTTGGACTAATGAACGGAGATAAAAATATTTAATCTTATAGACTGTTAAGGGTTTTCAGTCTTAAACGGTAGAGAAACACTTTGCCTTATTATTGCTACAAACCGCATCTTCGTATACAATAACAGAATTCAATCTTGAATGACGCAACTGGGGTCGCCAATGAGACTGCGTCAATAACCTTAATTTGCAGTAGCCAAATTTTAACATGACTTGCGGATCTGGGTTTTTTTCTGGGTTCCTCAATTTATCGCTTTAATTTAATATCACACACTTCCACATAGGACCTTGGGCTGATCACCCTTCCTAGTTGCTCTCTCTGACTCGGAGCTTCTGCTCCTCAAAGGCATCTACCCTAGAGGGTACACAGAGCACAAATAGTATTAGACATCGCATTTCTGATTGTCTGTACGGGCATTTATAGGGCGTGTCTTCTGATATCCGCTGGCCCCTTCATCACTAATTGGGGAAGGAGGAGGGGTTGTAGCTTACACCTTACCTAATCTCTCTTCCAATTGAGTAAGGTGGTTGAATGAGTTGACAAACTCAGCGTAGTTATGCTCTATTGGTTCGATATAGAACACTCACCTGCAAGGTGACAGTATCAGCCAATAAAATAAAAACATGACGTAATAAAGTACCCTACAGACGGTACGGAATGCGGTGTACGGAACAAGACAGTGCCGGTTTCTTTCTGTGTCTTGTGTACAAGTACTATAGAGCGAGGAGGGCAATCACTGAAAGAAGGAAACACAGACAGGTAGACTTGGGAGTAACGACATTTGTGTTTCAACCGAATGTTGTTTGACATTGTTTATAATGGAAATTACATTATGCGAAGCTGTAATTCATTCTATCTCCGCGGATAATGCAGAACATTGTGTTTGTTGTTTTAGGTTTCTCTTGAAGGGAGTCGTATGTGAAATGTCAAATTCAATGTATATAAGCAGACACGCGATATAAGTTACTTGAAACAGTTTAACAAACTGACCCACCTTAAGATAAAGGAAATGTAGCCAACAGTTTAACCACATAGATGACATAGTGGTTGTTATACAAGCAAGTACAAGAAAATATCTTCCCCGCATTCCAAGGCGCTTTTGCCTGCTCTCCTGATTACAACACGTTTAATATTAGAGGTAAAAACTGAAATAAAAAATCTGATGTGTTACATTCACATGACTTTCTCAACATCGCTGTAACAAATTATTGTTAAACAGCTAATTCTTCTATTACTTTACGATAATTGAGATAAACATTAGCAGAAATTGTCGTTATTTCCTGGTTCCTTGTAAATAGAAGGAAAAACTTCTATTGTGTTCCATTCACAAGCACAAGTCTAGCTATTTGCTAAACAAGCTTTTTGTTAAAAACATTAATCTATTATCTCTATCATGCTAATCAAGACAAACATAAGAAGAATTCGTCTTATTACCAGCTTGTAAATAGAAGGGAAGTAAGAAAATGCACAGGCTAAGCGAATGCACAGACTAAAGCGATAGTCTTGTGCTTTATACGCCAGTCGCTATATGTTACCATTGAAATTCTAATCTCTTTGATTGCCAGGAGTAAACAAAAGAAAACCGAGAATAAACTTGTCTTCCAGTTTGAGAAAAGTTTAGGTGTCTTAAAATCGAAACAAGTTGATCCGGAATATCGAACACGGTTAGTTCTACAAAAAAAAATGTATATCACAAAAGACTGTGCGTTCAAATGAGAGTTACACTTTTTGTTTAGCAAGTTTTTGTATTTCTTACGGTCTGTCAGTTATACAAAATTCATCCAGAACGAAGAGACTATTTCCAGAAAATTCAAGATAAACGTTTCATTTGTCATAAAAATATCTTATACATGAGGTATTTTAATCAGAATCGTTAGCCATTTTTGAGAAGATCAAAATTTTCAAAAGTGTTACATGTAAAGCGTAATTAGTGGTTGAAAATCTTCGTGTCCAGTAATGGAAGATACCCTACTTAAATACTAAGTTTGGTTTTTAACCGACTTTTCGTCTTTGAACTATGCTACCCACAGACACACACGGACCTTTTTCTAAAAATATTTTTTTTTTAAATCAGGGGGTCACATGTATTTCCGGTGAAATCTTGGTACCGGATTTTTGTGTGCAATGCAATACCTTCTCTATACTCTGTACATAGTACGTGTAGAGAAAGTAACAATGTGTACAGCAACTCCTGACAATTTTTTTTGTAGTGTTTATCGCCCGCTTTAACTACTTATGGCACCTCAGGCGGTGACACTGATGATACATGAATGAAGATAGAGCACCGGTGGAATGCGATGGCGGGGAAAACCGGAGAACCCGGAAAAAACCCGCCCCAGTGCCGCTTGTCCACCACAAATTTCACATGCAGTCGCTTGGGATCGAACCCGGGCCGTCTAGGTGAGAGGCGAGAGGTATAACCACTCGGCCACGGCGCGGCCTCTGACAAATTAAGGTGCGCTTTTTGATATTTCAGCTGCTGAAATTTGTCGGTTGTCCAACTATGTTCAACAAGTTTAAGGTTTATATAACAGCAGAGTGACATTGTTTCCGAACATTTATAAGTTAATCGTTCTTTCAATCGTACTCATTATCTTACAGCGAAATACGAAGTAACAATTTCGTTTAGTAGTACCGTAATGGTGGGCGGCCAGTCGTGTTACTCAAAACAAACTCGGCATTTTACGGGCTTATAATTATTATATTAGCAAATTCTTATACGTAAGTCATCACTTTATAGTATGCCCATGAATGCTAATGCAGAAAACGCATTTAAATTATCTAATTTTGCGTTTTGGTGTAACAAAGCAAATTAGTACACGAATATAATGTTTTCTATACTTCTAAAGATGACAATCTTAAAGTAGGTTATGAAATTTCCTGTAGTTACTTTTGTTAATAACGTTGTGCTTTACTTTACTCATTATTTTTTTATATAAATTTATATTTTATATAAATAGAACCATCATTCTTAAACATGTTTCTTAGTGACAATGTAGATTTTAGCTAAATTCTGCAAATATCTCGCCAATAAATACGCTTTTAATTTTAATTTACGCTTTAAAATGTTTTATTTTATACTTAATTGCTAAATGATATTTTATAAGGATGTGTAAACATTATCAACTTAATTTTGAAGCACTTTGAAGAATTGGAATCTCCCATGTAAATTCCCACTTGATAGATATTCAGGCCGTTTCAAAACGACATAAAACGAAGATTTGTCCGAAATTTGATGACGCAAGTTTCAAACTCTTCCATTAAAGTTTTGTGTGTTTAAAAATCGCACACATTTGGGATTAGGCAGCGAAGGAACAACGTTTGGCACAGGCACACTCACATGCTACGTTTTCCATTACCGAGGTGAAATATCCGGTGCCGGCGTGTCTGTCAAACCACGCCTACACCACGCGAGTGGGACCTTCGCTACCAACCGGCATTTCTCTTGGAGTGGCCAGGCACGTGCCATCTGGCTAAGAACGACTGCCTAATCCATGGTGATTTTATGACAATTTTTGTGTATGCCGAATTTACAGCTTAAAATTATATGCACCTATCATGTACGGTATGACCAACAAGATCCATATCTTCGTTTGGTGTCACTTTGAAACAAAGTTTTTATTTCTTCAAATTTCGTAAAAATATTAAATATTCAGTCACTATATGTTATGAAAAAGTATAGATTTGAAATTTTCCATTACTACTCTTTTAGCTGCATAGAAAGTGACCACTTCCATACATTGCAAAGCGTTTTCTTCTGTAAGATGTCAATCTTTGAGTACTCAACTTTGGATCCCACCGAGCCGGTGGAGTCCAAAGACCTATAAAAGAGGACTAATGACCAATGTTATAGTCGAAGGGTGGTTCGGATACCACCTCTATGAATGAGTTTCGATACAATTGGCACTCAAGGAAATGCTGTAACGTATCTAGAGAGAACAGTGAAAATGTTATTCAATAAGAGAACAGAGATTAAGAACGTTAGTGTAGTATGAAATAGAAGATTTAAATGCATTAAATAAAAAAAACTTTTTGAACTTCTGACTTTGATTCTTTATGTTTAATATGCTATAATTTATTTTCGTGTCAACATTCAATGAAGCAATACCGTAATGGTACTCCGCTAATAAAACCATACACAAATACATTGTAAGCACTGGCTACAATTATACCCGAGGAACATGAACTGACACAAACAGGCGAGTTCCATTATTGTCGAGATATATTGTGCAATATTATTTTATTCGAAAATATTCTGGTAGTGTTTCACTCCCGATGACTAGTAAGTTAATACGGCATTTTCTCTACTGTTATTTGTTTACAAGCAAGTAAATTTCAACTGATGCATCTGTGAAATGCGACCAATACATGTAAAAGTATATTTTTTCCAGAATAAAATTATATTAATTCAAATTTAAAAAAAAATTGCTTTTCTCACTTGGTATACTTTAACTGGCGGAATCTATGTATGGACATGCAAATGCGAATTAATAGACACTCTCAATTTTGAAACTTAATTTCTCAAATCTTTTTTCAACACTTTATCATACCCAGAATACTGCATCCACGGGATTCGATTTGCTATGAAGTTGTTTCAAGGTTTTTATACTACCTATCTAAAGTACATTCAACAAAATATTCGTTTATCTTTTCCAAATCTGCTCCAATGGAATTTTGAGGAGTACAATTTTTGTGCAATAATTAGTTAATATAAAACTATACTTCACGAATTTATTTGTAAACTCCATTTACTGTTAAACTTGAATTTTATATCGATATTTTTAAAATGTCATTATGTGGCTAACTTTAATAGGAAAATGAATTTAGGCAGTAACAAATTATTTTATAAATAAACTCTCAAGCTAGATGTAACTCGCAAGTTACATGTAAAATATATCTCTTATTGTGTAATATGAATTTCATAGTAGTTATTTACATAACCTTTATTGTATAAATTCATTGCTCTAATACAGATGAGCTTTGTGATGCATTTTTGAAGATTCTTACCTAAAAATGTACAGAAAACTAGTTTGCAACTATATCTTTTATATCATATTTTTATATTGATCGTCCCTAGTGGAGAAAAATATTAATTATCAAACTTACCAAATCTCTTAACTTTTCAAAATGCAATACTTGATTTATTAAAATGGGCATCACTTAAATAAGGAATGTGACCATTTTCTGTAGTGTGCTTTTCAGAAGCAGTATACACGTTTTGAAACAAACTAGTGAAATATTGATTTATGTGGAATATTATCAATATGGAAAGGTGTTTTAAAGTTTATTGTTAATAGAAGCACATTAAATAGGAAAAAGGATATATTTTCTTGAAATATGGAATTCACATACTTGTGTTGTAACAAAAAACTTCTATTTTGACACAAACTAAGTACAATCTGCTGACAAATAACTGTCTTTGGTACGAATTATGCCGTTTCTCTTCTTTTCGACGTTGCAGCAACGAAACAGCTCGCTACGAAATTTCCGCATTTTGAACTTCTTCACTTTGCGCGCGATGCTTTCCTAGCAAAAACTGCACGCCCTTTATATATGTTGGTTACGTCACTGGAAACTTATAGAAACAGCCGCACTTACAAAACCACCGGAGCGGTACAAAGTCACTCAGACTTAACCAAGCGCGATTTCGACATCAGAGAACCTTCCGAAAGAACAATGTCCTCTCGCACAGGGGTAACAATCACGGCTACGATGTCAAAAGAACTTATCCCGACAGATGTTCATCAACACACGTAGTAACAATGGATGCCAACAATTAGCTATGACTTACAATTCAAGCGATTACGGCCACAGGGCGTAGTCACAATATTGTGATTTTGAACAAACGCCACAAGTGCATCACTTAAATAATTGAGACAATATCAGGCAATAAAGCAGTGCAACTCTAAAGTCACTATATTCTAAAGCAATGAATATCAGAGTCAGTGAAGAGTGTGTGTGTGTGTGTGTGTGTGTGTTACGGACTAGAATTCCGCACTATGCCGCTTGCTTATTTACGTCAGACCCTTAGGGGAGTGGATAATATGAGTGAAATTTCAAAGGGCGGCCGACATCCGGATAGGGAAAGAGTCGTCGTGGAGGGTCCATAACAGCTCACATGCAGTTTATTTCGGCGCCAGAAGTTTGTGACTCAGATCCGGATAGACCGTCTGACAATCACCAGCGCCTTCCCGCCGTCGAGTGCTGTATTTTCAGAGCGTAGTGACCTCCATGGAATGGCGCCTCTGCCGCAGTCCTCATTGATTCAATTCTGAAAGGGACCAATTGGGATGAAATAAAGGGTCTGGAAGTTAGGGAGAATGAAGAAACCTCCCCAGCATTGGGCTAGTTACCCGGGAAAGCCCACCAAAAAACAGGGGTAAAAGAGTTCGGCTGTGAGGGACCGATCTCAGGATCTCCCGAATGACAGTCCCAGACGAAACGCCTAAGCCACCTGGCTTGATGATCAGTGAAATACAATAGTTCAAATGAACGTCAGTGCAGTGAGCTGGCATCAGCAACCTCTTCCACTTCACTGTCTTCCTTGATTGTGAACTAGCAAACCAACACGAACTAACACAAGAGAAATTTATTAACACATAACGCAATGTAAACGTGAACTTGCTCTCGCATTTCCACATTTCTTCCAAGTCTAGTATTTGACGAGTAGGCAGGGGAAGCGGGACGAGAGGCAGTTTACATTCAAAAGTTTACCACTCATGTTCATTACCTGGAATATCATGCTTCATGTGTTTGTTTTGTTTGTGAACAAGCTCTTGAATTCTGGACAATGCAGTCTGTGTTAGTAAGCTATTTTCTCAACCAAGTGGAAAACTGTATTAGTACTAATGCAATGTTGATAATGAAGTTAATGCATTACTGAGAAAGGAGTGGCACTTATGATCAATTTGGCGAATCTGATGTTTCGAAACATCTAAATGCGGCAAATAGATTACTAGATTAGGTAAATGCGCTACATTCTCTGATACATCTTTAAATTCGGTTCCCTGGCCAGAAGAATGAAAGAAAACGATGACTTTCCACTTGAGAAAAGTTAATTACTGGATGTTTAACCCGAAACAAACGTGTTTGCTTTAATGAGGTCTATTTTAATATCACTTATGTACAGTGTACATAGTAAATAGAAAAGGTATTGCATTCCACCCAAAATTTGATACCGAAATTTCATCGGAAATATGTTTCGAGCCTTCCTGAAACCAGAAAAAGCATTTCTAGAGAAAAGTCATTATATGTAAATTAAATAGGAGTTTTATTTATGGATGTGGAGTGGTTCTCAGCGCCCCATTCTATATTGAGTGTACAAGACCGCTGAAGTTTGCTCAGAGGCCTCTAGAAACCGCCGCTACGACACGGGACCACAGGCTTTACTTCCCTTCCGAAGGAAATCATGCTTAGGATGTTTACGCTCGACAAAATTCATCGCCCTTCACTGGGTTTGAACCCCCAAACTTGGGAAGCAGAGGCTAGCATGTTACTCTAGGCCACGGAGGACGACTTTACCTCTCACGGTTTATCAGGTGCGAAAAAGTTATTCAAAATGAAAGGAACTTAAAAGGTAATCCTCGGAAAATTCAAGAGAGATCTACATTTTATTTGCCATAAAATATTTTAAACATATGTATTTGTTAGAGGCATTTTGATAAAATAGACATTTTGGAAAATACATTCTTTAAACAGAGTTTTGGTTGGGAATATTTTCTTGAAAACCTTCCTATGGAATCATTGGAAATGCTAAATTTAAATATCACATTTCGTATGAACCGAATTTTAGTTTTTGAGTTACGTTGGACACACAGACACACACATTCTCGCGCACACACACACCTTTCTAAAATAGGGTTTTTTTTGTTGTTGTTACTCTTAAAATATAATTTGTGGTGAAATCTTGGTGGAATGCAATACCTTCTCCACCTATGTACTTGTACTATGTGCGAAATAGAGAAAATAAAAATACATTCACACAAAAATTAATAGAGGTAGAAGCAGATTAGTGATTTGGAACCTACTGGCTCACAAGAGCATTTAGAAAAGGGAGAGAAAAAAATCCGGAAATTCTTGGTTATAATATACGAAGCTAGATAAAATTGGTTCAATGAGAAGCAATTTCTCTCTCATGATTGCCTTCATTCTTAGTTTTCTTTTCTCTCTTTAACTTGTATGTATGTATGTATGTATGTATGTATGTATGTAGAGTCAACGATCCAAGCTTTATACTGTTTGAATAGTAAAATTAATAATTCTACACCAATAAACTTCACTTAACTGTCTGTCATTCTGCATTATTAGTAGTGTTACATGATCCGGGAATCTGCAATCTGAACCTCGTCTTTGTTTTCTCTTTTTTGACTAATGTACGCAACGTCAGATGATAAAGGTCAAATAAACACATTGTTCATGACAGTTACACATCCGCTACTAGAAATAGGGTTTGTATTCTAGAGCTAATTCAGTATTAAACTAGCCTTCAAACTTATTTAAAACTGATTTATATTGTAAAATTTGAAAATACATTTTCAAATAGGATTGAACATTTTAATATATAGATTAAATAATTAAAATCCTTTGCAATAAAAAAGACGTGATCTTTTTTTAACAAAAAGAAGAAAATTCGTGCAACTGCAGTCCAAAAGCTTCCAAGTGTGCTGTTTCACCGATTATATTACTTGGGTCCTTCCCGTCCTTCCCATAGGCACATTTGAATGCAGTTGCTGGGATTAAAATTTATAACACTTAGCTTTAAATGGATGGCCAGTTCGTTGCCTATCGGCTTAACGCTCACGGCTTAAACCACTTTGGTAGGTATAAAAGTAATATGAAGGCCACTTTAGGAATGGCATATGTAGTAAAATAATTCGGTCAATGAAGGTCAAAATGAAGGATCCTCATATTTAATATTGATAAGAATTATATGCATTTCAGATGCATCAACTCTATTACACAGTTAATTTGATTTATATGAGTATGTAAATATAAGAATATATTAAATAAATGATTGTATTCAAGAAGCAACTATTTTGACCGCGGAATACTAATTCAAAACAGCTGCCAACTAGAGCACGTGATAGTAAAAGAGATATGGGAAAAAGTCACATGCAACCCTACTTATGTGGGTCCCCTTAATCAACAAAACAGGTTGACTCAACAAGTGTCTCCATTAGTAAACAAGTCTTGCGAAACACATTGATTCAACATATCGTGGCTTTAAAAAAAGAAAAAAAGAAAAAAAAAACTGTTCCATTCACATGACTTTCTCTGCATCGCAGTAACAAATGATAGTTCTTCTGTTTACTTTATGATGGAGTTAAACATTAGCAGAAATTGTCTTAATTACTTCCTTCCTTATAAGTAGAAGAAAAATAAGGGAATTCACTAGACTAAAACGATGGTCAAGTCTTTTAAAAGCTGGTTGCCATGTGGTTGAAATCCGTTTCTATGCAGGGCCAGGAGTACACAACTTTCCCTGTGAGAAAATTTTAAGTATTTTGAATCTGAAACGAGTAACAAGTAATATCTCAGAAATGGTCAATTCCACAAAAAAAAAAAAAAAAAAAAAAAAAAAAAAAAAAAAATTATGTTCATAAATTGAGTATTTTAACATTATTTACATTTTTTTGTGTGGTAAGTTTTTGTCTATCTCTTACGGTTTACCAGTTACGCAAAATTCAGCAAAATACATTCAGAATAAAGAGGTCTTTAGAGGATATTCCGAGGAAATTCGAGATATATATTTTATTTGACCTATAAATATCTAATATACGTAATTTTAATAAAAATGTGAAGAGCAATTTTCGAGAAAATCAAAACTTTCGAAAGCTTTTTCCAAAAATGTAAATGGCGTGTTATTTATGGACGCTCTTTAACTGCTGTGGTTCTCAGTATCCCGTTCTATAGTGGGCATGAAGGACCGCTTAATTTTGCTCAGAGGCCTCGCTATCAGGCTTGAGGTTCTTTTATGTGCCGTAAATCTACGACACAGACTCACCAGCTTTACTTCCCTTCAGAAGGAAGCCATGCTAAGGATTTTTACGAACGAAAAAAATCCATCGTCCTCCATCGAGTTTGAACCCGCGACTTGGGCATATGAAGTTATCATGGTAACCATTACACCACGGAAGGCGACAGCTTATTTCAGATAAAGGGTAGTTTGGGGTGGAGGATTTTTCTCCAAATATTCGTGTCGCATCCCTGGAATATACTAAACTTAAATATCAAGTATTGTATGTTACCTACTTTTCGTTTTTGAGTTACCGTGTTCACAGACACACACACAAACCTTTTTACTTTCTCTACACGTACTATGTACATAGTGTATAGAGAATGTATGGTATTCCACCCAAAACTTCGATACCGAGGTTTCCCCGGAAATACAAGTTTTGGGTGCCCCTGAATAAAAAAAAAAGTTTTCTGGAAAAAAGGCCCGTATATGTGTGCGTGCCCTTGGACAGCATAGCTCATAAACGAAAAGACCGTTAAATACCAAACTTGGTAGTTAAGTTTGGTGTCTTCCAAGGATGCCACACAAAGATTTTAAAGAAAATCCCACACCCTCAGCTACCCATTATATGGAACTTTTTTCGAAAATTTTTATTTTCTCCAAGATGGCTCTAAAAAGTTTGATTAAAATATGGTATATTAAAGATATTTACCGAACAAATAAAATGTAGATCTTGAATTTTCTGGCAATAGCCTCTAAAGACTACTTTATCCTGGATGAATTTTACGGAATTTTGCATAACTACTAAACCGTAAGAGATGGACAAAAACTTACCACACAAAAGTTGTAGACCATTGTTTTTGGATTCAGCTTTGAAAAACTTCCTCTTTTCTCATACAGGAATTTGTCAACTCCTGTCCATACAAACAAAGGAACTTCAGTTGCATAGCAACCAGCTTTTGACTATCACTCTCTTATTTTGCATTTACGTACAAGGAAGCAAGGGACAAGACTATTTTTGCTAATTTTTTCTCGTTTAGCATGAAATAATTAGAAGCATAAGCGTTTTAACAATAGTTTGTTGCAGAGATATAGAGAAAGTCATTTGAATGGAACACATAAGGTCATTTTTTGGATACAAGGGACCCTAAAATATGTATTTCCGGTGAAATCTGGATATTGAATTTTTGAGTGCAGTGCAATAGCTTCTCTATACACTACGACCGTAGATGAAGTAAAGCTTGTTTTCACACCTGCAATCGAAAATATGTTGAATAAGCTATGTATTCGGTGAATTTCGTGCAGACCCGACTAACTTCGGCCGACATTTAGATAACTGTCGCATGATTACTCTGTTTACTAGAGAAATTGGAATGGTCAAAACAATTCACAATGCAACTGTTAATGAGACCTGTGCAATACCACCATATGAAATATATTTGTAAGGGCTATAGAAATAAAAGAATTTGAGTATTTATGTGAGCTTGTCCATTATTTTGATGTACACAGGGTGGGGGGGGGATAAGAGGCCTAACCTCACATCAGCTAAATAAAATGACTACTCTGAAAATCATCTGTTTTGCAAATGTTTTTGAAATTTTTCCACCAAAAATGTGTCAACGATTTTGATTAAAGTAGCATACCTTAAAAATGTTTACATGACAAAGTATATATTACCTGTCTGAAGAATGAATGCAGATGGCCACGACTGGAAGCTTAGGCAAAGCCAAACATATCAGCGGTATTACGTCATCACTCCCGGTGCATGTCCTATACAGTTTGACTAAACTGGAATGCAGCAGCTGAGTCTCTTACAGTGGACAGATTCGAGTCAAGTCAAAATTCAAACATCGTCACGTGTAGTCATCCGCTCACAAAGTAGAACATTAATATTCATTAGTGATAAAGAAAGCAGCAAGTTTAAACTGTTGTAGTTCGTTTAGTTTATTCCTGTTTACGTACGTTTTCTTGATGTTTTAGTGGTCAGACTGTATTATATTCTAGCCTTTCTGACCACTCTAAACCGAGCCATGCTGCACCAGCGATCTCCCATAACAGCTGCATTGTTTCGTCAGAAAAGTGGTACCTTGAATTTTCTGGAACATCCTGTGAAGAATAATTTATTCAGAGGGAAATTTGTAAAGTCCTGTAGGTATAACTGACAGGCTAAGGGAACCAACCTGCGAAAATTTCACATTCAATGTTTCTTAAGAAATTACATTCATTCTTACCTCTATATTGCTATGCGCAACTAATTATGCAATTTTAAGACAAATACATTAAGTAGTTTTAAGTAAAAAAACTATTTTTGAATTTAACAACACCCAAAAGCTGATTTCAAAATGTTGTAATTAAAGTTCATACTTACATTCCAGGAATATCACTTTAAAAATTATCAGATGATTTTTAACTTAAATATTACTGCAGGAAAAGGTATTACATTCAATTTGTGGATTAATTAAGTTGCTAATGCAGACACAATGTTACTTAGAAAATTAGTTAAATGATTTTTATTTATTATACATTTAAGGTTCTCTGGTACCAAAATCAAACCGATTGTTTGAAATGTGCTCCACAAGGAGCATTTTAAAATTTTACATGCACTGGAAAATGCATTTAGAGAAATATATCTTTTAATATTTGAAGTGTTATTTGTTGTAATTAAAACTTCCATGTAAATGAGCACGCGACAAGTGTTTAAATTACAAATGATTAAAAATAACTTTGGCATATTAATCTATTTTTTATAGTGTTTAACGCCAGCTTTTACTACCAAGGCACCGCAGGCGATGACACTGGTGATACATGGAATGAAGATGGAGTACCGGTGGAATGCGATGGCTGGGGAAACCGGAGAACCCGGAGAAAACTCGCCTCTGCGTCGCTTTGTCCACCACATTTGGTCGCTTGGGATTGAACCCGGGCCTTCTAAGTGAGAGGCGAATGGTCTAACCATTAATGTATAAGCACCGCGATGTATCAATATGCTAAATTCCAGAAATCAAGATTTTCTAGAATTTTGGTGAATTTTCACACGTTGGCTCCCATAAAAATAGAAAAAAAAACAGTACTACTTAAAAGAATATAGAGATGTTTAAAACACGCAATTTATTCTATGTACCTTTATTGCGACATATGCCGTTTCCGAGATATACATTAATAATGGTTTGAATTGTTTAATAATTTGTCATTATAGCAAGAAATGCCTTTATTGATTACAACATTATTTGTAACCAACGTCCTAAATTCACTGCTGTAAATAATTCACTCGAAATTTCAACGCTTAGACACTTAACGGCTGCACGCCATTCATGGTTCACGTACCACAGCGCTAACATTATAGTCAGTCCTGAACTGGGTACAATTTTATTCGCTTCACTCACGGCTTGCAATTCTTCCTCTAATAGCTACAAAATGACGGCACAGAACTTTCTGGAAGACTCTGGAAACCGAGGCCTCTACATTACTCACGATAAAATAAACATTTAAAAGTAATTCTTGAAATTCAAAATTTAATACTTTTAGGCCTTTATATATTATATTTTTAGGCTGCGAGGATTACAACGAATAACGGCATAAACATTCATTCCCAATTCCCAATTCCACATTCACTACGTACTATGCAGTGTATAGAGAATATTGCATCACACTAAAAATTTGATACCGAGAGTTCACCGGAAATACACATTTTGAGACCCTTGAATAAAAAAAAAACATTTTTAGAAAAGTGTGAGTGTGTGAGTGTATCTGTGGATGGTCATAAACGAAAAGTCCTTTAAATACCAAAATTGCTATTTAAGTCCAGTCTTCCAACGATGCGACACCAATATTTTGAAGAAAATCCATCCCAACTACCCTTTACGTGGAAAAATTTTCGAACATTTTGATTTTGTCAAAAATGGCCGTATTGGTTTTCATTAAAGTATTGTATATTACACATATTTACATGATACAATGTGTATCTTGAATTTTGTGGGAATAACCTATCAACACATCTTTATTCTAGATGAATTTTGGGGAATTTTGCACATCTGGTAAATCTTAAGGGATATACATAGCTTACTTAACAAAAAAGTGAAACGTTTTGGGGATATTCCCTGTTATTGGTTTCAGTTTTAAAATACTTAATAATTTTCGCATACGGGAATTTGTCAACTCCAGCCATAAAACAAAGGAACTTCAATCACGTAAAAACCAGCTTTTAAAAGATTTGACTATCGCTTTAGCATATGGTACTCTTATTACAGGGAAGCAAGTAATAAGATCATTTCTGCTAGTTTTTTCTCGATTAGCTTGAATTAAATAGAAGAATAAGATTTATTAACAATAATTTGTTGCAGAGATGTAGAGAAAGTCGTGTAATGGAATACATCAAATTTTTAAACATTGTCTAGGCAAATATATCTGTAGGTGTGTGTTTATTTATTAATTTAAAATTGTTGGATTTGTTTGGGCATCCTTATAATCAAGAAAGAAGCTCCAATTAAGTTATAAAAATCTTGTGTTCCATTCACATGAGTTTCTCCAGATCTTTGTAACAAATTATAGTTAATAAGCTTATTCTTCTATTTCATGCTAATCGACATAAGTATTAGCAGAAACGGTCTTATTACTTAGTTCCTTGTAAGTAGAAGGGAAATAAGTGAATGCACGAGGCTAAACGATATTCCAATGTTTTAAAATGTGGTTGCTATGGAACTAAAATCCATTTCTTTGCGTGTACAGAGGTTGAAAATTTAGCACATGAGAAATTTATAAATATTTTAATACTGAAGCTAATAACAAGAAATGTCTCGAAAAGAACCAACTCCACGAAAAAATGTATATGACATAAATTTTGTATTTTAACGAGATCTACGTTTTTTGTGTAGTAAGTTCTTTTGTATTTCTTACAGTTCACTAGTTATGCAAAATTCAGCAAAATTCATCCAGAATAAACACATTTCCAGAAGCTATTCCCAGAAAATTCAAGATATACATTTTATTTGTTGTGGAAATGGCTTTGGGATGTATTTTAATCAAAATCGTTAGCCATTTTTTAAAACTCAAATTTTCGAAAATTGTTCGTGAAAAGGGTAGTTTGGGGTGGGGGGGATTTTCTTGAAAATCCCCGTGTTGCATCCTTGGAAGATAGAAAACTTGAATACCAAGTTTGGTATTTAACGATTTGTTCGTTTTTGAGCTATACTGTCCACAGACAGACACACATACACATGCGCGGACCTTTTTTGAATTCTTTTTTTTGATTCAGGGAGTCTTAAAAACATTTCCGGTGAAATCTCGGTATCAAATTTTTGGGTGGAATTAAATACTTTCTCTATACACTATGTTCGTGTAGAAAAAGTAAAAAAGAATTTTCTTAAAGTCTTAGTATTTACTAACAGCATCAGAATTGTATTCTAATGCCCGATGCAAGAAGTGTTGATTGTTGAGACAGTGGAGACAGAATTTAGGACAGCTCAGAGGGAAAGTTCAACTGCCCCTTGTATCAGTCGTGGACCACACTAAAGTTCTACATTCTCAAAGAGACACTTAGTAGGCGAGCTATGTAAACAGAGCTGCTGCATTATCAGGAAAGTGAACACCCATCAAAGACAATCCAGAAGGCCTCAGCTCTATCATGTCAGCCAGCACAGCACAGCGGCTGTCTGACCGGAGCTATAATGTCAGACACATCCCGCCACTGTTACAGTTTGTACTTCCTGGATATTTTGTTTTCCTAATACAATATCGCTTCAATAGGTTTCATCACCTACGTTCCTTCATTATCCCAGCGATACGCTGAGTCAGCTATTCAGCGACTCCTTTGTTATTTCTGTTTACGATTCACACTGCACGGTCTGCATCAACCGTAGTGTGAACATCCAGGTCAAATCAATATCCACATTAATATTGTAAGGAGACAAAATTTATGCATGATGTGTAAGGGGATAGTCTGAAAACCACACAAACAATTTTTAGCAAAATCCTTTCATCATTAAAAATCACTTAATCTGACCAGACATAGGTATTATTTCTAAAAAGAAGAAGTGAAGTTCGGAAAACTGGCAAAAGACAAGGCTATAGTTGAATTTTTTATACTCATTTTTTATACTCATTGGGAACTTCCTGTTTAAATTGATTAGACTGAGTAACAGTAAAGCAGATCCGCTTCTCATCTATTAGATTCTTTTTTGGTAGCTGTTGTTACACGACAACGTTCGGGCACATTGTTCTGTCAATTTCCCAGAGAAAGTATAAGGCAACAGTATGGTAACAACAAATGATATCTTTCTCATACCCCACTTAAAAGATGAGATACGTATATACAAATCTGATTTTCTCCATTCACATGTTTTTCTCTCCTGTTCCACAAACAAAATATTCTATAAAAGACTATTATTTTATCCACATCATCCTAATCGAGACACACATTAGCAGAATTGGTCTTATTACTTGCTTCCTTGTAACCAGAAGGGAAATAGGAAATGCACTAGGTTCAAGAGATACTCAAAATTTTTAAAAGCTGGTCGCTACGTGAAACAACTAACATTAGGTTCTCTTTGCAAGATCAGAAGTAAAACAAAATATGTATCAAAAGATGACTTCTCCATTGAGAATGTTTTAGTATACAATGGAAATCAATAACAGAGTATATTGGAAACGATTAACTCTACAAAAATATATGACATATATTGAGTATTTTAACGATAACTACATTTTTGCATAACAAGTTACTCTTACAGTTTGACAATTATACAAAAGTGTGAAGAGATCTTCAGAGGCTATTCCCAAAAAATTCAAGCCATACAGTTAATTTTTAATGCAAATATCTTAAACAAATGATATTGTAATAAAAATCGTTAGAGCCGTTTTAGAGGAATCAAAACTTTCAAAAAATGTACTAAGTAAAGGTTAGTACCAAATTTAACACTTTACCTACTGTTTGTTTTGAGTTATGTTGTACACATACACAGACACGCACGCACGCGCGCACAGACCGTTTCCTAAGAATCTGAGGTGTTCCATTCACATGACTTTCTCTACATCTCTGCAACACATTATTGTTAATGGACCTTTTTCTGAAAGATGTTCTTTTTTTGTATACAGGGAACCCTAAAACATATTTCCCGTGAGACCTCAGTATCGAATTTTTGGGTGCATTACAATACCTTCTCTTTACACCATGTACATACTACGGGTAGAGAAAGTAAAAATTCTTCTTTTGGATTCAGCGGACCCTAAAATATCTACTTTTAGTGAAATCTTGCAGTCGAATATTTTGGTGGAAAAGAATATCTTCTCTATCTACTATGTACATTGTACTCACGTGTAAGATTTATCTGATTCAAATAACTACCCCTATCTGTGCTGCAAGAAACTGTTCTTGCAAAAGCTTATTCTTCTAGCTATTACACACTAAAATAAACATTTGCAGAAAGGTTTTATTGCACAGATTTCCTTGTAGTTGGGAATATGTGAATAGAGTAAGCAAAAGTGATAGTCTAATATTTTAAAGGCCGGTCGCCACGTGACGGTATCAAAATCAGTTTTCTTCACGATTAACGGTTTTCTATATGGAAAAAAGTGTAAATATTGGAAAATTAAAAGAAATCAACAGGAATATCTCGGAAATGATTTCGCTCCACAACAAAAGTGTATTTGACAAAGTACGGTAAGTTTTTGTGCAACTGTAAAGGTTTAGCAGTTTGCAAAAGTCATTAAAATGAAGAGGAATTCAAGAGGCTATTCCCAGGAAATTGTAGGTATATATTTTATCGTTATGAAAATATCTTAAAACATGCCTTTCAATAGCGTTTAACACCCGCTTTTGCTACTTATGGCACCACCAGCAATGACGCTGACAATGCATGCAATGAAGATGGAGCACTGGTGGAATGCTATGGCCAGGGAAAAGAACCATCCGGAGAAAACTCTCCTCTGCACTGCTTTGTCCACCACAAATAAAAAATCCCACATACCATAGCGTGGGATCGAACCTGGGCCGCCTTGGTGAGAGGCGAATGGTCTAACCATTCGGCCTAATTTGCGGTAACTTAGAGTTACTTTTGAGAGAGTAAACATTTTCTCAACATTTTTCGACATAAAGGATAGTTTGGAGTAGGGAATTTTCTTGGAAATGTTCGTATCGCATCCTTGGAGATGCTGAATTAAAGCACAGATTAGGATAAATACCATACTTGATATTTAAGTTGTGACGTTCACGGATGCAATCCCTATACTTAAACTTTATCAAAAGGATAGTTCTCACTCTCTTTACCGTCTTGCAAAGAGAATAGAATTTCAATATCTCTTAATGATTCATCCTTAAAACATATGATTAAGCCTACATTATTCACCGATTCCCCCTTTTATGTGGAATGCGCTAAAAATATGCACTAAAACTCATTTGTGAAAAAATATATCTCGATTAACATAAAGTAGATCGATAAATAAGTTTTAATAACAAGTGTTTGCTGAACAATGAATAGAAATATTCTGAATGTATCAGAGAATAACAATAATAACGACGATAATACAATTATTGGTGCACGACTTCGAGGCCGAGTGGTAGACCGCTCGCTTTCCACATAGGCGGCCGGGTTCGATCCCAAGAGCCCCCGCTTACGAGATTTGTGTTGGATGAATCGACGTCTGGGCGGATTTTCTCTGGCTCCTCCGATTTCCTCGGCACTCATTCCACCAATTGCCTCACCATCAAATTTTCTATCGTCCATTTTGCTTGCACTTCATATCCACTTCCTTACACTCAAGACTGGCTACAGGCTGATCACTTGTTCCATGTGCTCCATTCTGTGGTTTCGTGCCAATAGGCTTTTGACCCCTAGGTATCCGCTTGAAATCCTAGGGGTGTGTCAGTCCTAACTATGGGGAGGGTAGGTCGAATACGATTATTATTAAGGAAACTTTTGACACTGACAAACTCTTAGATACGTCACGTTGAGTCACATAGCCAACCCTAAATATTTTCATTTAATATAACGTGCGAGACTTTAACGTTACGTCGCATTAGAAAAAGTTACGCTATGTTATATTCATCGCAATCCCGGGATAACGAAATGCTGGAAATAGGCCTAGCTCTAATAGAGGTTCCAATTTTTTTAAATAATACAGTTATGGAGTCTTGTCGGGGCTCTGCTGTACTCCTTTATCTTTTTCCTCATTTACTTTCCATGTTTTCCCATTTTCCTAACATTTCCTTCATTTTGTTTTTTGTTTCTAATACACACACGTATACACATTTACAAACACTCATGCCCAAGGCGGGATTCGAGTCCACGATCCCCTGCGCCACGAAGCACCAAAGTGCGGCACTTTAGCTAGCTCAGCGATGGGGACTGGCTAAAATCTAGACCCCCTGAATGTAAGCAGACAAGCTAGTCCGGTTTAGCTGTATAGATCTTATTTCGTTTCTTACTGTTCCCCGTATGTCTAAGAGTGATACTCAACTCAAAACACATACTCTGTGCTATTTTCTTTAACTGTTCTTAATTTATCTATCACAAAGCTTACATATTATAATTGTCATAAGCTTTATAACTGATAAAAATGAATATTAAATTATCTACATTACTGGTTTCAAAGAATTTAATTTTGGTTGGAAAATTATGGGCTGTATGATTTTAATAAATCAAATAAATATAAACTTAGGGGTGGTAGAAATCTCTAATACCGAGCTAAAATGTGGTAAGTGGACAGGGATGTATATGTTATCCGAAAACGCCCTAATATATATATTTAGACAATATATTCGTTTAATTGCTGTTACCACTGCAACACAAAATCACGGGATAATCACTGAAGCCATGAAGCTGAGCAAAAAAAGGCTCTTTTTTAGTAGAACTTCTATTTTTAACCACATAAAATCTATCTCTTTTATTTACTTTACACATTGGTAGTTGAACGACACGTGGAATTTAATTAAATCCGCCTGTAGATGAACTATCGCTCTCTGAGGCAGGTTGATAGCTTTTGCTTTTGCTCGGACAAACGGGATTCAGCTGCACATCCGCTTGAAAGCGGGTTTTGCATCAGCTAGAAAACGCAACATTTATTTCGGCGAAGACAACGCGGTTTTCATTCATCACAGAAAGCGCCGCTTCTAGTTTTATTTCGCGGTTCTGCGGAGCGAAGCTGCCTACGGGCGGCGGCAGTGTTTTGTTTTGTGTTTAAACGGAAGCAAGCTAGAAGTTTTGATGTTCCTTCTGCGTAAACATTTTGTGCATGTCCCGAACTCGCTTGTAACCTCCTGAAATAATTCATATCTAGATACATTTTGTAAACTCGACGGGCTTTATTTGCATAAACACTCCAAATATCACAAAGATACGTTCCAGAAAGTTTCATTTATGAGTTTCGCTGTCCATGACTTTATATATACTGCTACGCATCAAATTAAATGAATCATATAATTACTAAATCATAACACACTGAAACCTGCTCAACTTGGAGCCTCAATAAGCCTAAAAAAAGTGTCAGTTCCCTTGTAAATCATTTGTACTCTGTGTAATTTTATGTATTTTATAATGTGACATATTGAAATACTGAGGAAAAGACAAATATACAGTGTTACTACAAAAGAAATAGACAACTTCAACTGCCTGTAAAACAAAAACTATTAGAGATAGCAACCTAATTATTTTGGAGGTATGTTGAAAAACTCTCAAAATTTTGTTTGTTACTATTGGTAACGCTGTAGTGTTTTGTTTGTTGTTGCAGAAGCTGAAATGGCGGAAAATCCTGTGGAAAAGGCATATTGCGTGTTGGAATTTGCTAGAACGCAATCAGCAACTGTTGTCCAACGACATTTTAGAACATGTTACCACAAAAATGAAATGATGCGCTCACAAGAACCAGCATCGTCTTCATCATGTCGCAACATGTCGATGCAAAAGTCACGCCTTATGGCCTTATCTTCTTCACTCAGAAACTGCAACATCTGTAATCTGTAAGGCATCATGTGCAGTCGCTTCCGCAAGATTTTCCATACAGTTTGCTGTGGAATTTGTAATTGCACGCTTGCCCTAGATGTCTATTTCTGTGGGCTTCTTATGTAGGCAGAACGAACACGTTCAACTTTTCTTCCGAAACTCTTGGTCTTCCCGAACTCTTCCCTTTGTCTCGAATTTTCTATACCAGTCGTAGATTGACTGTCTAGTCGGTGGCGTTTTGTGGTAACGTGTTCTAAAATGTCGTTGGACAACAGTTGCTGATTGCGTTCTAGCAAATTCCAACACGCAATATACCTTTTCCACAGGATTTTCCGCCATTTCAGCTTCTGCAACAAGAAACAAAACACTACAGCTTTACCACACTACAGCGTTACCAATATTAACAAACGAAACTTTGAGAGTTTCTCAACATACCTCCAAAATAATTAGGTTGCTATCTCTAATAGTTTTTGTTTTACAGGCAGTTGAAGTTGTCTATTTCTTTTGTAGTAACCCTGTAGATCACTAAGGTGAATTATATTTATTAATACCTATTTCAACCCTAAGCGAAGACGTAGAAAGGGCGAAAGACAGGATTTACATATGAAAATAGACGCGTTCTCTCTTCTGTTTTGTAAGTTGTTTGAAGGTGCACTGTGAGAAAAATCTGTCTTTTGTGACAAGGAATGTGGCATTTTCTCAGGTGTGTATAGTGCCAAGATTCCTAGTAAATTGCGATGCATGCGCTAATACAAGCAAAATACGTATGAAGCAACATTTTTACTTTCTCTACACGCACTTTGCACATAGAGAAGGTATTGCAGTGCACCCAAAATTCGATACCGAGATTTCACCGGAAATACATGTTATAAGAACCCGATTCCAAAAAAGGAATTTTTAGAAACATGTCCGTGTGTGTAATGAATTTTGTATTTAAGTTGGGTATCTTCCAAGGATGAGACACGAAGATTTTCAAGCAAATCCCCTCAAACCTAACTGCCTTTTACATGTAAAAGTTTTCGAAAATATTTTCCCAAAATGGCTATGGAGTTTGATTAAAATACTTTATGTTTAATATATTTTTAAGATAAATGAAATGTGTATCTTGAATGTTCTGGGACTAGCCTTTGAACACCTTTAACCTGGATGACTTTTGAACAGCTACTAAGCCATAAGAGACAAAAACTTACTTCACTAAAATGTAGGTCTCCTTAAAAGTCACAATTAAGGTTATGTACTTTTTTTTGTTCAGCTAACCGTTTTTGAGATATTCCGACAATTTAAATGAAGATAACCTTCTATCATTACTGCATGGAAATCAAGAAAATCCCTCCCATTCCAAACTATATTTTACATGGAATATTGTACGATTTCCTAAAAACCGGATGTAACGATTTAAATTGAAATTCAAAATATTATTGATGCTTATAGGTATGTCAAACAAAATGAATATCTTGAATTTTCTGAGAGTTGGCTCTAAAACCCTCTTATTTCTGAATAACATCATTAACTACCAAACCGTAAGGGATAGACAAAAGTTACTACACAAAAATGTAGTGCTCGTTAAAACACACAATGTGTCATATATAGCTTTGTGGAGTTAACCATTTTCGAGATATTCTTTTTTATTGCTTTTGTTTTTAAAATATTTTCTCATACGGCAATTTTACAATTCCTGGTCATTCAAAAGAACGAATTTCAACCGCACTGCAATCAGCTCTCAGAAAAGTTTACTATAGCGTTAGTCTAGTGTGTTCTCTAATTTACTTTCTACCCAAAATAAACAGACTATTTTTACTAATGGTTATTCGATTATCATAAAATAAATGTAATAATTAGCTATATAATTTGTTACAGAGGTGCAGAGGAATTCAGGTTTAACAGTTCAGATTTTATTTTATTTTTGTAACTTCTGGGCAAGAAAAGAAAGTGGAATTTCAATGACGTCATATAGCAACTAGCTTTTTTTAAAATATATTATTACTAAGCACACCCAAATTAGATAATAATAATGATAAATAATAGTAATAATAATAATGATAATAGTATTCATAGTAGTAATGATATTATTGATAGTAGTAATGATAATATTGATAGTAGTAATGATATTATTGATAGTAGTAATGATATTATTGATAGTAGTAATGATATTATTGATAGTAGTAATGATATTATTGATAGTAGTAATGATACTATTGATAGTAGTAATGATACTATTGATAGTAGTAATGATACTATTGATAGTAGTAATGATATTATTGATAGTAATGACGATAATATTATTGATAATAGTAATAATATTGATCATGCAATCCAACGAACTAAAATTTTCTTTAAACGAGGCTTAGATTATTCCCTTATTTTCACGTAAGTGCAAGGAAATTAGTAATGACACTATTTCTGCTAATGTTTCTCTCTGTTAACGCGAACCAGAAAGAACAAAGCGCTTTTTTAAGAATGGATTATTGTAGGATAGGTAGAAAAATTATTGTGAATGAAACAACAGCTTTTTGTCCTTATTTCATTCCAGGCGAGGTTCTGCGGTAACGAGTAATGCTCGCAGTGGAAGCTCTCAGTTTCGATTCCTGAAGATCGTTCACTCAGACCATGGGTATGTTCACGATTTCCCCTCGTTGGAAGGCAAATGCTGGGAACGAGTTACCTTCTAACACGAATGTCATATCATTTCAATGTATCAATTTCAATTGGTTTCAACCTTTCCTTAAGATTACGTTGTAAGCACTATGCCTTTATGCAGTGAAGTTATTTTGTTACTGCAAGCGTCTGCGTCTGAATCCTTAATCTAGCCTCTTTCTTTCTTTCTTTCTAATAACGGCATTTGAAGGCTTCTTTGTTTCATGTCAAGACCGCGGATCGCGCAAATGTGTTTCTCACAATGTCTATTACACTGCGGTGTTTTCTGTTCCACAACTCCCGCGCTAGTAACATCTTTATGAGTAATAAACTGTTGTTGAAAGGGGTCTATCTGCGCGGAGATATCCTTGACACTGCTGGATGAAATTGCCATTCACATGCATAAAGTCTTCTTGCGTAATGTCCACAACTTCTGCATTGTATTCGCATAGTTGAGTTTCGGTTTTAAAAGTTTAGTAGCTGAATGAGCAGACGTTTGTGAAACACGCACTTGCTGTTTAACACGGTTGAGAGACGGTCTTAGATGGGCTTTGATTTGCAGCACCAATTTCTCCTAGGTTTTCCTACGTTAGAACATGTTTTCGAATCTTTGTTTTAGCGTTTAGCTAAAATCCATTGATCAGACATCTTACAATATCTCTAATTAGAACCGGATAATCTGATTTCTGCTGAAATTGTCTACACACCTGTCTAGATGATTCAGTTTTCACATATGTATCGTACATAAAAATACGCCGTTCAAACGTGAATTTGCTGGCGGGGTTTTGTGCAGTAATAGGAATAGCATTCCTTGGCAAATAACACACCACGCACGTATTGTTGAAACACTTCACAACACAAAGACAAAGGAAGGGCTGAGGCAGCTCACAGCTGATAAACGTACCCTCGACACATCCTGCACCGCTTCTTCGCTGTGGTATAATATCGAGGTCACTGCCGTCTCGGCCGATACGCATATAAGACGATGTAGCTTTGGCATAAAAAGAAGGCACGGTAGATATTCCTTAAAAGTCCACAAAATTATAGTTAAATTACAGAAATAGATTTGATTATGTTTTATCCTTACATAGGTATTTATTTTGCTTTTCACGTATTATTCTGTCTGAAGAGTTAACTAATAAATTTCCAAAATCATATCATCAGCGCCGCCAATTTTCCAAAATTTCTTCCCTAAGGAATTGCTTGACAGTCCATTCGTCGGTAGATGTGGTAAGGAACGTAAGGACTGGACCGTGCAGCAAGCGGCACGAGGCAACTTGCACATCTCTTATATAAACAAAGCATGCGACGTTGAACAATCTATATCTATTACAAGGGAATAGTAAAGTCATTAAACACTTTGTATCAGCTACATAAACAGAAAATACATGCTGTTTATGATGAATTCTAAGCACAGTCTTGTAGAAGAAGTTCTAATGCATCAAATAATGACGATATTTCAACTGACACGTTTTAACTGCTCACGCCTGGCACTAGTTCAGTACGTGCCTTATGGAGTATGGTAGGGTTAGCACAGCCAAACCTCTTCCTCTTTCTCCAAGCCCCAGCGGAAAAGAAAATAAATGGAGTATACGGTCGACAGCAAAATAAGTGCAGTTGCTTTTGGTTTCTTATAATGTTTGTCTTTATTTAATATTGGCAATGACAGAGCTCCCTATCAACCTAACCGATTATGCCCACACCTTATTTCAACACAGCGAAAGGATTAGTAATGTGGTATTTTGTCTGAGTGGCTGAAAACGCTGGCTAGATGTGTTTGTCTGCTATTGGTTTGATTTCAAAAGTCTGGTACTCGTAACCTAACCCATAATCAGAGGTTGGTTTCCGGCTCAGGGACTAAGGAAAGGGTGGGAGGCATACGAAAAGTATGAGGTGACACGGATGGTCTTGCCTTGTCCTCTTTATTGTATATGTCATTTAAACTAAATGTACAACAAACTGAAAATTCACTGAAGGAAGAAATACCATAAATGAGATTACTGGATGGGTTTAGTAGTACAACTAAAATTATAAAATCATATTAAAGAACCGAGTTATACACAAATGTACCATATGAAGTGAAAAAAATTAGAAATTTCACATTATTTGGAAAGGGTGAGCAACCTTATCTATACTCGTTTTCTTGTAAACTCCTATAATAAAACAGATTAAGATAATCTTAGTTCCAAAGCAATAATGTAAAACTTGAATCACTTGAATCAGAATACATTTAATGTCATAGTTGGAATCCTAATCACTAATCACCTTTTACGTACCACTGCTCTAGCATCTGAGCTATGTAGCGATGTTAACACATATTCATGTGACTCGAGTAGTCCGGTAAAACACAAAGCATTCAACTTAATTTGAAACTGCACTGATTAGATGCTCTCGCCGAACTTAAACATCTTTTATACCCAGTCTCTGCTGCATATCCGCCATCGCGCGAAGAAAGTATATGCCAACTGTGATAGATTTAATGTATTTAACTGATGAACATTTCAAACCAGATTAATCATAAGTAATATTACGAGAGCTCCAACTTTTATCAATAAATTCGGGAGCAACTTGTGTGAGCGAATTTATCTAGAGGAAAGTTGTAGTTCGAGTCGTATTTAATAAGACTATTTCGTGAATAAAATAACAATGATTAGTCTATATGGACACGAAGAATAATATTCCTAAAATCCCATTTGTCTTGACGTGTATTTGCACCGAAATCACTGCAACTTGATGTCCAAATTGTAAATCATGCTTACAGAATTTGTTGAACTGGTTCCACTCTCTAGTATTCCGCGGCTTTGAGTTTTCAATTAATATGTCTATTTCAGCAATAGACCTTTCCCCAAAACGTTTTGGAACTTCCGCCATTATGTGCGAGAATATCAATGCACACCGGCACTATTATTATGATACCAACATTAGATCAGAGAGAAAACAAATGCAGATAGATTTAGAAACACAATATCACGTGGGTGTAATAAAACGATTAAAATGCAGATATAATGATATTCAATTGGTTGGAATTTTACACGCCAATTTACTGGATTGGCTACTTCCTAGTATCACGTGTCATGAACGAAATAGTCGTTATAAACTCTTGGGGCTATGAATACTGGAGAAAATGCTTTAACCTATCCTTACCAACTTTAACACACGACTTATTATATCGGCATCCTGTAAGTTATTCTTTTTTGGGGGCGAGGGGGGGTGTTCCGACTCTACATGCTGGCATTACACTAAAAGTACTGAATTACAATTGAAATGTACTGTGACATATACTTGACTGTCATGTACTTTCGAAGAACCATACATGTTCCCGAATTTGAAACATTTGACATTTGAAATATTAACTTCAATATACACGAATAATTTAGCATTTCGTGAGCTAGAAAAACCATTAAAGCCTGAAGTTATACACTGTCAATATGAGTGTCACAAGGTGATCTTGAGGTTTCATACTCAGACACAATTCCATACAAATATATATATGGATATTTAGTGAAGGAATTCATTTTATTTTGTGCTAAACTTTTAGCGTCGCCGTGGCAGAACTCGCCTCCCGCCTTGGTGGTCCGGGCTCGATTCCAAGCGCCAATATGTGGCATTTGCGAATTGTAGTCTGGGCGAATTTTCTTCGGTCCTCGGATGACCTCAGCTACTCATTCCACCAATTGCTCAATCATCGCCTTTCCCATCATACATTTCGCTTTCATTTCATATTATACACTTCGTCAGGCCCATGTCTGGCTACGGGCCGACCTGTTTTTCCAGGCCCTTCATTGAGAGATCACTCGTTCCAGGTCCTACATTTCTGTGCAGTAGACTCCTCAACAGGCTTCTTCAACCACTTGCAAGTCCTAGGGTGGTGCAATCCTACATACGGGTAGGTTAATCCGAATACGTAGCGTAACGTAACCAAAATTTTACTTCCACTAAACGCAGTTGCACTGAATACATAAAAGTAGAAAATTGAATATGTTCATATTTACAGATGTGGCTCTCTGAGATCATTTCAGAGTATTTAAATTATAGCCTTGTGGAGCATTTCTTCTATTTAAATAAAATCTAGCCCAGACTCGTCTTTACGTGTAACATTTCCTTACTTTAGTTTCATAAATTTTTTCTATTTAAGATATTTCTACTATGATTCTAGAGTTTTATGAAAATTACTTGCAATATATGTTGCTTAGGGGTTTAGCAATAACGATGAACGAAACGTTCTATAAACCGTAAAATGTATGTGAAATGTTTTTATTGTAGTAAATATTTCTTAGAAAATGTTCTAATGATAAAAGTATTCTTTTCTGCAAATACGGTTCTAATTATATCCGTTTCAATTTCATATCTGTTTCAATTTCTTTCCCAAAAGTGTTCATTATTGATTCTCGACTCGGAAGAAGCATTTCTATTATGTATTTTTTTACGCTGTATGTTACATAGCACTAGAATGTTAATTTTTTAAACATATTCATTAAATATGTAATTGAATCTGAAATTATTGATTTGTACGAGCATTTTATCTCAATTTTTCAGTCCTTTGGTCCTTTTTGGGTATGTTTGGTAATTTATAGATGTTCAACTTCTTGACCCTAAATATAAATGACTTACCAATGAACTGGAATTATAAAACAGGGAGGCTAAAAGAGAGAGTTGGAGCTAGTATGTGCGGACGTTTTTTTTTTTTTGGAACTCTCGGCTCCCTAGTCATTATTTATAATATTGAGTACGTTATACAAACATATCTAGTGGTTCCAATACTAAGCATTCACTCTGCTTGTAGATCCCAGAATTCCCGTACATGCACCAGTACGCTGTTTTTCTTAATAGTCTGCTAGTTTATAATAAATAAGGTAACCTATTTACAACAATGTCTTGAGGGCCTCAAAGAAAGAAACTTTCATTGGTTAACAACACTGCGAAAAGACAAAGGCAATTTCTCTTTTCTCTACCCCCAGTTCTAGCTTCCCCGAAAAACCAGCGTCCAAGAAAAGGTTACTCCCCCTTAGAGGTAAGGGGGAGTAACAGCGAATTGGCCACCAGGTGACGCACTACAACCTCTCAGGTCTATTGTGGCTAAGACCACTCAGGAGGAAGGGATGAAGTGATGGAACTAAAAGAGACTAGAGTGGCCACAGGAACATAGGGAACACCGATGACTCGTGCATTCAAAGACATTAAACAAGATATGCCTGTAAATACTAATCGTAAGACGGAGTATTTTTACTGTTTCCGCCCATGTCTTTCAGCTGCTTGGGCGCTGGTTGTTGCTTGAGGCCTCTTATATAGCCTTGTTATGCTCTTAAACCATATTGAACAATCCACGTTCCGAAGGCGAAAGGGGGTGCACATGTAACGTTTAGTTGCAACAAATGAAGTTATGAGTTGCGAACTAGTGATCCCCAAAGTCTCTGGTTGGACAACAATAAGCCACTTCTCTCACCAACTGATACAAAATAAGGTTTAAAAGTCAACCTGTTCTGAGGGAGCGTCGAACGGGGTTTAAGAATGAAGGCAATCCGTTTCGCCTTCTTACTCGCTTGGTATATTGTGCCAGAATGACACCAATGAAAATCATCGTAGGACAGGGTCCCCGTCAAACGTTTACATTTTTTAGCAAAGTCACATCCCAGAAGTAATTTTAAGGTGTCAATGTACCGCTGTAGGAGCCGCCAGAGAGAGCGATCAGGCAATTCGTCATTCTGATGCCCTCGTGCCATAAGGAATATTCTTTCTATTAAGAATACGTCCTCAACATCTGCCCACACCGCCATGCACTAGCAAATACACTTGTAAGATGAGAAGGAAACTGAATGTAAGGCAAATTATGGAAAATAAATCGTGGCAAGCGTAGGGACTGAAGACTAAATTCATGCAAAACGTAATGTTAGTCGAGTATGACTAGCATCGAACTTTGTTCCTCAGAAAGCGAGGCAAGTTACGTTTGTTCGATTCTGTGCCTTGTTTATTCAATGAATGTCCTCTCACTACTATGCATGATAGCATTTCTTCTCACAGGCTTTCGGTTTATATAAACACACGCATAAATTAATGAAAATACCTTTATGAAAAATAACCGCAACTTATGAACCCTGATATAGTGATGCTGCAATTATCAGGTCGTTATAACACACAACAGAAATATAAAAAGTCGTCATTGCTCGGTATCATATCCAAAGGGAAATAACTAGAGTAGAGACAGTAGCTCCAAAGGAAACGAATACTAATTCTAATAATAATTTAAATTAAGGCATTAATTTGGTTTGGCTTAATACAATACTCTTAATACTCAGGTTTGAATGCTGTAAATCAAGCAAGGCCACCCATTAGCGTCAGCAAATATCGCTTCGAAAATGTCCCATTGAAGGACGTTTTAGATTACACGCTTAACTAACATGTTTGATGGTAGCGTATGCAGCAAGTCTCGTTGCCCTTTGTTTCCTGTCACAAGTTCCAATATTGCATGATACTAATTGCGACTCCTCGGCCAGTACTACATATTATTCTGCAATCAGTTTGTCGAATGTCTGCAGAATTAATCCATCTGCTAACGGCTTCTCGAAGGCGAAGGAAGGATGGGAAGGTTTCATATCATGCAGAGAAACTAAAACTGTCTAAAGATAAGAGTAGAGGAACTCAAACTCCACTTAAGGCAATCTATCAAGGAAAACAAACGTGATAAAAACAGCCCGTAAGCTTTGGGACGTAAAGTTGACAGTCCAATCACAAACCTTTCCCTGTGTTGGGGTGCTTTTTCCACAGGGTATTAGTCAAACACATAAAACACTAAGATATAGCTGGACTGCAATTCCACCGGCAATCAATGACTAGGTGGAAAGATATCTTGTGGCGGAACAGATTTACGTCCTAACCTTGTATTGGAAGAAGAAATTGTGCTAGATGAAAAACCACCTCAGCATTCGCCACCGAAACAGAGATACCACGAAAATTCATGGGTTAGAATGGGGTCAGGGACCGAACTCAGGACTTCTCGAAAGTGAGCTACGCACGATACGGCGGCGTCACCTCGCTTGTCAGTACTAAGTAAACTCTTTTTACTTTCTACGCACACATGTACAATGTATATAGTGGATAGAGAAGGTATTGTATTCCCCCCTAATATTCAATATGGAGATTTCACCATATATACAAGTTTTGAGAACCTCTAAATTGAACAGATATTTTAGGGTTTGTGTAAGTGCGTCTTGCTGTGTCTGTGGGGAGCACAGATCAAAAACGAAAAATATTTGACATTTAAGTTCAGTATTTTCCAAGGATGCTACATGAAGTTTCAAAAAAAAAAAAAAAAGCCCAAAAACTAACCTCCCCATGGAATATTTTTCCAACATTTTGATTTTATCAAAAATGGCTCTAAGGCTTTTTAATAAAATGTCATATCTTAAAGATATTTTCATGACAAAGGAAATGTATATCTTGCATTTTCTGGTAAACACTTTTCATTCTGGATGATTTTATAAGTAATTTGCATAACTGAATAATCACAAGAGCTACAAGAAATATAAATCTCATTAAAACACACGATTTATGCCATTTTCATTTTTAGTAGAGTTTACTATTTTCAAGATATTCCGAGTTGTAGGTTTCAGTTTTAAGTTACTTAATTTTTCTCAAACGGGAGACATATTTCTTTACGTCTCTCTTGAGTATTGGAAAATAGAATAGAATGCGAGATATTTTGTTTAAACTTACACCAGCTATTCTACACAATGTGATATTTATGTCGTGTATAAAAGTTGTAGCTTGCATATTTATTTAAATAATGTTTTACTGTCTAAATTCACTGCTCTAATAAAAATGAGCCACGCGATGCATTTTTAAATATAATTGAAATTTCAAGTTTTATAGTTCATGAGTTTACAAATAGATCTACTTTAAACTCTATTTTGGAACAATTATTGCATATCGTAATCTCTAGAACTCTTGATAATAATGCAGGTTGTCTAAAAGTTAATGACAGATTTTATAAGGTTATATTTTCAGTAATACTTAATGTAAATAAACAACCACTTGAAAGTGGGTAGTTTGAAATTTTGTTTTCACGTTACATGAATTAGATGCGAGCACTGCGAGTAATACGGTGATCCTTCGTTTCACACTCAAACATGTTTTGTGTAATGTTCTCAATGACTGTGGTAATGCGCCTTCTTAATTCCGCCAACGCTGGAAGTGGAGGAATGTTAACATTGTCCTTGATGTAACCATCACAGGAAGAATTAACGCATTGTAAGCTTAGGTGAGTGGAGTGGGCATGTGCAGAAGTGTTGTCTACGGCAGTTTCATGACCAATGCAATACAATATATTACCTGGATGCGTAGACTTCCACGACCTGTCTCTTGAATGTGTATTCTTGTGTCGACAAGATGAACGAAACGTCTGCAAGCTGACGCGGCCTTCTCCGGAAGCTAAGAATGATGCAGAGGCCACGAGTGGAAGCTTGCGCAAACACAAACATAAGCGGTATTACGTCATCACTACCGGTGCATGCCCTGTACAGTTCAGCAATGCTGGAATGTAGCAGTTGATTCTCTTACAATTAGTGGGTTCGAATCAAGAAATAAAACAAACACCACCGGGCGTAGTCATACGATCACAAACTATAAAATTAATTTTAATGATAAAGAAAACAAGTTTAAATTTTTGTGGATCGTTTAGTTTATTCCTGTTTACGTACGCTATTCTGATGTTTTGAGGGTCAGATTGTACTGCACTATATTCCAGCCTTCTCAGACTGCTCTAAACCGTAGCATTCTACACCAGCAACTTCCCCAAATAACTGCATTCTTTCGTCCGACAGGTAGAACAAGTTTCTCACTTGATGACACATGAAAATCGGATGTACAACACAATAATTCAAACTTCTCCCCTCCGAAATGTTGGTAGCAAGTATATTACTAGATCACCATTGTTGAAATCATCCAATAATTTATAGAAACCCCAAAAATTGCAGCTTTATTTCCAAAAAGTCATAGAGCCTTAACTAGAATTTACTTTTTATAGGCTCTATAATCATTTTGAAACAAATTAATTAAAATTTGTTTCGTGTAGAGCATTAATATGGAAAAGCGTTGAAAAATGTTTGCAAGAAAACAAAGTTAAAAGTTGGGGGTGCGTATTAATAAGCATGCGTCCAACCATTTATAGCTTCAGACATTTGTAGTTGAAGTGCACCAAGTGTAAAAATCTTGTGTATTCCAGTCACATGCCTTCCTCTAGCTATTTTGAAACAGGTTTTTCTTACAAAAGCTGATCCTTCTCTCTACTTCGTGTTACTCAAAATAAACAGAAGAAAGTAAAATATTAATTGCTTTCCTACAAGTAGGAAGAAAATAAGGGAGTACGCTAGGCTAAAGAGCGTGTCAAATATTTTAAATGCTCTAACTATATGATTTAAATTCATATTGTGTGTTTTAATGATATCTACATCTTTTATATAGTATGTTTTGTGTATATTTTATGGTTCAGTTTTGCAAAAGTCATCCATGAAGAGGTTTTCAGAGGCTATTACCAGAAGATTCAAGATAATATATTTTATAATCCATGTAAATATTTTAATATAGATATTTTTCGTAGTCGAGACGAAACCACAGAATGAGAACCTGGAACGAGTGGTAGACTCGTAGCCAGGCTTGATCGTGAGGAAGTGGACGATATGAAATGCAAACGAAATGGATCTTAGGAAAGGTGATGATGGAGCAATTGATAGAATTGAGTGATGAAGGATCTGAAGAAAACCGCCCAGACGTCGCTTCATCCACCACACATCCCACATGTGGGTGCTTGGGACGAACCTGGGCGAGAGGCGGGAGCTAGGTGGAAGGCACCGTCCCTTTAATATACAATATCTTAATGAAAATCGTTAGAGCCATTTTTCAGAAAATACATTTTTTCAAAATGTTATTCATGTAAAGGCTAGTTTGGTTGGGGGCATTATTCTCAAAATCTTTGTGTCGCATCTTTGGAACATACTTAACTGAAATACCAAATGTTGTATTTTACCAGCTTTTCGTTTTTGAACTATCGTATTCAAAGACACAAGAACCTTTTTAAAATAAAGCGTTTTTATACAGGGAACCCTATATGTACTTCCGGGGAAATCTCAGTATCAAATTTTTGGGTGAAATGCAATACCTTCTCTATCTACTGTGTACATTGTATACAGATGCTAGAGAAAGTAAAATCTTCCTTTAAGTTTAGAATATTTTACTGCGATAAAATATTCTTTTAAGCTTCCACAATTTTTGGTAGAATTTTAAGATGCATCACCTTGAGAGTTTCTCTCTTCAGTGACCTAAAATATAACAAACCCTTGGCATCAAGAGATATGGAAGTAAAAGTTTGTAACAAGAAACCCCTAGACAAGGGAATTACACCACCACAGGGTTCTTGAATTCACCTCACGTTTACAACTTTTCCTTTAGCAGAATAAAAGGGGATGGTGAAAATATAATCAGTTTACGTGTAATCCGCTAACGTAGATCTTGCGTTTTTATAATGAACACTCGGAGGGCATCCATCTCCAGGTCGAATATCAGATTACAAGGGAAGGAGACCAGGGTTCTGGAAGGAATTAAAATTGTAAAATAATGCCAGGACTTGATTGCGGGCAGGGGGGGGCGCGAGAGGAGAAACCAGAAGGTGTTGCAAATCTATAATCTGGAGTAGGAGTTCTGAAGCATCTGCCGTCGTTATCCACACTCAAACCATATGTCAAAACAAAAATGCAGACAACAGCGGCCAAGAGGAATAGGGCCTCTGAACCAAGTGAGGACCCAATTTTTTTTAAGGAATTCAGGGAATAGGGATGAGTACGGCCAACAGCGGAATAATGAGGGAATTTGGGATGCATAGTGAAATGCTAGAGTGCAAACTCAGAGCAGATGAGAATCGTTCACGGAAACCACTCTAATTAGGGAAGTCTGCTACCGTGAACAGCTGAGAATGGAAGGCAATTCGACGTGAGCATCAAAATTAAAGAAAGGGTTGGCGGACATTGGGATGGGATGCATTTGAATGGCGGGGCAGGCAAACAGACGGATTATTTGGAGAAAAATTTAGAATTGCCTCTATGATATTGGCAAGCAGCAAATAATTGTGCAATGCTCGGAGAAGGTTTTATTGGAAGTACAGTCTGAGCAAAACAGGTACCAAACTCAGAGATTGGCTCGCGTGGAATAGACTAGGAGCATGGTTGATGGTAAAAATTATTGACGAGACTGGTATGAGAATCTGACTCATTTGCGAGGAGGAAGAGTCTTGGACCCACATCTTGGCAAGATTTAGGGGGTACGGAGGAATGGAGGGAAAAGTATTTACCGCGATCCTTTACCACCGCAAATGTAGAGTTAGAAGCATGTTGGACATTACTGGCAGGCACGGAAGACTCGGGACGGCTAGGTATATTTCTGCTCAAGACAAGATTGTTAAAATCTATGAAGGCTGATGATAGGAGTTATACAAATACCGATTATAATGTTTTTACATATATTTATGTCATAATTTGTTGTGTTAGTATTGTGTATATATTCCTTTTAAATGTATTTGTATACTATAATAGGGTACATTAATGCATCTAAATACGGTTTATTCTGTCTTTTAAATTTATGTCGCTGTGTTGACTATCTTTGTCCTTTTATTTTCGTGTTTACTCTTAATTTCTTGTTTTTTTTAATATTGCTTATTATTTTGTGTATTGTAAGAGCATGTATGGTCTGTGGACCCGTGCGATTGATGAAGATCAATGTATGCATACTATTATTTCAATAAATGCACATATGAATGGATGAATTGAATGATTGATTATCGATTGATTGAGGGATCGATTCATTCATTGACACTGACGACCGGGTAAACCCGTTCTGGTGGGCGATGTGTGCAAATGCGAACATACTACACGAGGGGTGGGTATGGTTTCAACACTGCGTGTCTCTTTATTTATTTCCATCCTACCGTTAACACCCTCTTATGTACTTGATACTTGGTTACAACAAGTACTGAAATAAGCAGCAGATCGTACGTTTTCTTGGTCTTACAAAATTATGGATATCATAATTGAAATCAATTTTTCATCTACAGAAAACCTAAGATTGCAAACTAAAGAACGTTTGTTTTACTCACTGTTTTGTCATTATTTAAAAGGAAAACAAATTTCTTCCTTCGGATTGCATTTTTAAACTCAAAGTTATTTTATAAGCAGGCGCTTTATGATCAAAATATAATTAGATTTTAGTTTAAATATCTTTTTATTTATCTATTATGCTACCAAACAACATAAGTAGTTACAACACTTTGTGGTCATTCTCCGACTACTACGTACTACTTCAGCAGATCTCTCGGGGTATGCGTGGATGAGAAGAGAATATATAAGTTAAATTGTCTAGAAGCTAATATCCGACTCTTTGAAGCAGGTAGCGGTATGTTTCAAGGCGAGCAATAAACCTTTCCTTAAACTAAGCACGAGAAATTGTATGTGCCATATTAATTCTCCCAACTTCCACAATATTAACACTGTTGTGTTGTAGAACATTGGTTTTTGTTGTAAAGTAACCAGCTTAAGTTGCCGTGACTCACTAAACTGCTTATCGGCTAATCCGTTTGCGTTTCCTCTTAGTCGGTGTCGAACGACTGAATTACTTCAGGACTATTGACTGCCAAAAACATTGTTAAAAGCTGTAAAGCGCAGTAATTTTCCTAATAAATGGTCCTTTACTAACCTAATTCCCACCTACTACATGCTCCACCAAAGTTCCTGCGTTCTATAGATTGCCAAACGTTCATAGTAGCTTCTGAGAAAATATTTTATTTTTTGACTGATTAAATTCTCCCCCTTCCTTTATAATTCCCAAAAAATAAGTATGTGCGTTTTTAGCAATCTTCCGATTTCTGACCTACAGATTTAAGCAGCTCTATCGCAACGTTTAATTACAATCGGATTCAAATATCAAGCTAATTAGTTCACCTCAGCGCATACTTGTCTAATGTCCTGACACAGTGACAGGACTACTCCCTATTTAGACTTTTAATAATTAGGCCACCAGAGCCTAATTATCTCAACACTTATCAGGTTTTCCACTATTTCTTCCTCAAACTACTATAGATTCAGATATGTCGACTTGGTGTTATTTGTTCATCAATTTTAAAAAGAGTTTATTTCTATTGTTGCTTACACTACTTTATTTCCTCGATTATATTTGGAAATCCCAGTTTATTCCTTATGATTTGATTTGGAATACACTCCCATTAAAGGCCTCAGGAATCTCTTTTGCTGAACTTCAAGCCTCTTCCCATCCTATGTTCTTGAAATCCAAGTTTTGGAACCAAATATCGTCGATTTCGCAATCTTATGTAAAACAGTAACAAAATATTTCATTAAATTTGGTATACTCAATTTTGTGCACTATACTGCATCAGTGTACAGTACGTAGGGTTTAAGTTGAACATGATCATTTTTCTGCTGCCTATGAGGTAGAGTGTTAATGATGACCAAGAGCTGAAAAACCCTGTCACAGTCATCCTTCAGTACCTATTCCTCTCTCAGTATCAATTGCAATTGTATTAATACCAGTTGTAGTTGTGTTTTGTCAGTGATATATGGAAAGTATGCTGGCATCTTTCACCACGATTGCTTTGCTGGCTTTCGTATTGTTCCAAACGGGTGTTGTGAAGCGAGAGAAATTGAGAGTTGAGATTAGGCAGTTAAGGATTACTGTCATGTGGAATATATTGCTCTCTCTCTCTCTCTCTCTCTCTCTCTCTCTCTATACATACCATGTTTTAAGTAAAAGCAAATACACAAAAGATGTATTCTTTGTACATTACCCTGTTCATATAAAGTGTGATTGTTTTATCTACCTTAATTGAATCGATAAAAATTAAGCTCTATGTATTTAATTACATATCTTCTTCTATGGCTGCATGCAGGATTCGGAAACAATAGTCAGCTATTTATATGATATGCTTTTATTTGTCCTCAAGACATTGTGAAGGAAAAGTAGAAATATATCATGCTCAAGCGTTCATATAAGTACATATGTAATCTATACCTAAGTTGAAGATAAACGACAAATATTGAAAACGATGTTTATGGTTACCTTATAAAAAGTGCACATTTCAATGCGTTCTTTCATAATTTACAATTACATAGCATTCAATACAGAAACATTTAAAAATGTTGGCTATATTTTCCATGTGCATAATTCAAACATGACATTCTAAAAGCTTTAGAGTGAGTTTGTAAAAAATATGAAACATTTTCTATGTAAAGAATTGTTTGTTTTAGGGAAATTCCTTGCACATCTTTGATTTTTTCTTTGAAAGACGGTAAATTTATAGTATTTCAAAATAAAGAACTAATAATGTGATGTAACAGGAGACAGGTTTGGTTTCTTACCTTGTAGTTTAGGCAGTAACACATTGTCAAGAAGTCAAAGAGATGATAATAGGTATAAAATATATATAACACACAATAAAAACTAAACTAAAAAAACATATCTTAATTAAATACTCTCTGTAGCAATGTATTAGAACAAGAAATTAGACTTTGCAAAAAAGTGAGTAAATTGGTAGTCATTGAAATGCTGATATACAGAAAGAGTTACGCAAAAGTAATGAAATGTCATATATAAAGAGTCCTCCAAAAACAAACTCTGAAAACTATTTGGGAAAAGAGAAAAACTTAATAGACATTGGAAGAGAACAAACAGTATACAAAAATATGCATTGAATGAATGAAAATGGTGGCTTAAAATATTTGGAGAGATAATGGACAAAATGGATCATATTGAATGAGAAAGAATAAAGCGCAAAACAAAGAAGGAAGCAAGCAATGTTTATAACAATGTAGCTGTCGTTAGTAGTATTTTGGTATTTTTTTCACAAAAAGAACATGAATATTTAATTAAGATATTTTAAAATGGTGTATAAAAATCTATTACAACTTTTCAGAAATATGCGTTATTGATCATTCCGATTACTTAAAAGCATTATATTGGTATCAATGGAAAGAGAAACCCAAAACTTTTGTTATCTTGATGAATGTATTGCATATTTATTAATTCCATTGCTAGGAGACAGTATAACAGAACAATGGTTGCAAACGAACAGAGGAGGACATTTTGTGTGCTAGATTTTCACATATCCCAGTCACTTTACAACAAAATTTTAGAAGAAAATTTGGTGTTGATCCACCCGTGGGCCCAGTATCCGTAAGTGGTACGCTGACTTCAAAACAAGGGGATTCATCTGTAAGCGGAAGTCAACCGGTCGTCCATCAGTAATTAAGGCAAATGTGGAGCTTGCGAGACAGATTTCACCTAGCATAAAAATTCATAAATGTTCAACTGGGTCACCAACAAAACAATATTTGAGTTTCTCTTTCCATTGAAACATATCAATGTTTCTTAGGGTCACCTAGCGATAGTTATTCAAATTTGTAATCGAAAAGATTAAAACTATTCTCAGAGACAGGGGACGGGGTCGTTACATCTACTGTTCCCTCACGACTGGACAGGCTACCACTTCCACCTTCCTGTGTTGTCTCTTCTTTTCAAAAACCGGTTTGGAGAGTATGTACTGATTACGCCTAAAGGTAAATATGCATTGAACTTAACTCTTTACATACATCAAATGCGCTCCTTAATATAACTGATCATATTCGAACCACATTAATCTGAGAAGACGAATGTTGAGTCCCGAGATTAATTTAGCATAATTTCACTGATTTCATTCATCGTCAGATGTGACCAACCAGGTTAAAGACGTTAAGCTAAAAAAAATGGTAAAAAAAAAAAATGAAACGAAAATAAAAATAAAAAAGTATGTGTGCATAATAAAATCACAAACTTTGTAATTAATAAAACAAACCATTCTGAACAGAAACAAAGAAACAAAAATGTATTTTTCTGTGAAATAATGTTGACAGTTGAAGGCATATTCAGTGTGGTGTTCTGAACAGCAATAAAAAACAAAAAGCCAACTTTAATTATACACACTTTATAAAGGTCACTTTTATAGCTCTAAAAAATGCAAATATTATCCAAGATTACGGGTTCAAAGCCAGTGGAGGGTGGTGGACTTTTTTTGAACAAAAATGTTTGGCATAACTTCCTTCGTAAGGAATGGAAGTGTTGGTGTTTAATTTTATTTGCGTAAAGGAACCCTATACTTTAAAAGAAAAAAACTCTGTCCTGAATTCGCCATTTTTATGTAAATTATGATTTCGTCCTATAGTGTCATCTATGGGCGTTGAGTTGTACCATGTGGCAAACTCCCAAACTAGAATTTCCTGATCAAGAAACCACTGTACGCTTTATAGCACGAACAAACTTCAGCTTGAACAAGTGGAATTTGTACCTTTTGAACTATTATTTATTTACTCAATTTACATTTAACACATTTAGTAAGCAAGCTATAAATGTACAACTTCAACTTGTAATACTTTTGTTTCTAACTGCAATTTTTAGCTCTCAAAATTACACAATATTTTACTAGGCAGGTTTATTCTCCGATTTGGAATTTCTGTTTACTCTCCCAAAGGTATTTATTTTTTATTTGTATGAAATGCTAATTTGTAAACATTTTCAGAGCGATGGTTATTAAAATCAAAGCATTAATTTCCCTGTGGGTCACAAATCCCACGTAAATATTAATTAAAGCTCACAGATGGTGGAAATCTGGACTCATACTGGCTAGTATATTTACCTCACATTTGTGTATACGATCAATTTTGCATCACATTTAATGCCTTAAGCTCGAATATAAGCAACGGATCTGTTTATTGACATAATGCAACTATAACCGCATTGTCACTGTAACTTTTAGTTATAGAAATTTTATTGAGTATCAAAAATTTAATGTGGCTCAGATTTTTGGGCTCTTAACAAAACATTTAGTGACCAAGATAAAACGTTTAAGAACAGTTCCAGGTACACTCTGCAAATAATACCTACATCTGATGTGTTACATTCATTTGAATTTTCTCCCTCTGTCAATTAACAGTATGTAAACAAATTATTCAAAATCATTTGTATTTTATTTTAATCCAGATAAAGCTCTCCTGAAGTATCACATTTTACATATGTTTACATATTTGCATTATAAATCGTTATGCAAAGATACAAAGGGCATAGCGACAGTAAAATGTTTAACTAGACTTATGCACCATTAAATTCCGTTCGCGAGAAACAACTGAACATCAAACAGAATTTGAAATAATCAGCAAATATTGAGCAATTCGTAATTCCTTCTCGGAAATAATTACAGCTCAAAATAAGGTGTGTGTTTTAAACAGAACTACATTGTTTTGTCCCACTTATACTAGCTACACATGTTATACACAATTCTTCACAAATGGAGAGAACTTAACAGATTATTCCAAGAAAGTTTAAAATATACATTTTGTTTCTCATCTTTAGTATATATTATTTTATTCAAAATCATTGGTTATTTTTGTGAAAATATAATATTTCGAAAAATATTCCACGTAAACAGCAGTTCGTTTGGGAGGGGGTGTTGCTGAAAATCTTCATGTCGCTCTTACTATTAGAGAACTACTAAATTTTCATTCATTCTAGTTCATTTGTTTTTTATAAACTAATGCAATTTCATAAAATAATTTTATTTCTATATTTTGTTTTACTTTGTCCTTATGATGGTCCATAAATATGGAAAGTTTTTTTTTTTCCAAATAACAAAATATATAGCCACCTAGTGTATTCTAAATTTTACACTCAAAGACATTAATAATATGCCTGGAAATACTTCTCGTAAGACGGGGTCCTTTTCGCTGACCTCGCCCTTGTCTTTCACCTGTTTGCTCTGCTCTAAAAAAGGGCATTGAATAGGCCATGTGGCCATGGTAAGGGGATGGAACGGCTGCGATGAAACGTAACTTGCGACAAATGAAGTTCTGAGTATTGAACAAGTGATCCCTAAACTTTCTAGCAGAGATAATCCAACCTCCACACCGGACGATGCAAAATCAGGTTAATCTTTTCTCTGCACTTCATACTGAAGTTCTAATGCCAAGGTAATAGGCGCACATGGTAGACAGAATTAACACACCGCTTACACAAGTCAAGTTCTGATGAAGCTTCAAGAAGAAATTAATATTACCAAACTTATAAATAATAAAGATATTCAATCCAACAGTAAGGTTATAACAATAGAAGATCTTAATCTAATTAATTCCCATTCAATAAAACAAATTATATTTTATATATCACAATGAAAAAACTAAATTTAAATTATGTTGACGGTTGGATTGCTCAATCTGTTTTACCTTTTCTTACTCCCTTTGTAGCAAAGATTAAAAATACTTATATACTTAAATACTTATTCAAAGACAGGGTGTTTTTGCCGACTTCAACCAGGTTTTCCACCTATTTTCTATTATCTTGAAAGCATGTTGGACAGGTCAGGTTACCGAAGGGAAGGGTAGGACATGAAAGGTAACTTGCGATAAACGAAGTTCCAATTGCGAGTTTGTGATCCCTAAACTTTTGATTGGACAATTCTCCACTTCTCTCACCGGGTGATACATAATTAGGTTAATATTTTCTCTCGGCTATACACTGAAGTTATAATGCCAAGGTAATTCGCGCACGTGATCTGCTAAATTAATATACTGCTTATGCAAGTCAACCTATTCTGAGGGAGCGTCGAATAGGTTTTAGGAGTGAAGGGGTGAATTTCCCAATAAGTATTGCCTTTTCTTACACGTGAGGTATGTTGTACCAGAACGGCATCAATGAAAATCTAAGTACCTCAGTCTCCGTCAGCAAACTCACAGCGATAGGCGTATTTTTATTGTCTTTGACTGTACCATGTACGACTTAGCTTGGTTTTTCTGTAGCAGTCTGTTGCCCAACCCGGCTCGAAAGGTGGTCTTCCTATTAATTACCAGTTTAATAAAAAAAATTTGTTCCGCGTATACAGCATTTCATCTGAAACATAATCATGGATATTAATTTCAAAATTGCAATCTAAATTAAAAAGCAACCACGACTTCAAGTGCTCAGAAGGCTGCCTGATGTTCAAAATTAAATAAGATCTGAAATAAGGTAATAAGGAGCAAAATGTAATATTGGCGCTCTAAAGTGGATTATACACGTAATAAACAGCTAACCTGGTATGACCAAGTCCGGAGAATACAGCTATTGGAATAGATCAGAAAGAAGAGGAAGAGAAGATGAGCAAGAACATGATGGAAGAAAACCAATTAATCATATTGGATGAATATTAGCAGACATATATAGTATCAACTTTCATTACAACTATTAAGCTTAAAGGATTGGAAGAAAGAGGATGGAAGGTTGAATAAGAATGAAGAAACATATCCTATGTGTTCCTTTCACACGATTCTCTCTAGAATATCAAGTTAGTATTTTCGTTTTTTTCGCTGTACACACACACAGACACGCACGTAAAATGCCTTTTTTCGGACTCAAGGAACTCAAAACATATATTTCCGGTAAAATCGCAACATATAATTTTTGGGTGGAATACAATTCCTTCACTCGCTATTGTACATTGTATGCATTTACGTGCTAGGGAAAATAAAAATGGATACAGAAAGATACCCATAATATAAATCTCTGAAACTATTGAGATTCTTACAGGATGGATTTTCAAAGCTTTCAAGTACAGTAGTATCCAATTACAAAATAATAAACGTAATTTATTTTAAAAAATAGCTTTTTCTTAGGTAATGTAATTTTATTTGAAATGTATTTGCAATTAATTTAATTATTTGATGATTATGTTATACTTGTGACGAACTCTGAAATAATTTTCCAATTTGGTTCATTCTTTCCACTCACTCGCAGGAAACTACAGCTGGAAATATCAACAATATGGTAATTAGAAGGAAAACACTCAAATCGTATACGTTTGTTATCAATAACAAAATATTAGAGCTAACTAATAACTTTAATAATCTTTGACACGAAATCTCATATGTAGCATAATATTTCAATTAGATAATTATTAAATTTAATAGAGCAATAGGTACTGTTAGCAATCTGTCAGCAACATTTTTAAACCATCATAATAAGTATATAAGAAAAAAAATTTACAAAACATAGTGCAGTATGTTACGGTAGTGAAACCTTGACAATCCTTATTGTTCATCCATAAATACTAATGCACAAATTAAATTTTGAGACATACAATGGCATGCCTGTAATCGGACGATACACGGAATTCTGGTATCATAAAATAAAGGGAATGATTTTCTCTAACTGTTGCGCAAATTTTTTGTTTGCAAAAGATTTTTCTTTTATCTACATATTGCTGATCGAGATAAACATTAGCAGAATGTGTCTTATTGTTTTCTTGTAAGTAGAAGGGAATTAGGGGAATACACTAGGTTAAAGCGATAAGTAAATCTTCCAAAACCGACCGCTATGTGAAACAATTTATATTATGTTCTCTTTGCTTGCTAGGAGTAAACAAAAGAGACGAAAAGAAAGGAGACTTCCCGTTTGAAAAAAGCTAAAGTAGCTTAAAATTGAAACGAATAGCATGAAATATCTCGGAAACAGTTAAATGTAAGGAAAAAAGAAAAAAAAAAGAGCATCATCCAGAATGAAGAGGTTTTTAGATACTATTCCCCATAAAATAAGGATCTATATTTTGCTTGTCATAGAAATCTCTTCAACATATGGCATTTTGATCAAGATTGTTAGAAACATTTTTGAGAAGATAAGATTTTTGGAAAAATGTTCATATAACGAATAATTGGGCGTCAAGGTATTTTCTTAAAAATACCTGTGTCGCATTCTTGAAAGATACTGAACATAAATAGCAATTTGGTATTTAACAGATTTTTTATTCTGTCAATGTTTATCTTGATTACCATAACGTGGATGAATACTGTTTTGTTAGGAAATATTGTTTATGGAATAGTTAGACTATGTCATGAGGATGGAACAAATTTCCTTTTTTTTTAACATTTTATCTCCTCTAATAGCAGTGTTAACTAGTTCTTAAGTTCACATATAATGGCTATTTCCGTGAAATATGGACACCAAATTCATGTATGGAATGGAGTACTTTCTTTGCCTAGCATAATTAACCGATGGAGTTTGAGGGAGATTAAAAAATATCTTGTGTGTTCCATTCACATAACTTTCTCTACCTCTCTGCAAAAAAATATTGTTAAAAAGCTTATACTTCTATTTACTTCATGCTAATCGAGAAAAAATTAGCAGAAATAGTATTATCACTTGCTTCCTTGTAAGTAGAAGCGAAATAAGGGAGTACCATAGGTTAAAAGCTGGTTGCTATGTGACAGGAGTTTAATTCCTGTGTGAGAAAAGTATGTTCAAACTATATCAAGGAATATCTAAAAAACGATCAACTCCAAGAAAAAAATGTAAATTACATAAATTGTGTGTTTTAGCGTACTCTACATTTTTTGTGTGGTAAGTTTTTGTCCATCTGTTACGGTTTAGCAGTTATACAAAATTCCGTAATATTGATCCAGAATAGTCTTCAGAGGCTATTCATAGAAAGTTCAAGATATACACTTTATTTGGTAAGCAAATATCTTAAATATAAGAGACTTTAATCAAAATCGTTAGAGCCATTTTTAAGAAAATAAAAATGGCTCTAACGATTTTGATTAAAGTCTCTTATATTTAAGATATTTGCTTACCAAATAAAATGTATATAAGAAAAAAAAATGTTCGAAATGTTTTCCATATAAAGGGTAGTTTGGGGTAGGGGTGCTTTCTTGAAAATCTTTGTGTCGCATCCTTGGAAGATGCGAAACTTAAATACGAAGTTTGGGCTTTAACGGTCTTTTCATTTTTGAGCTATGCTGCCCAAACACCCCTCCCCCCACACACACCCACACACAGAGCCAGACACCCACATGGCCATTTTTCTAAAAATGCTTTGTTTGAGTTCAGGGGTCTCAAAGCGTATATTTCCGGTGAAATCTCTGTTTCAAAATTTTAGGTGCAGTACAATACCTTATCTATACACTATGTACATAGTTCGTATAGAGAAATTAAAAAAATGAGAAAAGAGTCGTGGTTATGGTTTACCTCTCGTGATACGGGCTGATGAAGATGTAGAGGAAAACAGAGAGAGAGAGAGAGAGAGAGAGAGAGAGAGAGAGAGAGAAATAAGATGAGGCTAACCATCATAGTTAATGTAATAACATGAGTGGAGCTGCGGGCTCTGCTAGTTTACGTATAAAGAACCGGTTTTCTACATTTACGATGTAATTTCACGAGCTGTTAACTGGCCTTACTCGACCCTGCTCTTGAGTTAGCACTAAAGAAACAAGTTTTGCGATGTTTCAGCATGGAACCTCATGCACCGTTGAATTGCGAAGCGATGTTACGTAAATTCCCCTCTCACAACGAAACTTGGTTAATACTGAAACAGCTTTTAGGCCATCAAAAGCACTTGTGCACTATCTATCATGCACTCAATGACTGCAGTGGTTCTCTAACATCACGAGCTCTATGCATAGTAGAAACCTCTCGAAAACTCGAGTAAATTATCTTTTTCTTTTCAAAACTGTGTTTTCTGCATTTAATTTTATTTACTTCCTTTCTCTAGCACGTATGTATACTCAAAGACAATAAAAATGCGCCCGAAAATACTCATTAAAAGACGGGTAATTTTTGGTGACTCCGCCCATGTCTTTCACCTGTTTGCTATGCTCTTAAAGAACATTGGACAGAACACGTTAACAAATAAACCCACGATGCATTAACAATTAAAATAATAAATTGGCCTGAAGAGGACAAATAAGCCCTAAACTGCCATGGAAGTGAAATAAACCCGCATGTTGCTTGCTTGCTACACGTTACCGAAGGAAATAGAATGGTCATGAAACGTAACTTACGACAAATGAGGTCTGAGTTGCGAACTGGCAATCCCTAAACTTTCTGGTTGGACAATAATCCACACCTCTTACCGGGTGATACAAATTTAGATTAATGTTTTCTCTGCGGTACAAACTGAAATTTTAATGCCAAGTTCATTCGCCCATGTAGTTGACAAAATTTACACGCTGGTTATACAAGTAAACCTGTTCTGAGGGAGCATCGAGAGGGGTCGAGTGATGAAAGAATGACTTGCCCAATCGGTTTTGCTTTTTCTTACTCGGGCAGCATGTTTTACCAGAACCAATGAAAATCGTGGAAAGACCCGAGTCCCGGCACACATTCATATTTGTTTGCAAAATCGCAACGCTAGGCGTATTCTTAATGTCTTTGAGTGTACAATGCACATAGATGGAGAAGTGTTTGTATTCCACCCAAAAAGTCAATACTAATATTTCACTAGAGATATGTGTTTTAAGGAATTCTGAATCCAAAGAAAGCATTTTTTAGAAAAACACCCAGCATGTATGTAGACAGAATATATCAAACGAAAATTCGCTTAAATTGCTAAACCTTATTCTCAAGTTCAGCAACTTCAAACAATACGAAACAAAGATTTTCGAGTAAATTTCCCCCAAAATTACCCTTGGAACATTTTTCGAAATTTTCGATTTTATAAAAATCGCTCTAATGATTTTGATGGTACTGCACAATTCATCTTAATTCTGAATGGCTTTTGCATAACTGGTAAATAAGAGATATATAGATACAAACTTCCTACACAAAAAATGTACGTATATTGTACACAATTTATTTTCTAAAGCTAACTATTTCTTAATGGGAAACCTCATCCCTTTTGTTTTATTCATATCATAGAAAGAGAACTGAACTCCAATAATAATCACTTAGCAACAGATTTTGAAAGGTTTGAATGTTTCGTTAGCCTAGAGTATTATCTTGTTTCCCTTGTATTTATCAACAACTAAATAATAAGACCATTTCTGTTAGTGTTTATGTTGATCAGCATAATGCAGATAAGAGAAAAATCTTTTGTAAGAGTAGATTGTTTGCAGAACAGATACAGAAAGTCACGTGCATGGAACATTACTTTTTACACTTATCTATAAGAACGTAAAAGAATCTTTTATTTCGATATATAGATTTCATCCCAGGTCACTTTTCAAGCTCTTGAACAAAAGCGAATACAGTAGGCTAAAGCGATAGTCAAATCTTTTAAAAGCTGGTCGTTAGGTGAACAATTGAAGTTTGGTTTCCTTTGCAAGGCCAGCAGTAAATAAAAGTGATGATAGGAAAGATAACCCTATTTGACTAAAGTTACGAGGTTTAAAATTGAAACCAACAGCAAGGAATAGCTTGGAAACGGTCAACTCTGCAACAACATGTATATAACATAGCTTGTATGTTTTAACGGAATCCGCATTTTTGTGCAGCAAGTTTTGGTCTATTTCTTACGGTTTACTAGTTATACAAAAGTCAGAAAAATTTATCCAGAATGAACGGGTCTTCAAAATCTATTCCCAGAAAATTCAAGATATGCATTTTGTTTGTGATGGATGTATATATATATATATATATATATATATATATATATAAGCATTTGCATCCAAATCATCAGACCAATTTTGAGAAAAGGAAACATTTTGAAAATTATTCCATTTAAAGTGTCGTTAGCGTAGGAGGATTTTCCTGAAAATCTTCGTGTCGCTTCCTTGGAAGATACTAAACTTAAATATCAGGTTTCGTATTTAAAGATATTTTAGTTTTGAGTTATGCTGTTAACATATACACACGGACCTTTTTCTAAAATTTTTGTTTTTGGACCCACAGGACCTCAAAATATATATTTCCGTTGAAATCTTGGTATCGAATATGGAACAGATTCCCTTCTCTATACACTATGTACATAGCACATGTAGACAACATAGAGCATTTGCGTTGCCTTGGCTGAGTGGGTAGACCGCTCACTCTGCCCAAAGCGCCTCGGGTTCAATCCCAAGGGACTGTACGTGTGATTATTGGACAAAGCGGCGTCTAGGTGGCGTTTCTCTGGTTTCCCGCGTCCATAGTCGTATTTGCTTCATCATCGTTTCTATAATTCATTTTGTCTTCACTTTTTCAAATGAGATTGCCTTTACTATTTATTTTTTCATTCAGGTCATGCAAGGAAAACATAATTCAAGGCCACCCCAGTGATCCGCTCTTAAAACGTGACTATAATTCGGTCTTATATATTCCCTTGTGTTCCTTGTTGCACATTTACATTTTACAGAATATTATGTGTGACGATTGTTTTTAAAAACTCTGCTGTGCTCCATTCAAATTACTGTTGAAAAGCTTATTCTTCATGCTAATCGATTAAAATATTAGCAGAAATGGTCTTAATATCTTCTACTTTCTACGGAAATAAGACAGTACACTAGTCCACAGCGATAGTCAAATTTTCGGTTGTTTTGAGATTGAAATCAATTTCCTTGCATGACCAGGAATGACAAATTCCCATATAAGAAACGTTTGAAATGTTTTAAAACTGAAATCAATAATGAGGTATATGTCGTACATGGTGAATTTCACAAAAAATGTATATGTCATGAATAGTGCATTTTAACGAGTTCTACAATTTTGATACAGTAGGTTTTTGTCCATCTGTTGTTCAACATTCAGAAAACTTCATGCAGTATTAAGAGGTCTTTAGAGGCCATTCCCAGAAAACTATTTGTCATGTAAATATTTTCAATACAGGGTATTTTGATCAAAACTGGTAGCTATTTTTGATAAAATCAAAATGTTCGAAAATTGTTCTATATAAGGGGTAGTTTGGGGTGGACGGATATTCTTTAAAGTCTTCTTGTAGCAAACATGGAAGATGCTATTCTTAAATGCCAAGCTTGGTATTTTACTGACTTTTCAGTTTTGATAATAGTGTTTACAGACGAATGGACACGTACTAAATATACTTTTTCTGTATAGGAAGTACCCTAGAAGATATATTTACGGTGAAATTTCTGTATAGAGGCTTTGCATGCAGTTCAGTAGCTTCTACACTATGCAGAGAAAGTAAAAATAAGTATTTTAATTTTTTCGCATTATTTCTTACTTATGAAAAGTTCTGTATATCAGTGTGTTTTGGTTGTGCCCCGTTTGCAACGGTTCCAGATTTTTAGTTTTATCCAGGTTAATCACTTCCAAAAATTGCTCCATTAATATTAATTTCCTACATATTACTTATTTCGTTCAATTTATAAATCGTTTTTTCGGATCACTCACTTTTTTGGGATAATCACCCCCCCCCAAATAAAATCCATATACGCCCATGGTGTTCAACAGTCAATGCCTAAATCACGTACGAATAAGTATCAGCCGGTCTCTGTGGCAATTTCAGCACCTACACTAATAATTTAAGCATTAATAATACTGCTCTCTGACAGAACTATACCAGGTATTGATAGCGATTTGTAATCCTGTCGAAAAATCCCACGTTCTGATGATATTGTCACAACTGTTCTGTTACCAACATCTGTAACATGTCGCACAATTTGTGTAATCTGATCGCTCATTGATGTTCCACTGTCACCAGTGTTACTATTCCTGTTTACAAATAACAGCTGCTACTCTACAACTGAATCAGATCTGTCATCGGATTGCTCTCCTGAACAATGTCGTCATATGTACATAGGTTCTCATTTACACTCCTACCGGTAGTGATGACCCCTTTTTACCCCAACCTATTCGATCACTGGATCGAGTGAGCTTTGTATCACTTGACTCCCTGCAAGCGACCCCCCCCCCTCCTCCCTCGTGTACTGGGCTTCTTTTGAATGACGCGACTGACAACTCGCCGCTCCCACGTAACTATCATACTAATCCGTTCGTGCAATAGCGGAGCACCGGTCCGTTTCTCCCGTGGATAATTCTAACGAAGCGACATAACATTTAGATACCTCTTTTCACATAAAATTTATTAGAAGTGAGCTCCTCTGCCGGGTACCTGTTGAGCACATTGAATGCACCAACAATTTCTGCAGCTGAAACATGGAAAACACGTCCAACACTCTTATTATTCGACTCTATAGGTATATTTTACTTTATCTAGCAGGTATGTACATAGTAGTTAGGGAAGATGTATTCCACTTAAAAATTGATATCAGCGGAACGTATGTTGACGTTCCCCGAGGACAAAACAGACAAAGATCCGCGCGTATGTATGTGAATGGACAGCATAGCTCAAAAGCGAAAAGACTGTTAAAACACAAACCTCTATTTATGCTTAGAATCTTCCAAGAATGCAGCAAGAACAATTTCAAAAAAATCCCCCCACTGCTCACTACATTTTTCATGGAAAAATGTTCGACAATTTTGTTTGTTTCAAAAATGCCTCTAATGATCTTGATTAAAATACAGTTTATTAATGATATTTACAACACAAAATACATATTTTAAATTTTCTGGGCATAGCCTCTGAAGACCTCTATTCTGGATGAGTTTTGCAGACTTTTTCACAACGGTTAAAGTCTAAGAGATATAAAAAAAACGTAAATCCAAAATATATAGATCCCATTAAAATACACAATTTATTTCATATATGTTTTTCTTGCAGAGTATTTTAGATGTTTTCCTCGTTATTGTTTTCAGTTTTAAACTACCCAACTTTTCTCAAACGGGAGCATATAAAACGATCCGAACATCAATTATCTCACATAGCAACCAGTATTAAAAGAATTAAATAACGCATTAATCTAAGCATATTCATTTATTTCTCTTCTATTTACAAAGAAGCAAGTAGTAAAATTGATGCTATTTTTTTATCTCGATTAGTATTATGTTGATAAAAGAGTATGTTTTGTAAGAATAGTTTGTATTTGGAATGTAGAGAAAGCTATTTGAATGAAACACATCAGATGTTTTTAATTAAAATTATTTTCAAAGATAATCGCATACTATGGATATGAGAGTCAATAATCAGTAAATCAGTCATTAAACGCGATGTAAAGAGAGCGACAGCAATTTTCCTGATCATCTTTATACGTTAGCATTCTTTTGTGTAATTTTCCCTGATTGCTATTAGCTGTCTACGATTGTCTCGACTAATATGGCTTCTTTTAAGGTCACAAATTATTGGAGAGAAATTCTAATAAATCATAAATGGTTACTAATGAACAAAAAAATTGTACTTAGGTAGATTTTTGAAATCAGAAGCAGATGTCTAAAATAGGGGAGTTTTTTCGAGAGGTAGAGAGGAAATGGAAATGTACAATTGAAAAACATGGTATCTACACCTGGTTCAAGATGAAATGGGATATCTATATAATATTAAAACTTTGTATAGTGAAATAGTTGTGGCCCGGCCAACTAACCAGGATTAAGGTGTTGCATCGGTGAAATTTGAATTAAAACTGTGACAAATTAAAAAATAATTCTGTTTCATAAGAAAATGATATGAATTCTAAAATGTAAGAATTTTTTTTCGCACTTAGTGCACAATTAACTGAAGCTATTAATGGGTGGCCGCAAGCTTATTTATAGACACTGCGAATTTTAATCTTATTTTCTCACGAACCTTTTGCAGCACTTTTCTCTCAAAAGCATATTAAAGAAAATGGTGATAACTTTTCGAGACAATATTCCAACTTTTCTAAATAAATTGGTACATTAAGAAAAATAAAGAACTTTGGAAAGTGGTAAATTTTTAACACTAATTAGGCCTAATATTAAAAATATGTGTTCCATTTATATGACTTTCTGTATACCTCTGCAAGAAATTATTGTTAAAAAGCTTATGCTTCTTTTTACTTCATGTTAACGAGTACAAAATAGCAGAAATAGTCTTATTAATTGCTTCCATGCAAGTAGAAGGGAAATAAGGGCGTATCCTAGGCTAAAGTATAAGTCAAAAGGTGGTTGCTATGTGATTGAAGTTCCTTTGTTTCCATGGATAGGAGTTGACAAATTCCCCTATGAGATAAGTTTTTAAAGCTGAAACCAATAACGAGAGAATATCTAAAAAACGATCCACTACACGAAAAAAATGTACACAACATAAATTATGTGTATTAACTAGTTCTACATTTTTGTGAAGTTAACTTTGTGCATCTCTTACGGTTTGCCAGTTATGCAAAATTTCATAAAATTCATCCAGAATAAAGTAATCCTCAGAGGCTATTCCCAGAATATTCAAGATATACATTTTATTTGTTAGCTAAATATCTTTAGTATAGGATATATCAATCAAAATCGTTAGCCATTTTTGAGAAAATCAAAATTTTCTAAATTTTTTCCTTGTAAAGCCTAATTGGGGAGGGGGGATTTTCTTGAAAATCTTCGTCTTGCATCCTTAGAAGATACTGAACTTAAATACTAAGTTTGGTATTTAACGGACTTTTATTTTTGAGCTATGCTGCTCACACACATATACGGACATTTTTCTAGTTCTTGTTCTTTTTTTTTTTTTTTTTTTTTTTTTTGGGATTCAGGGAGTCTCAAAACAAGTATATTTCCCGTGAAATCTCAGTACCGAATTCATGGGTGCAATACAATACCTTCTCTTTATACTATGTACATAGTACGTATAGAGAAAGTAAAATATAATATGAAATATATGTTTGTAAGTTTATCTTTTGTAAAGTTTTGTATTTGGATATGTTCAAACATTGCATCATATGGCTTATTTTTATTAGAAATAGAAACATGAATTTAGACAATAAAAGGTATTATTTAAAGAACCATGTTAGTTGGAATTTTGATCAATAGCAAAACATCTATTATTATGTATAATATCAGTTATAAATTTCAAAAATATAACTTGCACACCGCGGATATTCAAAGTTTTACAGATGCAGGTTATTCCTACTACCCACGTACTTAACACTTAACAGGAGGTTTCCCCGGATCGCCAAGCGAATGTTGGCAAGGATCATTACATCCTCCTAATTTATTTGCTCAATTCCTATTCTCGTATTTTCTTGTCAATTTTGAAAGACCAGGGGACAGTGAACGGTAGTTTGCGACTGGAAGGTGGTCTGCTCACTGTAAAGGGTTCATCCTGTTGTCAGTACCGCTTGATTGGGATCCGCCTTTTGGGCTTTCGACTCGGGTCCTGTCGTGGACCTCCAGAGGGTCAAGGATTGAGAATGGGGTTTGGAGGCATCGCAGGTATTCCTCAGAATACATTATGGTCACCCCTTGGGCCGGTCGAATCCGAATCTGGCCATCCTCAGGTCTCTCACACCTCATTCCTCCGTCCCTGGGGTAATCTAAGGCACCAAGGGCTCTGAGCGCAGTGATCTTCCCCACTGTCCGGGGTTCTCGTTCGTATATAATTCTAATCATATACTGAGCCCTACAAGGCTCCGTTGGAGCTAAACTGATTTCGATGAATATAGTCTATTCTGTAGTATATATATAATGTTAATTAAACAATTAGTATAATAAACAGCCAGTTTTACACAAGGTTATTCTGACTATAAATCATGTCAATCTCAGACTAAACTGTAAATTATCTTCAGAGACTTGGGTACCACGCAGCTAACTCACTCAGTCCAAATCTGCTGCAAGTCATATACAGCAGTCACCGGTCATCCAGTTCAATATGTCCTGTAAAATATGTACCATATCAACCATCTTAACTAGAATGTTTAAACTTTTACTCTCTGTAAAAAAATCTGATGTGTTCCACTCGCATAGTTTTCTTTACATCTCTGAAACAAAATATTATTAAAAAGTTTATTTTTCTATTTACTTAATGCTAATCGAGAAAAAATTGGCAGCAAGACCTGCTTCCTCGTAAGAAAAGTGAAATAAACGAATACACTAAACTAAATCGATAGTCAAAGCTTTTAAAAACTGGTTGCTATGTGAGTGAAGTATCTTTGGTTGTATGGACAGGAATTGACAAATTGCCGTACGAGAAAAAACATTTTAAAGCTGAATTTAACAACAAGGAATACCTCAAAAACGGTAAACTGTACGAAAAAAATGTATATATCATAAATTGTGTGTTTTACCAAGCTCTACATGTTTTGTTCAGTAAGTTTTTGTGTATCTCTTACGGTTTACCAGTTATGCAAACTTTCGCAAAATTCATCCAGTATAAAACTGTCTTCAGAGACTATTCCCACAAAATTGAAGACATACCTTTCATTTGTCTCATAAATATCTTAAATCTAAGAGATTTTAATCAAAATCGTTAGTCAGTTTTGAGAAAACCAACATTGTCGAAACTTTTTCCATGTAAAGTAGTTTGGGATGGGGGGGGGGGTGATTTTCTCTAAAGCTATGTGTTGCATCCCTGGAAGATACTAAACTTAAATACCAGTTTTGGTATTTTACCGACTTTTCGATTATGTGTTTATATCGTGTTCACAGAGACACGGACCCACTGACACACGGACAAACAGACCTGTTTCTGAAAATACCTTTTTTGGATAAATGGGAACTAAAACGTGTATTTCCGGTGAATTGGGTGGAATGCAATACCGTCTCTATACATTATGCACATAATACGTGTAGAGAAAATAAAACATATGTTTTAAGTTACATTTTCATAATAAGTTCTACATATTATTTATGTATATAAACTGAACTCCCACACAGTATATCAGATAGGAAGTCCATTTGATTTGCAACTCAAATTTTTATCATTGTGTTGATCGGTTTGTAAAAGGTACGTTGTGCAAAAATAAATAAATAAATTACATAAATCTGATGTGTTCCACTCACATGATTTTCTCTACATCTCTGTAAAAAATTATTTTAATAAGCTTATTCTTCTATCTATTTCATGCTAAACCATTAGCAGAAACGGTCTTAGTAAGAATTTCCTTATGAGTAGAAGGGAAATAAGGGAATACCCTAGGCTAAACTGGCAGTCAAATGGTTTAAAATGTGGTCGCTATGGGACTGAAATCCGTTACTTTGCGTGGAAAAGCGTTGACAAGTTTCTGTATGAGAATTGATTTCAGCATTTTAAAACTGGAATCAATAACAAGGGATATCTAGAAAACAGCCAGTTCCACGAAAAAGATTGTGAGATATGTTTTTTATCGATATCTACAATTTTTGTGCAGTAAGTTTTTGTCAATCTCTTACGGTTTACCTGTTATGCAAAATTCTGTGAAAATCATACAGAATAAAGAGGTCTTTAGAGGCAATTCCAAGAAAATTCAAGATATACATGTTATTTGTCATGTAAATATCTCAAATATAATAAATGTTAATCAAAATCGTTGAGCCATTTTTAGAAAATAAAAAAAAGTCGACATGATTGTTTATTAAATGCAAGTAAAACTTTCGATAACATTTGAAGGCTTAAAAATGAGCTATAAGAGAAATTTAATATGCAACACATATTATTAAAATAATCTAAACACTTGCAAAAACTATGATATTTGTATTGACAATGGGATTGGTTCTTATGATAGCTATTAAATAAAACGTAAAAGGTTTCCCAATTTACACAAATTCATACATGTGTTAAACAATTGAAATGAATAGTTTTAACTTGGGATAAAATACTTTTCAAGCAATCAAGTCATATTTGCTGCTACAAAGAATCATCTTCAGAAAGCAACTTTGGAATTGCACAAAAGAGGGAGCAACTATTATTTAAATTTTTTCATGGAAAATCCAAAGCACTGGCCTTTTAGGGGCAAAATAACATGCAATGCAACAGTATTTAATAGAAAAATCATAGAACAGGCTTCAGTATGGATGGAGGAAAAGATCAACTTTATAAAATTAAACTTTATAGCTATCTGTGGACTGCATGTCAGAGAAATCTGGAAAAAAATAATAATTACACAATTTAAGCTTCAGAAAACAATTGCAGTATTTAGTCCATTGCCATGAAAGTGAAAACTGAAGCGAAAGTAGAACATAAAAGTAGGATGAAAAATCGGATATGAAATTTCTGAAACCACTAGCTGGATGTAGATTAACATATTAAACGAGAAATGCAGATATAAGAGTAACTAGAGCTCTACAGCCAAAAATAACATATATATGAATTAAAACCGATCAATAACATAACGAAAATGCTTTCTTTTAGATTTTCAGAAATATTAGTCAATTATAAGCTAAAATGTTACAGAACAAAAGTAGATCGTTTCTAAGATGGTAAAATCAGTTCAACTCTTTAATTCGGAAATGTCTAATGGCCTAATCTTTGTTGAAACAGAAGAAATGCACACTCCAATATGTTAAATTTATAGAAATGTGTCAGAAATACTAAACTAATCTCACAAATTCCCAATAGGCGCAACAATTTCAAACACTTATTTAAAATTATACCTATCTTACTGGCATTTGAATATAACTATGCCAAGCTTTTGGTCACGTTTGATATTCTTAGGAAACAAAAAGATAAATTTCATCGTATAGAATGTAGTACGTACAAAACATTTCTTCATCCACTAACATCTTAAGATGCCAATTCTACTGTGGTGTAGCCTTTCAGACACAACCTAGAAAAGCCACTTGATAGCATAAAGAGAAAAAGGAAGCCAAAAAATGACCTCTTCATTTCCCACAAAGAGCTCCAAGGTGCAGCAAAGAGCCGGGCAAGTCAGCTCATTTACTTTTGGAAAGAGGAGATGTCATGATGATTACTTACCAAAGAGGACCTAGAAATCCGGTGGGAAATTCACAGGATGCTATAAAGACAAGGAAAAGGATTCTATGCTTGGAAACCACCTAATAACTCGCCAACTTCAGTTCTGATAGTTGTGGTCATGAATTCTGCCGCATCCCACATGGGAACCTCAAACTTCTGCTTCCGATTATGGGAAAACCAAAGCGGGAAATTAAGCTCGAAGATGATGAAAAGGCAATATCTTCAACAAGGGAAAATACAAAATTCCGATGGAGTTATGCTAGAGGAGGTATACTACCCAACTTTAGTATCTGGAGAATCGAGAATCCTTTGAAAAACCAATTATATAACTACCTGGCTACTTTGCTAACTTATTTTCCATCAAATACATCTAATGGACTAAACTTTTCTATACACTGTAAGACACACCCATACTCGAAATTCTTACTCCTTCATAAACAAATTTAATGTATGATAAACTAACAACATTAACTAAGCATACAATAAAACTTTAACCGTGAAATTTTTGATAATTTTCAATTTGTACCAGGAAGCGTCTTGAAAAAAAATTGAGTATTGTTTTAAACCGCACGCAAGATTGTGTTTGCGGGTTCGTGTCCATTTCATGCAGAAATGGCTAAAATTATTTTCCTTTAGTGGTGTTTACCACCTTTCAGTAATATCGCCATAATCAGTGAATATTGATGATGCATGATATGAAATGTACATGGGAAAAGAAATTCCAGGTGTAAGCTTAGAATCCCTTCCCAACTTTTGCTAATTATAACGACAGAAAACATGCGGAGAAAATATCAGTCGGAAGATGTCACGGAGGGAATTTTAACTACAGAGGTCGCGTTGATATGTCCAGCCTTAAAGACTTCGAAATCAGTCTTGATATGACTAAACCGACTGTTAACTTATAAAGCTTGACATGTATTTCCTTATGATTTAGAAATTATGCTATATCTAACTAAGTCTTAATTTGCTTCCCAATCTATTTAAGAGAAAACTATGGCGGGTCCTTTGAAAATCTATTCAGGTGAAGAATAAATAAGTAAACATATTAAGGCATATCCGAATTAAAAGCTTAAATTTTCAATAACCTTTCTTATTCATAAAATGTTCATAAGAATAGCATTAAAAAATATATTCCTTTTTATAGATCTGAGCATTTGTATACAATTTGTGTTGTGCAAACAGCTTCCTGGCAGTCCCCACCCCTGAAACATAGATGCAAATAGCACTGAAGTTGCATACTAATAATAATAATAATAATAATAATAATAATAATAATAATAATAATAATAATATAATAAGGGTCAAAGTTCTACCTACTAAACGTTGACACTGGCTCCCCCTCTACTCTAACGAGTTCATCTATTCTCTCTTGCGCATATGGGGTGTCACGACGTTTAACACAAACTGTACCTAGTAAAGTAGCATTGTAGCCAACGAGTTCAGTTACCTTGCAAGTATAAAGGAGAAAATTATCTATGCTAATCAACCTTTTCTGTGCAAAAAATATTAACTTGAAAAACGAATGAAACATAAGTATTAAATGAAAAGCAGTTATTAAACTAAAATGTAGCATATTATTGACATATATCCATATTAAGGACTTGAATCATATCATTGTTTTAGTCGCCCTCCGTGGTGCAATGGTTACGATCCTGGCTTCATACACCCAAGGTCGCGGGCTCAAACTCGGCGGAGTACGATGGATTTTTTCGGGCGTAAAAATCCTTAGCATGGCTTCCTTCTGAAGGGAAGTAAAGCCCGTGTGTAGATGTACATCACGTAAAAGAACCTCAAGCCTGATGAAAGAGGCACCTGAGATAAATTAAATGGTCTTTCACGCCCAGTGTAGAATGGGACGCTGAGAATCACAGCAGTTTAAGAGCGTCCATAAGTAAAACTCCATTTACATATCATTCTTCATATAAAGTAGGTTTCCATTTCCCACAAAGGTGCGTCTCGTAACTGGAACACGTCGGGAAGTTGCGTTTCTTTATTGTCATGTTCTTCTCATGATCTTACAATTAACAGAACAGGTTTGTGACGTAAGCGACTGAATGATGTTTCGAATCTTGCATGTACTTATGTTCATCAGTTTAAAGTCATTTCTCGGCAATTATTTCCAATAGTAAAACTTAGACAAAAAATTATTCTAATACAAAACACCTGTGTTGACAAGTATGTATGTTATTTTGGACTGCAGTTTATTGTGATGGCTTTTGATGTATGCTGATTTGTCACAGAAATCCTATAAATGCTCACAGTTTTTCAAGAAGACAATACCTCCAGGGGTGCATTACTGAACATGCTATGAAGTTTTCAATCAATTCGGCCATATTCACCTCAGGATGAAGTGTATGAATAACCTATATGTAAATAAACATGTGGTTTTCAAATCGTAAAACCAATGACTAAATCTACTTTTAGTTCCAGAAAATACTTGATTTTACATTTCTATTTTGTTTAAACGTGCACAATTCCAAATCCGGAACAGCCAGTAGTTAATGCTATATATTTAGTACCAAAGTATGTCAAAATTGGATTATATTTTATTACCTACGCTCGCAACCGTTGAGGAAAGACAGAATCCATAATTTACATTTTAAAAGGGAAACGGTTATTGCATTAAGCTAAATATCAACAATAACGTCAAAAATAAATATTGATAGTACAGATTTTATAAATTATTGGATAGATATTCAAAATTCCTTTTTGTCGAGTTATTCAAATTTTGGCGGCACATTCACTTAAAGATAAAGTTTATTCTAATTGGCTGAACATTGTAGAGGAATATCAACATTGACCCAAAATCTACCTCAGTAAACCGCCAGAGATAAACGCGAAGGTACAGCTGAGCTATGGCAGGCTTAACAAAAACGGTTTCTTCTCCTGTATATAGTATCTAGAATTACGAGAAGGAAATAAGGGCTGTTGTTGTGAAGGAAAGCGTAAGAAGAATTCCAGCATAACTTTTGCCATTTTTGTTACACAGGAAATACAATTTTTCAGTGAGGCTACATTTGAAAGAGATGCTGTGAAATTTAGGAAATTTGCTTCTGCCAAACGTTCAAGAAACATTTTAATACCACTTTATTTTACGAGTTTAGGTGATATTTAGATGTATATGCAATATTCTAATTTTATCACTATGTGCACATTGACGAGGGATCAATTTAGTACAGGAGTAAACCATGGCTTGTGGACGTTAAAATTGTTAAGCTTTTCCCAGAGAGCTTGTAGTGCAAGTTTTGGGATTCTTTTTTATGTGAAAATGAACATTACAACAACTTTAATTCTAAAGTAAACCATTCCAGGGATTTTTAGTCTGCAAAAACATTCATCACCCTCCGTCGGAGTTTAACTCGTTACCTTGGGTACTGGAGGTTAGTATGGTAATCGACAGACCATAGAGGGCTATTACCCTGTATACGTGTAACTCAAAACATTTTCTTAATCCACTATTTTTTCTCAGTGCATGTGTTTGCTCGGAACTTTGCTTGTTATAAAAGCAAACAGCATACGAAGTCTCCAACTCGTTAAGCAATTTGCCTGTCCAAGAAATCCCCTGCGAGCATTTGCTTCAAGCCTCGCGGCAGCTATTTCCGAAGGGTAGTCTAGAAGTTCACTTATTCCAAACACGTGAATATCTCTCCCGTATGGCTCCCTATCGACAAACGCTTCAGGCAGTAAATTGGAGTAGTTGTATCAGAGAAGCAAACAATGCCTGAAGACAAGCTTCGTTTTTATCATGCTGCAATAGCTATGAGGCGCTGCAAGCAGCGAGAAACAAGAGAGGTGCTGTTAGGCAACTATTTCCAGCTAATGAAATTAACAGGGGGAAGTATTTCAATACTTTTCCAGTCACACAAGACTGCTGCAGGTTACGGTCACATGGACATCGGTTTGTCAGGCACTTGGTGCACAGCCGTTTCAAAACGCACAATGTATCTATAGTACAGTAGTTGAGAGTGGAAGACCTAAATCTACAGCAGGCGTTGACGTGATGCTGACGTCGTTTCCTTCGACTCCAATGAAGGTTGGACTATAAAACTAAATGTCAAGGCCGGGATTTGAACCACCGATATTTTGGTCTCCGTCCAGTAGTTCTAACCACTGAGCTACCAATTAGGTATATCATCTCAAAATAATTTTAGATCACTTTGTGTGGTTTACTGTAAAAAAACGCGAATTGGAGAATTTAATGCTGTATCGGTATGTTGCGATGGATGAATGGATTGAATTGATTTGATTGGATGGGCATCTTTATTAATGTCAAATTATTAAAGTTACTAAACAAACATTTACCCTGCATGCATATTTTGGACAGAAGGTAAAGCTGACAGAACGGAACTAAAGAGAAAATTACAAAAACAGAAATAAAGAAAAACAAAGACAAATTGACTAAAGTTTTATCCGACTTCGTGCATTTTAGCCAGAAATTGCGCATGTTTTGCCAGTTCTAGTCAGCCAGTAGATCCCAACATGCCATGTCCTAGTAGGACTTAACATTTTTCTTTTAGTTCTGCTCGCTGGTTCTCCCATTGTGCACATTCCGTCAAAATAGCCAAACCATGATAAAGGTTGGTAAAGGAATTCGGAAACGTCCAAATCTGATACATGTGATCAGTTTGGCAGGTTGACCATCTCGACAGAGGACTCTGAATATATCTTTTCTTCCAAGACCGCTGGCAATTCACTGGAAAACATGGCCTGAAGTTGCATTCTATTACATTAAATATACTTGACAATGAAGAGAATGTGTGTGAATTAAGCATATAAAGAGACTTTTTTCAGAACTGATACTTTAACACTTAATAGCCATTCAGAATAATTATAAATATTTTCTTGCGACTGTTATTGCTTTGGAATTAAGGAAACTATAAATGCCTAATCGTATCCGACATTTAGAGAAAGTTTCGACAAGTATTTCTCAAGTTACAATAGAGGAGTTCTGACCCTGAGGAAACATTTGCGAACATATTTGAGAAAAATTATTCAACTCAAGATTGCGACTTATTCATTATGCATTAATCAAATAAAAATATTAGAGAGCTGATGATTACGTGCAACATGTAGAGAGCAGACGATTACATGCAAAAAGTCTCCAAAATGTTAAGTTTGTACCCACTACTTTTTATTACATGGAGAGAGTATTTTCTGTATATAACGCGCGTTTCCTTGAAATCCCAATAATTATTTTGAAATGCGGCACACAAATATGGCTCTTCATTGCAAAAATCTGATTTGCTCCATTCACATGACTTTCTCTAGCTATTACACAAGCGTTTCTTACAAAACATTCTTTTACCTATAGCTTATTCAGATAAACGGATTACTTGCTTCCTTGTAAGTAAAACGGAAATAAGGGAGTACATTAGGCTAACGCGATAGTCAATTCTTTTAAAAATACACACCAATGTGCATGAAACAATTGAAATTCGATTCTCTTTTGATTTCCTGGGAGAAAAAAATATAGATATGAAATGAAAGTTCGCTTCGTATTTGTAAAAAGCGTAATTTAAAACAAATTAATAACAAAAAATATCTCGGCTAAGGCGAACTTTACAAAACGAGGTACATGACATAATATGTAAGTTTTAATGATACCTACAGTTTTTGTTTCGTAAGTTTATGTCTGTCTGTTACGGCTTGCGAGCTATGCAACAAATACTAAGAATGAGGTGGTCTTCAGAGGTTATTCTCAGTAAATTCAACATTTTCATGTTATCATGACAATATCTTAAATATAAGGTATTTTAATAAAGATCGTTAGGTCGTTTCCTTAGCGCAGCTGCTTGCCAAGCGGGGACCTGGATTCGATTCCCAGTAACTGCGTGGGGATTTTTCCCCCGCTGGGAGACCTGGACCGGGGTGCACTCAGCCTCGTGAGGTCACTGGGGAGGGCCAACTGAGGAGCTACTCGATGGATAAGTAGCGACTCCAGGTCATGAGGACCGCATTAACCGGCCGGGTGGGATTCGAGGCGCTGACCACGTCTCACCCTCCAATACTGCACCCCATCCATGACGTCTGTAATGGACTGAGATGGGGGACGCAGCGGCCGGGCGGTAGGCCAAGGTTCCTTCTGAGCTGCCATGCATTTAATAAAGATCGTTACCCATCTTTCAGAAAACCAAAAGTTTTGAAAAAGGTTCCATATAAAGGATAGCTGGGGAGCGGGATTTCCCAGAAAATGTTCGTGACGCATCCCTGGCAGATATTGAATCTAAAACCAAGTTTAGCATTTACCCGACCTTTCGTTTTTGAATTTTGCAGTCCACGAAAACGACCGTTTTCTAAACTATTTCTTTCGATGTAGAGATTCTGAAAACATGCATTTTCAGTGAAATCTTGTATTCTACCCAAAAATTCAATACAACACCTTCTGTCTAGTATGTACATTTGTATTTGCGTGCAAGAGAAAGTAAAAATTGCAATAGTGCTTTTGTATAACTTTATGAATTCTATGAATAATACTAGGGGCATATATATTTTAAGGGTTTATTGTATTTTCTCTTTTACGTACCTCAATGTGCTGCTTATCTTGTATCTTGCTGTTGATCTGCAAATCATTTCAAATTAGTTATCTATAGGTTAGAACACTTTCTTTCTACGTGACTTTGCGCCCCATGATTGAGTGCGCGTAAGTAGCAGCGTTGGATACATTGTTGTTGCCCGACGTTTCTGGGCTAAGGTTTGTGTGCACTCAACTTGAAGATTCAGGTTCCGAAACGCCTCGGCCTATCATTAGATAGTCTCACTGTCTCGTATTAACGCAGTCGGATAGCGAACCAAGGATAGTAGCCTGAGGTAATGTCTAGGTGAACTGAGTTTAGGCAGCAAGAGCTACCTAGAAAATATTAAGTGTTGCAGAAGGTCTACTGTATGACCAGAAGGGAAGATATGAGCAAAGACATTAAAAGAAGAAAAAAAAAAAACACTTGATTTGAAGAATCGTAAGCAAACGGAAAGGAAATCCGATGTTTCTCTCATTTCTGTGACCATTATCGTTAATTTTTATATTTCTTCTACAAGTTATTCTTACTAAAGCTAATTTTCTATCTACTTCATATTTAAGATGGTATCTGCAAACATAGTTTTAGTATACATGTCAATATAGTTACAAGATGCTGAGGACTGAAGAAAAAGATACTGGATTTGAAACTGCATTTAAAACAGCACATACAAACAAAAATGTGACCAAAAACTTAAAACATTTTGTAAAATTTAAATTACAAAATGATAATGCTTGCTCCCATAGAGATTCAAGATAAATTGTTTGTTTTAGAAATCCCATATTTTTCGTGTATTAAGCTAGTGTTTTTTTTTTTTATGGCTTGCCACTTATCAAAACCATAAATTAATTCCTTTTAAAAAGGATTCTATAGCTTATTTGAGAAAGATATCTGAAACGTATATCTTGAATTTAACTCAGACTGTCCTTTCCTAGCGCAGAGAACCGATACTTTCCGAAAGTTGCACAAATTCCTTAAGGAAACAACGGAGTTCAATTCAACGGCCTTCCTTCTGTATTTAAAAGGTGCGATCGAGGAGGAGAAAGCCGGAGCCAACATGGTAGGAGAATTCTGAAGATTGCTACTCGCGTCCCGATAAGCTGACCGCACCTCCCCTTCCCACTTCGTCCAACAGTAGGCTAACCAGCGCTCTACCCAAGGCGAGATAATCAGATACGCCCGCCACAGTCAAGTTATCTCTGTACCTCAAAGGTCGTCGTCGTCATCGTCATCGTCATCGTCATCGTCAGGGGTCTAGGATCTTTCGACCTGTATTAATCTACTCAATTCTTTCCCTATTCCATAGCAGTATTCTTGTGTCCTACCAACAACCCAAGAACCTCATTTGTAATGCTTCTAATTTTTTTTGGCAATAACCATGTAAAACGTTGTAGAATTTATAAACAGCATGTTTTCGAGTTTTATATAGAGAGTTCTAATCCTACCATATTTGATTAAAATTTTGTAATATCGAATTTCTCGGCCTATTTAAAGTTTCAATTATTTTTACTATTACCGTTAATTATCTAAAATCACACTTCTGCTTTTATTTTGAAAATTAAAATTTCTCAAAAAAATTCAAATATTTACATCTATTTATGCAAAACATTGTTTGTGTCTTGCGTCCTTTAATTATGCTTGACTTGAAGGCTATTCACGTGTTAGCATTACACTTCCTCGAATAGCCCATTATTGTTTTACCTTTTTCTTATTCTCTAGTGTTGGTTCCGTTTTTACCAATATGATAGCAAAGCTAACAGTATAACAGCAGTTCCCAAAGGAATCCTCACAAATAACCGTCTCATCAATATGGAAATTGAAGTTACGATTACCATCTACCAAAGCGCAGGTGAATTAGTGCCTGCCCCTTTGTTTTAAATGTCTCTTTCTAAAACTACCATAAAAAGTATTGTTAAAACGATCAACACAATGAGCTCAGAGAAAATTGAACTTTAGGATTGGAGTTTACATAAAAGTTTGTGTAATGTTACTCAGTTTAAGCCGTTTGGCAAGTTGTACTAATATGATGGGAGTTCTGCAGTAGCATTTATAGTGAACGACATATACAGTTAAAACTTTTAATGAATGTTGCAAATATGTTATCAACATATTCTTCATGTAAGTTAATTAAGGTTGAGAGGATGCCTTTTTTTTATTTTCACGTGTGGTATTGAATGCAGTTCTGTTTGAGCCCATATCAAAACAATTTATGGAAATACTTGAAAGGAATTAATAGAAACAAAAATAGATGCCTAAATTGTAGAACACTGAATGTTTACTATCCCTTGTGTCAGATGAACAATTCTTACTATCATTATTACTCACTCCGTGGACCCTTAATATTACAAAGCAGCAATTATCGCAATGTAGTTTTATTAAACTAGTACAACGATACCAAAAAACGAATGCTTCTGGCTTCCTATAGTGGTTTTGTTTATTTAATGTCGATAGAATGCCATTATCAGATCTGTTCCACTCCTACCTATTTGTGCTAATATTTTATTGATTTGAACGGAGTGATAAGTAAAATAAAGCAACTAAGGAATTTTACCCGAGTGGCTGAAAGACACTTGCTAGAATGCCGGTCTCCTATTGGTTTGATGTAAAAGTCTGATTATCAACCCCTAATCGATAAACAGAAGCCGATTCCGGGTTAGGAATAAGGAAAAGGTGTTAAGACAAAAATCATGTGGAGTTGCTGGGTGAAATTCATTGCTTTGTGAATCATTGTTCTCTTTATTACCTGCTATTTAAAAACAACAAAAGACGTAGCTCAGAAGTTGAAAATGAACTGGAGGAAGTATCACTAACTGGGTTACTGGACAAATTTAGTATTATAAAGAGAAGTAAATATTATAGTACTGAAACATTATACCCAAATAGACACAAAAAAATTAAAATACTCCCAATTTCATTTACTTGAAAATGGTTGGCAAGCTTCTCTTTATTAGGTTTATTGCAAAACTCCGACAGTAAAACTATTTAGGGCAACCTTAATCCAGAAATAATTGTAGAAAGGTAGAACCAGAATAAAAAATTAGTTCTTAGGGCCAAAACCTTCCCCTGCCGTTATACTGCCATCTGAGCTATGAGGCCGATGTTAGCATATAAGAACTAATTTTGTCGTTAAAACTCAATAGGACCTCAGCTTCTCCTGAGATAAAGTATCCCAATTTCGATTTAGATTTTCGATCTTTCCTTCCTACGGAAGAGCAGTTAATAAAACTAAACTGTTTTACGTTTTCTCCAAGAGCTAAAATTGTCTTAGATCCTAGCTTCTAGTGCACCCCATTGCGAAAAAGGGATATGACAATTATCCTTCTTACTAAAACCAAGTGAGCCCTGCGTGCGGAAAAATCTGCTTTAATAATACCTTACTAACTTAACACTAGCTCATTATATGGCCATGGTTTTTTGCTTCCGACTGTAGATTATGAGGGTAAATGGGTAAAACAATTTACCTTTATATTCTGAAACTGAATTGCATACTGTTAGAATTTATTTAAACCATGTAAGAGAGCTACACACTGTCCAATTTACTTATTATAGTTCGAGTTACTATATTATTAGCAATCCTTGACTTTAAATTACATGCAATAAAGGTATAGTATAGCAAGAGGAATGCACTATTGTCTCTATTTCCTACTCCGGTATTAAATTAATTTCGGCACTCTATCTTCTGCTTGTAATTTCTATTTCTATTATTTGCGACATCAGTTACCCCGTTCTTCTGGTAACCAATGGTAGCGTATCGGCTATGAGACAGCTGAATTTCGACTCCATGTGGACTTTGACTCAACTGTTTCAGAAGCTGTGTGTAAAGTAGAAGCGATCATGGCCTCATTTCACGTTTTCATATTTGCCAAACTGCTGCTACTGTTGAACACGAAACCAGTCATCAAACGAAACCGCACGTTAATGCAGACCACAAGGGTGACAGCATATATGACGTTACACATTTCAATATGAATATGACTAACAATTTTGAATGTTTTCCTTGATAAATCTTTATTTATTGATAATACTGTATTTTTCTGATTACTCGTATATGTAAATCAATTATTTAGGAGTTGGATTTAGCTTAAAATCATACTTAATTTAAAAGTTATATAGTTATCGCAATGTTCATAACATACATTACTTCACATGATAATCAAACTGTTGGTTCAACTAATTTATGTTAAAATAACTAACAAGGTCTTAGAGAGAAAAAAAAAAAGTTACACATTTCGTTTAAGTTTACCAGCGAAGGCTGACGTGTTAAGGCATGAACCAGATATATTGTTCGGCTAGTCTCTCTTGAGAAAGGGAAAGGCAAAAGATAGGAAAACGGTTTCTCATGCCCAGATCGTTTGAGTGTGTCGGCACTTTATGATAGCCACCGGTGCACACCACGTTATGTCCATATGTCTTACTGTTTCAAAACACTCGGACCGAAGAATACTAGCAAGCGCATCGAAACATGTCATCCCAGGGACAACACATAAGCGAACAATATAACATATAGGTATAATTATAAATTCTTTTTTATTTGATTATTAGTTTTATTGACATAAAATCTGACCTTGAACGCAATTGACAATGCTCAGAGTTCAAATAGTTACGCTGAAGCACAATTATTATATTATTACGGTTGGAAAATGAACTTATACTCTTTCTAATATATAGGTATGTCATTGAAGTATTATAAACAAAAAATTACAAAAATGTTAGTTCTTTGATACATTTTTGTTTTAAATTATAATATGGTTTACTCAACGAGAACGTATGACGATAATACTTGTTAGTTCTCAGATGAGCAAAGACTATTTCTGACATGGTTTGGGTATTTAATATTATATATGCTTTTGAAATATTTATTCACTTAAAATATATTCTGAACACGTTTTTGCAGAGTTAATATGGCTGTAGAAATCTGCAACATAGCCTGCCTGCGTAGTGTGGTGGTAGCGCGTCTGTCACATTCAAAAGGTCTTGAGTTCGAATCTCGCTTACGGTGAATTACCCGGATAAGGTTTTTTTTCGGGGTTTTCCCTTATCCTAAGAAGACGAAAGTCGTGTAATTTCAGTCTCCATGGACCCCGAGATCATTTGAACATCATATCACCAATTTCATTCATCGTCCGATATGGCCAACCAGGTTAAAGAACGTTAAACAAAACAAAACAAACAAACAAAAAAAAACAATATTACAGATCACGGCTGTAGATTAGTGCCGGTCTCCGTGTTGTAATGGTTACCATGCTAACTTCATATACCCAAGGTCGCGGGTTCAAGCGGAGGACGATAGATTTTTTTGGGCGTAAAAAGCCTTAACATGGCTTCCTTCGGAAGGGAAGTAAAGCCGCTGATACCGTGTCGTAGATTTACGGCACGTAAAAGAACCACAAGCCTGATAAAGAGGCCTCTGACAAAATTAAGTGGTCTTTCACGCCCAGTATAGAATGGAACTCTGAGAACCACAGCAGTTAAAGAGCGCCCATAAATAAAACTCCATTTACATTTGTAGATCACGTGTTCCGAACCAGATTTTGCAGCGTACCGCACTCCTCCTTTATCTGAAGGTTGACCAGTGATTTTGTTTTCCCACAGGTTCCTTAAGTTAGACAAACACAATGAAAGAGGGTTGCAATATCTTGACGAATAACCGAAATAACATGCACAACTGACAAGCTATATGCTAGAATAGGGAAAATGATAAATGTCTTCAGCGTCCAACAATGGACAAACGATAAATGTATTTTGTGCTTATATGTTAATTATATTACAGCAGTATCAATTGCAAAACGTATTTAAATTTAATATTGAATGATCTGATAAAATATCTATAGATTGTGAGGTTTGGAATTATTACAACAGACACGAAACATTCTTTGTTTACGCTAACGAGACACATGCCACTCTGAAAGCGAAAGTGAAGTGTTTACGTAATGTCCTCTAAATCAGTTTGAAATTGAAAGTAATACACTCGCTAGCACTGTTCAGCTATCTCTGTAACATTGCTATTTTGTTCTCCAAAAAATTAAAATATAACCGCAGGAAATGCCCAAAGAGGAAAATGAAAGTTACACAAGTTCCAAATAATTATATGTGTAACTGCTGGGTATATTAAATTAATACCTGAGCGTCAAATTGACTCTTATTACAAAATAACTCTACATCTTGGAATTACAAAACTAGTACACTCAGATACGTGTACTACGTGTAATTCCTCCCGCTCTTTTTGTAACTGAATTAAGGTAAGGTACAATATATTGGAAAATAGCTTGATCTTAATACTGCAACATGAGCACAGTATGTTTAAAGGAATAATTACATAATAGTATTCGTAGCAAATAATTTCAAGGAGCAAATTTATTTCTTTCTCTTATTTGATACTACCAGACAACAATGTGGTGACGTGTTCGTAGAATGATTTGTCGACAAACCTCTTGGTTCATTAGGTTTCCAGCAGGTGTCAGCGTTATACAGTTGAAATACTTAGGTACCCCAAATTAAGTATCACCCCACTTTAGACTATTTTCCCTTACAATATAGGTAGATCCCTGCATAATAAATACAGGCATGTATCTGGCAATACCTATGTAATTTTGCTTTTTACAAAGAGAGACACATTTACCTTTTATTTCTGGTAAAATCCCGATTCAAAATTGTTGGTGGAGTACTCTACTTTCCTCTTACCTACCGTAATTAGATGGCAGAGAAAGTAATAAAGAAAGAGGCATCGCCATCGTACCTTGAAGCAGCTAATTATCCGAGATATTATTCGTCACTGACTATGGAAGTGGATTTTCCTACTCAGAGCTTCCTAAATAAGATTAAATACAGCGCTTATAAGTTTAAATGAGGCAAGTTATTTTTCGAAGGGATGTGTAGAGCCCGGAACTCTCGGCTGTAATTATCCAGAACTTTCAAAATGGCCTGAAGGAAAATCTGGAGATCATTTTGTTATCACAGAATAATTTTTAGAAACTTAAAAGCAGTAGTATCCCCTTTAAGTAAACAAAATTAACCCTTTTTAAATTCTATTGAACACGATTACTTCAAAGAAGCTACAGCAGGGTAGCGCTATTACTAAGTGGTTAGACCACCTCTGGCCCGGCGGGCTGGTTCGATTCCAGGGGTATGTATGTGGGACTTTTGTTAGACAAAGTGTCGTGTGGGAGGATTTTCTCCGGATTCTCCATATTTACTTTCATCAATTTTGCCTTCATTTCATATTAACACCTTACTCATTGCCGTTTCGAATATAACTATTAGCAACATAATAAGGAAGAAGCAAAATATAGAAGTCTTGAACACCTTGACTACCATATCAAAACCATTATAGAACAAGGATCATAGAAATAGGAGACAATTAATCAAATTATGTCGCAAATTATAAGCAAGGCAGTCTCTGAGAATTGGACTATTACATCAATCGGCAACTTCCGAATTAGAGGGGGGTCAAATTTCTCCAACTTTAGCAGTCTCCTTAGCGCGGTGCTAGCGCGGCTGCTTGCCGAGCGGTAGACCTGGATTCGATTCCCGGTACCGGTGTGGGATTTTTCCCCCCGCTTGGAGACCTGGTCTGGGGTGCACTCAATCTCGTCCCTGGAGGACCTTGATGGGGAAGTAGTTGCTCCAGGTTGAGAGGACCGCATTAACCGGCCGGGAGGGACTCGAGACGCTGACCACGTCTCACACTCCAATACTGCACTCCTTCCATGACGCCTGTCCTGTGCCGAGGTGGGCGACGCAGCGCCCGTGCGGTAGGTAGGCCAAGGGCCTTTTTGGGTGTTGCGCCAGGAGTTTAAGAAATGTCTAATCGGAGAGGATTCTATTGGACGAAGATTAATCCGAGAAAAGAATTAGTGAACTGGAGAAATTCTCAAGTACTGATGTGTTTACTCCTGATGTTTACTCTACATAGTTATTTATTACATTATATTATATACTAAGCATTCTAAATTTTAATAATTTTATATTAATTCTAAATTTAATTATTTAATTATATTAGGTAAAAGGTAAACTAAATTTCAACTGCGACAGAAACAGATATCTAAAAAGGTTATTACAGCTAAATTTTACAAGCAAACCTTAGTTTCAATTGTAGATATTAGGCTGCTTACTATCTACAAATTGTATAACAAACAATGCAACATCGATAAAAGTAAAAAAAAATGAATTTATCCAGACAAAAATTAGGAGTCAGCACAAAGTAGGTAGATACTATATTTATTACTTTCTTTAGCCCGTATGTGCAATGGATAGAGAAGGTATTTTATTCCACTCCTAAAATCGATATCGAAATTTCGCCGAAATATGTTTTGAGTTACCCGGACTCCGAAAAAATCATTTTTAGCACTGTTAAATACCAAACTTGGTATTCACCTTTAGTATCTTTTAAGGGTGTGTCACGAAAATTGTCAAGAAAATCTCCCCCTCATACACATACATGAAAAAAATTGAAAATCATGTTTTACTCAAAATGATTCTAGAGATTTTGATTGAAATTTGAATATTGAAGATATTTACTTCACAAATAAAATGTATATTTTTAATTTTCTGGTAGTAGCCTCTGAAGACCTCTTTATTTTGGATGATTTTGCGGAATTTTGCATGACGGGTAAGAGATGGATAAAATCCTACTACAAAAATGTAGATCTCGTTATAACATAATGTAACTATGTCATACGTATTTTATGTAGATTGGGAATATATGAGATATTACTTGTTATTTGTTTCAGCTTTAAAATACTTATATTTTTCTCAAACGGGACCATACAAAGCGAATTGAACTTCAATTGTTTCACATAGCGACGAGCTTTTAAAGGATTTCAGTATCGCTTAAAGCTAGTGTATTCCCTTATTTCTCTTCCACTTAAAAGGTAGAAATTAAGCTAATGTTTCTCTCTATGTATGAGATAGAGAAAAGAATACCTAATCTTTTGTAAGAATAGTTTGTATTTGAGTACAATTTTTACTGAAGTCTACCTTCAATAAAAAAAATATTAATAATAATAAAAAATATACCAATGAATTTAAAGTTTCCTAAAAAGAAAGAAAGTTTTAGAACAGCTCGAACAGTTTTTTGTCGTACCTGGCCACGGGCCAGGGATCACCCGTAGGTTTCACTCAATGGCATGAGAACTTTTGAAGCTGCTCGACTGTCTGACAGTATATGTAAATTAATTGTTTCTCCCACACCAATCGTGTGCAGGCTGGAGAGGTAGAGTCAGACTGAAAAATTCAATCATTTGAACTACGAATCTTGTGGTTTCCGTCCAGCAGCTCTCTCCAAAAATTAAATGGAATTTTATTTACGCACGCTCTTTAACAACTGTGTTTCTCAACATTCCATTCAATATTCGTCGCGAAAGACCGCTTAATTTTGCACAGATGCCTCTTTATCAGCGTTGAGGTTCTTTTAAATGGCGCAAATCCACGACACGGGACCAACCGCTTTACTTCCATTCCGAAGGAAACCATGCTAGGGATTTTCACGCCCAAAAAATCATCCACCTTTGCCGGGTTTGCACCCGTGACCACGGAACTACGACCAATTCATCCAACTGATTCGCATGTTAACCACAAAGAGATCTGAAATTATTTCGAGATGACATACAATGGCGACTTACAAACTACTTAAATCAAACTCAGTAGTGTAGCATGTTGCCATGGTAGCTCAGTGGTAGTCAGACAAACTGGAGGAAACCAGGAGATCCGTGGTTCAAATCCTGGCTATAACATTAGGATTTCACTCTTTTTAAGGCCTATATTTCTGTGTCACAGAAAGTGATAAAATATTTGATCACATATTGTGATTACATTCAAGTTGTCGAGTATATTACACTACGTTAAAACTTTTATTACATCCTTTATTACAAATTTAAAAAGAATAACAGTTAACAGCATCAGGTGTAATAATGATTCCTATTTTGTTATGATTATTATGTTAGTGTCATAATATTGAATATTTATAAATAAATTTAGTTTAAGTTCCTATGACATTTATCTGCAATATTTCCATATATAAAATAACTAAAGCTTAACCCCAATAAGTATATTTCTTAAAGAAGATAATTAACATTACATTTATGAGTATGAATAACAAAGCTAGCAGCAAAACCGTTAAATAATGACTGTCATAATAGTTCATTTTGTTGTTCTTATTATTTACTTCTCAAATTTAAGTATTTCCTTACATTATTGTCCGTATATCCTTCATACACTTTATAATGGCTTCTGCTATGCTTTTATATATTTCCAGTCTATTGTGTATATGTTTATAATAATTATGTTTTGAATCGTGAAGTATTTCATGTGATTCATTATACGAAAAGAGCGGTTTGCTGTAGCCACTGAACATGTGTAAGTCTGCCATTTTATGTTTTAATCACAGATATGATCAAAGGTGTGGTGGATGCCGCGGTTAGATGTGCTCAAAAATGCCATATTACACTATAAAATGTTTTATCTTATATATTTGATCACATTTCTGTTTCATTACATTAATTTAAACATGTGATAAATCTCAGTATTTGGAATACATTTTGTATTTTGCGTTTTTGTTCCTGACCATTTCCTGCGGAAAAAATTTAGTTTTCTCGAAAACAAGAGACAGGCAAGGTCGCAACGCTGGAAGTTGTGTGGGTGTCAATTACACAAGGCCAGTACATACCAAACACGTCTCACTACTGCTACCACATCAGTGTAGGCCAATCAGAATATCATTCTTATCTGCCAAAACATTACACCACCCTGCGTCGTGTTTGCAAGCTACCGATGTGTTTACATCCAGAAGTATGTTCAGAAACCTAAACAACCTCAGCGCAACGTGGCCGAGCTACTTCACGTCTAATAAGGAATGTTCCTTTAATGCCTTTAGATAATTAATTATTTAGAAATTCTGTGTGATGTCTCATAATTACTACCAAAACTAATGTCAGAATTACGTTACTCTACGCATATTACAAGTGGCAAACTATTATCTTCGTACATTCTTTCAGAATTATGCATCCCATTTGGAACAAAACCATATATTTTTTCGAATTCGTCTGATCCAAAAAAAAAAAAAAAAAAAAAAAAAAAAAAATCCTATTAGACTTTTTTTTTTATTTGTAATGCTTCTATGAAGTACATATTAGAAGGAATGTAATAAATTTCCTTCCTCCCGGTATGTAGGTCCTTTAGTATGTGTACTGTCCTATCATATCTTTTATGATATTTTCATAGACACTGTTCTACTCCATGAATTTCCGCTTGACAAATCTAACGTGTTCTATTCACATGAATTTCTCTACATCTCTGTAACAAATTAGTTCTAATACGTTTTTATTCCATCTATTTCATCCTAATCAAGATAAATATTAAGAGGCACTTTATTACTTAGTTCGTTAGAAATATAAGGAAATAGGGAAACACCTAGGCTAAACCGATAGGCAATTGTCTTAAAATGTGGTTGCTATGGGATTCAAATCAGTTTCTTTGCCTAGCTAGTTGACAAATTAAAAGTGAGAAAATTATAAGTAGGTATTTTAAAACAAACCAATAACAAGGACTATCTCGAAAACTGTCAAATTCACAAAAAAGGAAAAAAATGTATATATATATATATATATATATATATATATATATATATATACACATAACTGTAACATTCAGAAAAATTCATCCCGAATAAACAGATGTTCAGAGGCTATTTCCTGAAAATTCAAGATATGCCTTTTAGTTTTCATGTAAACGTCTTAAATACAGACTATTTCAAAACGATACCGAACGAAGATGTGGACCTTGTTGGTCATACCATACGTGATATGTGAATATAATTTTCAGCTCTAAATTTGGCACATACAAAAGCTGCCATAAAATCACCATGGATTAGGCAGTCGCACATAACCAGATGGCACGTGCCTGGCCCACTCCAAGAGAGATGCCGGTTGGTAGCGAAGGTCTCATTCGCGTGGTGTAAGCGTGATTTGATAAGACAGGCCGGCGCGGGACAGGTGACCTTAGTAATGGGTGTGGCGTATAACAACCGTTGTTCCTTCACTGCCTAATCTAAAATGTGTGCTATTTTTAAACACTCGTAAAACTTTAAATAGAAGAGTTTGAAGGTTGCAACATCAAGTTTCGGACAAGTCAAAGTGTAAGCTAATCGACTGCTACCTTCGTTTGGTGTCGTTTTGAAACGGGCTGTATAACTACCAGGACTTTTATGTCTGCTGCTTGTCATGTCAGGTAGTGTGGTGCTTTGCTACTTGTATGGAGTTGCTTTCGGTGCCCCACACTTTTACTCTTGCCTTTGGAACACAACTCTCTCATGTCTTTTGATCTGTCTGGAGTTTGGTGGTTTTCGAAGCTAAGGGAGACAGTCACCTTTGGTCCTGCGAAGCCAGCAGACCTTGACTTTTCCAACCTTTAGCGAAAACTTAAATTCTAAGTTTCCATTTTAAGTTGATAGCAATAATCTCAGGCGACTCGTGATTATTTTATATTATGAAGGAATTTAATTGGACACAAATAATGTAAAAGGGAGCGAAGATTTAAATACACATTGTAGTATCTTGCATGGAGTAGAAGAGCTTTTGATTAAAATTGTTAGAGCTTTTTTGAGAAAACCAAAATCTTCGAAAAATTTTCCATGTAAAGGGTAGTTGGACTTGTGGGAGAATTTCTTGAAAATCATCGTGTCGCATCCTTGAAAGACGCTAAACTTATATACCCAGTTTGGTATTGTAACAACTTTTCGTTTTGAGTAATCATGTTGACAGACACACTAACACACGTGCCTATATCTAAATTTTTTTTTTTTTTTTTTTTTTTTTTGGTTTCAGGGCACCCTAAAACGTTAATTTACGGTGAAATATTCGTATTGAATTTTGGATGGAATGCAATACCTTCTCTGTGCACTATGTACATACGTGTAGAGAAAGTACAAAGAATGGGCTTTTACATCAAGTGTAGCCACGAAGCTAAAAAGAACTAATGTGGCGAAGAGATTCCGCCTGGGAAACAAAATTGGTACTTGCAGATCCTCAGGGCATTGGGCGACAGCTTTTCTGTGTAGGAGAAGCCCAGTTGACCCGTTCCAGGTTCTTTTCCTCTGCTCCTGGACATACCTCTGATTCTAGGCACCCGCATGTAACTCGTATGGGCAAGGGGGGGGGGTAAGCTCTACATACGTGAGTGAACTAAGTAAGAATTCGTTGGTACGTAAGTTCGATACCGAGATTTCACCGGAAACGTGTGTTTGAGACCTCCTGATTAAAAAAATAATTTTAACAAAAAGGTCCGTATGTGTGAGAGAGAGAGAGAGAGAGAGAGAGAGAGAGAGAGAGAGTGTGTGTGAGAGAGAGAGAGAGCGAGTATGTGAGTGTATGTGAGTGAGTGTGTGTCTGGGCAGCATAGCTCAAAAAGAAAGTCGGTTAAATACCAAACTTGATATTTCAGTTGGGTATTCCAAGGATGCCACACAAAGATGTTCAAGAGTGTCTCCCGCACCACAAACCACCCTTATTGGGACATCTTTCTAAAATGATGATTTTCTCAAAAATGGCTGTTACAATTGTGATTAAAGTACCTTATGTGCAAAATATTTTTTATGACAAACGAAATATATATCTTGAATTTTCTGGGAATAGATCATGAAGACTTCTGCATTCTGGGTGAACTTTGTCTGTCACACTGTAAGAGATAGACAAAAACTTATTACACAAACATGTAGATCTCATTAAAACACTGATTAAAATCATATACATTGTTTCGTAGAGTTGACCGTTTTGAAGATATTCCGGATTATTTCAATTCTAAGCCACTTATACTTTTCTCCACCGGAAAGTCATATTTCTTCATGTTTCTCTTTTGTTTACTCCTGGCAATCAAAGAGAATGGAATTTCAACTGTTTCACATAGTGGCCGGCTTTTAAACGATTAGACTAGCACTTTAGCCTATGCATTCCCTTATTTCCCTCCTACGTTCAAGGAAGATAGTAATAAAACTAATTCTGGTTATATTTACCTTGTTCAGCATGATGTAGAAAATTGATTAATGTTTTGAATAAAGGGTTTCTTTGCCGAAGAGCTAGAGAACATCATGCGATTGGAACACTTCAGATTCCCCCCTCCTCTACTTACAAGGAACCAAGTAATAAGGACAATTTCTGCTAATATTTTTCTTGATTATCATGAAATGCATATAAGAATAAGCTTTTAAACTTTTTTTTTTTTTTTTTTTTTTTTTTACAGAGAAATTCAGATTAACCTCCGCCATGTAGTTAGTTGCTTTTAAGAGAATAAATATTGTCTTATATAACTTTCGTTAGGTGGAATTCTTAGAGGCAGAATCTGAGAGTTGAAATAGCGTCGAGGCAGAGGACTGTTTCTGACAGATGTTTAATCAATAACGGGCGACATCCTGTCATTTAAAATACTTCAAAAGAAAAAAATACCAGGACGTACAAGTAAAGAGAGGCTTAGAGGTTTATAAATTTTATTAATAAAAATCTCAGACTCTCGTCCAACTAATCATACGACTTCTGTACCAATTACAACTCCACAAAAATCGTATAAACACTGATCTTGTCTCCTGTTTATCGGATGGACTCTCTCCTTTACATAACTCTGTCAGGGTAGAAGCTCCGTGCGGCTTTCAGAGAAATGGATAATCATATATTTTTTATGCTTTTAACGAACCTTTTGTTTCTATTTACGGAAAGGAAAACAATTTTTAGATGGGCCTCATATTTACACTCTTACATTTCATACTGGCCATGTTAAAGATTTATTTGATATAAACAAATGTATGAAGTAAAGATACCACGTTTACGCCAAATAGCTAGTTATAAGTCCTGAAGTAATTACAGTTCAAATTATGAAGGCGTTAAAACGATTTGATCATGTTACGTCATCACTAAAAACACTTAAATGGCTCCAGCTTAGGGTAGAACAAAATTGCATTCTTTATCATTTGTCTATCAGCTCTTTCATACTCACAAATCCAAGTTATCTAAACGTTCCCTTCAAATACCTTTCTGACTATCGTAATGGACTATCGTAATGGACTATCGTAATCAAACCTAATACGCTGCTGTATTAATATGATAAATACATCACTACTTTTATTCACTGTTATTAATATTTTATGTGCTGGCAAGTCATATGCATTTCAAATGTAAATATATAACTAATAGGCGTTTGAATCTTCATGAATATTCCGCTTAAAATAATTATGTTTACAGTTTTTTTTTCATTTCAGTATACTTGTACCTTTTTATTTGTTTTATTACGCTGTACAGAATTCCTTTTCTTTTTATTCATTGTATTACTGATATATTGCATTTAATGCATTGCCTGTTAGAGTGGAAGAGAAGAGCTTATGTTCCTAACTCCAACCAGGATAAATAAAGAAATAAAAATCAAAATAATAAAAAAGCAGTATCATTGCTCAGTCTCAGATCCATACAAGACACCTAGATTAGTAATACTACCTCAAATACTGATTATAATAAATTATCTGATGTGTTACATTCACATGATTTTTTCTACCTGTGCTACAAACTATTCTTACAAAACTATTCTTATATCCATATCGTGCTAATCAAGATAAATAATACAATTGGTCTTACTACTTACTTCCTTAAGCTGAAGCGAAATGAGGGAATATACCAGACTAAAGCGATAATCAAATATTTTAAAATCTGATAGATATGTGAGCAATTTAAGTTACGTTCGCTTTGCCTTCCTAGAAAAATAAGGGTGATAAAACGCAAGGTGTTCCCGTTTAAAACTTGCTTAATTTAAAATTGAAATTAATAATAAGGAATATCTCGAAAACGGTAAGCTCTGCAACAAAGACGTATGCCTAACTGTGTATTTTAACGAGATCTAATTTTTTTTTTTTTTTTTTCTGTAGCAAGTTGTTTATATATCGTTTACGATTTGTAAAGTATGCAAAATTCTGCAAGAAACATTCAGAATTAACAGCTCTTTAAAAGCTATTCCAAGAATAGTCAAGTATACACTTTATTTCTGCTGTAAATAGCTTCAATATACGGTAATTTAATCAAAATTTTTAGAGCCATTTTTGAGAAAAACAAACATTTCAAAAACGTTTCCATTCAAAGGGTAATTTGAGGTGAGGGATCTTCTTGAGAGTCTTTAAAGGTACCTTTGAAGATACCAAACCTAAATACCAAGTTTTGTATTGAACGGGCTTTTAGTTTTTGAGCTATGCTGTTTACACAAACATACTCAGGGGATCTCAAAACATATTTCGGTGAAATCTCTATAAATATTCACAATACTTTATGTATACATTATGTATAAAGTAGGTGTAGAGAAAGTAAGTATGTTCTGGATTATTATTAAAACTGGTTGGCTTGGCCTGGGTTAAATCACTCCATCATTCTTATACACCAAGGAATTTCCAACCTTTGCTATTTTTAATGAACTACATTGCTTGGAATGTCAGTAAATCAACGTTACAGTTAGCAAAAATGGCTTCGAATAAGTCCTTCCTAATGAATTTGACTGTACTCTGACATTTAGATTACACGCCCCGCTCATTCGCGTTGCTGATTGCATATTCAGCAGGGTCTCGTTGTCCGTCTGAAATTCAACTTTGCGCGACACTGACTGATACAATATACTCATAAGATCAGTACAGAGTCGCTTCCGAAACAACCAACCCCCATCTTTAATAAAAACTAGCTTCTTGCAGAAGAATTTTATATGCTCCATTCACATGACTTTCTCTACATCTCTGTAACAAATAAATAATAATTAATTTCATGCTAATTAAGATAAACATTAGCAGAAACGTCTGTATTACTTAGTTCCTTATAAATAGAAGAGAAATAAGAGAATACACTAGGTTAAACCGACAGTTAAAGGTTTAGTATGGGATTGAAATCAGATTCTTTGGGTGGCCAGGGATTGAAAAGTTCCCGTATAAGAAAAGTGCAAGTATTTAAAAACAAAGAGTATCTCAGAAAGGTTCAACTTCACGAAAAAAAAATGTATATAATAAACATATAACGAGCTCTACATTTTTGTCAACTAAGTTTTTGTCTATCTCTTATGGTTTAACAATAATGAAAAATTCCGCAAAATTCATCCAGAATAAAGATGTTTTCAGAGGCCGTTCAGAATGCAAGATACACATTTTATTTGTTATGCAGCTATTTGAAAAATACGGTATTTTAATGAAAAGCCATACTGCCATTTTTGAGAAAATCAAAATTTTCGAAAAAATTCCATATAAAGAGTATTTCTTGAAAATCTTGGTGTCGCAGTCATGGAACATACACAAATTAAATACCAAATTTGGTATTTAACGGATGTTTCATTTTTGAGCTATGCTACTCAGACACACATACACACTTACAGACTGACATACACGACATTTTTCTAAAAATGTTTTTTTTATTCAGGGGTCTCAAAGCATAGGTTTTCATTCTGGAATATTTTGCACAACTTTTGTATAGTGATAAACCGCAGAAAAAAAGTTTCACCACACAAAAGTTGTAGATCTCGTTAAAACACAAAGAATTTATTAAACACATTTTTAGTAGTGTTAACACTTCCAAAGATATTCCGAGATATTGGTTTGAGTTTTAAGCTACTTAAACTTTTCTGAAACAGGACATCACCTTTGTTTTCGTCTCTTTTTTGTTTATTCCTGGCAAGCAAAGAAATGCAAGTTTGTTTCACATGGTGACCGGCTTTTAAAAGATTTGACTGATGCTTTAGTCTAGTGCATTATCTTATTCCCTTATACTTACAAAGAAGCTAGTAAAACGACCAATTGTGCTAATATTTATCTAGATTAGCATGATGTAGATAAAGCAGTAAATTGTGTAAAAAGGTTTGTTTGCGGCACAGTTAGAGAAAGTCATGTGAATGGAACACACAAGATTTTTATTTATAGGGAACTAAGTGGAGGTCGTGAAGCAAGACAAGAGCATAACATTAAGCAGTGGCTGAAGTGCTGATGGTAGGAGAATTTGCGCCAGCATGTATGTGCAGAATTCATAACGTTTCTGTTCATGATGGAGTACTAGTTTTAGTGCGGCTTTGTTTAGTGCTAATGCAAATAAACACCTGCAGATGATTGTTAACTTGGAAGATGACGTGATGCTGGTTATGAAGAAGATTATGTTGCATTCAGTGAGATTGAGAGCTGTAGAAATGTTGTGAACCCAGTAACATTAGCTTTGTTCATGGCTGTCAGCTCAGTATGACATAAGATGAACCAAATTAAAACAAAAATATTGACATTCTTTCAAGGAAAATACACCGTTACACGCTAAGTATATACTTAATAACAGAGTATGTGTATAAAAATTATCTTTACCACAAAGTGATTTCGATATAATTACGGGCATATGCCAGCAATTATTTTAATGTGAACTGCAATAATTGTTTAACGCTGCACGCTGTTGTGGTTGTGTTAGTCGCGCCAAGCTGGCATCTCTATTACCCCTCTCAGTCGTTGCAGAGAGAGAGAAGGAATGAAAGCAACTTACCTATGCGCAAGATTTTGTTCATATCTCGCCTCAAGACCTATAATAAGGTCATTTGTAGTTTCTTGTAGTGTTTAACGCCCGGTTTTAGTAATTGTGGCACCGCAGGCATTGACACTGATGATACATGGAATGAAGATGGAACCTCGATAGAATGTGATGGCGGGAAAAGCCGGAGAAACCAGAGAAAGCCTGCCCCTGCGCCGCTTTGTCGACCACAAATCTCACATGCGGTGGCTTGAGATCGAACCACTCGGTCTTTTATCTTAATTAGCATAATGTAAGCAAAAGAATAATTTTCTATAGGGATAGTTCCTTTGCAGACAAATTCATGTGAATGGGATACATCATATCTGTTTTATCCCATTTATATGCCACATTTGACATCAAGGCAGCTTTTTCTTTGAAACAATTCCTCACCCGTGAGGGGTTCCATACCAGACCCCCATCGGGCACCTCCTCATGTGGCGGATCGGGGAATACCTCCTAGATATAGGTGGTACCAAGGAGATAAAGTACTCGGAGTGGACCAAAAGTGGCATAGCGGGTAGATGTGACTCGAAAGTGGAGGTGAAGACATCACATCTAGGGTAAATGCCCAAAAAGCATCTGCAAGTTCAGGAGCAGAGAGGTGGCAGCCCCACCACTGAACTAACTCTGCGCAGCGTTCGTACCGCGGCCAGAGTGAAATTCCAAAATACTGAACGGCCGGATTGAAAAGAAAAACCCGAAAAGTTACAAACCTAAAATTCTATGAGACAATGGCTGTTGCAGATTTTTTATATGGTTCGGAGACATGGACACTTAAAAAGGAAAGATTGGAGCCAAATACAAGCGGCAGAAATGAAATATTTACGAACAGTAATAGGATGCACCAGACAAGATCATATTAGAAATGAAGACATAAGGACAGCATTTGACATATTTTCCTCAAAAGAAAGGATACAAATAAATAGAGAAACATGGAAAAGTCGTTTACAAAGAATGGATAACTCTCGCATTCCATTTCAGTCATACAAATATAAACCTCTAGGCTACAGAACAATAGGAAGACAGTTAAAAGATGGGAAGAAACATGAGGCTGGAACAGGAGAATTCTCATAATCAATGAAGAGTTGATAATTCCTCATAACAAACAGTTTTGCTCTCTAAAGGTAGAGAAAACATTTTACCCCTCATCCAGGAATCGAATTTGGAACCCTCGCACAACAGTGTGAGCCTATAGTACGCATGAGCTACGTAGCCAACCTTATTTAATATTATTCGTGTTATAGTCTTAGAAACTTACGAGATAAAGCAAAGACGAAACAGTTTGTTTCCGGAAAGAATGAAAAGTTCATTACATTTACACGGAAATGTTATGAGCTGCTTCCACGGTATACATTTGTTTAAGGAGTAGTTTGCTGGACGTTTTCCAAACCCGTATCATCATTATCCTCCTTATATGGGTCAAACTCTTGGCTGTGGGGATACAGGCCAGGAAAATCTCGATCGCAGTGCCACAGCTTGTCCCACTAACCTCCTCAGTGTATAAAATGCTAAACTATAAAAAATGTGCGACGAACGTATGCCGCACTGTCTCTCATCAAGGGACTCGGTAATTGCCGTCTGCACTTGCGTGGACTCGCTAAGCCTAGCGGAGATTACCCTGCACTCGACTCTATGACAGCTGGGATAAATTTCGCTGGAATTAAGCTGTCGCTCTGCCGGAAAGTCACGTCATTTATTACTAGTTTTATGTTTTTCACTTCCTGCACTTAATCCATATTAATAGAAGCAACACAGCCCTAAGGACCTTGTATTTATGTTTGTCCAAACATAGTTATTCAAGGAGAGAATGTTTGTATTTCATGCTAAAATTCGATACCGAGATGTTACGGAAACACAGGTTTTGACTTCAGGATTAAACAAATCTACAAAAGCTTATTATATATATAATTTCTTATTTACTTCATTTTAAGTAGAAGGGAAATAAGGGGTATACGCTAGACTAAAGTGATAGTCAAGTCCCTTAAAAGCTGGAAAGGTTTAAGTATTTTAACATTGACACCAAAAACAGGGAATACCTCGAAAATAGTTAACTTGAAAAGAAAGAAGTTATGCAAGTTATGCAAAAGTCATTCAGAATGAAGACTTCTGCGGCATTTCTAAAGAAATTCAGGATGTAAGTTTTATTTACCACGTAGATATTTTCTATATTACGGAATCTTAATTAAATTCGTCAGTCATTTTTAAGAAAATCTATTTAAAACATTTTTCATGGAAAATGTAGTTTGGGATCGGGATTTTCCTGTTGCATACTTGGAAGATACGAAACTTAAATACCAAGTATGGTTAACGGAATTTTTGTTGTTAATTATTCTATTGAAACACAGACACAAACACACACACTCTCTATCTCAGACTCACGCGAATCTTGTACACTAATAAATACGTGCCAGAAAAATAAGGGGCTTTTACTTTCACTAGTGCGTATCATATTTGGAAAGTTGCGGATTCTATTCCCGCGGCTGCCTCACTCACGCATGGATTATTTTCAGGGGCTTTCCAGGGTCGCCATCCAAATACTGGCAATACATCCAAATTTCCTACCCATCATTTTCTGTTCGTACCACTCCAATATTATCCATTTCAGGATTGAAGAACCAGGCGATGATGTTCTGGATGGAGACTTGCGCACTGTAAATATCCCTTCAGACGATCGTCTATCTGCATTAGCGTGCAAAGACACACCACAGAACTGCTTACAACTTGTCATTTCATATTGCGCTACTTACGAACAATTACAAATAATCAGAATTATCCTAATGCTAACACTAACGAAATATGTAAAATTATACTTTGTATGTATACAAAATACAGATATTATACATAATGGAAACATTGAATTAATAAAATCATTTCATAGCTCTCTATTAAGCATTTACATGACTCAAACTTGAATAAATATCTAGAGAAATATAAATAAACACCAATAATATATAATGACTCAAAAATGATGATGGGATTTCAACCTGGAAATCGGGTTCACTTTTACATTTACGTTATTTTACGTTACGTTTACCAAAAACAAGTTTATGTAATTTTACTTGAAAAAGATAATGTTTCAAAACTGCATCTTCATAACGGCTATACAATTGCGAGTACTTCTGTATTTTAGACGATAATAATTCAGAAGCGTTATAAACCTCTCCCTGCTTCTGTCCTGGCAAATTTTTAAAATATCGCACACTTGCCTCCAAGAGTTCCGTTTTTTAAATTTATTAGAATAGTGTGATCGTCATGATCTCATATTCGCCGAACGTGTGTGAATGGCTTGCTTGGTAAGTCATGACTGTTTCCATCTGTTGTTATACCTGTGTTAATAGACACATAGATATACCGTAAGCAAGGGTTTTTTTGCTAAACCGGCAGATTATTTGACGTTGAAGTCGTACATTGCTGCACCTGAAAGAGTTTGTGACACATGTTGTGGTTTTGCAGTGCAACTACTTCTGGAAATATCCTGTCACGTGATCGACAGGTATAAAAAGGGATCGAAGTACTACCCAGACCGACTCACGCGACTCCTCGAGATGCCGAGGAGGAAACCTCACCGCACACCCGCAGCCTCTTCTGCTGCCAGCTGCCCCCCTGTACCTGCTGGTACGGAAGCCTCCGCTTTGTCATTGCGATCACCATCGCCATCGACCACCGCTGCTTCACCAGCAGCCAGCTCCACTTCTTCGCCACGTTCGCCAACGCAGAGCTCCACGCCGCCACCCCGGTACAGTGCCGAGGCTCAGGGGAGGGGGAGGCCCTCGGGATCTCTCCAGCTGGCACCTCCTCACCTCTGCGCAGTCCCAGTGGCCTTGTTTGAGGAGCACTAGGATTATCTGCGACCGGGGTTCAACACCACTGCCGGACCGAGCGATTCGGATGCTGCCTTGGTGTCAGGGTTGCCTTTATTAGGGCGACTTCTGCACGTGTCACCAGCAGACATAATGACACCGGCCCTGTCGTCGCTGCTGTGCCTGCTCTTCGCCGCCAAGATGCCACTATTGTGGCACCAACGGCTACACTTCGGAGTGCACTGGGCACGACCTCCACCACCGTCGCCGGATCTGTGCCACCTGTGGGGCACGGGACGCTTCTCCGAGCAATCCCAGTGCCCCAGCTACATCAAGAGCAGGCAACCAGCTCGGACAATACCACCTTCACAGCTAGCGCAGTCACTACCAACCTCATCACCAGTTACAGGCATCTTGCTGGAGGAAATCCAGGGCCTAAGGGAGACCTTTCAGGACCTCCATTCGGAGTTCCTGAATCTGTCGCCAAGCTAACAGCCCTAGAGGAACGACAGCAAGATTACCAGGATGCAACAGCCTTATCTCTCCAACATCTCCAAGGAGTACTAGAACAACTCTTGGGCGGAAATTGTATCAACTCCAGCATACTAGCCAACAACGGAATCATCAGGCTTATCGTCAAGGAGGAGGTTAGATTCCTCCAGGAGTCGCCGGATAGACCAACTTCACCGGGGAGGCCCTCCAGTCAGAGAGGCCAACCACGTCTCTACCGCTAAGTCCTTACTCCCACACCCATAATTCATCACCCTGAATCCGTCGTGGTGGTAGTTTGGGTCTCGGTCAAGTCTATCTCTTGACTCATCTCCTTCTACCCTGGTCGTTATTGTCAGTTCTGTTATTTTCGCCTTTGAATCTGCGGGTGCGATCATGGGGTACAGCCTATCCATTTTCCTTTAATATCGGTGGAGGTGTTTTTTACTGGGTATGCCGCTATTGAGCGGAAAGCCCCACATATCCTCCCAGCCTATCCGGACTGGGGGTTGGATTTTAATGCATTTTACTTTCTAATTTAAAAACAAAGCAGAGTTCAGTTTTCACTGGAAGTGCAAAAAGAGCAGTTGAGATAGTTTTGACAGGAAATTTGTAGTGTAGTAATTGCAGCCGCCGCGAACCTCGAAAACAAACTATGCGGCAGAATTATTAGGAAAACATTCTAGAAAGACAGATATTGGTAAGCAGATTGTGATTGTAATCAGTTTGTGGAAGAAATAAAGAGTTGTCTGATGGAGCGAAAAAAAACAAGTTTGTTGCAATAATCTCAAAGTCGACAATCCACATCGCCACTCCCAATTAAAATAAATCGCTCGATATCCAACTACTGCAGCACTTTTTTCTTGTGACAGCATTTATCGGTTAAGTTTTTCCATTGTTTAGCAGTGGTATATCGTTGCAAGCTGTTGCATGGTTTCCGTTGTTGCGCTCGGTGTCGCAAAATTTGCAATCAGGAAGCTGCTAGTCTGAACACAATTGTATGAGACTATAGTTTTATCGTTGCAGCCGGTGCTGCATCATTCCGTGCAGAGAGCTAACCGTTTGAAAACTATCTAAAAGTTTGTTGTCGTAGTCGCGATAATTCCCTAATGGATGGTTTCGGGCTAGAACTCTTTCGGGAATCCCCCAAAGAGTTGGGGGCTTGAATCTGGAACCAGTCAAATCTCCTGGGTCAGAAAGGACGATTGCAGGGGATAAAATTGAGGTGTTCATGAAAGCGAGTCATGCTCGTGACTGGCGCCACCTGGTTTGGTTCCCTGTGGTTTAAAATACAAAGTATGTAAAGGTTTTGCTTAGAAAAAAAAAAACAACTAAAAAACGAAACAGTTGAAGAAAACAGGTAGAGCCAGACTGAATAACTCATTGCCGGGATTTGAACCACAGATCTCATGGTACCCATCCAGTTGCTCTGACCACTGAGCTACCCTGGCAACATCCCAGCACGATTCTCCAACTCACTCGCGTTTTTCGCGGTAAACTACAAGCAGATCTCAAATTAGTTTGAGATGTTATATCTCAATGGTGACCTACAAACTCCGTAAAGTGCATGCCTTGGGCTACTATTAGTTTATTTAACGTAAGCTAAATCTCTTTTTTCCACAAAAGCCGTGTGTAGGACAGAAACTGGAGTGCGAGAGTCAGATTGAAAAACTCATTGCCTTTGCCCGGATTTGAACCACGGATGTCCTGGTAATCGTCTAGTCATTCTGACCGCTGAGCTACCATGATTCCGGGCCGGCACGGCACTAAATTCTTCAAATGACACGCGTTTTTCTCGGTAAACCAGAAGGGCAAGTCTCGGTTAACAAACTATTATAGTTTAAGAATTAATTGTTTATTCCAAAGTTAGTTAATTGTTTTTACTAGAGTCAGACTGTAAAATTCATTGTCATATGAACCACGGATCTTTTGGTATCCGTCCACTTGCTCTGACCGTTGAGCTACCGTGGCAGCATGCTTGTTCATCACAACGAGGAATAAGCTTTTGCAGGAAGATAGAAAATGTCATGTTAATGGAACACACAGTATTTTACAATGGATTCGATGTAGACATATCATGGCTAACAGTAATTTGAAAATTCCTACTTTCTTATCACTACCAAACTTACATCCAGATTAGGCTAGTCACGAGCGAAAACATTGTCACGAAAGCGCATAAATTTCTAGTGAGCTCAAATATCAAGAGTAGATTACAAAGTAAAAAGCAACATTTAGCGCCAGCATGCAATTTATTCTCGGTACATGCCATTGCAGCAACTCAGAATTTCGGTCAGCTGCTTATAATTACTGCGGGAGTGGTGGTCCCGATTGTGTGTTTCCACCGTCCAATTAAAAAACCAGGATAAACTATACACCACAACGTTTCACTGATAAAACGATATAGTACACACACACACACACACACACACACACACACGCACACGCATCTATAAATAATATATTTTATGTTTTATCATTTCTGAGCCATAGATTGCATATATGCGCAGTTCACTTGCACATACTGACCTCGGCATATTTCAGACAACTAACAGGCAAAAATTCACTCAACCCGATTGAAGTGATCGTCTATGAGTATCAATTGCCAGTACTGCCTTTTACTTTTTCTAACACACATGTGGTAGTAGTCGGGGAATATAGTGTATACCGCTATTAAATTCATACCAAAAGTTCAACGCAAATACATGTTTTGGGACTTCCTAAATTCAAAAAATCCTGACTTTCTTTACATTTGTGTAACAAATTATTGTTAGTAAACTTATTCTTCTATTTAATGCTAGACCATTAGCAGAAACAGTCTTATTACTTAGTTTCTTTATAAGTAGAAGGGAAATAAGAGAATACACTAGGATCAACCGACTGTTAAATGTTTTAAAATGTGGTTCCTATTGGATTTAAATCCGTTGCTCTGTGACAAGTTCCCGTATGAGAAATCAATAACAAGGAATATCTCAAAAACGATCAATTCAACGAAAAAATGTATATAACATACATTGTGTATTTTAAAGTGCTCTACATTTTTGTGCGGTAATGTTTTGTCTCGTACGGTTTAGCAGTTATGCAAAATTCCGTAAAATTCATCCGGAATAAAGTCTTCAGAGGTTATTTCCAGAAAGTTCAACATATACATTTTATTTGTCAGGTAAATATCATTAATATACGATATTTTAATAAAAATCGTCAGAACCATTTTTGAGAAAATATCAACATTTTCAAGAAAAAATGCCCCATGTAAACGTAAATGCCGTGTTATTTATTGACGCTCTTTAACTACTGTAGTTCTCAGCGTCCCATTCTAAATTGGGCGTGAAATACTGCGTAATTTTGCTTAGAGGTGTGTCCATCAGGCTTGAGATTTTTTTTTACACGCCGTAAATCTACGACACGGGACCAACTGTTTTACTTCCCTTCCGAAGGAAGCCATGCTAAGGATTTTTACACCCAAAAAATCCAAGCCGGGAGTGAACCCGCGATCTTGGGTATATGAAGTATATCATGGTAACCACTAAACCACGAAGGGTGACAAAAAAGTCTCGTGTAAAGGGTATTTTGACCTGGGGGAATTTCTCAAAATCTTTGTGTCGCATTCCTGGAAGATACAAAACTTAAAATACCAAGTTTCGTATTTTAATGACTTTTCGATTTTTAGTTATCGTGTTCAGATACACGGACACACGCACTCATACACAGACCTTTATCTGAAAATGCTTCTTTTAGATACAGGGAACCCTAAAACATATATTTTAGGGCGGATTTCGAAAAAAGATGCTGTTTTTGTAGGTTGTAAGGGTTCTCTGGGCTGCTGGTTGCTGTGCTGTGTTGTGTTGTGTTATTTTAAACGTTTTTCCGGGTTTGAATTTGCCGCTGTATATGAAGTTGGTAACTCTTGCTGTTGACGAAACTGTAATTAGCTATTTGCGCCAGACTTAATTGTTGGAGAAGTTACAAGGTTATTATCGGCAGCGAATTTCTTACTGTGCACAGCTTAAACACGTTTCGTATTAATTCAGCTGGCTTCGGTCGTTAAGTACGAGAATCTTAACCTCCATGCTTGGATGTTAGGATGTAATAATAAATACATTTAATTTAAAAGATTTCTTGTTATTTATGAACCTTTATTTCTTAACTTGTCAAAACAATGTGATGAATTATGGCACACTATTTGTACAGAATCCCTTTTCTATAAAGCTGTGCCAAATATATATATTTTCTAATGTGTACTTACAATATATATCTCGTTGATTATTACTACAATGCTATATTTCACATTGAATAGCCGTATAAGAAGTCTCGATTGGCGAGATTATCTCTTTGCGTCCTTATCCCTGGCGTCTATCTCATTGACTGCGTCCCGGAAGCTTATTAAATTTTTCAAATATATACAATAGTTGAAGATCAATGTTTTATACATTGTAATCTGTCCGTCTTCCAGAGAACGGCAGATTTTCCATTCTACATTTCGTGAAATCCAAATTTATAATACATCTTTATACATTCCAAATACTTTAAAATCAATGCATTTGTGTAATGTACATGGAAATTTCCTTATAAATAACTAACATTTCATAGACAAATATTTAACTCTGTTCTTATGCTTTGTTACCGGTATAAACAATTTATGACATCCGGTATTTCGTTCAATTTTATGACTTCTCACATATTACTGTTTTTAACTGTCTTATAATGAATATCCTTTTCTTAAATACCATTTCTTATCTATACGTTATACAAAATAATGGGTTGTATTTGTTACATAGCTTCGGCTATGTTATTTTTGTAAAAACACGCCATTTAAGGCTATATTCGTGCGTATCGTGAGGAGATGACTTGATTTACTTAGCATTAAACCCTGCATCAATTTCCAGTAAAATCTAGGTATCGAATTTTTGAGTGGAGTGCAATACCTTCTCTATGCAATATCTATGTGCATAGTACGTGTAGAGAAAGTGAAAAAAGAAAGAAAAGATTTTTTAAAAAATATCTATAGTTGTGTGACAGAGTATGTATGTGTATGTATCTGTATGTATGCATGCATGTACGAGGGCTATACTCAAAAGTGAAAATCCGTTAAATGCCAAACTTGGCATTGAAGCTTAGAATCTTTCAAGGATGCGACAAGCAAATCCCTCCCACCTCCAAATAGCCTTTCATGGAATATTTTTCGAAACTAACGATAATGATTGAAATACCATATAGCTGAAATATGTTCATGGCAAGCATAATGTATACCTTGAAGTTTTTGGGCACATTCTCTGAAGACCTCTTTATTCTGGATGGCTTTTGTGTAATTCGTAAACTAAGAGATAGATAAGAACTTGCTTCACAAAAAATAGACACCTCGTTATAACAACCATTTCTCATATAATTTCTTCTTTTTTGTAGAGTTAACCGTTTCTCAGATACTTCTTATTTGTTTTAATTTTAAACTATTTAAAGTTTCTTATACGGCAAGTCATCTTTCGTTTCATACGGCTTTTATTTTACCAGTAGCTACGCAAAGAGTGCCAAACTTAAGTTGCTTCACAAAGCGATAGTTTTTAAAAGATATGACTATCGCTTTAGCTTAGGGTATTCCCTTATTTCCCTTCCACTTACAAGGAAGCAAATAATAACAGTTTTATGTTAATGTTTATCCCGATTAGAATGATATAGATAAACACTTGAAATTTTCCTACTTTCCTACTGTTTGCAGAACAGATAGAGAAAGTCATTTAATATTTTTATACTGTTAAAACTGAAGTTTTTTTTTTTTCTGAGCTATTCTCGTGCTACAAAATATACAGTTTGCTCATTGAGTAGCTAAAATGAGATTGTTTTAAGATGTCTGGGTTATTTACTTGCACTTGCGTAAAACCCGTAAACAAAGTTAAAAGACAAACTCCTGTGCCAAATTAAAGACAATATAAGAAGAGATATTATAAAAATCTGATGTGTTCCAGTCACACAGCTTTCTCCACATATCTGCAGCAATCATTGTTAAACAGCTTATACTTTTATTTACTTCATTCTAATCGAGAAAATATTAGCAGAAATATTCTTGTTACTTGCTTCCTAGTACGCTGAAGCAAAATAACGGAGTACCATAGATTAAACTGATAGTCAAAAGCTGGTTGCTATGTGACTGAAGTTTCTTTGTTGGTATGGATAGGATTTTACAAATTCCTGTACGAGAAAAGTATAAATTTTTCAAAGTTGAAACTAAAAACAACGAATATCTTAAAAACGATCAGCTCCACGAAAAAAAATGTATATAATATAAACTGTGCGATTTAATGTGCTCTACATTTTCTGTGTGGACGGTTTTTGTTCATCTTTTACAGTTTAGCAGTTGTGCAAAATTCCGTAACATTCTTACCGAATAAAGTAGTCTTCAGAGGCTAGTCCCAGAAAATTCAAGATATACCTTTTATTTGACAGGTAAATATCTTTAATATACGATATTTTAATCAAAATCAGATCCATTTTTGAGAAAATCAACATTATCGATAAAAGTTCGATGTGAAGGAGTGGGGGGATTTTTCTCAAAACTTCGTATTGCATCTCCGGAAGATACTAAACTTAAATACCAAGTTTGGTATTTTACAGACTTTTCGTTTTTGAGTTATCGTGTTCATAGCACACGTACACACACGAACCTTTTTCCAAAAATGTTTTTGCGTGCAAATTGATACCAGGAATACTCGTATCTCAATGAGGACGGAGACCGTTTTCAACACAACTTCTAAGAAGCTTAATGAGATTACAGTGCATGGCTCATGAGTAAGTAACAGCGCAGTTTTAAAATTTATCACACCCACAGCCCCCGCGATGTAATAGTGTGTGGCGCATGCACACGGGCGATCTACGAAATGTCAGTATGGGCATGGGTATTATAAAGGCAGAAAGTATACTTAGTTGTGTCTGCGAGTGCACAGTAATTTCCATAACCTTTTCACAATGAAACCCTACGCTTCAAAAGGACAAATCCTATATAAAATTTCCAAACATTTTAAACTTGTAACCAATGATTATTTTTACTTTCTCTAGACGTACTATGTACATAGTGTATAGAGAAGGTAATGCACTCCACCAAAAAGTTCGATACCGAGATTTCACCGGAAACATATTTTTTAGGGCCGCCTTTATCAAAAAAAAATGTATTTTCAGAAAAAGGTTCATGTGTGTGTCCATTCAAGTTTATATCTTCCAGGTATGCCACACAAAGATTTTGAGAAAAATTCCCCCAACCCAAACTACCCATTACAGGGCACTTTTTTCGAAAAATTTGATTTTCTAAAAAATGGCTCCAACGATTTTGATTAAATTATCGTATATTAAAGATATTTACCTAACAAATAAAATGCATATTTTTAATTTTCTGGGAATAGCTTCTGAAGACTACTTTATTCTGGATGACTTTTACATATTTGTGCATAACTGCTAAACCGTAAGAGATAGACAAAACTTTCCACACAAAAAATATAGAGCACCTTAGAATCCACATTTTATGTTATATACATTTGTTTCGTGGAATTGGTCGTTTTTCAGATATTCCTTGATTTTGGTTTCAGGTTTAAAAACCTTACTTTTCTCATTCAGGAATTTGTGAACTTCTATCCATACAAATAAAGGAACTTCAGTCACATAGCATCCATGTTTTTACTATCATTTTGATCTATTGTACTCCCTTATTTCGCTTCTACTTACAAGGAAGTAAGTAATAAGACTATTTCTACTAATTTTTTCTTGATTAGCATGAAGTAAATAGAAACATAAGATTTTTAACAATAATTTGTTGCAGAGAAAGTCATGGGGATGGAACACAGACTTTTATATTTGTCACCCACCTAGCATCATTGAGTACGAGTTCTAAATGACACTGTTGGTTTTCTATTGCTTTCTATGTTAGGCTTCCAGCTTTAAGGACTAATATTGCCATATACAATTTTCTATTTATTATAACTATATAATAATATAAAATAATAAAGTCAACATATCGGATACTCAAAATATTGATAACTATTTTATTAGGTGAATTGGCCATCTTGCTCATGCCAGCAAATTTCCTTCTGAACATTACGTCAAGGAGTATCTTGACTATGATATTAACAAAAGTAGAAACCGTTTCGTTTTTAAAAGTTCGTAAAAATAAGCTAACCTACATTGTTGAAAATTCTTAAAACCTTTTCAAATCCTTACGTAGAAATCGTTATAATATATTTAGACAAGAGCTTGTTCGTTCATTATATTGGTCTCCACGAAAATGATAAGCTACCTTCATAACAACCAAATTATATTCTGTAACCATTTGTCAATTTCTGGTTATGATCAAAATATTGTGAAATGATTAGGTTTCGGATACGTCTACTTTAAATTCTGGTACAGAATTCTGGTATACCAGCGAGCAGAGAGGCGAGAGGGAGAAGTCCCATGCGCTACCAAGTTTCAGTCTCAGGTATATGTGGGCACAGAAGTTAATTGTATTAGAATGTGTAAATAACGTGAACAAAATTATTTGTTTTGTAGCAGATAAAATAACCAGTTCCATAAGCTATTTATATGCGAGGACAACTACTGCAATTTTTACAATATATTTCTGAATGCATTAAAAGCAATACGTTCTCTATTGGACTTCATTATTACTGCCGAGAGAGAATGACAGGCAGCGGTTGGGGAGGGGAAGGTCCCAGTGAAATCCTGTGTGCACGTAACTATTTTCCAGTCAAAACTGAAACCAAATCACAACCGTATCCGAAGGCTTTCTAGAGCCTGATAAAAGAATAGGCTATTATAGTTCCTCAAACATTACTCTTCAACTTTATTTTCAAATTTACACTACATCAGTTTGTAAACTATTAGAAAAAAAACATCTCCTTACGTTCACCTATTTTCATCCCCTTATATGAACCGACTGGCCATTGGAGAGAGAAATATTTGTTCTAACACTATTGGATAAAGTGAAAATGTTAGTATGCCTTAGACATACTGTGGCTCAGTTACATGCCGAATGCTATGGCGCCGAATGACCGACCGACCGTTTGAAGAAATAAAACACAGAGTTATACTCTCACTCAGAGTAAACACCAAAAGCGCCATCACGCAAATATTCTAAAACCCTTCTAAACAACCAGCTGCGATATATAAACAAACGTACATAAGCACTGACTCCGAATGCGTCTGGCAGTAATCGATGGATGGACACACACAGAGAGAGAAATAGTGCTGATCTTGATGCATATAAATTGCTTGTTCTACGAGTGAGGTTGTGACGTAGAATGAGTACTACTACTGCGGGAGATTACAGAGGTCTTGTGTTAGACGCCTCAGCAAGTGAAGCGGAAGAGGAGGGTCCTTTACGTGTATCTCATTACACTTATACGCCACGAGGAAACATGAGCTGAGGAAACCTGTTCTTGTTGATGTGACAGCGCAAACTAAACAGTCACAATATATTATCCCTAATTATGCTTGGAATGGATTATGCACAAAATCGCACCAATTATGAGCTTTTTTCGTTCTAGGTATTAGCGCCTTTTAAAATGTTGGTTAATTCCTATCTGCTATTGATTATTTACATAATATATCCTTGGAACTATATAAGTGCAAATGTATAAGTAAAAGGTAAAAAAAAAAACATTTAAAAAATTGACAACACACTATTTATTGGGTATAAATGACAGTTGATTCTCAAAAGCTTAAATTATTTCGGTCCGAAAATAAAAATGTAATAGCACACAAAAATATCTGATAGCGATACGAATTTTGTTAAATCAATATAAATCAATAAACGATAAAATAAATCCTCTTCTTTATACTTGTTTTGAGACCGAATTTAAAGTCACTGTTTTTCTTGGGGACTATTTGTAACTGTTTTACTCAGCTCACAGTAAAGATTTCTTTTCTTAAATATTCCACCTATGGAAATCTTCAAGTTTTCAAAATTATAAGCATATAAACTTTAATTATGGAACCATTTCTGAATAAGTAAGACATTTCCATTCAAGACAAGTGATTAAAAATGATAAACTTGTCGCAGAACCCTCCGAGTTCTGAGCTTCAATTTAATAGCACTATTTTAACGCGTATTTACTTTCTCTGTCACGTGACTAATAGCTAGAATAAAAATTCCCATCCATTCAAATATTCAATATAGATATTGAGTTGGTTTTCTGAATAAAAAAAAACAGTTTTGTGGGGAAAAAAAAAGGGTCATGGTGTGTGCATGTATGTGTGTACGTGTTCCTGGTTATGTGCGCTTGCGGACGCGTTTGTGTGAAACCTAGATTAAAAAATATATTAGAGAAACACCAAAACTGGAATTTAATTTCACATCCACATTGAGTGCTACGGGAAGTCATCTGAAACTACACAAAAATTACATTTTATTTTCTCAAAAATTATCTTTAACAATTTTAGCTAACATCAGTCATACAGAAGTTATCTTGATGAATAATAGAATGTATCTTTATTTTCTGGTAGGGAAGTTCATCCACAATAAGTTTTGTAAAACGTTCACAACTGGTAAATATTCTAAATCTAAATATAAAACTGTAGAGCTCGAAACAAACAACCTAATGTTAATATTTTGCAGCAGTAACAATTTAGAGATATTGGATTTTTCAATACATCAAAATTTGGAGGCGTTAATAAAACACATTCTTTTGTTTCTTTACAATAGTATGGCCAAACGATGGTGTCTGCAATTTGTATAACCTACAACGAAGTGGTATTGAAATAACTTCTCTGAGCTGGATTAATCTGAAGTGGATTTAAAAAATAAACTTCTCAAAAAAAGTTATAGAAGATGTATGGAAATTTACTTTGGAGAAAAATCTACGTTCAATTTCTTTTTCTACTAGAAATAAGTTAACTGTAGTTGTTCGTTCTTTATGATATTTTAAGTGAAGATTTTCTCCGCTATTATTTATGCCAACATTATGATGTTGGAGACGAATATATTCTGAAGTCCTTACGTGGTGAACTTCGACTATAAGTTAGCAGAAAAAGGAAAGAAAAGAGGGGAGATTGAGAGATGTGTCCACACATGGTGGCTGAATAAGAACGTGTAAAAGGACTTGTCAAACAAGGACACGAATCCTTCGGCTATATGGACGATAGTATTGTGCTGTCCAAATCACATGACGTTTCGAGAGAACCAACACGGTGTAAAGAGTAGTTTCCAAACGTCTTCACTTCGGTAGAATGTTTCGCTTTTGTGGTAAAGCCACTGCAACTTTATAAAGTCCAGAACGAAGTCAATTACTGATAAAACTAATAAGTAAAATTAAATAAAACAATATTACCTGGCATCTGGATACCTAAACCAATATTTATGCCTATTCCAAATAAATCATTCATTATTTAATTCTTCATACTGCATGATTTTCAATTATGATTGAATAGATAATTTAACCTAACTATGTACCTGGAAATGAATATATCAAAATAATACACGGTTATCAGCTGGCATATATTTTTATTTTATCTATGTAAACTTAATTTCTAACTACTGCCAACCACCAGAATTGAACACTGGCTCACTTAATAGAAGTGCAATTACAATTTTAAAACAATTTTCCAACATATGTAAAAGCTATGTCATATGTAATGAACGACTATTTTATAAAATATTTGAATTCAATAAAATAAACTCGAGCTTATTTATTCATTATAAGAAAAGTATATAAAATTATCCTTTACCTCATTACCATTATTTATATAACTGTTCTCTTATTTTTCAAAACTTTCAAAATTACTAAACACCTCTAACATAACTTAATATTTCACATTAAGAGTTAACTTTCAACTGGAGTGCCTATAATCACCGGGACTGTATTTTACTTATTGTTACATGTGTTAATCCTTTACAGCTCGATGTATTTTGGCTTGAACCAGTTTTGAAATGACGGGAATACTTGAGCCCTTGTCCACCTCTTTGTGAATCTTGGCTCAATTAACTAAGTGCTTAATATCACCGGCTAGGAATTATACATCAAACATTAACTAGGTTTCAGTATCAGCTGTCTCATCTGTAGTAAATAATGGAAGGCCAATTTAAATAAACGTAAATTGATGTGGATGGGTGCCTGTGGAATTTCCTGGCACTGTATTGGAATATATTGTTGTATGTATATAAAATATAAACTATATTCTTTTAAATGAAGATTCAACTGTATATATTGAATCTAATTATTTGGAAATAAGTTTAAGACCGATGTATACAAAGACGCGTCATCTTAATGTGTCCCAAAAATTGCATTACAAATAAAAAAATTTTTTCGTTTATTGGAAATTAAAGGTTGTTTACTTGTATCAGTTATCTACATTATCTTTAAACATCATTAAACCTGCTGGCAGATTTCTGAAATACTAGAAACATTCAGGGCAAAAATTTAAACCTAAAGCATAAATAGCGAGAACTGTTCAGATGCCTACCAACCTTAACAATCAGTCACCGATTGTGAGGCCAGACAAACAAATTTTGCGTTTAGGGGAAGTTCCTCTCCTTCCCTACTTCTCTGCAACGACTGCGAGGGGTAATAGAGATGCCAGCTTGACGCTACTAACAACCATAACGGACTGTAATTATTATTGCACTTCACATGAAAGTAATTTTTGGCACATATCCATAGTTATAGCGAAATTACTTTGTGTATATACATAACAATATGTAGAGGAGAAATGACGTCTTTTGCTTGAAGGAATGTTGGCATGTTTATTTTTTATTGCAATCCAGCTTGAAAATTTTATTACTAATTATCATAATTGTAAGATCAAATTTATGGTTACAGTTTTTTTTTTCATTTATACCATTAATAATAGCTAAATTGGCTAAAATTACACCTGCTAAATCTCCTACTGTAAGAAGAAAAATGAAAACTAAAGCTCATATTGATAGAGGTCTAAAAATAATTTTTGAAACATATATTGTTGACTTCAACTGCAAGTCACACATTGAGTTAGCAACCATGAACATAGCCAATATTACTGTTCTCGCCACATATTTCTACATCTCTTCAATCCCGCTCATTGTACCAACATCTTCGCCATAATTATCACTGTCTTCTTCCAAATTAACAATAATCTGCTAGTGTTTATTTACATAAACATTAAAGAATTCCGCACTAAAAACAGTGTCAGCGTACTTCACTCCGTAGACAGAAATGCTAGATTTCTGCGGATACATGTTGGCGGAACTTCTCCCACCATTATTCAGGTAAACAGCTGCCACTGTAAATATTAATGATTTGCTTTCGTCTCGCCTCCCGACCTGTACAAAGCTAATAATCAGGTTCCCAACCAAGCGATTACGCTAAGTAGAAAGCTGGCGGCAAAAATAAATCCGCTAAAATGTTGTTCTAGCATATAATCAGCCAAGTAGTGGTATTTTTAATTCCTGCTGCAATGTCGCCACAACGTGGGCCTCCCGCAATATAACATGCAGCACTCTATAAATGTAATGCTACAATAAGACGTACAACTGGAACCGAAATAAGGGCACGATATCCTTTTGAATACTTCAGGAAATCACCTCTTATCCAAGCTGCTTGCAGCTTTTCCCTAATGCAAAACACGTCTGCGCTTACATGATACTCTGCTTCAGGTATTACAGGCAATAAAATTCTCGAGTTTTCAAAGTATGAGTCACAATCAGCATAATATTAAGAAACAAAAGAAGAAAGGACAACCAATTAAAATGTTATAAAACAATGGCTGTACCATCACTGTTATATCACTGAGGAGGTTGGGTGCTAAATAAAAAATAAATGCATGACATAAGAGCAGTAAAACGATGATCTTTAAAAGGCCGCCATAAAGAATTGCAAATTACAGCCTCCTGCTGTCGTCGCTTAGAGCAAATTTGACTAATCAGGGGAGATAAGAATGAATGTAATAAAAAACAAAAAACGCTGTTTGTTTCTTTCTTTCTATTTGTACGCTGATCTTTTATGATTTTAATAGCCAATGGTAAATTTAACACTAATTTTACATATACAAATTCACAAAATATACCTATCACTTAAAATTGCAGTTTCAGTTCAAATCACCAGACTTAACAACACACAACTTTTGCATTGCAGAGAGTGCTGTAATCCAAATTCCATTCTCTTGTATACCTACAGATGACAAGAACTAAGCTCAATATGCGTTCTCGTATTGGCTATTATTTTTGGGCCAACATTGTCGTCATAGTGGTATCGCTTCGTACCTTCTTGATTGCCATCACACACGTGACATGGAAATTACCAGAAAATACCCTATTTACTAAAGTTTAAGGAATGTCCCTGGGCTTGCAGCGACTTTATTGCACGCAAACCAATACAAAGGCCGAGCCATAAACTCCAGCCCTTGCTTGCTGGACTTCCCTGTTTTCACCAGAGATATAGACAATAAATCTGTACTTAATTATTAACATTACCATATTAATTGTATTATAATAATTAAAACATACACAAGAAATATATTCAACATTTAGATAGAGTATAAGAGAGTGGAATATCCAAAAGAGCTTGGAAATATGGACATCCTAAGGAAGGCCAAGGAGGTGATGGAATGAAGAACCGGAACAGGCCAGAAGGTTGTTTATGTTTTTCAAGCAGCAACTTTACTATTCATATGTTGTAACTTTGTACCGCTCCTATTTGCTAGTGCAATATTGGAGGACACGCCTCTAACGTCATTTTTTGTGCCCAATAATAAATAGTATAGATTAAACATCAGGAGTATGTGATATTATGCATGCATAGCCTTTTCATACCGTTTCCTGATTTTAACCAGAAGATTTATGCGATTTCGTTGTGCCTCTCGACCAGAACCTTGTGAAATCATGTTGTATTTTCAGGCCGTCATTTGTTTCTCTTGTTTATGCGCTGAGTTATGACATTAAACAGGAAAGCCCAGATCCAGAGTTACGAGTGCAGTGTATACAGAAGCCAGTCATAAAAACTCGCCACCCCTGCATCATATCCCATGTTATTCGCCTCCTCTCCTTGTCCCACTTAATTTAATTTTAATGCGCCAGCCGCCCCCTTGCAATTAATCTTGCATTCCTAGCGTTACAAAACCAGCTATCTGAAACTGGAAACAGGCCTCAAGTTCCTTAAATGAGCCAAAATATGCGTTCAGAGATACACTAGCATTTAAATGAATTCCACAGCTGAGGAAAAGCGAAACATAACAGCCTCCAACATTCATGCTTATCCATAGTTTCGAGGAGCTAGCTAATTAGTTCAGTGCTTTAAGAATAAAAGGGGGGGTGAAGTATGCAGGGTGCTTAGGAGTTACCCTTCATTTGTTTTGTCAATGCTCAACTTTTAATTTTCTGCTCTTTTCTTTTATGCTGTTTTCGTTTTCTTCCTCTTATAGAGCGCGAGGCTTGAATAAACCGGTTTGTCTCATCACACTTGACTTGAAACAAAATGCGTGTTCCTTTGTAATATTTCTTCCGTTTTTAATTACCCTTTTGTCACCTCTTGTAACTGTCAACAATTTTTATTTATTTAGGACGACCTAGCGAATATGTTATGTAGCAGGTTTAAGAAAGGCAGACAAATTTTTCCTTACAAGGAAAAGTAGCATAAGATTTTTTTGAACCTAGCGAGATCGCTCAGGCTGAAACGTCTACGCCCCAAATTCGGGATGTTCCGGGTTTAAAAACTCTCGTCCGAACAACTTCATTGCTTTTTGTTTTTCGTGGTTTCACTCAATTGCAAAGATAAATACCGATTCATTTATTAATGCTACCACCGAAAGTTTTACCCGAGGTCTAAAACAATAATAGAATATTTCGGAAGTTGTTAATTGCATAAAAAACTATGACTTTCCAAGATCTGCATTTTATGTGCAGTAATATTTTTTTCTATCTCTAACAGCTTACCAGTTATGCAAAAGTCAAGGATTTCAGAGGCTATTCCCAGAAGATGCAATATATGTGTATCATTTGTCATGAAAATATCTTGAAAATATACATTTTAATCAAAATTGTTAGCCATTTTAACAAAACCTACACTTTGCAAAAATATTCTGTGTATAGACTGTTCTTGAAGATCTTACTGTCGCATTAAAAATTCAGGACTTCTAGTTTTGTGAGAGTTAATTTTTACTTCCACACCAGTCGTGAAGTACACAAGTAGGAAAGGCAGAGTAAGACTGAAAAATACAATGCCATAGCTGGGATTTGAACCAAGGATCTCCTGGTTTCCATCCAGTTGCTCTGACCACTGAGCTACCATGGTAACATGCCGGCATGGAAATAACTTCTCTAACTGATACGAGCTTCTTTTTTTTTCGGTAAACCCACAAGGATATCCAAAATTATTTTGAGATGACATATCTAAATGGCAACTTACAAACTCTAAGTATTAACGTTTCAAGTACTTCGTCAATTAATGTGAATTAATTGCTTCTTCCAGGCCAGTTGTCCACAAATCAGAGTTTGGAGAGACATTCCCCTAGTTCTTACGAGTAGGTATTTTTCCTTCAGTAAGTGGTGGTGGTGGTGGCGGCGGTGGTGGTGGTGGTGGTGGTCATAGTGGTAGGTCCATTAATGTGAATTAATTACTTCTTCCACGCCAGTCGCCCGCAAAGCAGAGTTTGAAGAGATATTCCCCTAGATCTTAATATTAGGTATTTTTCCCTCAGTAGGTGGTAGGGGTGGTGGAGGAGTTTAGTTTTCAGATATATGAATTTTTCCATGTGTAAGATGTACTACACTTAATTACAGTATGTCACGGAAGTGCTTGTTTCTCAAGTATTTACTATTTAAAGCGTTTACTAAGTTCTAGCACTTAGCACGTTTTCGGGTCTTATTAGGTAAACCCACAGCTGCCAGGGATTCAGGAGATATGATCTCGTTTGTCAATTGTTCTGCCAAATGTTAAGAGACAATGTTGTGGCCAATTATATTCGATAATTTGATCATGTGATAAGTCATTCAACATTTTAATTTGATAACAACTTAGAATTTGAAAAGACATAGTAATGGCCATGATGTTTTGTACATGTAAAAATGAATGTGAGCTGAGTTATTTTCAGCGTGTTGAGTTTTCCTCAGAATAAATTGTTGAGCTATTTCTTAACCACGGATATATAAACGGAGACTTGCACAGTGTTCAAGCTTAAATATGAATCTAAGGAAACCGGCTGATTTGTTGAATCAGCGAAATATTAAGGTAAGCTAAAGTTGAATGGATGATTTCTAAGCGCTTTTTGATAAATGAATATGTGGCGAGCGGAGGCCGTTAGGATAAAGCGCGTCACTGCTAACACAGGTTCCTCTGAATTGGAGATTTCGTCGAAATTAGGTTATGTGAGGCTAGGTTATGTTCACCTAAATTTATTGGATCGAAATAAGGGATAAATGGAGTTTCCGAAAATTATTTCTAAAGGATTTTGAAAAAAAAAACATTGCAAATTAGGGGCTACTGTAGTCAAAGTAAAGTTCTACCATAGAAGCTGGCGTAGTAGAAGTAATAGAAGTAGCAGTTACATTATTAATAGTTGTAATGCATTTATCTCTTGCCTCTCGACGTTGAAATGTATAGGTTTCTCATATATTACTAATATTTATAATTAGGTTTTCTACATTTAGGTAACCAATCTCCACTCAGCCAGATTCAGTTGTCTGTGATTGGGGTGATAAACAATTCATGAACATAGAAACGAACTTAGGTAAATGTAAAATCTTTGAATGCCACCTATCGGAGAGAGTTTGGCCACAATTGGCACATAAGGAAAGATTAAACTAATTACATCTTTATTTTGACGTTCAGACGGAGGTGTCAGAAAATATGTTCATGTGTCCAACTATACGAAAAGATGCACCATTTGTATAAGAGCAACATGGTGTGAAGGTTAACGTTATTGTTGTTATTAAACGGCAAAAAGCAGGCTGATTTTAATCGATGCACAAAAACAAAAACCTGAAGCCGTGGAGCATATTTTCGGGAGAAATCACTGGCAGATGGAGAAGCTGCAGTGTAAGTGTCAATACTGCGTTCAATTATGGGACACATTTTAATCACGTCAGTATACCTACGAAATTTCTCAAATTATTTTACGAGCGTAATTCAAGTTACAATTTACACCTTCCTGTGATTAGTTTTTGGAGGCTACTCTGATGTACCTAATACCCTGAGAGAGCACGGAAACAGTGCTTTAGTCAGTTTAGGGAAGACTCGTCTACAATCTGTGGAGACAAGAGGATCTGTAAAGCAGCATCTGCTTTAAATGCAGCGAGCTCACATCTCCACACTGGAAAGACACTTGGTACCACTCTTTTCCACTTTAATCCCCCACTGTGCGTCAAACATCTTCAAACAGAAAAGGAGAGCAGTACATGCGGTTTCGGTATGCATTTCTTCACACCACAGCCAGTAAAACTAAGCGTTTGCTTTTATCTTTGAGGTACAGCTTAAAGCAAATATCTTGTATTTGCAGCTAATGTTTCTTTAAGAACCTAACTTTTAAGTTAAAAATTTAAGGCTGAGTGTCTTTATTTCTTTTGACTTTAGTTTCAAAAGCGCACTTAACTACTAGACGAGTTTAATGACCATCTCCATCACAGAATATTTCTTATATCATCACAATATACAGAATGTTTCATTAAGTAGACTATAAAACAAATGTAAATAAAGTAACTCAATTATTTTAAAAACACTGTTGTGTTCCATTCAGATGACATTCCTTAATTATCAGTAACAAATTATTAAAAATCTTATTCTACTATTTGCTTCATGATAATCCAGATAAACATGAGAAATTGGACTTATTACTTGGTTCCTTGTTAGTAGATGGGCAAAAATCTAATGTGTTCCATTCACATTGTGTCCTCTAGCAGTTGGGCAAACTAAAGAAAATGCACAGGCTACACCAATAATCCGGAATATCTCAAAAACGGTTTAACTAAAAAAAATGTATATGACAAACTGTGTGTCTTAATAAGATTTACATTTTCTATTCTATACTTCTTACGATTTGCCGGTTATACGAAGGTCAGTCATACAGAATGAAGACGTGTTCAGAGGCTATTCCCAGAAAATCGAAGACTTACTTTTCGTTTGTCAGAAAGTATCTTAAACCAAACCGTTACATTTCGTTACACATTTTTTAAAAAAATTAAATTTTCAAAAAATGTTTCATGGAAATGGTTAATTGCCGGTGAGGGATTTGCTTGATAGTCCTTGGAAGATGCTAAGTTTTGTATTTATTGATCTTTTCGTTTTTGAGTTTTGATACACACACACATTCGCGCGCGCGGCAAAACGTTTCTAGAATACTTTCTTACTTTCTCTGCACGTACTATGTAGATACACAGTGTATAGAGAAGGTATTGTACTCCACCCAAACATTTGATACCGAAATTTCACCCGAAATTTTCCCTGTATCCTAAAAAAAGCATTTTCAGAAAAAGGTCCGTGTGTGCGTGTGTCTGAACACAATAAATCAAAAACGAAAAGTCGGTAAAATACGAAACTTGGTATATAAATTTACTATCTTCCAGTGAAGCGACACAGAGATTTTGAGAAAAATCCCCTTACCCAAAACTGCCCTTTACATGGAACTTTTTTCGAAAATTTTGATTACATATCGATTTTGATTATATATCGTATACTAAAGATATTTATCTGACAAACAGAATGTACATCTTCAATTTTCCGGGAATAGCCTCTGAATATTACTTTATTCTGAATGCATTTTACGAAATTTTGCACAACTCCTAAGCCGTAATAGATGGACAGAAACTTACCACACAAAAAAAATATAGAGCATGTTTAAACACACAACTTATATACATTTTTTTTATGGAATTGATCGTTTTTGAGATATTTCTAGTTTTTGGTTTCAGCTTTAAAAAACTTATACTTTTGCATACAGGAATTTGCTAACTCCTGTCCATACAAACAAAGGAGTTTTTGTCACATAGCAACCAGCTTTTGATTATCATTTGTTATACTTATTATCGTTGATTATACCCTTGTTTCGGCTCTACTCACAAGGAAGCAAGTAATAAGACTATTTTGCTAGTTTTTTCCGATTAGCATGAAGTAAAAAGGACCATAAACATTTTAACAATAATTTGTTGCAGAGATGTAGAGAAAGTTATGTGAATGAAACACATAAGATTTTTTTGAATCAGGGGGTCTCAGAAATGTATTTTCGGTGAAATCTGGGTATGGAATATTTGGCTGCAGTCCAATACCTTCTCTATACACTATGTACATAGTACGTGTAGAGAAAGTAAATAATTTAATGTGTTCCATTCACAAAATGTCCTCTAGCCGTTCGGCAAACAAAATGAAATGCACTGACTAAAGCGTTACTCTCGTATTTTAAAATCTGGTCGCTATGTGAAACAATTTAAATTCTAATCCCTTTGAGTAAACAAACAAGAAACGAGAAGAAACATGAATTGAAACCACTAATCTGGAATATCTAGAAAAGCGTTAACTCTACAAAAAAAATGATTTTTTTAATGACATCTACATTTTTTATGTACTGCATTTTATATATCTGTTATAATTTTCCAGTTTAAAAAGTTGTCCACAATGAAGAGGTCTTCAGAGGGATTCCCAGAAAACTCAAGATATACGTTTCTTTTGTAATAATCTTATACATAAGGCATTTTAATCAAAATCGTTAAAGCCAATTTTGAGAAAATCAAACTCTTGCAAAAGTGTTCCATGTAAAGGGTAATTGGCGTTGATGGGATTTGCTTGAAAATCTTCGTGTCACATCCTTGGAAGATATTCAACTTAAATGCCAGGTTTGGTATTTAACCGGCTTTTCGATTTTGAGCTATGCTGGCTACAGTCAGAAACACACACACACACACACACACACACACACACAGGATGTGTTTCTAAAAATGTTTCTTTTTGGAATCAGAGGGTTCTCAAAAATAGTTTCTTGTAAAATCTCAGTATTGAATTTTTGGGTGCAATACAGTACCTTCTGTGTACCTATGTGCGTAATACGTGTAGAGAAAGTAAAAATGCAAGGAAACTCAAGCATGAATCTTCGAGAGGAAATTTTATAAACACAATAGATCTCTCAGGCATTATTCTAAATGATGCGATTATTGGCACCTGTACCTCAAGAAATAATGGGGACTGAGGAAACAGAATCACTAGTTCTATATTTAAAAATCAGATAATATATATGGCCTTGAAATTCCTAACTATGATGCCCCAAAACACAGTTGTTTTCAGGTGTCTGCTACTTTAAAGTTTTAAAATTCCAGTACGTTTCTAGCATTTCCAATAGAGATTTTGACAAAATTCCAGTGTTGCATCAAGCAATATTACAGGAGTTTTAAAATGTGTATTATGGATATTTCGGTTGTTTAAAGATATAATATGAAGCTGTGTATAAACCAATGCTGAAAACGGGTGGCTTTTTAAATTCTGAATGCAATTTAATTAATTTATCCACAGTATTCGTTAATATATTTTGGCTAAATCCAGATAATACAATCAGCATAAGCATTCATGAAAGCTATATGATCAGGAGATTTGAGAAACTTAAAATGAATCATAACTTAAAAATTTGAGCATTAATGAGATTTAAAAAAAAGATCAGCACGAAATAGAGAAAAAATTGTAGAAACTCCAAATGTACATTTTTTTAGTGAATCAGATGCCTGCAACAGTTGATTTTATAGATTAAAAATTAGGTAAAAACTTATCAGGCAAAGAAATACCTTGTTCAAAAATATTTACTTGATTAAAAATCCTTCAAATCTGAAACGTTGCATTCTCATGAGTTTCTCTACATCTCTGCAACAAATGTTATAAAGCTTACGCTTATATACATGCTAATCGAAAAAAATTAGCAGAAATAATCTTATTACTTGCTTCCTTGTAAATATAAGCGAAATAAGGGAGTATCATAAGTTAAAGTGATAGTCAAAAGCTGGTTGCTATGTGACTGAAGTTCCTTTGTATGGACAAGAGTTGACAAATTCCTGAAGGAGAAAAGTATGTTTTTCAAAGCTGAAACCTACAGCAAGGAATATCTCAAAAACGATAAACTGAACGAGAGAAAATTCAAGATATACATATTATTTGTATGTTAATATCTTCATTATAAGAGATTTTAATCATAACGTTAGCGCCATTTTTGAAAAAATCAAGAGTTTTGATAAAAGTTCCTTGTAAAGGGTAGTTTAGGGTGAGGGGATTTCTTTTAGATCTTCGTGTCGCAACCTTGGAAGATACCAAACTTAAATACCAAGTTTGGTATTTTACGGTCTTTTCGTTTTTGAGCTATTCTATCTAATGGCACACACACGGACTTTTTAGAAAAATGTTTCTTTTTTTTTTGGATTCAGAGAGACCCAAAATATTAATTTTCGGTGAAATCTTGGTATCGAATTTCTGGATACAATATAATAACTTCTCTATAAACTATGTACATAGTACGTGTAGAAAAAGTAAAAATTGTATCCGAAATAATGCATTATGTGTATATTTTTTCATCAAATTTTCTAGTATGTAAACATCCAGTATAATTGAAGTATATCATGTACGGAGAAAAGCTGATGTTTTCAATATGGTTAGTGCCAAAAAAACGTTACTTGCTACAAATCTCTATAACGTTGTAAGGTACATTTAATGTAAATCTCATAATTTACTCATACAAAATTATAGGAAATTCCTTCCCAAAGCTGCGGACCTCGCAGGCTATCCCCCAAAATACAAGCTGTAACATTTTAATTTGTAGAGCCACTTTTAGATTGTTAAAAACTCATTTAAAATATATCCATCTTTGGGGTAGTTTCGTGTGTGGGTTTTCTTGAAAATGGTCATCTCGTATCTTTGAAAGGTTACTAACTTTAATGTTTATCAGGTCTTTCAGTTTTGCGTTATTTTGTTTAAAGACAAGAATGACTAACATTGCGCTCGCGGGCAAGCGCGCGCACACACACATACGTGCACACGCGCACAGGACCTTTTTTGTAAAAATACCTTTTACTCTATCTACTATATACAGTAAGTCGGGGAACAGGTGTATTCCACCCAATAATTCTCTGGAAATGATGTTTTTAGATTCCCTGGATTCAAATGAAGTGCTTATAGATAAATATCAGTGTGTGTGTGTGTGTGTGTGTGTGCAGCACAACTGAAATATCAAGTTTAGTATTTAACCTACTTTTCGCTTTTTAAATTCTGCCAAAGACACGATGCGAAGATTTTCAAGCACTTCTCCCAACTAACCTTGACTTGGAACGTTTTTAGAAAACTTAACATTTTTAACAAGTGGTTCCGATGATGTTTATTAAAACACCGTGTCTTTAAGTTATTTGGATGACAAATAAAATACCTATCTTGAATTTATGTGAACAATCTCTGAAGATCTGTTTAATCTGGATGTCAAAAGCCTTTTTTGCGTAGTTAAAGTACTTCAGAGCACTCATTATTGATTAATAAAAAAATGGGAAGTCGTTATTGGCTTTTCTTTCTCCTAGTCAAGAAGGGAGAAAGGAATTCAAAAACCTTCATAGCGACCGCTCGTTAAAGCTTTCACTTCTGCTTAACCCTAGTGTAGGAATATTCCTCTATTTTCTTTGTATTTGCAATTAAAGTATTTATGCAAGTAATACCGAGAAGAAAAAGTTTTTAAGAGTAGTTTTGTTGAACAATGAATGGAGAAAATCATCTGAATGTCATACATATAATCTTTAAGCAGCTTAAAAATGTGTATTTTTGATGAATCGTAATTTGGGGTAGAATTTAAAGATCTAATTGCTAAGTACCTATGAGTATAAAGTAATGCAACACGAATATTTCAAATACATCAAGTTTGCATAAAGTTCAGGCAGAAAAAAATAACTGATCGTCAATTCTAGGTTCTTTAAGAGCTTTGCATGCAATTGTCTGTAAAACTGAGCCTTGCCAAGGACACGGAAAATTCAATTACTTATGTATATTTTCTGTGCCAATGCAATTCCTTGTGATAATCAGCTTTACTAAGACATTCAGAGTATTGTAAACTCAGTACAGAAACCATACGACAACTCTAGAAAGGTAAATACAGCCACATCAAGTACTCTTAAGGTTTCAACCTAGTTGAATTATGTTCTTTCACGAATAATCAAATTTCACTTCAAGAAAAATTTCCGTCATGTGTCATCAGCTCTACCGGCTTCCGATGTCTTATGTATTGTTGTTCTTCCCTTTCTTCCCTAGTGTTAATCTAACAATCTTGTTTCCAACTATGCGACTGCAACTCTTCTAGTTTTTATTGATCTATATATTCCTTTTCCAAACTTTTGGAAACTTTCCAAACTCCTTTTTCATGCTCGTTACAATTCGTTTACATAAACTAGACACTTCTCCGAATATCCGTTCTGTTGTTTCTTCTAGCAGTCTCCATCGAAAACATGCATTGCTACTTTCTTCACTGCCTACCAAATGAAGCCAGAAGAATATGTTATTAAGCCATAATTATAAAGTCAATAATTTAATTAAATACCAGTCTTGAATTTCGGGCCCATGTCTTCAAAGTATGGCACATAAAATTGAATAAAAAATCTGGTGTGTTCCATTTGCACGGCTTTCTCTATATATCTGCAACAAATTATTGTTAAAAAATTTGTGCTTCTTTTTACTTCATGCTAATCGAGAAAAAAATATAGTAGATATAGTCTTATTACTTGCCTCCCTGCAAGTAGAATGGGAATAAAGAAGTACCATAGGCTAAAGTATTAGTGAAAAGCAGGTTGTTATGTGACTGAAGTTCTTTTGTTTCTATGGACAGAAGTTAAAGTCTTTTAAAGTTGATACCAATAAAAAAGTATATTTAAAAAAAGTTCCAGAAACAATGTATATAACATAAATTGTGAATTTTAACTAGTTCTACAATTTCTGTTCAGTAAGTTTTGTCTATCTTTTACGGCTTGTCAGTTACACATGATTCCGTAAAATAGATTGAGAATAAATTAGTCTTCAGAGACTATTCCTAGAAAATTCAAGATATACATTTTATTTATCAGCTAAATATCTTGAATACACAATATTTTAATCAAAATCGTTAAGAGGCATTTTTGAGAAAATCAAATTCGTAGAACATTTTTCCATATAAAGGATAGTTGAAGTGGGGAGATTTTCTTTAAAATCATCGTGTCGCATCCTTGGAACATACTGAACTTAAATATCAAGTTTGGTATTTATCGGGCTTTTCGTTTTTGAACCTTAGTGCCTCCCTCACACACATACACACACTTTTTCAAAAATGCTTTTATTTTATTCAGGGGTACCCAAAACATGTGTTTCCGGCAAAATCTCGGTATCGAATTTTTGGGTGAATTACAATACCCTCTCTATACACTATGTACATAGTATGTGTGGAGAAAGTAAAAACCATAAACCAAAACTGCACTGTACATAAAATTTAAAAAAAAAATAAGTGCATGTTTTAACATAACACATTTAACATAAAACGAGATATGTAATTAATATCTTGAATCTTCTGACAATAGCATGTAAAGACAAAAACTTACTTCATAAAGTATAGCAACTTTTTAAAATATGGAATGTGCGATAGATACTTATTTTACCCGTTTATGATGTATTTCTTTTTGTTGCAAGGGATCTCCAAAATTTCAAACTAGACACTCGGAAACGTTATGTTTGTTCTCTTGCTCATTGGGTCATACAAAGGCTGTTCAAAATTTCAAGGCCCGCCTGAGCAGTGTGATGGTAGTGTGTCTGCTTCATATTCAACAGGTTGCGTGTTCGAATCTCGCAGGGCGAGTTGCCGGAATAAGGTTCATTTCGGGGTTTACCCTTATTCTGAGAATGTAGAGTAACTTAAGCTCTTTGGACCCCGAGATCATTTGATCATCATTCCACCAATTTCATTCATCATATTTAAGTTATTTACCTGACAAATAAAATTTATATATTGAATTTTCTGGGAATAGCCTCTGAAGACTACTTTATTCTGGATGACTTTTACGGAATTTTGCATAACTACTAAACCATCAGAGATGGACAAAAATCTACCACACAAAAAAAGTAAAGCACATTAGAACACACAATTTATGTTATTTATAAATAAATATATATATATATATTTTCGTGGAATTGGTCGTTTTTAAGATATTCCTTTTGTTTGTTTCAGCTTTGAAAAACTTATACCTTTCTCATGCAGATATTTGTCAACTGCTGTCCATACAAACAAAGGAACTTCAGTCACATAGCAACCAGCTTTTGACTGTCACTTTAACGTATGGTACTCCCTTATTCCGCTTCTACTTACAAGGAAGCAATAAGACTAGTTCTGCTAATTTTTTTTCGATTAGAATGAATTAAATAGAAATATAAGCTTTTTAACAATAATTTGTTGCAGATGTAGAGAAAGTCATGTGAATGGAACATACAAGATTTTTATGAAAATTGTTCTAACAATTGTGATTAAAATATCGTATATTAAAATATTTACATAACAAATAAAATGTATAACTTGAATTTTCTGGGAATAGCCTCAGAGGAACTATTTTGGATGAGCTTTGCAGAATTTTGCATTAAGTTTAGCCGTAACAGATAGGTAAAAACTTTTATACATTGTAGATCTCAGAACACATAATTTACGTCATATTTGTTCTTCTGGTAGATTTGGCCGTTTTTGAGCTATTGCTTGTTATTCACCTAACTTTTCTCTAACGGACCGTGTAAAGCGAAAGCACCTTAATTGTTTCACCCAGTGACCAGCTTATAATATATTTGCATAACGCATTTGCTTAATGTATTCACTTATTTCTCTTCTACTTACAAGAGGCAAGTAATAAGACTAATTCTACCAATGTTTGTCTCGAATTATCTCGAATAGCGTGATATCGATAAAGAATAATCTGCAGCAAGAATATGCAACAGCTAGAGAAAATTATGCGAATGCTTTTTTATTTCTATTCCACCTTTTCAAAATTGGTTCAGAAATTTTAATATAATTTATTATCGTATTTTTGCAGGAAAATGGATATAAATAACTGCAAAACCTTTACCAAATCACGTTTATTAAATTCTTCCTTCATTTTAGGCGTTTCATTTGTATATACCTCGTTTCGGCACTAGACTTGCATTTAAGAAGCGCATAAAATGGGAAGTTAAAACCAAAAACAAGAAAATTTCTCGGAAATGTTTAAATGCACACCAAAACTGTATTTGACAAACATTTCGTTTTTTCACGAGATCTGCATCTTTGTGTAGTAAGATTTTGCCTATCTATTATGATTTAACAGATTTGCAAAGTTCGTCCAAAATGAGCAGGACTTCAGAGGCTATTAAAGATATACATTTTATTTGTCATGCAAATATATTCAGTATACGATATTTTAATAAAAATCGTTTAAGGCATAACACATTGAATTACGATTAGTCCGGATAATTACGAAAGATAATTTGTATATAGGAGTAAGCTGAACTAAAAGTAGAATATGTATGGAAGTATGACCTGTCATCCCCCAATGGCAAACACAATGTACAGGAAACAAAGAGCAAACCCCCAAGGAAAATTATGATAATGTGCTGTTTAATCTCTTCTCTATCCCCTTTCCATTTAGCATTTCTGTGTGACTGACGAAACGCGAGTAAACAAGTTATATAAATCACCTGCAGTGCTATCCAGTAATTTCCTGTTATTGATTCTTCCATCGTGATGTTTATAACAAAATGGGTATTAGAATGCCCAGTTTATTTCAATGTGTATATTGCAAATCCATTTTGGTACCAGAAATGTTAGTGCGTGGGTTCATAGCACAGACATTCGTCCGCGTTTGCAGATCATCAATAAGAGCGGAACCAAACACCAAATGATTCATGGTGTACATCTGTAGATATGTTACACTCAGTCCTTGGGGAGGGTTAAAATTCCTCTTCCGACATTAGTAAGTATATTATATTCCATTCAGAAGTTCGGCATTTATATTTTATAAAACAAATCCTGTTTGTGTGTTACCCTGAACTTTAAAGGTAGTATATTCCATCTATTTAATTTTATTGATATACACATTTGCAGAATATATCTATAGTACATATTTCGTTATAGATACAAAAGCAATAGTGATAGTCAAATGCTGAAGAACAAGAGGTCTTAAAATTACATTCTTTTTCCAAGTAATCACGAGAAACAATTGATAATCTAAAGGTACTGAAAGAAATGACAAATCCGGGTTCAATTCCTGGCTGGAGGTGAGCATTTTACTTTAACCAAAATATACCTTATCCTTGCCGAGTATGGAAGCAGGTAAAAATTTACTTTGACTACAGGACGGATTTCAGGTAATTTTTAAAAAAGTAAAATATAATTTGCATTATTTTTTTTTTCAAAATCCTTTGAAATCATTTTCGGAAACTCTTATTCCCCTTGTTTCGAAACAGTTCATTTGCATACACCTAACCTAGCCTCGACGAAATCCTAAAACCAGAGGAACCTGTCTTTCACAGAGGCTCGCTACAACCTAACGGCCTCCGCTTGCCTCATATTACTTTTCAAAAAAACACTAAGAAAGCACAAGATAAATTCAAATTTAGTTTACCTGAATATTTCGCTGATACAACACATCAGCTGCTTTCCTTAGTTCATATTTATACTTAACTACCCGGCAAGTCCGTGTATAATAAATAGCTCAACAATTTATTCTGAGGAAAACTCCAAACACCGGAAATACCTCAGCCCACATTCACATGTACGTATCATCATGATCATTACTTTCTTTTTCAATTCAAAGCTCCTATCACGTGATTAAATAATCGAATATGATTGACTCAACATCTTCTCACACCATTTGACAGAACAACTAACCAATGACATCATATGAATCACGGTCAGCCGCGAGTTCATCTAATAGATCGAAAACGCGTCCTACTCCTAGAAACTAATAAATACTTTAAACATTAATTGCTCAAGTACCAAACACTTCCAAACATATCCCAAATAGATATGTTGCTCAAAATTAAGCGTAATACATCCTATACTTGGAAAAATTGCATAAATCCGTTCTAAAGTTGAACTACACTTTTACCTAGAAGTATTAATGTGAGAGTGAAAGTTGTGATAAAATTATTAAAATTAAAAACAAATACTAATTCAATGATATCAGTACACAAGTTAACAACATTGCTGATAAGCAAATTTTAGAGCGGAGTGCCGTTGATAGGACTCTGCAGTTATAGACTGCACATGGAACAATACAAATCTGATGTGTTCCGTCCATATAATTTTTTCTAGCTGTTACAAGTACAAATTATTCTTATAAAAGCTTATTCCTTTATCTAAAACTTGCTAATAGAAATAAGTATTAGCATAATTAGACTTATTACTTGATTCCTTTTAAGTAGAAGGAAAATAGAGGAATACATTAGTCTAAAGCAATAGCCAAATTCTTTAAAAGCTCGTCTCTATGTGAAACAATTCAGGTTTGATTAGCCTTCAATGGTCCCTTCTGAGAAAAGTATAAGTATTTTAAAGCTTAAACCACCAACAAGTAATATCTCAGAAATGGTTATTTCTACAAAAAATGACAAATTATGTTTTTTAACGAGATTTGCATTTTTGTGTGGTAAGTTTTTGTCTATCTCACACAGTTTACGGGTTATGCAAAATTCAGTCAAATTCTTCCAGAATAAAGAAGTGTTCAGAGACTGTTACCAGAAAATTCAGTATATACATATTATTTGTGATGCAAATATCTTTAATATACGACGTGTTGATCAAAATTCTTGAAGCCATTTTTGAAAACATCAAACATTTCGAAAATTGTTCCATGTAAAGGATAGGTGGGGTGGAAATTTTCTTTAAAATATTTGTGTCGCATCTTTGGGAGATACTGAACTTAAATACCTGAATTGCAATTTAACGGACTTAACGTTTTCTTTAGCTATAATGTTCAAAGACGCACACTCACACACGGATCTTTTTCTGAAAATGCTTCTTTCGAACTCCGGGGACCTCAAAAGATATTTCCGGTGAAATCTCGATTTTTGGGTGGAATACATTACCTTCTCTATTCACTATGTATATAGTACATATGGGCTAGAGAAATTAAAAATCTAACCATTAATAATGGATATCTGGGAAATGGGTCAGGGAATAAAACATTTGAAGTAAATTAAGTGTTTTAAACACAACCAACACATTCCTCATGTGTTAATTTCATTTCTACTATGATCAATATAAAGTCTATTTACATAAACCAAACTCAAATACCTTTGGATTAATTGTTTTTCACACAAGCCATCTGTAGGGCAGGAGTTGGATAGGTAGAGTTAGACTGAAAAATTCAATGCCATAGCCGGGATTTAAACAACGGACCTCCCGATCTCTAGCCAGTTGCTCTGCCACTGAGCTACCATGGCAACATGCCGGCATAGCGTTCTCAATGAGCAACCGGCTAGAGATAGGGAGATCCATGGTTCAAATCCCGTTTATGGCATTAAATTTTTCAGTCTGGCTCTACCTATCAAGTACCATTATTTGTTTGATCAGAAATCTATATTTTTATGTAGTAAGTTTTGCCTATTGTTTAGTACTTACTAGTTACACCTGTTAGGATAAATGTCACAGGCTCTTCCTATAAAATTAATAATATATGTTTTATACGTCATGTAAATATCTCAAGTATAAGGTATTTTAATCAAAACCATTCAGGGGGTAGACAAAACAATGGAAACACTCCAGTTTCAGACATATTATTAGAAGAGGTTGCCTACCCTGAAGTTGTAATTAGATCTGCATTCTTTTGTTTGTGAGTACGATGTGGATATAGTAGAACCGTTTTCCAGCTTTGTTATTGTTTCAGGTGTGCTGCAAGTGTAAACCATTGGACAATGAAAGACCTTTCTGATTTTCAAAGAGGGCAAATTGTTGGTGATCGGCTAGCAGGAGCTACAGTGACTCAAACTGCCAATCTATTAAATATTGCAAGAAGTACAGTTTCTAAGGTTATGTAAGCATAATTTTCAAAAGGTAAAACATCTTTTGCAAAAAGTAACAGTGGCCGCAAACAGAAGTTAAACGACAGAGACAGGAGAGCCTTAAAGAAGATTGTATTAAGAAATCGTAAAACAACTGCAGATAAAGTGACAGCAGAACTGAATAAATGTGTCAGTCAACCTGTTTCTACAAGAACTATGAGGAGAGAGCTTCACAAGTTCGGATTACATGGCAGAGCAGCAATTGTCAAACCACTAATCACACAGACTAATGCAACAAAGCGAAAACAATGGTGCCATGAACATAAGACCTGGACAGTTGATGACTGGAAACATGTGATATGGTCTGATGAATCATCATTCACACTTTTCCCTACCACTGGCAGAGTATATGTTTGGAGAACACCTAAAGAAGCTTATGATCCTGACTGTTTAGCATGGTGGTGGGTCAGTCATGGTTTGGGCTGCAATATCTTGGTTTTCTGTAGGTCCTATCATAACACTGACTGCTAATGTCTATAAGGGAATTCTTGGGGACCATGTGCACTCTACGGTGCAAACATTGTTTCCTGCAAGCAATGCAATATTCCAAGATGGCAATGCACCTGTTCATACTGCTGGATATGTAGCAGAGTGGTTTGAAGAGCATGAAGATGAAGTTAAACATCTTCCATGGCCAGCTCAATCTCCAGATCTGAACATTATTGAGTCCATGTGGGATGAATTGGAAAGAAGAGTGAGGGCGAGATGTCCTCCTCCTTCATCCCTTAAGGAGCTTGAAAGCTATTGTTCATGATGAGTGGTATAAAATACCTCTAGTAACAATTCATGCACTGTATGGATCAATTCCACGAAGGATTGAAGCTGTTTTGAAAGCAAATGGTGGACCAACACCATATTAATAAAGTGTTTGTTCATTTCAAGAGGTGTTTCCATTATTTCCCTGTTGGTCATTATTGAGAATATCGACAGTTTCAAAATATCCTTTTATGCAAGTTTTTTTTTAATTTTCATGTCACATCGCTGGAAAATAATGAATATAAATACCCAGTTTGGTATTTAATGCATTTTCGCTCTTCTAATATACTATTAATAGACATGCACACACACGCATATACAGGAACTTTTTTTAAAAAATTATTTTTCTTAACCAGGAAGACTGAAAACGTGAATTTATGGTGGAAACTCGGTTGTGAATTTTTTAATGAAACACAATACTTCCCTTACTTATTTTATGCAGCAGAGAAGGAAATAAGCTATCTCAAGATTCTTGAGATTCTCTATCTTGTTCCATCTAAACTACTTTTACACAAGCGATGAATTGTAGGAGATATACAAAACCTTACATCAAAAAGCCAAGTAGATGTCCTTAAAGTACAGTCATTGTGAGGATATCATTATGTATATTTATTGATTTATTCTTTCTTATCGATTTGTATTTCCATTTTTTTTTCTTTCTTCCAACGAGATATAGGATATGATTTTACAAATTTTAGCTCGATTAAACGTAATTACGATAGAGTAAATTTGGTAAGAATAATTTTTGAAGACCATGCAGAGAAAGTTTTAAGAGTATCACACCACACTTTTTTGTAATCTCTCCTTTCTTTATGAAAAAGTTTAGGCATAAACACATTGGGACTAGCGGTAGATTTAGCATTTTTGACAGGAATATAATATATCTCTAGCAGTAATGATTATATATACATTTATTTTAGAAAATATAGAACTTTATCACGAATCACGCCACAACATAGGAATTGTATACGAGCCAGGACTTGAAGAAACAACCAAACAATCCTCTTTTAAGTGACAAAATACTAGCAATAATCGATTTTACACAACCTGTTACATAAAATTCACCTCATGCCAGACTTCACCTTATGCTCAGTTGTGAGATAATATAGAAAAAATTCCTGCACACGGTGAAAAGGCAATTAAATTATACGAGAAGATCTATATACGAAGTTTTGGTCTAAAAATCCAAAAAAAGGTAATTTTGACAAAAATAATTAAAAATACACCTATTTGTCCTCTCAAACACATTCATATTTATTCTTATATTCATACTCTGCAGAGGGTAGGTGAAAAATCTTAGGTGTTTCATTCCGATGACTTTCTACTATTCCACAACGAACTTCTTATAAAAGATTTTGCTTCTTTCCAGTCCATGCTAATCAAGATAAGCATTGCCAGAATGGTCTTATTAGTTAGTTCCTTATAAGTAAAATACACTATCAAATGTTTTAAAAGCTGTCGCTACGCTATTGTCATTAAAATTCAATAATTTGCATAGTCAGGAGTAAATCGAAAGAAACAAGGACGATTTCCTATTTGAGAAAAGGATGAATATTTTAAAAATTAAAACAATACCAAGGAATATCTCAGAAACGGTTAGCTTCACAACAAAAATATATAAAGAACAAATTGTGAGTTTTGACGAGATCTAATTTTTTTTGTACGAAGTTTATGTCTATCTCTTACGGTTTAACATTTATGCAAATGTCACTCAGAATGAAAGATTGTTCAGAGGCAACTCCTAGTAAATCTCAGATATATATTTTATGTAAATATCTTTTTAATATACAGCATTTCAGTCAAGATCTTGAGACATTTTTAAGAAAATCAACATTTTCGAAGTTGTTCGATATAATGGGTAGTTTGGAGAGCTTCGTGTCTAATCCTTGGGAGATAATAAATTAAAATACCACGTTTTATATTTAATGGATTTTTCCTGTTCTCGGTTTTGAATTTTTATGGAGTACAATACTTTCTCTACTTTCTATGTACACTATATATGTGCTAGAAAAAGCACAAATTCTAATGAAAGAAGAATTCACTTTAAAAGCTGAGACTTCTAGATTGAAATGTCAAAATGCTGATAAATATATAATTCACACACCTATTAATGTTTAAAACTGAAAAATATTTTTAGCTCTTCAGGTCATTGTTAATTCCTGAACAAAGACACTATCTTCAGGTAGCTTACTAAATCCACGTAAAGATAAGCAGGAAGCATACAAGTACTGTGATTATGGTAGCGGTGGCGTTTCAGGAAATTATGTTTATATTTTCGTTTTCACGATAATGCCTAAGGGTTATCTTTAAGGATTCAGAGGCGAGTTTCGTTCCAGTGAAGCTCCTTTCATCAGATATAGCTGCTGTAATCTGCACAGCATATGAAAACATAACCATAAAGAACGACTCCTGGGGGAGTATTGAGCCTGGTCATTATACTTCCCCAGCTGCTCATACCTTTTTATGTCTAGGCGGCGCAGTATTTATTGCTAAGAGCACAACCCCTTCTAGTTTGATAAGTAAAATAAAAAGCTGCCCTGTTTAGGTGTAGCCCATTCAATTTCGTGCTGTGTAACTTTCCCTGTTTTTTACTTTTTCTACCATCTAGCTACAGTGGTTTCATCCAAAAATTCTATACCGAGATTTCACCGGAAAGTACACGTTTGGGTTCCCTGAAGCTATAAAAAAACACTTTTTGAAAAATCTGATGTATCACATTTACGGGATTTCTCTACACTTGTGTGACAAGTTATTCTTAAAAAGTTACCATTCTATCTACTTCATGCTAATCAGCATAAAAATTAGGAGAAATAGGTTTTTTTACTTAATTCTTCATAAGTAAAAGGTGAAATAAAAGTAACGGACTACATCGATAGTCAAATCGTTTAAAAACTGTTTCACATGTATAATTTTTGGGGTGGGGGATTTTTCTCAAAATATTCGTGTCGCATCCCTGGAAGATACTAAACTTAAATACCAAGTTTGGTATTTTACCGACTTTTCGTTTTTGAGTTATCGTGTTCACACACACACTCAATACATGGCCAGAAGTAGACAATTTTCGGTAGAGAAAAGTTAAGTATTTTAATATTGAAACCAACAACAGAAATATCTCGAAAATGGTTAACAGTATATGGTTTGCAAATAAATTGTACGTGAACAAATTGTATTTTAACGAGCTGTCAATTTTTATGTAGTAACTTTTTGTCTACGTCTTACGGTTTACCAGTTTAGAATGGACTAGAGTTTAGAGGCTATTTCCAGGTAATTCTAAATACTTATATAATTGAAACCATTTTTAATACAATCAACACTTTGTATATTTTTGTTTTGTAAAGGTTAGTTTTGGGTGGAGGGAATTTGTTTAAAATCTTCGTGTTATATCTTTGGCATATGCTGAATATAAATATTAAATTTGGTATTTAACCGATCTTTTGTTTCCGAGGTATTGTGTTCATAGAACCAAGGACGCACACACACAAAATCTTTTTCTAAAAGTGTTCTTCTTTTAATTTAATGGACTCTAAAATTTGTATTTCTAGAAAAATTTCCGTATTAAATTTTTGGATAGAATCCAATACTTTCTCTATATACCGTTTACTAAGTACAGAAAGCAAAAACCCGCTCAAGCATACGTGCTTAACTCTAAAAAGAAAAATAGAAATACTGATTTTTTTTAACTTCAACTTCTTTCAGTGATGTGATAAAGAATTCACTTCTACAAAGTATCATTTAGATGGAAAATTTTACTAATATTTGATATCAAATCGTATATGATATTAAAACACAACATATTTAATATATTTGCAATATTTGTGAAAAATAAATAGAATATAGATCTCCGTAAAAATGTATTTCACTTAAAACTCATTTCGTATCTTGAACCACTTCCGAGATATTCATTGTTACTAGGTAATTGATAATTTGCAACTTCAAAGTCATCATATATAGTTCCATTATGTTAAACATTTAATTTCACTTTCTTTCGTCATCCTTACCTACAACAAAATATGAAACGAGACTATTTATAACTCTCTACACGGTGAGAGGTGAATAAGAGAAAATAATTTGATATTCAGTACAGAACAATTCCCTTGAGTGCATTTCATGTTGTCCACTTAATAATAACTTTGTCATAAATGAAGTACAAACTCTTTAGTGTGTTTTGAACGTTCCTACATTATGTTTCTCTTTTGTTTACATTCATCAAGCAACGGAAGCTCCTGTGTTTAGTATAACTCGCACGCTGCCGTGCTGCATTGCACGTGGCTCACAAAGATTATGCCTATGAGAAGTAAATTCAGTTGCAAACTTTCCTTTAAATAATGAAGACATTTACATATGCTGGACTAGACGGTATTCATTTAACTGGGGAATCTGCTAATTCTGCGAGGGATTATATTACCATCTCTAAATCGACAAAACACGAACATGCTCTGCAGTGTATCAGAGGACCTGTGACTCAGATTTTCTTAATTCCCGGTTTTAAGGTATTTTAGGTGTTGAGGTTTAATTTTTTAACTTTGTAAGAGCAATAAGGGTGATTTTGTAGTTTAAAGAACAGAAGTACAAATGCTTAAATGTTGGTTTAAGTTATGTATTTTGGAATAAAACCAAATTTAGGTAAAGTATAATGCGATTGTGTGTAATGTTTTAAAGTTGAACCCTAATCAGATAATGTAATATATGATTACTGGTTGTTTCAGTGTGATTAAAATTCTTCCCTGACAACACACCACCTTAATCTGGCAGGTCAAAGGGCAGATGAGGATCAACCATGTGACCTGTTACGTGAACAATTTACGAACATCTGAGACAGGTAATAATAGCTATGACAAAAAAACTTTGAAATTTTTCTAATGAAAATAACTTAAAAAAATTGCGAAAAAAAACAGGAAATGCAAAATTAGCACTTGGTCCTCAATCACTGATAAAATATTTTCATTTATTTAACTCCTAACCTGTATAAAGTTTATCATTTTTAGCATTAGTAAATAGACCATAGGTTTTTGTAAGAATGGTTGCTAAAAGCTTCTTTAAAATAACTACAGAGTCTACAGAAAGTCATGCAAATGCAACAGATTTAGGCATTCCACCAATAACAAAACAATATGAATATCTGGGGTGTAAATGGGAAACAGTTTCAGAGAATAAAGAGGATGTTAAACAAATAATTTGAGATACGGGACTTTTCGCCTGTCGGTTCAAATTTCGACGTTACATATAAAGTGCCAGTACACCATTGGCTAATATCATTCGAGAACACAACACACAAAACCAAAGGGGAGTTTCAAATCGTATCTAGCTGGTGTAGTGCCTATGACAGCGTTCGTGTAAAACTTTGTTTTCGAGTTTGAGCCTTCAACAAAACTTTTTAGGTATATGATAATTCATGTTTCAATTTACAGATCTAAACATACCTAATAGTAGAATTCATTAAATGCTCTCTAAAAAGGGTTGAATCATGTTTAATACTTTGACATGCTACAGCGGCGGCGGCTAGGGAACGATTGTTGTACACTGTTCAATGGTTTCTGTGTCGACTAACAACTGTTTCTTTGTTCAACATCAACAAGGAGCATATCTGCAAGTTCAGGGAAGTGGTGTATGATCTCCACATTGTCTCAAACATTCCTCAGCATACGAATCAGCCTTAGAGAACCAAACAGGGGAAATGATAGCAGTGTTATGCAGAGTTAGACTCAATTACTATAGGTAGGTATAAATCTATGGTTGGCTCCACAGATTTCTGGACAGTCAAAATTGTCTCCCAAGTATATGTATCACAGCATTTGTTTCTTATGGAATTTAAAAAAAAAACCAACCGAAATATAGGGAAAAAACCAATGACGTCATGTCACGGCATTAAACTACACAAACATAGTAGGCTACACAACGGAAGAAGGCAGTTAATCAGTGTCGCCATGTCTAGTGATTTGTTCGAGATTTGAGAGATTATAATGATAGTATAACCTAAAAGCGCTAATAACGACTTGCTAAAACTCGATACATCTGTGTTCGTGCATAGTTTTAAACATATCCCAAGGCATTTTTTAATTTGGCTTTGCCTTAATACCGACTTATCTGTATGTGACATCAATATGTTTAACACTAACTCGTTTTTTTACCTTGGATTGGTTGCTGAGGGATGAATTGAGTAAAATAAATCAAAGGCTCTTTCTCCTAAAAAAAGAATTTTCACCCAAAATTCTAACTTACGGACCATGCAATGTGTATCTCAAATTGCTCAAATCAGACACGTATACAATCTGAACTTATTTCGGTGTATGGAGAGTAATGTCCTGATATCGGTAATCATATATGAGTAGCCATTCTATGGATATATTTTGAAACAAGTTTGTAAAACATTCCATTCGATGTTCATGTTTATGCATGTCGGCGCATCGTCCCACTTTAACCAAGGCTGTCGATCAGCATCATCATCAGCGCCATTACAAGTCCGAAGATTGTATGGAACTCAAGATGCTGCCGAATTCCTTAACTAAGATACAGTAGATTTTTATTTGAAATTATATGCAAAAGAACCTGTTTATTCAGAACGTGTTTTAAACATTGAAGTACTTTATCAACATATATGAGATAGTTATTAATGTAACCAACAGACATTTTCATTGGAAGAAGAAATTCTGCAACATTATGATGGCGTGTTTGCATTCAGTTTAGTGATTATGAGTATCTGCTTTAATTGTAAGTATCTCTATGAAGTTTTCTAACATGAATGGATATATTGGCTGCTCATTTTCAACTAATCCATGATGGCGTATGACGTCGCTTGACTAGCCGCTGCGACTAAAATTAAATATACACACGACTTTCGCAGAAATGTTCGAAGAATTTGCCTAGCAAGCAAGGCGCTCATGACTTTGCAACTCGTAGTAACACACTTGGGCGTGATATTTATATGTCCTGCCTCAGTTTCAAAGGTTCGTAAAGGCTGTAAACGTGGTACTTATCATCGCTTGTACAAGATAACAGGAATTTGTCAATAGTGTGTGTGTCGATTCCTTCCGAAAATGTAAATGAAAACATTACCTGTACGGAATGAACATGAATGAGACGAAGAAGAATACTTCTGAAACAATAAAAAAGATTATTCCTCATCGTAATCCCGTTATTACTTCTCTTTTATGTCTTCCCTGATATATTCCTTCTCGAACTACATCTAGTCATCACTGAATAATAGTTAATGTTAAAATTATTATACCTGTAAATATGAGTTTTTCGTTAAATTCATAAGAGAATTTAATAAATCCAATTATAATTCTTGTTGCTATTACGATAGGTCAGGGACTATAAGTAACTAAATGAAAGAGGTGATTAGCTAATAGACGTGTGCAAGAAAGATTAAATATACTTTTATTTTACTCCAGTACGAAATATGTTATTTGGTCTATGTCTATGTAAACCACCCTACTTAATAAGCGAATTAAGACAACCATAACAACGTGTAATATAATTGTGTGTACACTGAGCACAACCTAAGGCAGGCAAGGATTTTTGGAATACAAATATGTCTGTCAGGTTTAACCGTCGAATCTGTAAAAAAAACCTACTTCTACAAGAGATCACAAAATGAAAAGGTCGCGAATATTTTCAATTTGTTTAGATTCATACCAGGGAAATAAAAACCAAGATTCGTTTCACGTGTGCTCTATTCACTTCCAAAAACTTCCTCGTCCGTTCAATCAAGCACTGATAGTTTGTATCCAACATGGTGGCTTTCGCACTTTAACATTCTCTCAAGTCTCTCTATTCTCCTGGACATCTTAAAGCGCGATTTTTAAGATCTGATGTGCTCCATTCCATTACTTTCCCTACATCGCCCTAGCAAAGTATTGTTAATCAGCTTATTTTTCTATCCACTTCATACTAATCGAAATAAACATTAGCAGAAAGGTATTTTTACTTACTTCTTTATAAGTAGAACGGGAATAAAGGAATACACTAGGCTAAGTTGACAGTCAAATTTTTTAAAATGTGATTCCTGTGGGATTAAAATCCCTTTCTTTGTGTGGCCAGGAGTTAACAAGTTCCTGTATGAGATTGCTTTCAAGTATTTTAAAACTGAAACCAATGCCAGGAAATTTTCGAAAACGGCCATACTAGGAAAAAATGTATATAACCTAAATTGTGTACTTTATCGAGCTCTAAGTTTTTGTTAAGTAAGCTTACATCTATTTATTACGGTTTACCAGTTATGCGAAATTCCACAAAAATCATCCAAAATAAAAATGTCTTCAGAGACTATTTCTAGAAAATTGAAGATATACATTCTACTTGTCATGTAAATTCCTTTAATATACGATATTTTCATCAAAATCATTAGCCATTTTTGAGAAAATCAAAATTTTCGAAAATTTTTCCATGTAAACTGTAGTAGTGGGTGGGGGAGTTTCTTGAATGATCGTCGTGTCACATCCTTCGAAGTTACTGAACTTAAATACTAAGTTTGGCATTTAACAGATTTTTTGTTTTAGCGCTATAATGTACACACAGAAACACACGCGCAGACCTTTTTCTAAAGATGATTTTTCGGACTCAGGAGGTCACAAAACATACATTTCCGATGAAATCTCCTTATAGAATTTTTAAGGCAACAGTACTTCGTCTATACCATAATACGCGAAAAGAAACTACATTTATGTAAAAATCTTAACCACCTTGTTCCAACTCTGTTCGGCTGAGTGCAAGTACTTGCGCATACGCAACAACAGCTCTCTCAAAGCTGATTGGATAGCGAGGCTGATAGGGTAACTTCATCGGTAAACCCTAATGCTTCTGTAAGTTTGGTCCCTGTTAATCAGGCTAAGGAATTCAAGCAGTTAACTTCATGGAAAATAGATTACAGCGACGCTCAAACACACCCTTAAATAACCCTCTACTGACTCTACTGTGTGAATTACATTAAGATCAACAATGTCAAACATCAGATGGCAGCTATAGCAAACAGTGTTGCCAAGGCTCAAAATATAAATATATCGGCTAAGGATCGAATTCTCACCACAGCAAGAATTTCTACAATCTGAATTCATATATTTCATTTATTTTCTGGAAAGTACTCCACAAAATCGTCAGGTTTATCCAATATCTGTATAAATATTTTAATGCAATAGCATTAAACAGGAATGCAATTTTTATCAATTTGTTTTTCGGTGGCCACTTTGTTGTCCAGTATCATTAATTTTGCGCATGTTGTACATAAGGTTAATGGATTTGCAGTAGCAGTGTTTAAAAAAGCGATCGGACATCAATACGAATATGTATACATGCAATTAATAAAGCTACACGGCAATTTTGTTAAACTGCGTTCTATCGGCTACATCATCTCTGATTAATGATCACTGGACGATAATTTACTAGAGCTAATGTCAAAATGGCGCACACAATGTATCATTGTAACATTTTATCGGATGCTATTACCCTCTAGTAGAATTTATTTATAATAAATGGATATATGCATAAAACATACCATTCAAATAATATTTTATGAGTGCAATGGGGAAAATCCTAGGAATAAGCAACTTTCTCTACACGTATTTGATAGAGATATTTCACCAGAAATATATACTTTGAGACTCCCTGAATCCCCCAAAATGTTTTTCGAAACATGTTATGTTATTTAAGTTCAGTATCTTCCAAGGATACGTCATGAAGATTTTCAAGAATAACCCCAACCTCAAGCTGCTCTTTACATGGCAACATTTTCGAAATGTTTGATTTTCTCAAAATGGCTGTAACGATTTTGATAAATGTATCGTGTATTAAAGATATATACATGACAAATAAAATATATATGATGAATTTTCTGGGAATAGCCTATAAATACCTCTTTATTCTGGATGAATTTTGCTGAATTCTGCATAACTGGTAAACCGTAAGAGAGAAATACTACACAAGAAATGCAGATTTCAATTACTTGTTGAGTAGCAGATGGACACTGTCAGGGAGAATAGCCAGAATGGGAGATCAGTCTATGCTCGGTAGAAGAGTGAGGAAGGTATGAAATGTCGGTGATGTGGACGGAAGAAGGATCTTTCGATGAGGCAGAATCCGGGCCGCCTAGGTGAGAGGCGAGCGGTCGAACCACTCGGCCGTAGTGCGCCCTTATTGTAGCAATACTTTCCACCTAAAAATCCAATGCTGATATCTCTATAAAACACATTATTTTTCATTCCTTGAAGCCAAAACAAACATTTTCAGGAAAATGTGTCTGTACAGCAGCAAACTCAGAAGTAAAGTTTGTTCAATACTAAACTCTGTATTTAAGCTCCGCATTTTGGGAAGATACCATTCGAAAATTTTGGAATAACCCCCACTCTTTTAAACTACATTACAATTAAATATATCGGCTATTATTTATTTTTAGAAAACGGTTGTAAATATGTTTATTAGAGCGTCAAGTGATCCATTTCTTGACACAAAAATAAAATGTATATCTTGAAATCTCTGTGAATCTGCTATAAACTTCTATTTGTTTGACTGAATGTTTTATAATTACTTTCTCTATACGTACTATGTACATAGTGTATAGAGATAGTATTGTATTGCACCCAAAATTCGATACAGAGATTTCACGGACATTTATGTTTTGAGGCCCCCTGAATCGAAGAAAAAGAGTTTACAGAAACATGTCCGTGTATGTGTGTGTGTGTGTGTGTAAAAACATAGCTAGAAAAACTAAAAGCCCGTTAAATACCAAACTTGGTATTTAAGTTTAGTATCCCTCAAAGATGCGACATGAAGATTTTCAACAAAATCTTACCACCTAGAACTACCCTTTACATGGAAACATTTTTGAAAATTTTGATTATCTCAAAAATGGCTTTAACTATTGTGATTAAAATATCGTATATTAAAGATACTACATGAAAATAAAATTTGTACCTTGAATTTTCTAGGAATAGCGTTTGACTACATCTTTATTCTGGATGAAGTTTACATAATTTGTAAACCGTAACCACAATTTATGTTATATGAATTTTTTCGTGGGATTGGCCTTTATTGAGATATTCCTTATTATTGGTTTCAGTTTTAATATACCTTTCTGACACGGGAATTTGTCAATTTCTGGCCATGCAAACTTCAATCACATAGCAACCAGATTTTAAAAGATTTGAGTATCGCTTAGGATAGTGTATTTCCTCATTTCCCTTCTACTTACGAGGAAGCAAGTAATAAATTTTTTTCTCGATTAGCATCTAGTAAATAAAAGAATACGTTTTTTAACAATTTGTTGCAGAGATGAAGAGAAAGTCATGTGCATGGAACACAAGATTTTTTCGTATCACAACAAAGTTATAACCGAAAATTATACTACAACAATTACAGCTCATTAAAATACGCAATTTGTATGTCTTTTTTTTTGTAGAGTAGACGATTTTAAAAGTCCATGAAACAGATTTTCACCTATCTTAAGTATCATCTAAAACACATGCCTGATACTTTGGTTTTAGAGCTTTTTCGACCTTTATTTTCTTCCAAACAAAAAAGAGCATCCTACCGCGAAAAGGATTTTCGTAAGCTGCAACCTTCTTGCTTAATTGGAAATAATCTTAGATAAACTGTATGTGCATAACGTAGTAAAGGTCATACGAATGTAATAATTAATATATAGTGACAATATGCGCATTTTATTGTTATAAAAGTCGAATTAGTGAGAGGATTTGGCCACCTAAAACAATGCTTTTTGCATAAAGCTGCAATTAACAACAAATTACCATTAACTGGTACAATAGCTGGTTATACCCGTTGTAGGTCAGCATTGGATTATGTTACCTCAAAAATGAATTTGAGACCACCTTGTTGAATACCGAATAAAGCTCGAGCCATTTGGAGAATTTAATGTCCTGTTGAATTAGTACAAACTGAGGAAAAACGGAGGTTCTGTAGATCGAACACTGGCAAATGGCGTTGGATTCTTAAGTATGACTACCTTTACAACTCTTTTCCTACAAACGAGTTTTCGTTATCAAATTTTGAGTTAGTTAGTATTTAGTTCATTAATATATCAGGTGGCCTTACTGCAACTTATATTATGTGTGCAGATATCCTTTCGTGCGTTTAAAGAGTACCAGAACTCAACGGGATACTTCAAGTTAAAAAATACTCCTCAAAACTTCTATTTCCGGCGAAATCTCGGTATCGATTATTTAGTGAAATACAATACCTTCTCTATCCACTAAGAACAGTTTACATATATGTTAGAGAAAGTACAAATCACAGTAGTCATGCATATCAGAAAAGGAAACGGAAATTAATAAGAAATGTCATTCCTTTTTGGGAAACAAAAAGGAATTCTACGTTTAGTAAGTGATTGATTATTAATACTTCACTCCAAGGCTTTATATACTAGCCCTAAAACTAATACCTCGTCTCCACCAAAGATTCCTGAGAAATGTGTATCCAGCACGGCAAAATCGCTTTTACAACGCTTAAAATCTTGTGTTTGTCACTTGTATGTTACAAGTTTTAATTCATTCCATCAGATGTCAAAGTCTATTGAAATAGTTATCTGTTGCAGCCTCCAATTATAATTGAATATTGGCTAATGAAAGTGAAACATTGTAAACATCCATAATTTGTGACTAGAAGTTGCGCAGCTGATAGGAACAGTGTCGGATGATCAGCTGAGATCTCCATGATCTGTCGTGTGCTGAAAACCTTGCGAGAGCATAGTAAGCCAAGTTTGTTGAACCATACAGCTGCCGTTATTTGAGCGGATCCCCCGATAAGTGATATTTTATCAAAGCTGTCATGCAACTTTTCACGCGGTTTTAAAGAAGGTCCACAAAGCCTTTGCTCGGTCCTACCACAATAACACAAGGCCCACATCTGACACCGTTGTACTTCCGAGCGAGGGGAAGGGGGCTCTCTCGAAGCTGTTCGACATGGAGCTCGCTTTGAAAGCCATAACAGTGTAACTGATTCAATGAGGAAGTGACTACGCAGCGAGGACAAGAACGCGAATGGATAAAACACATCGACCGTCTGCAGACTCAGGCTATGGAATGGGGAGACCGAAAGTGCAAGATAATCACTCTGCGCAGTTACTCTCCTAAACTGCTAATCCAATGAGCGCGTCCATGTGCAACAGATTGGAGTGTAGGACAAAAGATCTTTCAACGCCCATCCTCGGTTTGTGGCTAAGTGCTGCTAGAGTCCATTGTTAACTACTCTTTTATAGCGAGGACAGTACAGGAAGAGCAGAACTGAGAGAGGGATTCACTATAATGTATCTGCGCCCTGCAGCTGTAATCGCCATATGTGCATGAGAGGCTTGCAAAGTCTTAGCTGCATGAATGTATAACTGTGCCGTCGGCGAATTCTTTGACATCGAAGCCGAGCATTGTTACACCTGCATGAGCTTATGACTACTACGGTGCTTCTGGAAGCTTTTTGCCAAAATACTGACAGGTGTAAAAGGAGAGAACGATCATCTGGGAATAAAGAGCGTGCAGTCTTTGAATGCTTTGGACGGGAAATTCATAGCGTGCGGCAGAGCCACCGCAGCGAACATCAAAAGGCCACTATGATTCAGAATGTTTGCGGAAGCACAGAATAATTATTTATGAACTAATTTTCATTGTAATCAGTGAAAGAAATCAAGTTATTTGTTGAAATAATATTGCCACGTGTTAAATTAAAATCAGTTCACATACTCCATTTGGAGTGCCACCAGCATTTCATACCAACATCATCCACAGTAACTTTAATGAAAATAAAATGCAAAAATCTGATTTGATCCATTCACATGACTTTCTCTACAACTCTGCCACAATTTATTGTTAAAAAGCTAATGGTTCTATTTAATTCAGGCTAATTGAGGAAACTTAGCAGAAATAGTCTTATTGCTTCCTTGTAAGTAGAAGCGAAATAAGGGAGTACCATAGGTTAAAGTGATAGTCAAAAGCTGTTTGCTATGTGACAGGTTCCTCTAGTTTGTATGGACAGGAGTTGTACTTTTCTCACATAGATATTTGTCAAGTTTTATTTTAAAGTTCAAACCAATAACAAGGAATATCTAAAAAAAGATCAACTCCACGAAAAAATGTATATGACATAAATTGTGTTTTATAGTGATCTACATTTCTTGTGTAGTAAGATTTTGTCTATCTCTTACGGTTTGCCTGTTATACAAAATTTAAATTAGTTTTCAAAGGCTATTCCCAAAAAATTCAAGATACATTTTAATTGTCAGGTAAATATGTTTAATATAAGATACTTTAATCAAAATCGTTAGAACCATTTTTAAGAAAAATTATCGAATGTGGGGATTGGAAGATACCAAACCTAAATAGCAAGTTTGGTATCAACCTGTCCTTTCGTTTTTGAGCTATGCTGTCCACAGACACACACATACTCATACACACACACACACACACACACAAAGAACCTTTTTCCAAAATGCTTTCTTTTTTATTCAAAGGGACCCAAAACATTTATTTCCGGCGAAATCTCGGTATGGAATCTTTTGGAGGAATACAATACCTTCTCTATACACTATGTACATGTAGAGAAAGTAAAAAGGTATTTTGATGTGATAATATTATTAAAATCTGTATAGTATTCTTGCAAGATGGTACATCTAAATACGAGGTTAGCAGTGGAACATGCTTTTCGAAGTAAAGGCACCGAATGAAGTTCAATCAACTTCACACTGAAGGAATGTATGTTTTCTTACGCTACGACAAGGAATATTGAGGAACGAAAAATCTATAACGTTTACTAAGTGATATTTTATAGTATACACTCCAGTATGAGGCGAAACGTAATACAGCACTTGCATATTAACAGCGCATTTTCCCTACTACTCTGTTCGCACGATATTCCATTTTCATGTTGTTATTGAAACTCACTTTAGGGCATCAAAGTGATTGTTTTGTCTAAAGTATTAAACATTCTTAAGTGTTTGTGTATGAGAAACTCTTCTCGCAATTGCCATTTAAGTTTTCGAAGTTATAGGCAGTTGAGATGTTTCTTTTCATTTTGTAGCTTTGGGCATCTGTAGATGATGTGTTATACTGTCTGTTCTGCTAGTAAACAATAACATTTGAGGTCATCTTATTCTTCCTATCTTGTACAAGTTTGCCTTGATTTTCTCATATCCACTAATAATTTCTGTTAAGGCGATGTATCTGTGAAATTTGATCATATTTGTGCAAAATTAAACAATTATTTCCATAATAAAATTGTATAAATTCTAAACTTCAAGAAAATATATAGCGTTTACTATTTGCTATAATTACTACCAATAAGATGAGGCTATACATAATTAATAACATATTATTAAAAAATAATCCTTACTTGTATATTATTTCCTCTAAAAATGTTTCCTAAGACGTTTCCATAGTCAAAATTTTCCATAGTATGCATTTTTTCATGGATTTATTTTAAAATGTTACATTACCTCTCAAATACACATAAGTAAATGGTCATCTTATTTTTCAAATTAATGATCCAATTTTGACAAATAAACTATGTAGAATAATGGATGAAATATAAAATGCGGATTTTTAATTGTTTCTTTCCAAAAACAAATTTTGAAAAATCAGTAGTGCTGAGAGCACAAAAAGTAACAATGATAACTAATTGGGGCTAATAAAAATATGTAATATAACACATATATTTGTAAATTTATTTCTTGCAAAACTGGATTTTTTATGTACGTAAATATTTTGGAAAATTCCTCACCTGGCTCATTTTTATTAGAGCACTGAATTTAATCATATAAAATATTGAAATAAGCATGCTAGCTACAATTTTGATAACAGGATATAATAGTACTATTTTACAATACCTGTTATAAATTTCAACAACACAGTTACTTCTGTGGATTTTCAAAATTTCGCAGATGCTTCAACTTAATGCTGAGTTTATTGGGATGTTTTGATTCATAGTTTAGATCAGTGATGGCCAAATGGCTGCCCGCGAGTGTGTTTCATCCGGCCCGCAAATAAATATATAATTTATTCCTTTTTTTAACTTCATGCATAGATCTCATTTTAGAATTTGATGGTAGATTTCAAGATTTTGAAGTATTTCAATCACAGATGGAACTTTTCAAGAATGCCATGAGATGTTAAACAGAGTGCCAGCCCGCGGATCTACGGTTAGAACTATGTCAGCTCCAATGCTATTCACCTCTTCAAACAGCAGAGGCAACTGGTGTTCATTTTTGGAAACTCATTTCAAAGCAACATTTTCCACATCTTAGAAACCGGGCTTGAAAACTTTACAGCAGGAGTTTATTTATTAATTCGGTTTAGTAAAGCTTTTCCTAGATGATTGTTAAAATGTTTGTTGCCAATTTCTGTTTCAACAATATTTATATCAGGATTAGGAGCTAATTTTGAATGTGATTTAAAACAAATTATTGCTTTATCCACCTTAAGACAACTAGGTATAATAATAAGTATTTTATCTGTAGGATTTGCTGATTTTCCATATTTGGTGGTACTTCATATGTGAAACTGCCTTCCTGTTATGAAACAGCTGAAATCAAAGTCCAGATACAGATTCATTGATTCAATGTTACCTCATATTCTGAAAATTGCAACATCAGAACTGCCAGTGGATTTTTAATTTTTTAAAAACATGTTACATGTTACCTCATTGCTCTTTGCTTGTTCCTTCACTGTGCATGTAATAATATTTAAAATAATAATTCTCTTAAGTTGCCACTGCTGTTATTTTATTTTTAATATAGTTATAGTTATAGTTATACTATTAATTTTCGTATTCTGGCCCTCAGTGTATTACTAATTGGCATTAAGTAGAGCTAATGGCTATGCCATCGAAGAAGTCCTTACTTTTGTGCTAATCATTTGTTAGGACAATGTTTCCAAAGCGGCTTCCTTATATAGAATGCTGGAGGAAAAATCTATAACTTTCAGTAGCCAGAGAACTTTTTTCCTCATTCTAACGTAACAGATGTAGTTCCACGCGAGCACGAAGGTCACTCAATAACGCTAGCACGCGAGGAAGGTGCGTCAGCAAGAAATCGACAAAACGTTATCACTCAGATAATAGCAACATGTCGTGTATGCGTAACATTATAGGTGATCAGCACGTTAAATTGTTGGCGAGAAAGGCGCAACTAAATTGATCTTAGTCACTTGCAGTTTGCTCTTCCCTTTTATGTACGACATTAGTCACGCAAGCTTTCAGCTTTGATATTAGTAGTTGGGAGTATATTTTTGCAAGGATTTATAACTATGATGCCGGCGTTATTATTGGAATTAAAACGAGGACATAGCATTAAGCGGTAGCGAAAGTCTAAAGTACTGAATTCAAATGATTTTCTCTGCATCTATGTTCTATTATTGGTTATGAAAACTTCTTACAAAACGGTTATTTTCCTATCTGCATCATTTTACTCGAGATAAGCATTTGTAATAACACATTCCAGTTTTTTTTTTTTTTTTACGCTTCAATTACCAAGAACGCCTGGAATACACCTCACCCACAACACATCTACGACAGAGTAGTTGCCGAACTTCCTGTTTATCAAATTCGTTCAAAACTTAAATAAATAAGGCAGTTAGGTTTGTAAACAAATTATTTATTTCCTGCATAGTACATAATTATTGTCGACAATGTATTTCCATTTCTCTGGAATTTTATAAACTCCTTGTCTTAAAAAAATGTGGGTTTTTTCTGGGATTTTGCATTCAGCATTTAAAATATTCTGCAGAGAATGGAAAAGATGAAAGTCGGATGGGGCAGTGTCTGGAGAATACGGCACTTTGGGTAACACATCCCACTCAAATTTTGACGGCTACCTTAGAGGTATGGGCTATGACGTTTTCGATTCAATCAGTTTGTGAGGAACCCATACATCGCGAATATTTACATAACCCAGTTTTTTGAAGTACAGCAGCACGAGCTAAATTGAGCTCCAATGCCAACACCCCAGTTGTCAGTTGACTATTATTTCATTAATTCTTTCCACATCCCCTAAACATTGGCTGAAAGATAGAGGCTTGTATTTTAGGGAAAAATTCCCAGCTCAAAATCGACTAAACCACTTTTGACATGCATGATTCGTTACTACATCTTCTCCGTGGAGAGCACAAATTTTCTGCTGGAATTGTGAAGCGGTTTTACCCTTACAATAGAACACAGCATAAGATATCAAATGTTGCTTTTTGCTTTCCATACTTTTTAAATACATGTTCACGCTGTTCCATCCAACGTCAGTCAAACACTGCCATCTATAGGGAGTCTGGTCATTGACTTCTAAGATGGAGGGGTGGATAGACAACTATGATAACCTGAGTGTACAGAGGGTTCAGGTTTTCAGGCGCTATAGATGGAACTTGCGAGCAAAAGGAACTTATGAAACAACCTTATAGATACAAAGTAAATCCCCGCTATGACAAATGCCAGAACAATGATGGAAAGTATGTCGAAAGACCCGATGTGTTCTATTCACATAACTTACTCTACATCGCTGTAACAAGGCATTGTTAAAAATAAAAATTTTCTGTCTACTTTATGATAATCGATATAAACATTAGCATATATTTTCTTAATTGCTTTCTTCCTGTAAGTAGAGGGAGAATAAGGGAATACGCTAAGCTAAAATGATAGTCAAATTTTTTAAAGACTGGTTGCTATGTGGTTGGAATCCGTTTCTATGCATAGCCAAGAGTTCACAACTTTCCGTATGAAAGAAGTTCAAGTACTTATAATCTGTAACAAATAACAAGGAATATCTCAAATGGTCAGTTCCACGAAAAAACCTGTATGATATAAATAGTGTATGTTTTAACGTGATCTATATTTTCTATGCAGTAAGTTTTTATCTATTTCTTACGGTTTACCAGTTATGCAAAATTCAGTAAAATTCATTCAGGATAAAGAGGTCTTTAGAGGTTATTTCCAGAAAATTCAAAATACATATTTTACTTACCATATAAATATATTTTATATAAGGTATTTTAATTAAAATCATTAGTCATTTTTGAGAAAATAAACATTTTCTTAATTTTTCCATGCAAAGGGCAATTTGGAACAGGGGGAATTTTCTCAAAATCTTCGTGTCATATGCCTGGAAATACTTATCTTAAATACCAAGTTTAGTATTTAACGACTTTTCGTTTTTGAGTTATGTTCACAGACACACGGACACATATACACGGACCTTTTTATAGAAATGCTTTCTTGGGTACAGAGGACCCTAAAATGTGTATTTCCGGTGAAATCTTGGTGTTGCATTTTTTGGTGGAATACAATGCCTACTCTGTGCACTATGTACACAGTAGGTGTAGCAAAAGTAATAGTGGGGAGAAAAGTCATATGATTGTAACTTTTTATCAGACCTGACACACTGTTTTATACCAAGCCTACACAACGTACAAGAAAGTACTGTTAACAAATTTAATAATGCATTAAATTCTATAATAATGTTGCCCTTGGTTGAATCTACAAGCATACTTTTAAAAACAATCTCATTTATTAAATCAGTAACTCTCTTTGTTCCATATCTGCAGAATATACAGCCCAGAGAGGTATACTAGCTTTCTCTCACGTGTATTAAACCCCTAGCTACTGAAACATTAAGTTTCTGAGAAGCGACACTGACCTGCTGACGATAACATGGTTTCTCTTTAGTAAATTCTCTACCTCTGTGATGTGGAGGAAACGTCACGCTATAGCTTAACTCTGGCCTCACACAGTGTACAATATTAGAAGTTGTGACCACTAGAGCCTCCACGATAAATAACTTGAGTGGCAAAATATCCCTTTATTTATTAAATGAACTCCTTTAACCTTTTCGTAGTCGGCTTACCCTCTCCTTATGTACAAATTCCTGTACGAGAAAAGTATAAGCTGTTTAAAGCCGAAATAAAAAACAAGGAATATCTCAATAACGATCAACTCCACGAAAAAAAGTATATATAATAAATTGTGTGTTTTAATGTGCTCTACACTTTGTTCATGGTAAGTTTTTGTCTATCTCTAGCGGTTTAGCAGTTATGCAAAATTCATCCAGAATAAAGTAGTCTTCGGAGGCTATTTCCAGAAAATTCAATACATAATATTATTTGTCAGGTAAATATTTTTAATATACGATAATGCAATCAAAATCGTTAGCCATTTTTTGAGAAAATCAACATTTTCGAAAAATGTTCCATGTAAAGGGTAGCTGGGGGGTTGGATTTTCTTGAAAGTCTTCGTGTCACATCCTTGCAAGATGCCAAACTTAAATACTTGAGCTATGCTGTCCACAGACACACACAAACACTGACCTTTTTGTAAAAAGGTTTTTTTTTTATTCAGGGGGACCCTAAACATGCATTTCCGGTGAAATTTCGGTATCGAATACCTTCTCTATACATTATGTACATAGTACGTGTAGAGAAAGTAAAATTTGACGTTCGCCTTACCTATGCAACTCCCTTATTTCCCGTCTAATTAATAAGGAAGCAAATAATCAAGACCATTTATTCTAATTTTTTCCTCGATTAACAAAGTAAATACAAGAATAAGGCTTTTACCAATAATCTATTACAAATATGTAGATAGTCATATGAATGGAACTATTATTTTATTCAGGGCTCCTCAAGACGTGTATTTCCGGTGATATATCAGTATCTAATTGTTGGGTAATATGCAATATCTTCTCTATCAACTGTATATTTTACATACGTGCTAGAGAATTTTGAAAAGAATACTACAGTATAAGAATGCAAGGTTTAAGTTGTTATGCTATCCTTCAGCTATTCAGCATTAAAGAGAAAACAGTGCTTCCAATCCAGTGGCTTGAATTATGCACGGAAAAGAGCCGCCATCAATACCAATAGGGACAGGTCCGCACAATTATGGGACAAATTTTATGAACGCAAGAATAGATAAAGGAGGTAATTAACAGGATATTTTAAAACATGCAACTATTGAATCAATGATTTCGGATTAATAGTTTAAAGTCTTATTTAATTATTTTTTGGTTATATTAATTTATATAATTCCTCAAAATGAACTAGATCCTTATCATATTCGACTACTTGAAGTAAATAATCGAAATATATGCACCGTTTATTCTTGTAACTGTAATAGAATGTGCTGTTTTTAAGTTCTTGTTATACCTTTGAATTTTTAGAAAATATTGAGGTATTACTATTACTATTATCATCATCATCATCATTATTGTTCTGGAAGTCACAAAGAGTAGTAAAGAAACTTTATAATGATAAAAGCTGAAAGCTTTTACTCAAACGAATTCTACCAATAAGCCCATTGCATGTTAAAGTAATCCCAGTGAATGTATTATTCATCATGAATGGGCTCTTCTGCTAATTAAATGCAAACTTAGCCAATTAACTAGCTGACTCCACCCATTGGTGAACTAATCAGCACACTCATGTGGATTCTGTTTTGAAACTTTTCAGTAAAGCAGTTTGGTATTCCTCATTTAATACCTACATCACCTTAACTGCCTCAGAAATATTAGAAACATTCGGTTTTTAAAAACAAATATCGAATACTAAAGCGGCAAATATTGTATAACATTTAAAACAGTGTATTGCAATACGCATAAAAATTTGATGTCACCATTTTCATGGATTTCTCTACCTGTTTGGTAGCAAGCTATTATAAAACATCATTCATATATCTGTTGATGCTGATTGAGATGAACAATAGTAGAAATGGGCCTTATCCTGCCTGCCTATGTTTTGTCGTCTTTGTTAAAAAAGTGGTTCGCAATTCCCGTGCTCCTTGCTTCCAAAGGTAAAATTGTAGAATCAGTCTTTATATATTCCCAATAAGCTCTGCAGTAATGACAATTGTAGCCCTAGCCTCTGCTGCTGAAAACTACTCTGTTCTAATACGTTTCAATAAGTCCTTAGAAAGGATAGAAAACCAAATTACTTTGGTAGATTTTGTAATTTTTAATATAATCTGACTTTTCCTAGTGTTTCTCCAACAGTTTTATGCCTTTCAAAAAGTAGAATTTCGGAAATCCCTCAAAATAGCTGTGTTTAGGAGATGACCTCTTCGTTAGACTTGAATCGCTTTCGGACGAGTCACTTCTAGTTTGGAAATAAAAACGTTACTGGGAGTAAATCTGGTGAACACGGTGGATGTTTTACTAATTCGAACCTTAATTCTACAAGTTTCGCCATCAAAGCTGCGCAAGGGTGTACCTTTGCATTGTCTTGATGGAATAGAATCGTTTTCTTTGCTAGATGAGGACGTTTTTTCTTGATTTCTCCATTCAACCGGCTCAGTAACGATGCATAATATTCTCCATTTATCGTTCTTACTTTCTGCAAGTAAGTAGATGATTCTTTATGTAGAGAGCATACCCTTGTCTGCAGATTTCATCTCCTTTGCCCTCTGGTTCACCTTTAAAAACCCACTATTTCAACTGCTCTTTTGTCTCTGGAGTGTACTATGTATCCATGTTTCATCCACCGTTATGTATTGATGCAGAAACTAGTCAGGGTTGCGACGGAAAAGTGCCAAACCAGCTTCCAAATCGAACACACAATTTTTTATTCTCCATTGAGAGCAAACGCGCCATACATATTACCAGGACCTTTGTTAGATCTAATTTTCGGTGCAAAATTGAGAACAGTGTACCTTGTGCTATGCCTGGGCCTCTACTATTTGCGGAGTTTGATTCGTCGATCACTCATAATCATATCCTAAATTTTGTCATTTATTTCGGAAGAAGTCACTTCTATTGGACGTCCGGAATGGTGTTCATCATTTGTGGTTATACAACCACGTTTAAATTGTTTTATCCAATTGCAAATTGTTGCAAACGCAGGAGCATACGTGAATGACCATAACTCAACCCGGTTTTCTCTTTTGAATAGAAGCATTTAGTCACCGCACGAAACTCATTTTGTTCATGTTTTTAAAGAAGTACAAGATACCTGATTCAATCACCTATAGCAACAAAACCATGTGATGGATATATCTGAAACTGTAACTGCCATCTAGTAAGAGGTGACGATGTCTAAATAAAAACTTGTTTTATACTAGGAGTGTAATTTCTATAATTTTCTGAGAACTTATTGAATGCCCTTCGTAGTATAATTTCGAAGACAATGGAATGGTTAACTATTTTAATTCCTCTAAAATATGACCGAACTGCCGAATAGTAACATTGCAAATTGTACATTTTCTTAACGAGGTATCGTTAAGGCATATTTATTGAATTTAGGCGCGATAATAACAATGCAGAAATAAAAATAAAAACCATTTTGTTTTAGTCTTCATGTTGCTGGAGAAAACTGCCATATAAACGTTGTAGCTATCATTCAATTTAACGATACACGTAATAATTTCTCACCTCCTTTATTCTCAACAAATCATAAAGATAAATATATTTTATCGTTGTGCATGAGCAGAAGGCTGGAAGGCCGAATTACGTCTCATTGCTCTAACTTTCCCTTGCCTACCAATCATAGCAAAACTTTTATAAAGACGGTATCCAAACTACCATTTTATTTCTTATCAATTACAACATCGTTATTTCAAGACGTGATAATTTCGACATGGCAGCTCAGAAAAAAGAACAATGGCTGGGGTACCGTATTTAGGTGTTGAACTTCCAGCACTTATTTTTTATTCCGACTGTACTTTTCAAATTATTTCTGAATTCAGATTATCTTAAACAATATTTATTATTGGAGTTTTGAAGGTATTGCAAACTGACTTTCTCGGTTTACATGATTCACTCAGTTCCTTTAATAGGACTATTTTACATTTTTTTTTATAATGTCAAATTTGTCCACTAACCCGTTAATGGTATGTCTTCCGCTTCATTGTTTTTGGAGATTCTCCACATAGCTTTACAGCTCTATAATCTTATTCAAAGAGAGCAATAATTTTATATTTGTTGTCCATGGCGTTTGATATTTTCAAATCATATACAACAAGGATAATGTATACAGGCCAATTGCTTCCAAATTATACACACAATGCTTATGCTCTCCCGCATTCCTTCACTCCTAAGGCATTCATTGGTTAGATTTTGAATGTCAGACTTCCAAATTTGAGTCAGTAGGGGACGGCCACATCTGGTGAATGTTTTCCAGTCACTCAACTAAAATGTTTACTTTTGCTACCATTTTCACAGCTCAATTTTTCCAATCAATTAAGAGTCCAGGTAGATATGAACACAACTGATAATGGTATTTGCCAGCATTAGATACACCACTATAGGTTGTTTTGCTCGACTGTACTATATGTCGGAATTCGTGCGAATACTGAAACGAAGATTCAAGTCTTAAACCCGAATGAGGTATCAACAGTAAATGTGGATCAAGAGTTAACTCAATGTTGCTGTATACAGGCTAGGTTATACAGCGTCTTCAGATTTATTCGGCCCTTGTTGACAGTCGTTTGTCCGTCAATATTAGGTGCAGTGTTTATTATGGATGGCCTATTGCAGATTAGTAGCGAAAGATGAGTAAAAGGGGCGGATGTCAACAGTTTCTAGGTCACCTTAGTGTAATAGTATTCGTATCGTTTCTCTTCAATATTTACATTTGGCATATTCACTTTCGTCTCGTAAAATTGCAATCGCAGCAATTTTTCGATGCGAAGCGTATTCCTCGAGTTTGAAAGTAGCACTAAACCATGAAAATGTGTCTATTTTCCGTGCAAAGAACGTAAAAACTGTTCTGCACCACCCAGTGTATCAATTTGTTTACGGAGTCAGCAATGCATGCAGTCTAGGGTTCAATTCCGCACCTCCCCTTTGAGATTAGAGGCACGCTGAACTAATAATGACGTCATGCATTGAAACCCAATGGCGCTAAAGGCCGCATAAATTTGAAGATCCAGTATTAATTTATTGCACATATGTTATTGCTGCAAATTTGTTATACAATAAAACCAATTTTCAAAATAATAATAATAATAATAATAATAATAATAATAATAATAATAATAAGCTTATACTGTTATGATTTATTATGATATGATATTATATTGTATTATATTATGATTATCATACTGTGATTATGATGCCATATTATAAATATTATGATAGTATTACGACCTTATATACAAAACAGATTTGATAAAACTGAACTAATATTGTCACATAACTAAGAGAAGTCAATGTTAAATGTAGGGGAAAAATCAAAAGTGCATAACTGGGTCATGAAGGACGCCGAATCATCCATCTTTATGAATATGCAACTAAATTTTCTGGTAACTTCTGAGAAGTAAAATTAATAGCAGAGACAAAATTATTCGAACCTACCAATATCGGTTTTGCATTATTTTACATGTTTAAAGTTTCAGTAACTTCCAGGAACTTTTGTATTAATAATAGTGTTTCACTTTTCAAACAATAGGTTCGCTCTGTGACGTAAAGAGAAGACAACAAAGGGAATGGATTTGATAATTAAAATCTAACACAGCACTTCCCTAGCACTTTAATGCTGCCCACATCATTTCCTGTTGAGTTTGGAATTATATTTGTAAGTAGGAGCCATTTTCCTTTATTTTAAAAATATATTACTTCCATCTTTGGGAATAAGACGGCATGTTTAAAAACTATTATTTAGAAGAGCAAGTCTAGTGTCCTTAAATAAACCATGCGAATATTATTAAGTTTGGAAATAATATTTTCGTTTTATTTACGCTACTACAGTTTGTGTAATTTAAATACCAATATTTTGGATGAAATGCAAATTTAAGACCTTTTTTGACCGTTTTTTGATCATTTTACAATTCCATTTTGTTCTCATAGGGCCACGTTTTCAATCTCAGTGTTTGTAGGCATAAGATAATTACTTCGTTGGGCCGTGATGAACAAACAATGGAATGTCTAATACAAAGTTCAAACCTGATGTAATCAGGATCCCCTATATAAAAAGAAAGAAATTAGAAAAAGGTCCGTGTATGTGCGTGTGTATATGTGTTCATGTGTGCGATAGCTGGAAAACAAAAATCGCTCAAATGCCAAACTTGGTATTTAAGTACAGTACCTTCGAAGGATGCGATAGGAAGATTGAGGAAAGTGCTCCCTACCCTAACGTACTCTATGTATGGCAAACATTTTCGAAAATCTTGATTTTTCTCAAAACTGGCTAACTATTTTGATTAAGGAGATTTATATGGCGAATAAAATGTATCTCCTGAATTTTCTTCGAATATTATCTGAAGGCCTTTTTATTTTGGATGAATTTTGTTGAATTTTGCAGAACTGTTAAACTGTAAAAGATAAGGAACTTGCTACACAAAAAAATGTAGATGTCTTTTAAACACATAATTTATGAAATAATTTTTTTTCATTGCATTGACCAGTTGAGACAATCCTTGTTATTGGTATTAATTTTAAAATAATTGACACTTTTTTAAATACGGGAATTTGTCACTCCTGGCAATGCACAGAAACTGATTTCAACTACTTAGCAACCAGCTTTTGAAGTATTCAAGTATCGCTTTAGCCTAGTGTATTCCAGTATTTCCCTTCTACTTGCAAGAAAACTACTTATTCTAATGTTTATTTCGATTAGAGAAGAATAAGGTTTTTAACAATAATTTGTTTCACAGATATAGAGAAAGTCTTGTGAATAGGTTTTTATTATTATCTCGTCAATACTATTTAAATTCCATCATTTCAATTATACTATATATTTCTTAAGGTAAGTTGTAACTGATGAAGGAGATCTGTAGAGATCTCGAAACGTTAGAATTTAGCTACATATTTAAATAACACGTAAAACAATGTAATAGAAGGAACGCATGGAAACCTACAATGTTATAAGATAATAGTATTTACGCAAATAATTTATTACCTTTCTTTATTGTAGAATTTTTCGAACGCAAAAAGTGGCGGTTTATTAGATTATTTTTTTATTCTACTTTAATTTAAGTCATTTTAACAGCTGTCATATCACTACGGAATAGTTTTGTAAGGTAACTCGTTTAAGGTATATGGTGGACAGTAGCATTTTAACGTCTCGTCCTCTTTCCATAGGATCATGGCTTAGCGTCAAGCAGATGGTGTTAGAGGTCCGTCCATTCTAGCTGCGCTACCACCGTAGTCAGATGGGACCACTGTTGCCAGATGGCAAAGTGCAGCTAGACTTCCAAGGTCTCATCTCCTCGCATCATTCTTACCACCTAGCTCAGTGGCAGGCAAGTGGAGTGAAGGGCTCCGTCCAGTCTTATGCTTGTACTATCTTGAATAGATAGTACCACAATCGTAATTACCACATTTTTTAGTTTTGCTATTGCTTTAAACAAAAGGTGGAACTTTGTGTCGTGACGACTAAGGGAAACGACGAAGAAAACTCAGATTGGTTGGCCCATTTGATTTGAACCAAGCACCTCCTTAAATCGGGTAGCACACACTACCGCCTGCTCCAACACGGCGATTCATATTGGCTATGAAATGTGTATTTACACATAATTTACCTACTTGACTGACAAAATGTTTATTTGAACCTAAAAATTGTGCAAAGCATAACTCGACGAGTTATTGTTTTACAATAGTAGCATATTATTCAATTATGTATCGTTCTTAAAACCAGGGTCATCTAATGTTTTATTGTGGAATAGCAAGTGATTTTTCTTGTATCTAAATATTGATGTATCAAGGTATTTACGGACTGAAAAATACATCTAAATAATATGTTTCTTTAGTTTTTATCACCAAAGGGATACAGCTCTGGACATAATTCAACAGAAATTGCAGTGTTATATTCTCAGTAACTTGACACATTTAAATACTGCTGATGTGTAAAAATTAAATGTTATTAATAACCATTTATTATAGAATCTATACAAACATATAAATTGATCTCCAAAAATTAAATATTCGTACACATGAATTTTAGCCTTGTGATCTACCAAAGACTTGGCTGGCCGAGATCGTTTAGACACTGACCATGGACGAAGGATTTACGCTTCAATCCAGTCAAGACAGTCCTCCCCGAGGCTTTTTGCAGCATTTTCTCAGTCCTCACCTCTGCAAAAGTAGGTCCTGAACGTTTCTTTCGCAATTTTCTTTCCAAATGTCCATTAAATTTGAAGTAACACCAATGTCAGCTCCTGTAGTGGTTATGAGGTAAGAGTGAGCGTTAAAAACCACTAAAACGCTTTACGTATCTTTTTTACGTGAAAAAGTTTATATGTAGTCACGAATAATGAATACTAGTCCTGATAAAAATGGATGTATATTGTGCAGTTAAGTGCAATTCAAGTGAACATTCAAGATCTTACCTTTATAGAGAAGTTTTGTACAATACTGCAGAACTACGGTAGGAATCTTGTCCCAAGTCAAGAAATTTGGACCATTATAGTGCACTCTACATCATCAATGCTTCTTACCTACATGAGAAATGAAAGAAGAAATAAATATTATTCTGTGCCTACTTTATTTTAATCTTAGTAAAAGGTTATTGTCACTAAAGTTGAGTTAGAACATGAAATTTATGTTTATTTATCTGCACTCCTATCCAAACAACTTTATTTCTGGAAAATCCTTTCCCTTTATAAACACGATCACGCGTTTTATAATTGTCTCATTACTTTGTAGGGAGGGTTAATTTTATATAGGCATGTTCTGTTGGAGGAAGATTATATATTCATTCAATAAATCTATTAATTTCTGATGAGTAGAAAACAATGGTTCCCGGGGGATGATAATGTAAGAACTGCAATAAATTATCACGTCTACGTCCCGTCACTTATACGATATTGGTTATTTTCAATATCCTCATGCACAATGTGAAGAATGCCACAAATATTTTCCACTTTTTGTTCATGTGGACCATGTTAATACTCTCTAGTGGACTTTCCTTGACGCAATAGTTTCGTCACAGATTTATTGATTGAAATTTTTGAACAAAATTCGATTGGGTATATGCCATTTCCTATTTCAATTATTGATTATGATGTCACTTATTGGATATTTATGGATAATGTTGACTAGTATAAACAATAAAGGAACTTGTTAAGTTCGTTTTTGCACAGAATTAAAAATGAAACTAATTCAATTAAAGTAATGTTTATTGGAGATGATTACACTCACACTGACTCAGATAGGACGTAGTTACATTTGAAAGGGAGAAAAGGCCATTGTAGAGTTCAATCATAAATTAAATATATAGAGTCAGACAGAAGAACTCATTTGCAAGGTATTGGTTCTCCCCGTTTCCAGACGGCTGCTCTAACCACTGAGCTGCCTTGGCAACATCCTGGCACGGCATTCAATTCCTCAACAGAGTCGCATTAATTATTTCAATAGCGAATGGCACTATATGCTACACAATGTACGTATATAATATGTATATTAAACTGATATTGTCAGATGAAGCCGTGGAGTATCTTACAAGAAAATTGATTAAAGAATAAAACAACTAGGATATAAAAATAAATATGGATAAATCTAAATATATAGTCATTGGAGATGTTAATCAAGAAATCGAAATGGGGATAGTTAAACACACAAGGAAATATTAATACACCTAGGAGTAATGATTACATAAGATGGGAAACAAGAGAAACAAGAATATATCGTAAATGGTTAAATGTACAAAAATTGTATATGATATAAATTGTGTGTTGTGAAATTCAGTGCAGGAAGCTTTTGTCCGTAATTTACGGTTTATCAATTATACAAATGTCTTCTAGAACTTAGAGGCCTTCAGAGGCTATATCCAGAACATTTAAGATATATACTTTATCTGTAAAATATATTTTAAATATACAGTAATTCAAAATTGTTAGAATTCTTTGTGAGAAATTAAAATTTTCAAAAAATCTTCCGCGTAAAGGTAGTTTAGCTTCAGAAATGTTTATGAAAATCTTCGTGTCGTATACTTGAAAGGTTAAACTAAAATACCAAGTTTGGTATTTAAAAGAATTTTCGTTTTTAAGTTATACTGTACACGCACACGGGCCATTTGCTAAAATTGCACTCCATGTTTCAGGAGTCCACAAAGCATGCATTTACGGTGAAATCTCAATATCGAAATTTTTGGGTGGAACACAAACTCGTCTTTACTTACTAAGCGTAGTTAGAACTTGGTAGAAAAGTAAAAAACAAAACACACTCAGGCAATATTAAACTTGGTGTTTGGTTCCGCATTTTCCAAGAAATTGAGCACGAACATTTTGAAACAAACTCGCACCCTAAGCTCCCTTAAATTTCTCAATTTTTTATCTTTTCGAAGTTTGCAGTAACGATTTTGGTTAAAATACCTAGTGTTTAAGATACTTTTATGACAAAAGCTGAATTTTCAATTTTCCTCTTCATTCTGGATGACTTTTGAAAAACAAACCGTAAGAGATAGACAAAAACTTTACACAAAAATATTATGTTTTCCATTCACATGACTTTCTCTAGCCATTCTATAAACAAACTTGCAAAACGCTATTCTTTTTACTCCATGCTAATCGAGATAGCATCAGCAGAACTTTTATTACGTATTTCTTTATAAGTAGAAGGGAACTAAGGCAATACACAAGGCTAAAGCGACAATCACACGTTTTAAAAGCTGTCGCTATGAGATTGTCACTGAATTTTGATTCTTTCCATAGGTAGGAATAAAACAAAAACACGGATGACTGACTACCTGTCTGAGAAAAGTATAAATATTTGAAAATTGAAACAAGGAATATCTCGGAAACAAATAACTCCAGAACAAAAAAGTAAATGACATAAATTGTGTTTGACGAGATTTTCATGTTTACACCTTTTCTATTTTTGGATTCAGGGGTCTCAAATATATATTTCCGCTGAAATCTCGGTATCGTACAATACCTACTCTACCTATGTATACTGTACATACTTGCTAGAGAATACAACAATGCAAATTTTGTTAAAACATGTCGCTCAATAATTGTCCAACACATTTTTGTGGTGATAACATTCCAAAGATATTCCTTGTTATTGGTTGCAATTTTAAAATCCATACATTTTATTTAAATGGATTATCGTTATTCATTTTTCTTACTCTTAGTCCTTTAAGAGATGGTCTTATGTTATGCCACCGAAATTCTATTCTCTTAATTGACAAACTTAACGGAAATATTTAATAAAATCATTTATACTAATGTTTATTTGCAATAACGTAAAGTAGATAGAAAAACACTTTTTCAATCAACAGTTTATTGAAGAATGGTTAGAGAAAGGCATGATACACGAGATTTAATACACAACTTTTTTATCGTAGTATAATTTTGGCTATCTGAAACAAAAGAAAATAGTGGCCGTTTTTCTCTCAATTCAGCCCGAATAAAATAATTATTTAATTTACCTGTGCAAGAAAAGAAGGATAATTTAATTGCAGCTAGCCTCGCTGCTTTCTATTAGATTTCAGAGAAATAAAGCTACTCTTGATACTGAGCAAGTGGTACAGAAAGCTAAGAATATTCCCAAAAGGATATGGTAGCTCAGTCCAGTATTTTGTCTCGTAGCAGTCCTACTGGTCTTGCGAACTAACTTGGAGGGAGCGGAGAAACATCAAAGTTGTCAACAAAAGTGTTTACAGCATCATCTCCCTGAGTGCTCGCTCAAAGCACATCTGAGAGCGCTTTTATTGAGATAAAATTCAATCTGGTTACCATGGTAACTTAATGGTAGGCGTCTTTTACTGCCCGACCTTGATTATTCTTAGCTTCCCCAGGTGACTTCCATCAATAGACTGCAGGAAAAGGGAGACAGAATGGCTTCTTTCAGCTTGTTATTTGCAAGAGCCACGTAAAATCAGAAATAAAAAGTAAAATAGCATGTCTATATGTTAGGTTCGAGACGGTTTCGCAGCAAAGGGATGTCCCGGATTCGATTCCCAATGATCGACCATTCTGATCATGGGTTTTTCGTAGTTTTCAGTAGTTGACAAAGCTAATAACGGGGTGGTGTACTCTACCACAGATTTTCTCTCTCCCCCTGTTCTTCTTTTATGTTTCAGTTCACCGACAGTTGTGTCGGACAGATGGTGCAAGACACTTACACATGCCCCGCGCTGTAGCCGAGTAGTTAGATCGCTCGCCTTTCCTCAAGGCGGCCAGGGTTAGATCCCAAGGGACTGCATGTCGGATATATGGTGGGAAGCGGCACAGGGGCGACTTTTCTCAGGGTTGTCCAGTTTTCCCCGCCATTACATTCCACCGGTGCTCCATCTGCATTCCATGTATCATCGATATCCTCGTAAAAGCGGGCGTTGAACACTACCAAAGAAAAATACACTTGCGCTCTGAAACTACTTCTCGGAACTGCTAGATTGCAGCCTTTTGAGCTTCCACTATTGAGGTCGTTCTCCCCAGTTCCATTAGAGGGAAGCATCTCAGTCCCTTTCGGAAAACTCCCGGAGCGACCCTCTTAAGGCCGGATGGAAAACTGCAATGGTAATGGAACTCTGCCTATATCGTTGGTCTGTCCTGCAGACCATACATCTACTGCGGTTCCTTCAGCTCTTCTGTTCCAGAAGATCCATTGTGGCTTGAGATGCTAGTGTCCCCTCCGTAACGTAATCATCATCATTATCTGCACATCAAGGGTGGAATATCCATTAATTATTCTATGAAAAACTGAATTAAATATTTGAATACGGCTGCATAGCTATCATTTAGTGCTACAGTAGGTTTCAAAGCGGACCGTAATTACTTTGAAACATAACTGAAAATCTATAATCTAGTAATAACATAGGTTCAAAGCAAAAATTGTCAATCAATTTCATTCTAATTTGGGTGAGAACAAGAATATTCACACTTCTGTTTTATCACAAAGATAATATTTACCGATAATCAACTTGAAAATATGAAACTATTTTTATAGTTACAGAAAATACCTGGTAACGTGACTGTAGTCTCATTTTTTGTTACTTCATACAGTCTTCTATGTATTATTTTTGCTACCACTTGTATAAGAGTTCATTTTCATGCAATGATAAAATACCGCAATGTGGATTATAACAAAGTTAAAACAATACAAACAGCAGAAGTGTTGCTGGTTGCAAATATAACGTGGAATATATCAACATTTAAAATCTGCAGATTAAGAGAAAATTTGGAATGTTCATATGCAGGTTGGGTAAAAACAGGTAATGTGCAAGCGGTATAGTTGGCAATCAAGTTTGTGAATAGCTGTTTATACAGGGTTACTACAAAAGAAATAGACTAATTCAACTGCCTGTAAAACAAGAACTATTAGAGATAGCAATCTAATTATTTTGGAGGTATATTGAGAAACTCCCAAAGTTTCGTTTGTTACTATTGGCAACGCTGTAGTGTTTTGTTTGTTGTTGCAGAAGCTGAAATGGCGGAAAATCCTGTGGAAAAGGCATATTGCGTGTTGGAATTTGCTAGAACGCAATCAGCAACTGTTGTCCAACGACATTTTAGAACACGTTACCACAAAAATGAAATGATGCGCTCACAAAAACCAGCATCGCCTTCATCATGTCGCAACATGTCCATGCAAAAGTCACGCCGTATGACCTTATCTTCTTCACTCAGAAACTGCAACATCTGTAATCTGCAAGGCATCATGTGCAGTAGCTTCCGCAGGATTTTCCATACAGTTTGCTGTGGAATTTGTAATTGCATGCTTGCCCTAGATGTCGATTTCTGTGGGCTTCTTATGTAGGCAGAACGAACACGTTCAACGTTTTCTGCCGAAACTCTTGGTCTTCCCTTTGCACAAACATCCCGTTGCCTCGAATTTTCTATACTAGTCGTAGATTGACTGTCTAGTCGGTGGCGTTTTGTGATAACGTGTTCTAAAATGTCGGACAACAGTTGCTGATTGAGTTCTAGCAAATTCCAACACGCAATATGCCTTTTCCACAGGATTTTCCGCCATTTCAGCTTCTGCAACAACAAACAAAACACTACTGCTTTACCAATAGAAACAAACAAAACTTTCAGAGTTTCTCAACATACCTCTAAAATAATTAGGTTGCTATCTCTAATAGTTTTTGTTTTACAGGCAGTTGAAGTTGTCTATTTCTTTTATTGTAGCCCTATATTATTGCCGACATACCAACCTGCATAGGGATATTTTCTGTTCTCACTCAACCTGCCCATTTTGAATGCTGGAATATCTTAGTATACTCCACTTTTGTTCCAATCACATGCCGAACAGTATATCAAAGTATTATTAGTCAGTAGGATTATTTGAATTTTCATAAAAATTTACATTCCTTGTTTTCTCCCTACAGCTTAACATATTTTTCAAGTAACTTGTGTCCATCGAAAAAGATGCTATTCTTTTACGTTTCTTAAACAAGTATAAACTTTGTTTGATCAACATATTTTGCTAATTGTTAATCTTTTTTGTTGTTAATTGTAAATTGTGTTCACAGTAGTTAATACTTATTCTTCATCTCCATTATTATACTTAAATAGAAATAATCCGCCCACCAGTGGCGTTAGACGTTTTGATGTGAATTATAAAGCGGGTAACTCCAGAAATTGCATTCTGGCACAGTAATAGTATTTACGGATCTATGTCCATATAATGCATTTATTTTCTTCTACGTGTGAGGAATATATCCTGAAAGTTAGGCCATACCCTACTATTACATCCTGTATGTTGTCAACGTACGTTCAAACGGAGTCAGCTGTAAAACTATTGTCTTTGAGGATTAATTTATATTTAAACAAGAGTGATCCACAGAATTTAATAATTAATAATATTTAGGATACCTGAAGTGAGCAATATCGCAGGGAGGTGATATAGAAAACTTCAGAGCTAAATATTATATTTTAAACGTATTTTGCTTTAAAAATTAAAGTATTCTTTAAAACAGCCTAATCCTGTGAAGCTATTTTAGTCTTTTTAATAAATTATAAAAATTTAGCATTAGCATGTCTAAAGAGAGAAGAAATGGGAAAAAAAAATTCCAGAAACACGGAAGCAGTGAAAATTCTTCAGAAATTTATAAATTAATCGGCTATTTAAACGATGAGGAACATTTAAATGTGAAGAACTTAAAATAATACAAATAGATTATCAATCTACAAAACTAAAATATTTTTCTTAAAGGATAAGTAAACGAATGCTCTTTTTACTTTCTGTAGCACAAATGTGCAATGTACATATCAAATGGAGAAAATTTCATTCCACTTAAAAATTCGATACTGAGATTTTACTGTAAATACATACTTTTAAATCTGTTGAATCCATAATAACAGCCTTTTTAGTAAAACTCCCTTGTGTGTGTCTGTGGACAGCATAACTTTTTTAACACCAAACTTAGTACTTAAGTTCAGTATGCTGCAAAAATGCGAAACAAAGATTTTAAGGAACATGTTTCATCCCCCAACTATCCTTTACATTCAACACATTAGGAACATTTTCTATGTTCTCAAAAATGGTTCTGGCGATTTATATATAAATACCATTACGTTCAAGATATTTTCATGACAAAAGAAATTTATATGTTGAATTTTCTGAAATATCATATGAAAACTTTTTCGTTAAACACAATTTATGTCTCATACTTGTTTTCCAAAGTACTCATATTGCTTATGGTGGCTTCAACTTTAAATTACTTAATTTTTTCTCAAGCAGTATGTAATTGATTTACTCCTGGTCATACAAAGAGAACCCCGAATTTCAATTTTTTTTATATCGCGACCAGCTTTTTAACAGAATTTACTTACGTTTTAGCCTAGTGCATAACCTAGAAGGAACTAATACAACCAACTCTGCTAATGTTTTAACTGGATTAGCATGATAAAGGAATAATCTGTTGCAACAATAATTGGCGAAAATGTCATGTGAACGGAACACATAAGATTTTTTCAGAAATTTAATGGAATATCTAGTGGAGTATTTACGTGTAACCAATTCTTGGATGCAAGTTCTGAAGTTTCTAACCCTCTTTCACGTAGAAGAAACTAACAGAAATTTCTGCTATTATTTTAACTGGATTAGCATAAAAGGATAATCTACTGTAACAATGGATTGGAAAAAATTTATGTGAATGGAATAGATCCGATTTTTTTTGAGAAATTTATTGAAATATTTAGTATAGTATTCACACTAATACAACAAATTCTACTAATGTTTTAACTGGATTAGCATGTCGAACATAAAAAAATAATCTGTTGTAACAATGGATTTAAAAACATGATGTGAATGGAGCATATATGATTTATTTGAGAAATTAATTGGAATATTTATTGGAGTGTTAACGTGTAAACCCATTCTGGGGCTGCAAGTTCTGAAGTTCCTAAACCTCTTATAGAGCATCACTTAATATGAATTAAATTCAGGAGATGATGAATCTTTGTCGACTTGGAGAAGCGATTTAAAGGCAAATATCAGACGCTATCAGCAAATTGGATCCCCGCGTTCTACACAGTGAGTTCCACTTCTTGAGAACAGAAAAGCAAACAGCGGAAATTGAAACGAAATACTTTCAGATAGACGTTCGATGAAAGAGGATGCTCAAGTGACTCCAGACACGATTTCCGCATCACGTAATTGGAAGCTTAATAACGTATGAAGTGTTGAGGGTGCTTGAGGTATTGAAACGGAGGCTTCAAACTGTAGCGCAGATGAGAGGGCGCTATAGACGCGAGGTTTCAGTCGGCGCTATTCTTTGCTAAATTACACGGAAACAATATTCTCCATGTTAAACTGGAGCCTTTCTTCTTTCCTTGTTTTTATATTTACTTTATCTAGCCCGTATGTGCAATGAACTTAGTGGATAGAGAAGGAATTGTATTTCACCCAAAAATTGGATGTCGCGATTTCTCCGAAATTATGTTTTGAGGTCCCCTGAGTCCGAAAAAAGCATTTTAAAAAAAAAAGTACGTGTGTGTGTCTGTCTGTGGCAAGAATAGCTCAAAAACGAAAATCCCGTTAAATACCAAGCTAGGTATTTAAGTTTAGTATCGCTCAAAGATCTGACACGAAGATTTTTAAGAAAATCTGTACCACCACCAACTACCCCTTACATGAAAACATTTTTGAAAATTTTGATTTTCTCCTGCATGACTAACGATTTTGATTAAAATATTCTATATTTAAGAATATTTGAATGACAAGATTTCACCGAAAATATGTTTTGAGGCTCCGGGAGTCCGCAAAGAGCATTTTTAAAATAGGTCCGTGTGTGTATGAGTGTGTAGTCTTTGGACAACATAGCTCAAAAATTAAAAGTCCGTTAAATACCAAGCCAGGTATTGAAGTTTAGTATCTCCCAAGGATGCAATACAAATGTTTTCAAGAAAATCCCGCCACTTTGCTTCACACGGAACATTTTTTCGAACATTTTTATTTTCTCAGTAATAGCGCTCGTTTTGATTAAAATACCATATATTAAACATATTCACATCACAAAATATACATTTCCTGGGAATAGCCTCTGTAGAGATCTTTATTCTGGTTGAATTTCAGAATTTTGCATAACGGTTAAACCGCAAAAGTTAGACAAATACATACTAAAAAAAATGTGGATCTCGTTAAAACACATAGTTTATGTAATATACGTTTTTTGTATAGTTGGTCGTTTCTAAGATTTTACTTGTTTTGGTTTCAGATTTAAAATACTTAAACTTGTCTCAATGAAGCCATACAAAGCGAACCAAACCTCAAATGTTTCACATAGCCATAAGTTTTTAAAAGATTTGACTAACGCTTTAGGCTAATGTATTCATTATTTTCCTTATACTTACAAGGAAGCAAGTAATAAGACCAATTATGCTAATATTTATCTCGATTAGCATTATAGGTATGCGAGTGGAATACATCAGATTTTGTACTTTCTATAGCATTTTTTTGGAAAACGGTGCGTGTGTGCGTGTGTGTGTGTGACAATATACTCAACAATTGAAAATTCAGTTAAATACCAAACTATCCTTTACATTGAACAATTTGCGAAAATTTTGATTTTCTCAAAAATTGCTCGTAACTATTGTAATTAAAATGCTATATATACTTAAGATATTTACTAACAAAAATGTAGATCCCGTTAAAACTCACAATATATAGTATAATGGAGTGTATTATATCATTCAATTTTAAGCTGCTTAAACTTTTCTCAAACTGGATATTATCTGTCGTTTCAAGTCACTTTTGTTTTACTTCTGGTCTTAGAAAGAGGACCGGATTTCAATGTCAAACGCATAGTGGCAGCTTTTAAAAGATATCACTGTTGCTCTAGCCCACTGCATTCTCTTGTTTCCCTTCTAATAAGAAACTATGTAATAACACAATTTCTGGTAATGTTTATCTTGATTAGCATTATGCAGGTAAAACAATAACCTCTTGTTAGAATATTTTTCATTGTTTTTGTTTCGTTTTTCTACAATATAATTTATATAGGGTTGCTTCAACATCATTATCATATCGCGACCTTTCAAACTGTACATAACACAGTTATTTGCATAATGGTAGAATACAAAATGGTTACATGTATACTTCGCAATAAATCAAAAAGTTTTCATAGTATTATAAATATAGTCTTTTTAATTGTGTGATGGTTGTGTAGAGCACCTGGTAACTCACTGAAGCCAGCCTGAAGTCTGTTTGGTTTATTTCGGAGAGTGGAGCAGGATATGTAGTACAGTAAATGGCGTGTTGCAGGTCTCTCATTTTACTTCTGGATCTTTGTTAATGATTATAGACTATAGTTTTCTTGTTGAACAGATAGAGGAAGTTGTGTGAATGAAACATCAGATTTTTTGGGCTGTTCTTTATGTTTGTTATCTTCTGAAAAACGTATTCACAACGTACCTAGTAGTTACAGAAGGTATTGTATTCTACCAAAAATTTCGATGCTTTTTGGGTCTGCCCTGAATCTAAAAAGTTTAGAAAAAGCCTAGTACATGTGTGCGAGTTTTTGTGAACAATTACAGCCCAAAAATTCTGTTAAACACCAAGTTTAATATGTAAATTTAACATCATTCAAGTGTGCAACACGAAGATTTTCAAGAATATTCCTCTACCCCAACTACCTTTACTATTAACATACTCCGAAATTTTTTATTTCCTCAAAATGGCTAACGCTATTGTTTAAGAGGTTTAAGAGGTTTACATCACAACTAAGCTGTTCATCTTGAAATTTCTTCACCTTCTGAAGACACCTTCGTTCAAGATGACTTTTGTATTGCTTGTAAATTGTATCAAAAAACCAAAACATATTAAATAAATATGTAGACCTTATTAAAATAAGGAATTTATATCACATGCATTCTTTTGCAGAGTTAACCATTTTCAAATATTCCTCGTTATAGGTTTCAATTAAAAAAACTCTCACTTTTGGGAAACGGGAAATCGACATTCGCTTCGTAGCTTTTTTTGTTTAATATTGGCCACGAAAATAGAACAGAATTTCAATTTTATCACATAGCTGCTATCCTTTAAACAATTTGACTTACCGTTTTTGCCTAGTACACTCCCTTATTTCCTTTCTACTTACAAGGAAGCAAGTAATATGACTATTCTTGCTAATGTTGCTCTCGATTATCGTGATGTAGATAAAAGAAGAATCCTATGTAAGAGTATTTTATTTTGCCGCACAGGTAGAGAAATTATGATAGGAAAGCATCAGACTTTTTATATTAAATTACACTAAGCATGTGACTTGTAATTACCACTCGCACAATTATGAAATAGTTTATAAAACGAATGTTGCACTTAAATTGTAATGGGGAGAAAACATTGTATTTGCGTAAGGATTTTATTTCATACAAACCAAGTTTGATATACAGTCTGTTCCTTAAATTGTCGGGCCGCGGATTGCAGTAAGCGTGCTGCGTGCACTGTTGTACACTGGCAGGTCTTTCCTTATAATACTCATTTGTTACTTAACCAAGAAAAAAATCAATATGAAATATAACCGAGTGCTAACCTTGTTAAAAGTATGTTGGAAATGATGCACAGTCGAGAGAGCACAAAAAATAATGGCATAAATAAATAAATAATAAAAGAATAATAATAAACGTACCGGTTTAATGGAACTTGTATTAAGCTGATAAGGGACTAGTAAAGCAGTTTATTCCACACTCGCATGTTTCCCGGTAAACCCGAAAGTGATCTCAAATGAAACATGCGAATTAATTGAGAAATTTAGTGTCATGCTGGCATATTGCTATGGTAGCTCAGTGGTACATCAACCGGCAAGAGATCGGGAGACAAATAGTTCAAATCCCGGATAAAATGTATTGCATTCCACTCAAAACTTCGATACCGAGATTTCACCTGTTTTAGGTCCCCCTGAATCCAAAAAAAATATTTTTACAAAAATGTCCCTGTGTGTGTGTGTTTGTGTGAGGACAGCATAGCTCAAAAACGAAAACACCATTGAATACCATACTTTGTATTTAAGTTTGATTTCTACAAAGGATGCCACACGAAATTTTTCAAGAAAATCCCCCCATACCCAAATACCCTTTTTTCGAAAATTTTGATTATCTCAAAAGTGGCTAACGATTTTAATTAAAATATGGTATATTAAAGATATTTACCCAACAAATAATATGTATATCTTAAATTTTCTGAGAATAGCTTCTGAAGATTACTTTATTGTATGAATTTTACGGAATTTTGCATTACTGCTAAACCGTATGAGATACACAAAACTTACCACACAGAAAATGTAGAGCACATTAAAACAAACAATTTATGTTTTAATTTTTTTCGTGGCGTTGATTGTTTTTTAGATATTCCTTGTTTTTGGTTTCAGCTTTCAAAACTTATACTTTTCTAATAGAGGAATTTAGTCAACTCGTGTCCATACAAACAAAGGAACTTCAGTCACATAGCAACCATCTTTTGGTTATCACTTTAACCTATGGTGCTCACTTATTTCCCTTCTACTTGCATGGAAGCAAGTAATAAGATTATTTCAGCTATTTTTTTTCCTCGATTAGCATGAAGTAAATAGAAGCATAAGGTTTTTAACAATAATTTGTTGCAGAGATGCAGAGAAAGTCATGTGAATGAAAAAAATCAGATTTTTCAGTCTGGCTCTAATCCAACTCCTGTGCTATGCATGGTTTGTGTGAAAAAGCAATTAAAATGAACACCAATGTTGACCTAGTGCCCTAAAAACGACATTAAATAGACTTACTATCGGCCTTCAGCCTTATTGGTATCTGCTATAATGCTTATTACAGTACGCGAGGTTTATGCTACCTGACCGAGGTGGATTATATTAATAACCGTGGCAAACCCTGTCACAGTCATGCTTCACTGCCTATTACTATCTCAGTATCAGTTGTAATTGTATTGTTACAGTTGCACTTGATTTTTGGCAGTGACATATGGATAACATGCTGATGTGTGTGTCACCGTTCTTATTTCGCTGTTCCAAGTGGGTGTTTAAAAACGAGGGACACTTTTGGAACCATAGATTGTGACTAGGGAGTTAAGAATTGTCAACCGCTGAATAGAATATATTGCTATTTCCTTCTACTTATCAACTTTCAAATTAAATCCAATAAAAAAGATCTGATGTGTTCCATTCGCATGACTTTTCTGCATCTCTGCAATAAATTATTGTTAAAATCTTATGCTTCTATTTACTTCATGGTAATCCAGAAACAATCAGCAGAAATAGTCTTATTACTTGCTTCCTTGTAAGTGGAAGCGAAATAAGGGAGTACCATAGGTTGAAGTGATAGTCAAAAGCTGGTTGGTATGTGACTGAAGTTCCTTTGTTTGTATGGACAGGAGTTGACAAATTCCTGTAAGAGAAAATTGCAAGTTTTTCAAAGCCGAAACAAGGAATATCTGAAAAAGGATCAACTCCACGAAAAAAATAGATAATATAAATTATGCATTTTAATGTGCTCTACATTTTTGTGTGGAAAATGTTTGCCCATGTCTTACGATTTAGCAGTTATGCAAAATTCCATAAAATTCATCCAGAATAAAGAAGTACTCAAGAGGCTATACCCAGAAAATTCAAGATATACATTTTATTTGGCAAGTAAATATCTTAAATTTAAGAGAATTTAATCAAAATCGTTAGAACCATTTTTAAGAAAATCAAAATGTTCGAAATGTTTTCTGCATAAAGAGTAGTTTGGAAAGACCCCCCCTTCCCTTCTTGAAAATCTTCGTGTGGCATCCTTGGAAGATATCAAACTTAAATACCAAGTTTGGTTTTTAACTCTCTTTTCGTTTTTGAGCTGTGCTGCTCAGACACACATACACACACATTTTTCTAAAAATATGTTTTTTTTTGGATTGAGGAGGTCTTAAAACATATATTTTCGGTGAAATCTCGGTATTGAATTTTTGGGTGCAATGCAATGGAGAAAGTGATAACTTAATGATATATCAACAGTACTCATAAGATAAACTTGATTACTTTGTAGGTACTTCTTCCGATGCACACACTTTGCTACGACTTCATCTTAACGAAAAGTGTTGAAGGGGAAAGGTTAAACACAAACAAATGCTGTAAAGAACTGATTGTTAATCAAGTTTTGAACATCTATGTATTACCTACCCAAGAATGTTACGCTGCCCCATTTATCGGGATGACAAAGCAATTTGTCAGTCAAGTGGTTATAATTGTGCAACAGGTAGAAAAAAAGTTTGAAGTGTTCCATTCACAGGAATTTCTCTACCTGTTTTTGCAAAGAATTTTCCTACAGAAGAATACTCATTATTCAAATACAATACTACATTATACTAGTCGATAAAATAAATGTTAGCACAAATAGTCTTATTACTTGTTTCCTTGCAAGCAGAAATGAAATAAGGGGAAATACTGAGCTATGTGATTGGCATTGAAATTCAGTTCTATTTGTATGGCAGGAGTAAAACAAAATAAATATGAAACGAATGAAGTCTTCCCGTTTGATAAAAATTGAAGTATTTTAAAACTGAAACCAATAAGAAGCAATATCTCGGAAATGGTTAACCCCACAAAAATGTATAGGTATATTTTATGTGTTTTAGCGAAATATATATTTCTTATATTGCAAGTTTTTGTCTATCTCTTTCAGTTCACCAGTTATACAAAGTGAAGAGAAATGAAGAGAGCTTCTGGGATATTCCTTGAAAATTAAATTAAAGCTATACATTTTATTTGCCATGAAAACATCTTAAATGTATTTTAAAATCATAATTGTAAATAACCATTTTTGCAAAAAATTTAAAATATTCCGTGTAAAGGGTACATAGAAGTGGGAGAATTTTTCTGAAAATGAAATGTTGCATCCTTGGAAGATGCTTAACTTAAATACCAAGTTTAGTATTTAACGGTTGTTTTGCTTTTTGATTATGCTACGTAAAGGCGCTCTCTCTCTCTCTCTCACAGGCAGATGTACACTAGAACCTTTTTCTAAACATTATTTTGGATTCAGGGCATCTCAAAACATATTTCCGGTGAAATCTGGGTATTGAATTTTAGGGTGGAATATAGTACCTTTACTACCCATTATGATCATTATACATATGTTCTACAGAAAGCAATTACATCTGGTTGAGTAAAGCTACACATACGAGTACCAACTTAAATTCTCTCCTTCCTTTGTGGGGCACTTCTGCCTCTAAGTGTATATTTTTCTCGCTAACAAATATCGTCCTTCGTCCTGGTTTTTATTGATTTATTTGGATGTAAATACTATTATTAAATGTTTTATTGCTCCTTAGCGAGGGCGCTGGTGTTGGTTCAACGGATTTTCGATCACCTATGCTATATACCGAGCACAAGACGTAGTAATCACGTTTCTCGTTCAGGAATCACGTCGTTATCTTAAAAAGAGAATCTCCTATTTGCTACACACACGAGCGGCAAGCGTACCATTATTAACAACATGTCCTTAGTGACGTATCCTGCGCAAGAGGCATGCAATGGACTGAATGATCGGATTACATCCCATCCATTCAGATAATCCCCGTTCGATCCCAGAAATTTGTCACGCATAAGCTAGCCCTGAAGTAGTATAAGCTGTCGTGTTCCACGCTCCCTAGGGAAGACAGTAGGGCTCAAGGGCTAAGGATTTGTATCTGGTTTGATTCCAAGTTATTGATTCGAATATTAATAGGAGCCTGTTGTGATCTATTTACATTCGTTTATGTTTATCACTCCATCTTCCCTAGTCTGGTGCTAGGCGAATGCCTCGGATCCATTTCCTGAACTCATTTCTATCCTCTGCCAATCCATTAAACTGATTCCAAGTCTTTCCTCTATTTGCTACCACTCTTTTGATCCCTTCTTCCCATGAAGTTTTGGGTTGCGAACTGGTGGTCCCCTAATTTCTGGTGGGACAAAATGAGATTAATATTTTCTCTGCGCTATATACAACAATTCTAATGTCAAGGTAATGCGGACACAGCTCACTAAGAGCCTTGGCCTCTGTGTCCCCCATCTCGATCCATTACAGAGACGTGGTCAGCGTTTCGATCCCGGCCTGTTAATAAAGTCTTTAAGTAGCTCCTCAATTGGCCCCCAGGGACCTCATGAGGCTGAGTGAACCCTGTCCATTTCTCCCAGCGGGGGAAAAATCCCCACGCCGGTACTGGCATTCAAACCCAGGACTCCCGCTTGGCAACGCTACTACCGCGCACATGGAGGCCAAGATTAATACACTCCTTATACAAATCAACCTGTTCTGAGGAACTGCCAAGCGGGGTTGAGGGGTGAAGGGATGGATTGTCCAATCGGTTTTACATTTTCTTACTCGCGTGACATGTTTTACCAGAATAGCACCAATGAAATCGTGGAAAAATCCAAGTCTCCGTCAAACGTTCACAATTTCAGCATTCTCGATGGCAGGCATATTTTAATGTATTTGACTGTCTGTACAGCTACTCATTATGTTATGCCTGTTTTTTCTGTACTATTTATTATTACGCCAATATCTATATGGCTCATCAGCACGTATGTTACCTTATGGACAGTTAAAATTAGTGCTGTAAGTATTGATTACACCTGGCGTTTACATCGTAATTAATTTTGTTTCAATATTGGCGAGACTCTTCCCGAATGTATCCCGTTAGACCAATGTAGTAAAGTCGTTTGTTATTTTACACAGATCTACTTGCACAAGGTGAGTAAGAGGTATTATATAGGCTTCCTCCAACATGCCTGACCTACACAAAGGGCTCGGTGTTGTGTCCCAAGCGGATTACCTGAGCGGTCTAGACAAACACGCGACCTCACGTGCTATACAGAGTCTTACACCTTCTTAAACAGATACATTATAAATAAACTATTTAAAATTACATAAAACTTGCGCTTAGAAGTCTTCTGAGCTGATCAGAAGTATAACACAGTAATCGATATTTAATCAAAAGGAAATTAGCGCTAATAGGGACAGATACGAGCATATGGCCTTTTCATTTTCTCTAGTAACGTACAATGCATAGTAGGTAGAAAATTTATTTTATACCACTCAAAAATTCGATATCGATATTTAACTGGAAATACATATTTTGAGGTCCCCGAATAAAAAAAAGTATTACAAGAAGGGTCACATGTGCGTGCGCGTTTGCGTCTAAAAATGAAACGACGGTTAAATACCAACTTAAAGTTCAGCTTATTTTAAGGATATCATATGAGGATTTTCAATAATATCTCCCGCCCTAAACTACATGCATATTTTGATTTTTTTTTTTTTTTTTTGTAAATGGCTCTAATGATTTTTATTAAAATACGCATATATATTTAGAGGACAAATAAGACTATCTTGAATTTTCTGTGAATAACCTCTGAAGAACTCTTCATTTTGGCTGGATTTCTCATAACAGGTATGCCGTAAGAGATTTACCACATAAAAATGTAGATATCTTTAATTTTCGTGATACATTTTTGTGGAGCTAATTACTTCCAATATATTCCTTGCTATTGATTTAAATTTTAAAATACCTTTCTGAAACGGGAATTTGCCACTTTTATTTCTTTTGTTTTACTCCTGATCACGTTAAGAGAATCTAATTTCAATCACACAGCAACCATGTTTTAAACATTTTGACTCTTACTTTAGCCTAATGTATTCCCTTATTTACCTTCTACTTACAAAGACATAAGTAATAATATTTATCTTAGTTAGCATGCAGCAGATAGAAGAATAAGGTTTTGTAAGGATATTTTGATAATCGATGGGTAGAAAAAGCCATGTGAATGGGACACTTTAGAATTTTATGGAGAATGTTTCAAAAGATCGGCCATGTTGTTCTACAACACTTTTGTAAAATCTTAAGCTTATGTTTCTGGGTAAGTTTGAGCATATCAGAATAAAGATAACATTGTGATATCAGTCTGTATAATAAGTGGCCCAAATGCCTCGCATTTGGCGTGTGCAGGTATCCCTTCAAGCGTTAAAAGAGTTGCAGAACTCAAAGGGGATATTTCAAGTTTTACCTGCCAGTTCTGCACATTTCAAACACAGGGCAGTTGGGCCCTTCGTTATAGTGTTCATAATGAATTAAAAATCCTTTGAAGATTGCAGAAATGAGTCATGAAAATTGTATTTGAACAATTAGGACTACGACGTAAAAATGTGAATAAAGAATATACAAGCATCCACAGTTGTGAAGTTATTTATTGAAGGAATCGAACCTCTTGGTTTTGAATGTTTTACATAAAAAGGGCATATATTGTGCATATGTATTGTAACATAGAATTGAACACTTAATTATGAGGCATAAGTTTGCAATACTAGTTTAGAGAAAATTTTGTTCCTTTGTTGGGTTAACAATTATGTATTGAGGATATTAAATTTTCAAAAATCTGCCATGTTTTCTTATGTGTCATTATTGGAGCCAACTCCTCTAACTCCGCATGTCCATGCTTACACTTGTCGTATGAAAGCGGAAGTTGTTCAACACTATAACCGGTTTTTTATTGATTACTGGCCTACCGGCATTACATAACATGTTTTAGACTATTTGTATGATTCACTTTACTGTCCATAGTCTTTTTTGATACTTTTAATAGCAGTTAAAATTATAATTCCTTACATTCAGTTATTTCCAATTTCATCAGTTTCCACTTGGTAGAATTTTATATCCTGTAAGTATTAAGAGAATAATATAAGAATTGTTTAATATTGTTTAGATAATCACAGAACATGACATTTTAAACATTTATGCCTCCCTAGTCTTGCAGTTATTTAATAACATTGTTGCAATGCCGTTTAACAAAACTGTTTAGCAAAACTGTTTACAAATAAAGTGTTAAATTCACTTCTGCAAACAGTTCACCCGATGTTTAGATGCGTAGATAATTTAGAACTACACGCCGTCCACGGCTCGCGCACCACTGTGGGCTTACACTCCAGTCACTCATGAATCAGTGCAATTCATTTACACAACAGAACACTGCACTGTAATCTTTCCTCCATTTATAGCTAGAAAATTATGGCATATTTTCTGGAAAACTTGACAAAGATAGGGAAGCCGTAGCTAAGAGAAACATCTCGAATATCGAGAAGAAATATGGTACTGCGAGAAGAGTCGCGCAGTCCGAAGGATTCTGTTAGGTGCTAATTTTCCGTGTTTACGCACCCCAGGTACGATGACTCGCATATCAAGGCGAACATGAGGGCAGTCACACACACACAGCATTTATACAGTTTAATCAAAATGTTTAGAGCCATTTTTTTTATAAAATAAAAAATTTGAAACTTCTACCATGTAAAGCGTAGATTGTAGGTAGGGAATTTTCTTTAAAATCCTCTGTCGCATCCTTGGAAAATACTGAACCTAAATATCCAGTTTGGTTTTAACAGACGTTTCACTTTTGAGTTATCGGGTTCACGGACACACAAATACACATATACACATACTTTTTTCTAAAAACACTTTTTAGATACAGGGGATCATAAAATGTGTACCTACAGTGACATCTTGATTTTGAATTTTTGGGTAAAATGTCATACCTTCCATACCTATGTACTATGTATGATTCATAGAAAGTAAAAAAAAAAAAAAATGTTACTACTGAAAGTAGATTCAGCGATGTTTTAAATATACTATTCTTTACGTTTCAAAATTAATTACTTTAGAAATACGTAATCTAGCATAATAAACTGCTTACAACCACTACGCTTGCAACTATTATACTGTATTACTTAATAGAGACAGACTGTTTGTCTAACAGCCTTTTAGCGCTAATTAGTATTAAGCAATATATTAGCATAACTCTCGGTCTACTGACGCCCATTTTTATTTATCCTCTGCAAACAAGTATTAAAAACGCTTGTTTATGTTTCATGTTAACTGAGATGAATATTTGCATGTGTGATTTTGCATACATATGGAATACAGGAGGAGATATTTAAAAGTGTGTTCCTTTATGATATCTAACGAATTTCTTGACCTCAGACCTCAATACCACCCGTCCCACTTCATGTTACCGGTGGCGAACGCTCGCAGTAACTGTAACGCCATACACTGCGCAGGCGCCGAGGAAAATCAGGGTGCTCCATTACAGCAGTGCTGAACACTACAGTAGGTGATTTATAGTAAATCTAATAACTATTGCCTGTTGTCTTGTGAGAATGAAATAAATGGAAAGTAAACAAATGTCCACTGTTTATAGCATCATGTAATGGACTGTCCCATGCGCTCGCACCGTGACCTCTCGGTAGTCTACATTCGTTGAACAGCAACAGTAGCGTAGGAAGTAGATATGAAATGGAAGCGAAATGGATGATAGGAAACGTGGAGTAATCAGTGGAATGAGTGGCGAGGAAACCGGAGGATCGGAGAAAACCCGCTTATACACCGGGATGGAACCTGGACCGCCTAAGTGAGGGGCGAGCGGTCCAACCACTCTACTGCGGAGCAGCCGTTGCCGAACTCAACGGGGCTATTTCAAGCTAAAATCCGCAGTGGTGAACTGGACGAGAGTGATCTTCGTTTTACCGCTCACAATGACCGTGACCTAACAATCTCCGCTGATAGCACTCTTGCCAGTACTCCACTGTTAGGTTGAACAAAGAAACTGTTTAGTTTTACAACTCTTTAAATGCGCCAAAGGATATCTCAGTTATGCACATACAAATTGGTATGCAAGTTGATAGAAGTCGTGAAGTTGAGAATGACTTGTGTTTTACCAAAAATATAGGAGTCGCATTAAACGATTATACAGACATTGATTTCATTGCTCAGATGCCAAGACCACTGGTATAGGAAGATGAAGATTAGTGGTTCTGATTCCATCTTTGGTACTGAATTCCTTTATTTTTATTATAATTTTCCATAATTGCTTAGAAATTAAGATTATCAACCTCTCTCGAGATATGCAAAATTTCCGCTCGATTTTTCTCCATTTGTACTACCAAACTCATTCACTAATCCCGCTCACGGTATTTTTTCCTTAACTTTCGTTTTGTTATCCACGTTCTTTGTTCCTTTCATATGACATGCATATATAGGCAATTTTATCCAACCACAACACATCATTAACGCCAAATGGACTCGCCCTTTCCTTCGCTTCTGGGCTGAAAACTCGCTTCTGTACATTGGTAGAGCTTGAGTGCCATATTTTGTGCACGAGACCAATAGGAGACTTACACATCAAGTCATCCCCCCCCCCCAGCAGCTCAGCTGAAGTTCTTCCATTTTCCACGTCATTAATAAGGTCAGCATAATGAGAGGAAGTAGCAGCTATCAGAGGGGTTCTGCCAATAAAATTATTAAATTAAATGAAGGACTCTATAGGAAACAAAAGCATCACAATACTTCATATTTTGCTTTTGAATGTACTAAGCACTGTAGTGTTTGTTTTAGCTGCACATTGAAGCAACCAAGTTTTTCTGTTATATTTTATTAGGTGCGTCAATGACGAATATTCCAGAAGAGGAGATAAATTTATTCAGAATCGCTGAAGCATTAACTTTGCATTGCACCAGCTACGCTCCATTACCATTAAACCTATATCTAGCAGCTGCTCGGATTTTTACCTTCAACTTTACAGTCATATTAAGTTACTGTAATACACCATCTCTAATCGTACTTTGTGCCTTTAAGAAGCAAAAACTAATATCCATGAAAGCATAGATATAAGATCTAAGTTCATGCCAAATTTAATAACTTGATGTAGCAAGTACATCAAAAGAGATGAGACTAAAATGCATCATCTCTTTGATTAATTCTTCAAAGTAGAAAAACTTAAGTGAATATGAACGGTAAAACCTGCAATGTGTTTATCATTACTCTTATTCATTTGTTCTATAGAAAGGCAAGTCATTCAAGACAAACCTAAATTACGCGTTAGAATTTAGCTTATTGCAACAAAATGTAGAAAACTAGTTTAGTAATAAATTAAAAAGCAAACAAATCATTATTTTGTTGAGACTCTGGTTTGCTCAAAAGAAACCTATTATACTATTATGCAGTTTAGACTTAACAAATAAGCCTTAGAAATAACTGCGAAATATTACCTTTCAAGGATGCTTAACAAAATACGATAACACTTATTTGGATTATATTCTCTGCCTAGTTATTTGAGGCCCTGGAAATAAGGACGTTCTGGGCCGGCGGCTGCCACAAAAAGCCAACAAACATAACAGACCTGGGCACGAGCAGTTTCTCTCTTTGGACTGTCTCAAAAAACAACTAAAAACATTCAAATAGTTAATGCAGATGAAAATGTTATCGGATTTGTTCTTAAATATTTTATATTGCAGATAGCCTGCATTGTATTCCAGTTTCATCCCCTGGACATCTATATACAACGTCCAAGTATTTATAATACAGGGCGAGTCAAAAGTCATCCATACTAACGGGGATACAGATGACTAATGTTTATTTTGCTTTTCAGGTAGATAAACCCAACTCCAAAGGCATACCACTAACGAAGGAAGAAAGGATTGACATTATTCTGTTGGCTGGGAGTGGTACCACGCATCATGTAGCACGTACGTTCAATGCAACACACAGAACGAAGGTAACCCATGACACAGTGACCAAACTCATCCTGAAATTTAAGAGGCCAGGTTCCGTCAGTGACGCAGCCAGATCTGGAAGACCAAAAACAGCGACAGATGAAGCTACGTCAATGGCGGTGCTAGCAGTGCTGGTCAAGAACCCGAAAAAGGGAACCTGAATCCTCTCTGCAGAACTTTGCATCAGCCAAAGCAGTGTCATGCGTATCTTGCGAAATAAAAAATTGCATTCATACCAGATGCAGCAGGTATCAGAGGACGATCCTGATCGCAGGAATGGGCACTAAACATGTACCACAATGCTCTTGAATTTGTTAGTTACATCCTTTTTTCAGATGAGGCAAATTATGTTAATGGTGAAGTGAACCGGCAAAATGTGAGGTACTGGAGTGATGTCAATCCACATCGGATGTCGGACTGCAAACGTCAAGGTGTAGCAAAAGTCATGATGTGGTGCGGGATATGGGCTATGAGGATTGTTGGCCCATTTTTCATTGGAGGAAATCTCAACGTCAACGGTTATCTTGACTTGTTGAAAAATTACATCTTCATGTCAATCTTGGACGAGAGTGGGGACTTCCCTAAATTCTTTCAGCAAGACGGAGCACCACCACTACGGCAATGAAGTGCGCCGATGGCTGACCCAGCAGTTTCCTGGGCATTAGATCGGTCGATGTGATGCGGTGGAGTGGTCACTCAGATCACACTCCCATGGATTTTTACCTCTAGGGCCACCTGAAATCGATTGTGTACCAGAAGAAAGTTAGAGATTTGGATCATCTTAAACAGAGAATCACTGCAGCGTGCAAACACCCAATATTGACAGATGTTCGTCGAAATTGGTTGGAGCGCCTGTCACTTTGTGTAATGAACAAACGTAGAATTGACGAGTATTTAAAGCATCTTACTCGATACCTCATAGTAAACCCCTAGGATATAAAATATTTCTTCAAGCTTTTGCACTACTTATAGACATAGTTCTACACAAGTACCTCGCTTATATGTAGCTCTTCACCCGCAGCAAAAATTTGCCCTTTCAAGACTTAGTATAGGCCTATAGGCAAGGAGAACAGTTGTTTAAATGATCGCATTCTATTTTGCGAGATTTTCTTGAAACGTAATTTGAGTTCTATTTATGGTCACTCTTTCACAACTCCTATAGTGGACATTAAAGACCGCTTAATCTTGCTTAAAGGCCTATTTATCAGATTTAAAGTTCTTTTATGTGTTGTAAAACATGTGACTACTCCTTCCCTATCTTACTTCTCCTCCGAAAGAAACAATGTTAAAGATTTTAGCAGGTTGAAATTCATCGCCTTTCTCCTTGGGAAGCAGAACCTAGCAAGTTACACCAAGACCAGGAGCACGGCATATATTACGTGCGTTAGAGGACGCGTGCTATAAAATTGCTCAAGTAGATGGGTAGAGCAAGGACAAGTGGTTCCATGTAAACTGTCCTTATTCCGGTGCTGTGAAATATAGAAAGGAAGGTAATAATGAATACTAAGACCACATGCGTGGAGTAGTTGGCAGACAACATATATGCGATTACATGCCGAACACCTTCATCCAGCTCTTTAGAACAAATAGTCACGAAGTAATGGCCCAAGCAACATACACTTTATGGTGCATTCCTGCAGTCTAAGTTTCTTTTTCGGAGAACTACTAGTAGCTTCTCCTTGGGGAACATTCGTCTGGTATTGTGGAGCATACATACATAGCTACAAGCTCTGAGTCGCGGTCAGTTGAGACAGAGTCATCAGAGAAGCCAGTTGATGAGACAAATAACCAAACGCAGTTGACAGCCGAGAGATATTGAGTGCAGCTGAGCTTCCAAGCTATGAATGAATCTGTTTCTAGCAATGCATCGCTTGTTACATACCAAACGGTCAATCTATGCTAATGGGGAAAGCGAAAATGCTTCCCGCTCAAAATTGCTGCTAAAGCGATGTCAGATACCAGTGCTGCTGATGTGAAAAAGCATTTGGTGGCTTCTGTGTGATTCCACGAAGCATTGAATTAGCGGACAAACAATGCAGGATATCCATAATGATTTTGCTGGACATCTGAAGAAATTCAGATTATCCCGGCTCATTTCATTATTTAGGCAGTTATACTAAAATTAAAATTATTATAATAATACACATTCAACATTCATGACAACATGAGCTGTTCCATTAAAGTTCAAGAGCGTGAATGATATCCTTGTTCTCAGCTTTTCGATGGTTCTGTCAAACAGCACTCGTGTCTGGAACTAATCAAAGTGTGTTTACCTCCGAACTGAAGAGTAAGGAATTGCAAACAGGTGCGTTACTTACAGCAAGACGGGGAACTATCGCATTTCGCTTTGAAGACCCACAAACTTCCTCAAATCACTGGGTTGGGTATGGAACAACCATCTCCGGCACCAGCGACTTGACTGTAAAAAGCCCTGACCCCACACACCTCACAATGCACTGGGGGTTTGTGAAAGAAGATGTGTAGGAAAATCGATACGACACCGAGCTGCAGAAAGACACATTTTAATTTTCCTTTTCTTTTTACAATCTTTAGAGAGTGCTTTTGTTTTTTCATTTACCATATTAAAAGCAGGCTATGAAGTTGGAAAGCTGCAGAAAAGTTAGATTTTGGGGGGAAAAAACATAACTACAGCTGTGATTTTGAGGCAGTAAAATAATCGTAAAAACGCAAAAGTTGTTGTTTTTTTTAATTTGAACTATCCGAGCTTTGCCTAGTAATTATATGAAAAATTAAGAATTACTTTTCTTCTTGACAGAATAATAGTCCGGCTATAATTTTCCTTCTTTATTACTTTCTCTAACACATATGTAATACACTGTACACAGTAGCTAGAGAAGGTATTGCATTCTACCCAAACATTCCATGTCGAGATTTTACCGGAATATATTTTCGAGGTAAAAAAAGTTTGTTCGAGTGTGTGTGTGTGTGTGTGTGTGTGTGTGTGTGTGTGTGTAGATAGCATAGCTAAAAATGAAATCCTATTGAGTAACAAACTTGATATTTTAGTTTAGTATATTCAAATGATGCAATGCAAAGTTTTTCAAGAAAATTCTCCCACCACAAACTACCCTTTACATGGAAAATTGTATGACTTTTTTTCTCAAAAATGATTAATGGTTTTGATTAAAATATCATACGTTAAAGAATGAAAATGAAATAATAATTAGCATTTTCTAGGAATAACCTCTGAAGTCCTGCTTTTCTGAATTGATTTCCTTTAAAATTGTATAAATATTAAACCGTGGTAGATACGCTGAACCTTACAACACAAAAATATCAACATCGTTAAAACACAATTTGTGTCATATAGGTACGTTTTTCTTGTCGAGTTGAACCTTTTCTGATATTCCATTTAATTGTTTTCAATTTTAAAGTATCTAGCGTTTCTCAAACAAAGTAACCTGTCTCTCTTCTCTCGTTTCACAGCTATCCATGCAAACCGAAACTACTTCAAATGTTTCGCATAGGAACCAGCTTTTAACATGTTTGACTATCGCTTTGGCCTAGTGTAATCCCATATTTCCATCTATTTATAAGTAATAAGGCCAATTCTGCCAATGTTTATTTTGATCAGCATGATGTATATGAAAGAGTAAAGTTTCGTAAGAATGGTTTCTATATGGAACAGCTGCAGAAATTTATGTGAATGGAACACATCAGATTGTTTTTAATTTGAATTGCATAATTAACTTACAATATTAATTAATGCAATTAACTCAATTTTAACCCACGAATTCTTAAATTAGCTGTTTTGTCCATTTATATAACTATTTAGTATTACAGTCTTCTTGGTCTGGGTGTAATATGCTAGCCTCTGGTTCCCTAGATCGCGGGTTCAAACGTGTCGGAGGGCAGAGAATTTTTTCGGGAGCAAAAATCCTTAGCATTCTCTTTCCTTATTTATTCATTTTAATTCAATGTTGCTACAAAGCATCATTCCAATTAACAGTTTATGCAATATATCGCAAATAATATACATTTTATAGGTATGACATAAAATCAGATTTAAACAAATACAGAAATTTAAATTATGATAAAAAGGTAAAGTTTATGAAATTTGTAAAAACAGCATTTATGGAATACATCTAATAGACAGGAGCATAAACATGCTAACTGTGATGTATATGTAATGTATGAAAATTCATTGTGAGAATGATTCAAAAGTTGAAATAAATAGCGTTGAAATGAATAATAATAAAAATCAGTTATAAACAGTAATGAAAAGTGCATACAACACAACTATTAAGCGATATAACAAAGTTGTACAGAGAGGTTATTAAATTAAATTAATGATTTACCGAATACTGCTTAGCTAGAAACAAACTATAAAAATAGATCAAAAGATTTTTTTTTATATATGTGGTATGAACTAATATAATCCAAATCATAGCTTATGACAAGTTCGTTATACTGAGTTACCATCTTTAAAAGTGAGGGATTTTGATGGATTAACGTTTCCTTCATTTGTTATAATAAAACAAAAGAAGTGATCAGAGGTTCGAGTTTCTGGTGTTTAATTTTATTTCTTGTAGAAATTCAGTTATATATAATACTATTTACTTTTTGTAGCTATAGTAATAGCTGTAGTACTTTTCTACGGTTTCCTGAATATATATTTTTATATACTTTAAGTAGATCAGTAACTTCATATGTATACTTGGAGAATATCTTGAAATATTTATAGTAAAGGATGTTTACATATCCCTTCTGCTCACTTTGGGATAAATAAGATTTATGGCACGGTGACCAGATTAGAGAGTAATATTCCAGCTTAGAAATTACAAAAGTTTTGAAAAGGTATAACATAGAATCTATTTTACCTCTCCTCCCCCCCCCCCCGAGGGTAATTCTAGCCACTGGATTAACAGGATACTTTATATCTCCTAAATTATGGCCAGATTGCCTTTTAGTTTTATCCTATACTACCGTTTTCTTGATATCATTTTGATTATTCCCGTTTGATGAGGGTAAGAACTTTAAAGTTGATTTACGCGTCGGTGACGAATCGTATATATGAAAGTGTCGAAGCTGCTGTTCTGTTCAACAACACATGCAAATAATGTTTCACCTTTTTCTCTGGAATGCCGAATAATGCCGTAAATAATACATTTCAATATGATACATCTTCCATTGGTTGCTTCTTATGTTCCTATTTGTTCATACCTGTTGAGAGCAGTCAAAGTTTCATAACTTTAGGCTCCCCGAAGTAGAGATAAGGTCGCTTGAAGATGTGCAGGGCTTTTTACTGCCCTCTCTGCGGGCAGCACAGTTACACACTCCATCTATTAGTGGTGGTGGTGTAAAGTATTGTTTCGTAGATTGATTGCTGCTATATATATCACCGCGATAATATCGATCATCTACGTCTATGCCTACAAGTTTTCAAGAATTCTGGAAAGAAAACATCCTGTTTTAGAAGCAAGGCACATTCCATGAGGAAGGTTTTCTAAATTGCACAATATCGCTGAAAGAATTGTATGTATTGGACAATCTATACAGAGAGGGAGGTATATTAGTGCAAACATTTGAATCAGCATTGAAGAATGTGACGATCGATCAGGGTATTTGCGATTTTTAGCCATTTTCTAAAATTTATGTTTAGGAGGAAAATGTTGCCATTTTTTACGATGGTTATTATTCTCTCTCTCAGACGTTCAGTTGTTTAATGACAGATCACACGGGTGACCGTTCACTGCCCTTCACCCTGTCCAACTACAGGTGGTTTGATGTATTTAAACACAGTAAAAGCATATCTCAGGGCCGTTCAAAACAGCCTAGACCCTGAAATTTGTGTTTCATTTATGACAATGCTAGTAGTAAGCGAACAAAATAAGAAACACGTCGTTTTACACATCGTTTCCTACCAATTAAAATTAGTTGAACTTTTTCCTTTCCTATACTTATGAAAAACGGTTTTCTTTAATGAAGTTTATAAAATCACAGCGCAGAAGTCAATTAAGAAATCAACGTTTCAAAGTGTGTTTATGATTGGGTGGTACACAAAGAATGGTCCCACGAATTGAAAAAGTGGTTGAATAGAAAAAACTGCAAAAATCACTGAGAATTCCCGAAGTGTAGGTAAATGCACTGTCATTAGCGGATTGTATTAAATAGCATGTGTTTTGTTTTGTTTTTAGTTATTGAATTGTTAATTGACAATAATAATAATAATAATAATAATAATAATAATAATAATAATAATAATAAGTGTTATTCAATACTCTGAGTATAAGCTATTGTGTTGTTATGCTTTTAATCCAAACATTTGTACCGTTTACACTTCTCTATACAGACAATAAGTTAATACTTCCCCATGTAGCTGAGGCGGCCGGCTCAAACATATAGCAGCCAGAAATTGTGCCTGCGAAGTGACCAGCAACTACCAGTCATAAATCCTAGTGGCACACTCGGGAGTTACTACAAAATTTCTAAATATAGTGAATATAGCGCACTGCTCTTAGTTCTCTAAGAAGCTTTGGTGGCTGGTGGTGAAAAATAGAATTATACTCTCACCCAGCAGGGTTTATAAGGACAGTTCACAGACATTGTGAGTTTCAATTGTTCATCGCAAGGAAGACGACATACTAATACATCGAGGGTAACACAAGATCGGCGCCATCTTTTACGTGAGGTAACATTTTGTATATCAAATTTGCGGGGGAAAATTACTTATTTTGGCCATTCTAGTTTCTTTCTTCTGCTTTGTGATCGGCTTACTGACATCAGAGTTAAAATTTTGGTTAAGTGGAACGAGGTGCCACATAAAAAAGCAACTTTATATTGTAATTTCTAATTACTAATTGTAATGAATAAAAGAGAATACTCACACATGTACGCAAGCTAAATTCTAGATAATAGTGACATAACAGTGGAATGGAATCAGTTAATCTTCTTTGTAATAGAAATTTAGAAATCCTAAGCTATTAGCAACCTAAAACAATCCCACCTTTCTAGAACACTAAAAAGGATAAAACACAGTACACATTATAACTCGATAAAAACGTCACTTCGGTTATATCCATATAGCAAATGTAAGGTTACAAATAAGTACTTTGGTTCCACAGTTATAGGAGTGGCTCTCCTTGCCTTTAGCCGAAGGTCAGGGCTCACGTTTTTTTACTTACTCAAGAGAGGGCAGACAGCTGAGGGTTCCTGGATTACTTGAAGGACAACCTTATAATTTAGAGTCGCCCTTAGTAGTGTAGTGATTACCATGCTAGCCTCATATACCCATTCATTCCCGGAGAGCGATGCATTTTTTCGGGAGTAAAAATCCATAGCATGGCTTCCTTCGGAACGGAAGTAAAAGCGTTGATTCCTATCCTAGATTTACAGCACGTAAAAGAACCTCAAGGCTTCTGAGCAAAAATAAGTAATCTGTCATGCCCAATATAGAATGGGACGCTCAAAACCATAATAATTAAAGAGCGTCAATTTAATTTAACTTACAACCTAGATGACTGTGCCAATTTTTATGCACGCGAGTGTCCACAGAAACATTTATGAAACTTCAGAAAAGCACTTCTCTTTCCGATTATAAACTTACTTACTGTAAGTTTTCAGCCAAAAACCACAATAAATGTGAGAATGTTTTCTAAACCGACTTGGAGAATACACGACTTGTCCTCCTTTAAGTTCTAAGAAACGCCATTACTCTGAATGAGAAGAAACATTTCATCCTCTCTAAGGATTAGTATCGCTTCATTTGACATGTGTAGTAAGCTTTAAAGTTTAGAGAATGTTCCATTTAACCCCTGCACTTTCCTGCATCCAATTATTTTCTAACGATGTCTGCAGTAAAACCTTAGAAAATCATGAGAACCTATCCTCTCCAAATCCGTAAATTACTACTGATTCAAACATTTGCATATATGACGAACTTCAGAAATAATGATATTAAATACCAATTAATAAAACCACCCTTTGTCGTCTCTTGGATATTGGTCAGTTAGTCAATCTATTTACATCCAATGGCCAATCCTTTGCTGCAACCCAACACTCGTACAGATTTTCTCTTCTCTGAATGTAAATAATTAATCCTAATACTGTGTTATTATCTACTCCGTTCTAAAGCAGATTTCCCTCCCTCTTTCTATCTTTGTGAGTGGTTTCAGTAACTTTTTTCTTTCATCCACTCTTTCTAAACAGCTCCATTATTATATACCGGTCCACTACACACGAACCAAGTCGCCGGCTCCTCTACGGACATTTTCTGTAGGAACATGTACAGTCGCGTACATAAAATGTATCAGGGATGTCAAAGTATCATGAATGATAGCTGGTAGCATGGCACCTTCTGCAGTACAGTAGGTGGCATAAGATCTTTTTTTTTTTTTTTTTTTTTTTTTTTTTAGTTATGAATACAAGCTTGCGATTACGAGATCGATTTTGACTTCTGTAGAAATACATGTTCTATGTGCACATTTCTAACGGATATCTTCGTATTATGTCAGAAACATCTGTATTTTAGAACATAAATTAAAGCACAGCTTTCTCAATACGCATTCTGTTCGTTGTGCCATAAAAGTATTACCCATACTTTCAAAGGCATTGATCTAAAATAAAAGCTCCTGTTGTTGAACATGAAAGTATAAAAAAAGAACAAACTGTTTTAAAGGGAATAGTAAACATTTATAGGCTATTTAATTTTCAAAACTTATTATATATTAATACAATTCATACAATGCTGCACCGAAAGCAAATTACTTCCCATAATTTAATTGTGTGCTTACTTTTCAGGACATTAATCCATCAAAATTTAGTCTGAATTTGTCGGAAATTCAATTTCATTATATAAAATGCGTGTTCACACACATAAGTATTTTGAGGTTTTGCTATTAGTTTAAAAGAGTTTTTGTAACATTGCTAAGTAATAAATAAATAGCAATAACTGGTAAACCTTAAGAGATACACGTAAGTATACTACACAAAAAATGTAGATCTCTTAAAACACACAATCTATGTCATGTAATGTTACAGAGTTGACCGTTTCAGATTTCAATTTTAAGCTAACGTCTCAAACTGGGTTACCTTTCGTTTCATCTCTCTTGTTTTTCTGGAAATGTGAAGGGAATAGAGCTTCCATTGTTCACATATCGATAGGATTTTAAGAGATTGGACTATAGCTTTAGCCTAGTATATTCCCCATTTCCTTTATACTTATAAGGAACTAAATAGTAACTGAAATAAATTTTATCTCATTTAGCATGCTTTAAATAGGGGAATAAAATAGCTAGTCAGATTTTTACATCTGGCGATTGTCTTTTACATCCATTAGCGTGATCCTTTGAGCCTTCTACTATTCTTCTACATTTTATTCCAATACTGTTTTTATGTTGTCGCTAAAAACTAGAAGCGGATGTTTATTTCATGCAGTGAAGTGCTTTCCTGAAGAAGCTTTATTCCTGAAGAAATCTGTGGCTGAAGTTGCACAGATGCATTGCAAATTTAGCTGAACTCCGTAGGTCTGATGTTTTCATTCTTCAGAGCTTACGTTTCAAAACCCACTAAAAGTAAGATAAATTGCAGCCATATTTTATCAGTAAGTAAAAGAGGGTAGAGAATTTGCTTACTCGTTTGTTTTCCTTTAGAGATTCAGGCGGATGGGCTAATGGCACACATGTTGCTAAGGGCTTCCCAGCCAGTCATAAGACTTTGCTGTTTGTACGAAGAAAAGGCAGATATTTTTTAATATAAATGTGGCAGAGATATAAAGTGAAAGGGCGGAGTTTTTTTTACGCACCCACCCGTAAATAATACCAAGAGAGATGATTTAAACATTACGTCAAAAGCGCATATTCAGGAAATACTGGGTTTAAAACCTGAAATGACCGATTATTCTTAAGGACATGTATGATAAAGTTTGAAAATACCAAACTAATAACGCTAGCTTTTTACTTTCTCCACACGTACCATGTACATAGTGTCTGAGAAGGTATTGCATTGCACCCAAAAACTCGATATCAAGATTTCACCGGAAATGCATATTTTGAGACCCCTTAAATAAAAAAAGAATATTTTTAGAAAAATGACTGTGTTTCTGGACAACACAGTTCATAAACGAAAAGACCGTTAAATACCAAACTTCGTATTTAAGTTCGGCATCTTTCAAGGATGCGACACGAAGTTTTTTAAGAAAATCCTCCCCAACTACCTTTTCATTTTTTCAAAAATAGTTCTAACGGTTTTGATTAAAATATCTCATATTTAAAATATTTGCATGACAAATAAAATATATATCTCGAATTTTCTGGGAATAGCCTCTGTTTATTCTGGATGAATTTTGCATAACTGTTTAACCGTAAGTCATAGGTAAAAACTTAGTTAACAAAAATTATAAATCTGGTTAAAACCACAATTTATGTCATATATATTTTTTTCTCGTGGAGTTGACCATTTTTGACATATTCCTTGTTATTAGTTTCAGCTTTAAAATACTTATACTTTTCTCATACGAGGATTTGTCAACTCCTGCCCACACAAACAAAGGTACTTGAGTCGCATAGCAAACAGTTTTTAAAAGATTTGGCTATCGATTTAGCTTATGGTACTCCCTCATTTCCCTTCCGCTTACGAGGAAGCAAGCAATGAGACCATTTTGGCTAATTTTTTCTCGATTAATATTAAGTAAGAAGAGGAATAAGCTTTTTAACAATAATTTCTTTATAGATGTAGAGAAAGTCATGTGAATGAAACATAAGATTTTTTAAAATGTATACCAGAGATGCAATATAATGCAAATACGTTACAGTGCAAATTGTATCCATTTGCTCTAATGGTTTGGAAGTTTTCGTCAAATTTGTTTTTGTTATTTATTTTTTGAAATTGATGTATATTTCTGTCTCCTTTGGTTTAGGATCCAAAAATGTTTAAACTTATGAATATGCTTTTGTTATCATAAAATATAATTTATATATTTAAAAATTTAAAACATATCCTTAAATACAGCTGTCAGTAAAATCTAGGGCAATTCTTATTCATTATAATACTGTGAACATTTACAGAAAATTGTATTGTGTAACAGAAAAACTGCGCTGCAAGGACTATTTCACAGGAATAAAAGTGCTGAAAATATTAATAAAGAGAAAACAAGGAAAGATTAAAATGCATGGCTCACATTAAAACCCATTAGGCTAGAAGGTTTCCTTTTCGTTTCCTCTGTTTCTACTTGCATTGCTGCTTTTCTTTCGTACTTTGCACGATGCGAATGAGATCTCATTGAACTGAATTTTTCTTGCCGAGTCCATTACAGTTTCTCTTCTAATTCTTTGCTGTAGCTCGAGTTAAGGCATTTAAAAATACTACCTGGTGGCAAATTATACCTTTTCTATATTCAGGAATGTTTAAATTATTTTATAAAATTAATATAAAACAGAAGATTTTTTGCGAGTTTTTATGAAATTTCAATCATGAATGCCCTTAATGAGGTGTTTCATGGGGCGCTTATCATTGTCAGATGAATACTAGGACGATTCTTAAGTGATTGTTGTCTGAACTGATACGTAAAAGTCAATCATGAATGCCCTTAACGGGGTGTTTCATGGGGCGCTTATCATTGTCAGATGAATACTAGGACGATTCTTAAGTGAACTAATACGTAAAAGTCAAGCATAATTTACGTCTCGACAAACGTGAGCTACTCTGGAAAATGCTAGATCGATATGAGCTGAATAATGTTTTGTGGCAACATGTGACAATCGCATTCGGAAGGAACCGAGTTCGATTCCTGGCTACCGTCCACTCTGACCCACGCTTTTTAGTGCTTTTTCTGAGTCGGTAGGCAATTCTGGTATGGTTCTTCTATCAAGTTTCCTGCCCTCATTTCCCGTACTACCAGTTTCTTCATTGACATCCGTTTCAGGGTAGTAGGTCGTTCTCTGTGGTCTTTTAGCCTCTGGTTCTCAAGATTGCGGATTCAACCCTGTGGAGGTCGTGGATTTTTTTTCGGGCGCAAAAACCCTTAGCAGGACTTCCTTAGTGGTTGTCACAGATTTACGGCACCTGATAAAGAGGTCCCTGAGCAAAACTAAGCATTTCATGCCCAACATAGAATAGAATGCCAAGAACCGTAGCAGTTAAAGAGCGTCCAAAGATAAAACAATCATTTCAAGGTTGTAGGATTTGGAGATCATATACAGCGGGCTGCGGCCAGGATAAGGCTGGTTCTCTGAAGCCGGTCGGCTGTACTTGACTAGGATGCAGCGTCGGATGCACTCCAAATGAAAACGCTAGGAACCCCGTCCATGCTTGGTCCTTCCTCTGGTTGCCCTTCGGGTCTCTATTCTCTCAGGTGCTACGTAGAAGCCCGGTTGCGTGGGAGTATACCCCTGCTCAGATCGCAATAGTGTTTATCCCTTAAGGTGTGCATGTGCATTTAACCAACACTAGTTTCCACCCAGCCCTCACCATGTCTTTCTTTGACTGCCTTCAAATAAATCTAATGAAATAATGTACTATGTAATACTCAGTGCGAAATGAAGGAGGGATCAGACAGGAATAAGCTCTCTAATGACTTCAATTCCGTGATATCAAAACAAGCAAATGGCTAACCAAAATTAATATGATTAACGACTTGACAGTATAGAAGGAGGAGTGAATGAGAAATCAGCTGCTTCCAGAGTTTAAAACACAATCATGGTGATATTTTCGTATGATGGTTTCTTTTGGAGTACACGTGAACAAAGTGTAATTTTTTGCGTCATGGAATTAGTGCTCCAGCAGGATATCATTTCATTAAGTTTTAATTAATACTTTGTGGTAAGTAGTTTTCGATACCAGTAAAAACAATACAATGTTTTATTATTACTATAATATTTAACATAAAAACTCTGATGTGTTCCATTCACACCACTTTCTCTTTATCAGAACCAATTTTTAAAAAGCTTATTCTTCCATCTACATTACGCTAATCAACATAAACGTTAGCAGAATGAATCTTATTAGCTTCCTTGTAAATAGAAGGGAAATAAGTTAATTTACAGGCTAAAGCGATAATGTCGTTCTTTAAAAGTCGGTCACTATGTGAAACAATTGAGGTTCGATAAACAAACGAGAAATGAGCAGAAAGATGTCTTCCCGTCTGAGAAAAATTTAAGTGGCTAAAATTTAAACCAATAATCCGAAATATCTCAAAAGCTTATATATATATACAAAAAAATAAATGTATATGACAAATTGTGTGTTTTAAGGAGATCTACATTTTGTATCGTAAGGTTTTGTATATTCCTTACGGTTTTTCAGTTATAAAAAAGGCATCCAAAATGAAGAGGTCTTCAGAGTCTATTCCAAGAAAATTCGAGATATACATTTCGTTCGCCATAAAAATATCTTAAACATAAGGTATTTAAATCAAAATCGTTAAGAGCCGTTTTTGAGAAAAACAAAATTTTCGAAAAAAATGTTCCATGTAAAGGGTATTCTCTTTAAAATCTTCCTTGGAAAATACCAGTTAAATACCAAATTTCACATTTAACATTCGAACTATGCTGACCACAGACACACACGGACCTTTTTTCTAAAAAAGTTTAATTCAGGGATACCCAAAACATGTATTTCTGGTGGAATCTTGGTATCTATTTTTGCGTGGTATTACAATACCTTTTCTATACACTATAGTAAACCTGTAGAGAAGGCAAAAATTAGAACTTTATGAACTGCTGCTGGAGTTTTGAATAACTGCTAAACCATAAGATGGACAAAAGCTTACTACACATAAAATGTAGAGCACGTTAAAACTCGCAATTTATGTATATACATTTTTTTCGTGGAGTTGGTCGTTTTTGAGACATTCCTTGTTTTTGGTTTCTGCTATAAAAAACTTACACTTCTCATACAGGAATTTGTCAACTGCTGTTCATACAAACAAAGGAACTTCTGTGACATAGCAACCAGCTTTTGACTTTCACTTTAAACTATGGTACTCCCTTATTTCGCTTCTACTTACAAGGAAGCAAGTAATAAGACTATTTCTTATATTTTTTTCTGATTAGAATGAAGTAAATAGAAGCATAAGCTTTTTAATAATAATGTGTTGCAGAGATGTAGAGAAAGTCATGTAAATAGTACCCATCAGATTTTTTGTATTCAGGGAGTCTCAAAACATGTATTTCCGGTGAAATCTCGGTATGGAATTTCTGGGTGCAATGCAATACCTTCTCTATACACTATGTACATAGTTCGTATAGGGAAAGTCAAAAACTCTAAAGATAATTCTTAGCATTCAGTATCTTAGGTTGTTAATCTAACACTATATTTACAAACCCTGCATTCTTTCCTAAATAGCTTACGTTAAACAGAAGTATTTATATAACTTTCAAAAATATTAACTTTAATTGTTTTCTCACAGAAACCGTGTGTAGTTCAGGGGTTGGATAGGTAGAGTCAGACTGAAAAAATCAATATCATTAACATTCATGACACTGCCTATCCAATTGCTGCCCTACACACGGCTTCTGTGTGAAAATACGAGTAATTGCAATTGTTACAACTTTCCATAACAGTTGGCTATATAGTGAATCCTGGGACTTTAAGAACTTACAGCATTGTAAGTTGTCATTGGGGTTGCCATCTCAAAACAATTTGTGGTTTACCAGGAAACATGCCAGTCAATTGAGGAATTCAATGCTATGCCGGCATGTTCCATGGTAGCTCAGTGGAAGAGCAACCAGCTAGAAATCGAGAGATTCGTGGTGCAAATCCGGCTATGGTGGTGTATTTTTCAGTCTGACTCTACCTTTCAAAAATATTGTTAGATTATTAAATAATTTCCGAAAAAATATCCGGAAAATATATCTATTGCAGATCTTAATTGCTTATGTTTGTATAAGTTCACTGTTAAGTATATTTTCGTAACTCCAGTCATTGGAAAAGTGTTTTAATTATGTCTCAAGAGGCATACGTTTATTTTATTTTGAAAGGAAACATTTGTATACATGTCTAATTATGGAGACTTTTAACCAAGTACGTTACGATAGCTTCGATTGGAAAACTGCTTGGTTTTCATTTATCATTTTGAAATTGTTTGTCACAGACCTATGTGTAACTTGCAACAATTCGTAGGGTTTTCGTATTATTAAACAAGAACTCAATTAAGTTTGCTCGTGGAAGTTAGCTTATGCACACATTTCACTGTTTGCTCATATCTGCAGAGTATGCAGAATTGTGTTGAACACTTAACTCTCAGAACCAAACCCCTACGAGATAATTAACTAATAAGAAACAGCGCTAGTAGCAAGGGCGTTCATTATAATATTTGTTAAACTGAAAATTAAGGTTACGCTTGCAGTTCATTATAAATGTATAATTGTAACAAGCATATACACGTATATGTAGGCGTCCCTCAAAAATAAACATTTGGAAACATTCCAAATTTCCATTTTTAATTCTGCGAAGAGATTTTCCACCACATCCAAAGAAATACGTTGTTAAACTTTCTATAGTTCTATGTGTTAAATATATTAGCAGTGCTTTTGCAGCCATGAACAAACATGGAGGAAGCGTGAAGAAACAATTTAAAAAAAATCGTATGTGATTATTTCGGACTTTCTCCAAGTGTTCCAAGTATTAGCTTTCTTGTAAGCTGAAGAGCAAGAAGGGAATGACTAGGCTAAAATGATAGGAGTAAACAAAAGAGACGAAAGGGAGAGATTTACTTCCGTTTGAGAAATTTTTAAGTCGCTTAAAATTGGAACCAATAATTTGGAACATCTCGAAAACGGCTAACTCTTTGCAAAATGTAAATGATAAATTGTGTTTTAACGAAATTTTGTGTCGTAAAATTTTGTGCATCTCTTACGGTTTACCAATTATACAAAAGTTATAAAGTCATTCAGGATGAAGACGTTTTCATAGATAATTCCCAGAAAAATTAAGATATATGCTTCTTCTGGTATCACGTTATGTCACATATCTTAAATAAATGGAATTTTAATCAAAATCGTTACAGCTACTGTTGAGAAAATAAACTTTTTCAAAAAATGTTTCATATAAAGAGTAGTTGGGGGTAGCGGAATTTTCTTAAAATCTTCACAGCATCCTTCGAAGATAGTGAACTTAAACGTCAAGTTTGATACTTAATTGAATTTTCGCTATATTGCTCACACACACATCCAGAGAGACATACTTATGGAGTGTTTCTAGTAATGCAGTTTTGGATTCGGGAGTCTCAAATTGTGTATTTTCGTGAAGTGTCGGTATCAAATTTTAGGTGGAATACAATAATTTCTCTGTCCACTTGTGAATTATACATACGTGCTAGAGAAATAAAAGCTATATGTTTTTGAAGTCTGTAATAAAAATATTATATTTAGAAAAAGGTCCACGTATAATCTAAAGCAAAATAACGTGCAGTTTATATCTTTACATCATATTGTCAGAATCCCGTTATCAGTTTTGTTTCCCATCTACCCGGTTGTGCTTTGAACGTGATGAGCGGTGAAAGAAGTGTAGCTGGAAGCACGTTACCTGAGTGGCTGAAAGACACTCGCTAGATGAGTCCGTCTCCTACTGATTTGATATCAAAGTCTATAACGAACGAACAAATTCCAATTTCCGGGCCAGGAGCTGAAGAAATGGAATCGTAAGACAAAATTTACGTGCTGTGTTTGGATGGAATTGCCTCTCAGACATTGCCCTTATTAAACATATCATTTTCTTTAAAAACTCCCGATAATAAAATTATCTAATATAATTTTTATTCAGTAGTAATCATGGAAATGTAGACGCAGAATAAAAATGTTAGTGTCATAATCGGGATCAGAACCTAAACTTAAGCTGCCAGGTCAATGTTATCACGTTATAAAGTTTTCCATCTGACTTGAGTTTCCTTGTAAAAATCAAGCCATTCTCAACTTCTCTGGAAAAAGTAAAACCCCAATGTCACTTATATATATTTTCACGTTTATTATACCGTTCCAAATTACAAAAGAAAACAATCAATAGATTACCATTTATCCATGAATCTTAAACTGTCTTGGTACACATACGTCATTGCGAAAAAGGAATTTTATTGTCAATCGGCTCTCTTGTTAGAACAGGTGCAGCCAAGAATCAGGAAGTAGTTAATTTTACCTAAATTTTATCTATGCATATGTTAATGATCAGTGAAATGTCGGATGGTATCACCTTTAAAGTTTGCGACACACATGCATTCACACATGCTACCCTATACATTGAAACGTTTTCGTAGATTAGTTTTTAAACAATGGCTCAACGATAAGAAAATACTATATGCTCAAGATATTGTCACGAGAAGGTGCATATTTTAAACTTCATATAAATACCCTATGAAACTTTTTCACGATGAATTAATTTTGTGTTTGTGGAATTGGTAAAAGATCGCAAAAGGTTTATTACACAGCAGTGTGTATCTCTTATCACACAATTCAAATGAAATGAAATTCAATTTCAGAGATATTAGCTTTGCGAAGTCATTATTCTCATAATCATGCCAAGAGTGGAATTTCAAATCCAGCATAAAGCGACTTACTTTTTATATAGGTAGATATAAAATATATTGCATTCTACCCAAAATTGTACCGAGATTTCACTGGAAATACACGTTTTAGAGTCGCCTGATTCCAGAAAAAGCATTTTTCGAAAGAAATGTCCGTGTATGTATATGTCTTTATTCGTCCGTGAACACCACATCTGGAATCTGAAAATTTTAAGTAACAGCAAATATTCTGGAAACGGTTAATTCTACAAAAAATGTTTTTATAACGAGAATGCGCCTTTCCGTGGCAGCTTTTATTCCTTAATTTTAGCTCAGCTACATTAAATTCAGTAAGAATGAAGTACTTTGCAAACTATTCACAGGAGATTCAAGAGAGGATATTTTACTTATTGCAAAATCTCAGTCAATAAAAAGTAAATAAAAGACAATAAAAATTAACGAAACTATGTATTTTCATTACATATGAAAACTCCCAAATCAGCAAAGCTCACTTTAAAATGCTGATATAAATACACGTGTGGCATTAATGAACCAAATCTACATAATTACATAACACAAAGTACCATAAAAGTTAGTAAAAAATAAATTACTGTCATTTACTTGTCATTTTGTATACAGCATCAACACAAATAAGATCTTTCCTACACCAATGAAATTTAATGAAAAAGAAACTAATGTATAAAATAATAATAGTTCATTTTTAGTTTAATTCTAAGTTTCTGAAAATTAGACATTACTTTCTCTACACGTACTATGTACATAGAAGGTATTGCACTCCACCAAAAATTCGATACCGAGATTTCACCGAAAATGGTCCCCAATATCCAAAAGCAAGTATTTTCAGAAAATGGTCCGTGTGTGTGTGTGTGTGTGTGTGTGTGTGTGTGTGTGTGTGTGTGTGTGTGAACACGATAACAAAAACGAAAGGTCGGTAAAGTACCAAACTAGGTATTTAAGTTTAGTATATTCCAGGGATGCGACACGAAAATTTTGAGAAAAATCCCCCCACACCAAACTACCCTTTACATGGAACTTTTTTCGAAAATATCAATTTTCTCAAAAATGGCTCTAGCGATTTTGATTAAAATCTCGTATATTAAATATCTCCAAGATACTTATCTGCGAAATAAATGTATATATCTTGACTTTTCTGGGAATAGCCTCCGAAGACTACTTTATTCTGGATGAGTTTTACGCAATTTTACATAAGTGCTAAACCGTAAGGGATGGACAAAAACTTACCACAGTCATGTGAATGGAACGCATCAGATTTTATTATTTCTTTTGGTAATGCATTAGAGATTTTAATTAAGTAATGATTTAAGCTTTATGTTCCATAACTTATAGTTTCAGAATGGTTCAAGTACATTTTTAATTGCTGGCTTTTATAGTGTTGATGTATTTCTTTATTATATTCTATTATACAGTTATAGTGAATTTTTTTGTACGTAGGTTTAAATATGTAAACAGCGGAATTAAATGTAATCATTTCCCAAGTTTTTTCATAGGGAATTTTAGCGAAAGTTAAATAATGAACTGTTAATAAATTTATAATGATTCTAATCTGAAGTACTACAATGATGTGCCAAATAAATATGAGAATGTATTATAGAATAGTACAGAGATCCTAGGCAAGAGATTAGTAACAGTCTTTAAGCCAAAACAAATGCCTTTATATCGGAAATTATTTTACATATATTCTAAATGTGTATTTCCAATTTAAAATTTCCACCACAGTTCGTATTTGCATAAGAGTTATTGTTGGAGACTTAACTTATTGGCAGGTTTATGAAATAATATACGGGTTAGAAGTTGAATAAGTGCAAATACTGATATATCTAATAGAGAACAATGTATATAACCAATAATTGTATCTCATTAGGTCCGCTTATTAATAACATTGTCATAAATGATGCACCTATTTCAGGGTCGGATTGTTTTGAACTGTCCTTAATTATGCCTGTTGTGTTTACAAACATTAAACCACCTTTGGTCGGGCAAGGCAGAGAAAGACCAACCGTTTAATCTGTTACACAAACAACCGAGAAATTATAAAATAGCGAAAAAAAAACTTCAAATTCTGAATCATCATTTCGTCCTCAAACACTGATACTGATATTTGCATGTGTTCACTTCCCATCCTGTATACTTTTATATCATGTTTATAATTTGTCTTGTGCTAACCATTCAGATAAAATATTTATATCGGCATTCACATTCTGTGTAACTCCATGTGAAGAATTGTTTTTTGTGTTGTAATTTTCGGTAAATACACAATTTATATGGATATTTTATTGATCCCGGATACCTTTAAAAGCTTTTTGCTTTCTCTATACGTACTATGTACATAGTGTGTAGAGAATGTATTGTATTGCCCCAAAAATTCGATATTCTATATCGAGATTTTACCATGAATATATATTCCGAGCCCTACTAAAAAAAGTCATTCTTAGAGAAATGTTCATGTGTGTGAGGGGTACAGCATAGCTCAAAAATGAAAAGTCCGTTAAATACAAAGCTTGTTATTTAAGTTCAGGATATTCCATGGAAGTAGCACGAAGATTTTCAAGAAAATCTCCCACCCCCAACTACCCCTTAATGGATACATTTTTGAAAATTTATCAAAATTGCTCTTAAGATTTTGATTAAAATGTCGTTAATTAAAGATATTTTCATGACAAATAAAATTTATATATTGAATTTTCTGGGGATAGCCTCTGAAGACATCTTTATTCTGGATGAACTTTGCGGAATGTTGCATAAATGTGAACCGTAAGATTTAGACAAAAACTTACTTTAGAAAATATATAGATTCTCAAAACGCACACTTTATATTATATACATTTTTCTTGGATTTGATCGTTTTTTTTTCTGTTTTTTTTAAATATTCCTTGTTATTGGTTTCAGCTATAAAATACTTAATAGTTCTCTTATAGAAATTTGTCAAATCCTGTCCATACAAACAAAGCAACTTCAATCGCGTAACAACCAGCTTTTGACTATCATTTTAATCCATAGTACTCCCTTATTTACCTTTCACTTACATGGAAGAAAGTAATAAGATGATTTCTGCTAATTTTTTCTCGATTAGTATGAATTAAACAGAAGAATAAGCTGTTTAACAATAATTTGTTGTAGAGATGTGGAGATAGTAATATGAATAAAACACACAAGATCTTTTCATGAAATATTGATATAAATTGTTTAGTACAATTCTATGCATTAAGTATCTAAGTGGTAGAGAAAGCAAAAGCCATCGATTAATCAGGAATACCTGGCCAACCTTTTCAGGTATGTCTGCAGAAGTGTAATATTTACATCATTTGAAGCAAGAAATTCAGAACTGATTTGTATATCGGAAAGGAATTTAAAGGATATTTTCCTTCCTTTTGATCTGTGCAGGTTGTGGTGACCTAACTTGCTAGTCAGTATTCATTGGCGTTTCACAAAGAGAATTTAAATTATATGAACAGGGAACGTACATTCATGGAGGTTGGTAACAGTGTTCTAGGAATTATTAACTCTGTGCAGAGCTCTAGTCCTATCATATCTATTCAAAGAGTAGCTTTGATAAGGAAAATTTTATTCCCAAGAAGCACTTTAAGATCGTTAACAATTGTGCTCGCATATTTCCAGTTGAACCACGTACTACCTGCAATAAATTAATCTAACAGGCTCCTGATTAAGAGCGGCTGTTTGATAAATTCCAAACGCTGAGTGATGTACGAGTTTTCATGCTTTCTTTTGTCACCCCGATGACTTATTTTCAAACCAAATCTAGACTGCATATACTATCTACTTTAAAACTGTTGTACAGCACAGTCATACATAACCTTTTCACCTTTAGGTCTTTTGCTAAAGACATGAACGCTTTTCCTCACATCATAATCCTTGAAAAGAGTTACTCAGTGTGAGACTGGTCGTCACATTTTGCTTCTGTTCTACAGAAGAACAGAAGTTTGTTCTGAAAATCTCGCCAAGTGGAAAGTTTATCGTTAAGGATATTAACCTATATGGCTCAAAAATGTAGAAATGGTACAGACAACGTTCCGCTTCTTTGTAAGAGACAAACGTTTAACAAACCAAGTGTCTGTGTTGGTTTTGACTGTAACAGAGTATTTTGGTTACATGTTTCTGCAAAGCTTTTCTCCGTAATTTTTGTTGCTTTCTTCCTTGCCTTAAATTTTCTCTAGCCCATATATAAAATGTACATAGTGGACAAAAAGATATTGGATTCCACCCAAAAATTGGCACCGCGGTTTCATCTAAAATACATGTGTTGAGAACCAATGAACCCGCAAAAAGCAATTTTATAACCATTTCTGTGCGAGTATCATTGCTCAAAAGCGAAAATTGGGTTAAATACTAAGCTTGGTATTTAAGTTCAGTATCTTTTAAGGATCCGACACGAAGATTTTCATTAAAATCCTTTACCCCAAACTACCCTTTACATGGAACATTTTTCGAACATATTTATCTTGTCAAAAATGGCTAACGATATCTGTTAGTGATATTTTCATAACAAACGAAATGTATATTTTAAATTTACTGGGAATAGCTTCTGAAGACCTCTTTATTCTTGATGACCTTTGTATAACATTTGCATAACTGGTAAACCCAAAGAGATACACAAAATATATAGATCTCATTTAAACGCACAATTTAGGTCACAGTTTTTATGTAGACCTGAGCTTTCGAGATATTCAGAGTTATTGGTTTTCATTTTAAGTCATTTCAAGCTGTCTCAAACAGGATGACGCATTTCTTATCGTCTCTTGTTTATTCCTATTAAGCAAAGACATTCTAATTTCAATGATTTCATTTAAATTTAGTATAGTTTATTCTCTTGTTTCTCGTCTAACTTTTAAGTATTATCAACTTGAAACCTATAATGACAATTTTAGACTCTGCCAAAAACTGTAAATGACAAATGTGTGTTTTGATAACATACACATGTGTGTGTTATTAAAGCCAGTCATGCAAAAGTCATTTAGGAAACACATTTGTCATATAAATATATTTAATATGCGGTATTTTAATAAAAATGGTGAGGTTGGGGGATTTTTCTGGAAATCTTCATGTCACACCCTTAGAAGATACCAAACTTAAAATGCAAGTTTTTGCCTTCGAGTTATGCCATCCACAGATATACACATCGGAGCACAGAGCTTCTTATAATTTATTTTATTTAGAGACCCTTAAAACATGCATTTCAGGTAAAATCTCGGAATTTTCTCTATCCTCTATTTGAATTATATATGCGTGCTAGAGAGTGTAAAAATAGGATTTCAAGAAGTTCGAAAGGTTTAAAGCTCACTTTGTTTAAAATGGCAGTAAATTAATTTTGGACATCCATAAAATCTAACACTGTATAAACATATCAATCAGACATTTATGATCCCAAAAGCATTCCTTTAACTGTTGAAAATATTAAGGTACTTATAAAGAAATAAGTTAGGAAGGTAGCCTATAGGATTATGTTAAGCAAAGAGTTTTAATAATGGCTCCGCTTGCTTTGTTGGAGGTTAGTTATTCTTCAAGGCGGTGTAATCTGCATACAAATGGTTGGACATAAAGCTTTCAAGTGTTGAATTTACATTCCAAAAACAAGAGGTACTAAACTTATCGAGTTCAGGAAAATAGCGAGTTTAACTGTTTTCTTACTTCATTTTGTCTTCCATATTTTGCGGGAAGGGAGAAACAAAAACCATAAATAACGAATATTTTATGCTTCAGTAGCAATACGATTAAAGGAATACCGCATCGATAAGTTACTTCTCTGAAATAGCAAAAAGTGTCTATATCCCCTTAAAGCAGTAATTTAAAAATCAACTATATACACATTCTTTCAAACTACTAACCACATGTTCCTTACAGCTCAAATATTTTATATTTGTCAAGTAAATGTTCTTACCAGTATATTTTCTTTTAAAATACTTTACAAATGTCCTTACTAACACTTTGCTCTAATAACTTATTGAATCCACAAAAAGCAATTTTATAACCATTTCCGTGTGAGCATCATTGCTCAAAAACGACAATTGTGTTAAAAACTAAACTTGGTATTTATGTTCAGTATCTTTTAAGTATCCGACACGAAGATTTTCATTAAAATCCTTTACCCCAAACTACCCCTCACATGGAACATTTTTCGAAAACGTTTATCTTGTGAAAAATGGCTCTAACGATGTGTGTTAGAGATATTTTCATAATAAACGAAATGTATATCTCAAATTTACTGCGAATAGCTTCTGAAAACCTCTTTATTCTTGATGAATGGATTTTATTTTCTCTACACGTACTACGTGCATAGATATAGAGAAGGTATTGTAATGCACCCAGAAATTCTATACCTAGAGATTTCTACGGAAATATATGTTTCGAGATCCCCTGAATTAAAAAAGCATTTTTAGAAAAATGTATGTGTGTACGTGTGTCTGTACGTGTGTGTGTGTGTGTGTGTGTGTGTGTGTGTGTGGGGGGGGGCAGCAGCTCAAAAACGAGAAAACCGTTGAATGCCAAACTTGGATGCTACACGAAGATTTTCAAGAAAATACCCTCTCCAAACTACCCTTTATATGGAACTTCTTTTCGAAAACTTGGATTTTCTCAAAAATGGCTAACGATTTTGATTAAAATATCGTATATTCAAAATATTTACCTGACAATATTTATATCTTGAATTTTCTGGGAATAGCCTCTGGCGACTTACTTTATTCTGGTTGAATTTTACGAAATATTGCATAACAGTTAAACCGTAAGATGTACAAAAATGTAGAGCAGGTTAAAACACACAATTTATGTTAAATACATTTTTTTCATGGAGTTGATCGTTTGAGATATTCCTTGCTTTTGGTTTTAGCTTTGAAAAACTTACACTTTTCTCATACAGGAATTTGTCAACTCCTGTCCATACAAACAAAGGAACTTCAGTCACTTAGCAAGCAGTTTTTGACTATCACTTCAACCTAAGGTACTCTCTTATTTCGCTTTTACTTACAAGGAAGAAAGTAATACTATTTCTGTTATTTTTTCTAGATTAGCATGAAGTAAATAGAAGCATAAGTTTTTTAATAATAATTTGTTTCAGAAATATAGAGAAAGGCATGTGAATGGAACACACAAGTTGTTTCTCTATTCTGTTCATTTTAAGAGTTTAAGTATTAGAAGGATTATGTTACAAGTTTAAGTCTGCTGCAAATTGGTCTGGGTGTCTTTGATGATCGGACCAGACAGATGGTTTTTAAGTTTTCTTATAAGCGACAGTCTCGTGTCAATAGATGCGGCACAAAATCCGGTCACCAGCAGCTCTAACATCCTTGCAATTGATATTTAATATTTTTTCTTCCAAGTATTGCTAACAGTTGTGATTAGAATACTTAGTTCAAATACAACGATTAAGGCGTCTATTACACTATCACATTTTTGTGTCAGATTATGCGATCATATCTAAAGCTGTTGAATGCATGGCTTTGTGAAATATTTGATCATATTTTATCACAGTTTTAAAAAAGAATACCCAACAACCGCCAGGATGTTCTGTAGTAATGATTTTTATATTTCTGTTGAAAACATGGGATATATTATAGGATATTTATGAATATTTTACTATAATACTTTAAATTGCATTCAGGTACAACATTTTCTATAATCCAGATGAAACTAAACCATAAATACAATTTCTTAAAGAATGTTAATATTGCATTTATGAGCATTTATAACAAAGACAGCAATAACACAGTAATTAATGGTTGTAATAATAACTTTCATTGTTTTCTCCCAAATATTGGCTTTCCAATGCCTTTCGTTTATTGCTCACATCATTGGCAATATATTCTTCACTAGCTATAGTATAATCCGGGCTTGTGGGCCGTGGTCTACAGGGGTCCTCATTTCTTCCCAGACGTTTCGTCTGCGACTACGGTAGACGAGGTACTCTACACAGTCGCAGTTGAAACGTCTAGTGGAGTACTTCGACCTCGCCGCTGCCACCGAAGATGTCCGTCGTAGTTGCAAACGAAACGTCTGGGAAGAAGGAGCAGCCCAGTAGACCACGTCCCACAGACCCGGAATTGACACCGGCCGTGAATGCCTAAAAACTTTGATGAATATAATCTTTACTTCACTAATGACTTCTGATATGTCTTATATACACATTTGCGAGCTTTTGTTTCTGTATTTATAATCTATTGTATTTTAATTAGGTGTATAACATTTCCTGTGATTAATAATAGGAAATGAACAGTTTCGTTGCAGCCACTGACCATGTATATCCGTCTTTTATTTTATTTTGTAATCAAAAGAAGCGATCAAGGGTGATTATGGTTAAAACTCATCAAGAAGTATGCCACAGGTACACCCGTGGACAAAAAGTAAGTCATCCCTAGATTCCACGGGACGATAGTAGAGCTTCGTGTACCTCTGTAAAAGTCGTGGTCACAATGGACACGAAAAAATTGTACAATGCTCTGTGACTGACAGCGAAATGCTTAACTTATGAGTACTGAAAACAGGCCCCAAAATAACGTTCAGGTGGCCCGGAGATTAAGCAGGCCTTGATTCCGCTCATAAGTTCCTAGTTTCAAATCTTGCACTGCTCATCTTTTTTATATTTCTTACTTTTATGACTGGATATGCAGAATATGATATTGCTTTGATATAATTTTGGTATTTGAAGTTATGGGGCTATCTAGGCACACAAAAGCGTAATTCTTCTAATACTCGTGTTAATAACTAAAACACATATGTAAATAAACTATTATCTTCTAAAACGCAAAAAATAAACATAATATCGGGTTTATGAACCCTCGGGGCATAGACAAAATTAAAAGCTTGCATTAACGTGGATGAGAAGCTACAATATTCCAAGCTTCTTGAATTTATGCCTATAAGCCATCATGTCCGTCTATCAGTGAAGCATTGAAAGAGAAATGTTTGTGCCTGGTGCGTTTGTGTACCATTCTGCGCACTACATGTTTTCCTGTGCAGTATATTGCTGTTCGGTAGAATAAATCCTTAAAGAAGTGTCATAACCACTATTATTAACTGTACCGACCTTCGGTTATTAAATACGTATGTCTAAAATAAATAGCAGCTATATGTTGTTTCATCATTAAAACAAAGGGGGGGGGGGAAACTTTTGCTACATGCGAGAAGCGAACCTTGCCAGAGGAGTAACCTACGTTTTGCCATAGCGCTACAGTGAACACACAGGTTTAGTACAATACAAACCGTATCATGTTTTGCGTCGTTAATATTTTTAGTTAATATTGATAGTTTGTTGCTGAAGAAGCTTAAGTTATGTATCTGATTATGATTATTGATCACACAGGTTAGTAATATTAAGATTTGAAGCTTGTGATAACTTGTTGCGGCCGTTATACAACTGTATAGCGGATGCGACTTTGCAGATTCAAGTTCAGTTTTAGATTTGGCTCTACCATTGGGCGATTCACCAACGTGGCTAACCATGCGCAAGCAGACAGAACCAACGGAAGATTGTGAATTTTGCATTGAAAAGCACAATAGACTTTTATAAAGTCCATTTTTAACCCTTATTACGGTTCAGTTCATTTACATACACCTAACCTAACGTTTTCTAACCTCGACGAAATCTCGAAACCTGTCGTTCACCCGTCACAGCCATATTGTCTCCGTTACCAATAGGAAAGAGACTTAGTCTAAAACTGAACTAGAATCTGCAATCTCGCACCGTGGATGGTGTACAAGGTGCTGTGCGTGAGGGACTAGACGAATGTGCGCGATCTAGACACGACTCTTTATTTATTTTTTTTTTTGACGATTGGTGTGCATGTGATCAAAGATACTGTATTACACTGTAAAATGTTGTATCATATAAATATGATCCCATTTCTGTGATATGTAATGTAGGCGTAATGCACAGTGAGGAATATTAATCAAATATATAGGATCTTTCAAAACTTACCGCAAAATTTAAACCAATATAAATATTATAATATTTGCATTAGGATGAACACAAAGGAAACCACATGCTGGTCAAGCAATGGGGTTTGATTTTCCTTTTTTGTTTCTTAAGTTCACTGTTACTACGGGTACACATTTTTTTTAATAAAAAACTATTCATTTTGTTTATACTGATATAAGCATTGTTAGGATACAGAAGATCATGGCTCAGTCACTACATTATAGAATGCAGCTGATTTAATGTTATTATGAAAGCAAGGAGTTTTTCTCACAGCTGAGAAAATTTTGAACTCTTAACAATTTCAGAGCAGGCCCGTGTTCCATTCGTAAAGTTCCAAAATAGTGGCCGCCGCAATCTCCAGATTCAATCCTATGGACTTTTGGTTGTGAGGTCACATTAATGATCGTTTTTTCAGACATATCGAACAAACTATAGCAACTGAAAGATATGATTTCACAGGAAACTGCTAATATTCAAATAAACCATCTGAAAAATACTGCGCCTGAGTCGCAGAATGAATGGTGTTCATTGAAAAGAGAACGCAGGACATCTTTGCAATATTATATAAACCCCATTGTTTGCACAGTAAGCGACTTTTTTTTTTTTTTTTTTTTTTTTTACCTCATAATATCTATAGCGTTTATAATTTTAAGCGACTTTTCAAAGACCCTATACATTTTATAGTTCCTAGTATGCTATCAAAATGACTGCTGCCTCTGAAATCTAAAGAAAACAAAAGGAAATCGCTACTACTTCAGCAGCCATCTACCAGGTCTGTTACGAGCACATGAAGACTATTTTCTTTCGTCTCTTTTTGGATGGCTATTAGATTTCTTTCCCTTATGAATTTACGTCCTTTGGGAATACGTTCTGAGCCCCACATGGTGCAGGTTTCCAGCTTTTTCTGATAATTGCTAGGACTGGTTGCATCTTAGTTCCTGTAAAACAAATTCGTTGTTCTTTAGACCCTCATTTATGTAGTATAACCAGCAGTGTTTCACAGAAGTTATTCTGCTTCTCTTTTCTTTAGGTTCCAAGCCTCACTGCCATAGCACAGTACAGGTCTTTCCAAGGCTTTGCACAGGCTTAGTTGAATTTTTTTGTAATAAATCTGGTTTTGAATACAATAGTAATTAATCCCGCTGTTTTACTAAATGTTAATACTTTGTGATTTATATTAATTTTAGCAACAAATAACGCTCTATATCCAAAGTAGGCACATTTTCTCTTTCTAAAGATTCCCGCACATAAACCGGAATCTAACAACGCGAATGCCCATTTTCACGAAGCCGTTACCCCAAATTACCATAACCGCAAATATTAGCTTTTCGAAATTTAAATCTTTGAAAGAATAGTCATATTCACGAGTGAAATAAAACTTAATATTTTTGTCCAGTATGTTACGGGTTTAGTAGAAAGAGATCATAGTGAGAAACTAACCAAATGTTTACAAATGGGTAGGAGAGAAGGAAGGTATACGAGGTGCCAGGTAGTTATAAGTAGTAGAGTGTTTAAAATGTTTACCTTCTCTAGCAGCATGTACAATGTGCATAGCAGGTATATAGGTATTGTATTCAAGCCAAAAATTCAATACATAAATATGTTTGAGAACTCCTGAATCTAAAAATGTTTTTTTAGAAAAAGGTGGTTGTGTGTGTGTGTGTGTGTGTGTGTGCATGTGTGGACATTACTCAAAAACGAAATGTCCGTTTAACACCAAACTTGGTACTTAAGCTTTTTATTTCCAATGGATGGAACACGAACATTTTAAGACAGTACATCCCAAACTACTTTTTATATGGAAACTTTACGAAATTGATTTTATCAAAAAGCGCTTTAACGATTTTTTTTAATATACTGAATGTTAAATATATTTATATGAAAAATAAAATGTATATGTTGAATTTCCTGAGAACAGCTTTTATTCATTCTAAATGACTTTTGCATACTGGTAAACCGTAAGAGATAAGACAAACTTACGTGGGTTTATCAGAACAGATAATTTAAGTCCTTTAAATTTCTGTTGCACTGGTTTCAATTTTAAAATAATTATACTTTTCTTTACAAGAAGTTTTTTTAAAAACAGGTAGGGTCCCATAAGGGCGCCAGAAAACGCCATTGGGTATTGTTTAGAACATGCTTACCAGATGCTAAAGTAAATAAAGTAAGTACCAATAAGCAAGTACTTTAGGATAGGAACTATAATAAATATTAAGATGGATTGGTTGGATAATTCGAAGGAGTTATAACGCAGCATTTACTAATCGTCATTCAGAGCAGGTTAGACCACTAGCCTCTCGCCTAGATGACACGGATTCGATCCCAAGCGACCGCATGTGGGATTTGTAGTGCACAAAGCGGTGCAGGAGTGAGTTTTCTCCGGGTTCTCCGGTTTCTGGCACCACCGCATTCCACCATTGCTCTACCTTTAAACTATGTATAATCAGTGTCATCATCTGCGATGCCATATGTAGTAAAAGCGGGGATTAAACAATATTAAATAAAATCATTCAAAGCAGAGACTTTGGGCAAAGATTTGAGGAAATGGATTAGCAGTGAAGTGCATTCGGGATAATTGCCATTGGGGTAGGTTATTTTGGAGAAAGGTATTCGGAGAAACGATATCGCTGTATACTGTAATAGGTTTTATACACAACTAAAATACCCGCATTTATCTAATGACGCTTATTTACTATATTGATGTGCTATTTTATGAAGATTTTACATAAATCATTGTAAATGATCTCTATTACCAAGTAATATTATATAACCTATAACATTTCTATATGTACAATGTTCTGCTATTCAAAGTTAAATATCCACGAGGAAGATGTTTCCAATGTTTAATTATGTATTTGATGTAGATTATGAAGAGCAATAAAGAAAGTCCATATCCTTATCTTACTACTTTGTTTATATTTACCAATTGGGATCAACAGAAAGTGCTGCTTTCCTAGGTACATTGCATCCTTACCTGAAACAAAAAAAAACTATATATACTATTACTATTAAATTATAATATTAATTGTTAAACTGAAATAGAAGTATTCCTGTAGATAATACATGTTGAATGATTAGCTGTGAAAGTTAATTTTCTGCAATTATTTCTAATTCGATGTTTCTCTCTACACTAAAGGATGTTAGATTTGTTGCCATATTGGACTACTTTTTCAATCAGTGTCTTCATCGAGAAACATCAATCATGCTATGATCCCCCTGTACTTTAGGAAAATTTTTTTTTTCATATAATAATGTTTATAATATTTGTATAATTTGTTTACTTTATCTGCATACAGCTTCTATCATCAACTTGGCAAATTAACTGCTTTAGGGTTTTTACATACTTTCCTATCTTTCTTGTAAATGGGTTCTTACACAGATTGAAACTGTGCATTTGAATCTTTAAAGCTCTTCATACTTTTACTTTCTCTACTCCACATATGAAGTAAAGTATTACAATCCATTGTTTTCTATGGGGACACACATTTAGAGTCCCTGGATCCAAATATCAGTTAAAAGAGTGTGTGCGTGGGGAGGCAGTGTGCTCGCGCCTGTATATTTAACATACTAAAAATGAAAGACTTAATACCAAAATTGGTATTCAAGTTCAGCATCTTTCAAGGTATGACAGGAAGATTTTAGAGAAAAAATCACGTCCACATAGACAATTCAGTGTTTTCTATTGTTATGTTACCAATATTTTCTTTCCCCCCCCCCCCGAGAGTTTGAGAGTCATGCCAAGACCACCGTTTGTTACGCGTACCAAATTACCTGCACCCCACATTTCCGAAATGCCTTTGCACACCAAACAAGCGCTCCACCCAGTGGTGGAACACTATCGTACGCAATTGCCGGATGCTTTCTGCAATAATTGATCGAACTTGCAGGGAAGACTGGGCCTTTTCATATTTGTAGCATACAAAGATTCTACAATAGATTGTACGTACAGCAATAAAATATAACATTTTAATTTTAAACAACATAAATAACTTAAAATTATCATATAAAACTAGACCTGAAAATAATTATGAGCTAAAAATACATATGGAAATGAATTTGGAAATATGTAGTCACAAAGGCAATTATTTTAAGAATAAATTAGTTTTCTCATCGTAAACTGATTTTTCAATATAAGTGGGTGATACTTTAGTAATTTAGGGTCGCTGCTTTAACGAATGAATGTTGTAAGAAGTACAGGATAATTTCAATTTAAAACGTTTATCGATACCTAATAAAGAACAAAGCATTGTTTGCCCTTTATTGCGTAACTTACAGTTCAACAAATAATACTTTCTAGCTTTTTCAGATTAAGAATCGCAATGGCTACACCACTGCTCAGATAGAGAAGTAACTATTATTTCACAGTCCTCCTTTCCAGACTGTAGCCATGTTCCCCTATTCCCATGTTAAGAGAACAGGACTTCAAAACTGTCATTTACTGATAAGTCTACGGCATTCCACTTTACGTGCAACGAAATGTGTGACAAAACTATTCCTGAAAATATATTTCGATTAATGTTTAGCATGCAGAATAATAAGTTTTTGCGAGAAAGATGCAAGAATTTGCATCAAATTTACATCCTCTCTACCATATATAGTAAGTAGCGGAAGTATTTAATTCCACCCAAAATTCAGTATCGATTTCACCGGAAATGTGTTTTGAAGCCCCCTGGAAAAAGCATTTTTAAAAAAAAGGTCTGCACGCGGAGCATCTGAAATGGAGATGGAGATGGAGAGATCACGTCGCCAGAATGCATGACGTGGGACTCAAGAATAGGACTGAGAACGCCGATACAGAAGACAAAGTCCAAAAGACAGCTGGACAAGGCAAGTTCAGGATAAACTCACCCAAAAAGTCCGCAAGTTCCTTGTATGTAGCTTTAAGTAATGGTGTTAGTGTTAATAATGAAGTGTTAAAATAAAACAAAAACAATTCAACACAATTTCTGAGAATGAAGCTTAAGAAGTTTGGAATGGGTTTTACTGTAGTTTGCAATCTAGTGCTTAAGCGTGTAAGTCGTAATAAGTCAATCTATTAGGCACGAGACGTTGTAAGATATGCTAGCTTACTGGACTTTCAGCAGCAACTACATCAGCAGGGAGACTTTGCAATTGAGAGATGTGTTAGCTTTATTAGTTTATTTATTTTACTGTATGTGTATGTTTATGTGTGTGTCTTACCGTAAACAGCATAACTCAAAAATAAAAAATTAAATACCAAACTTGATACTTAAGTTCTACATCCTCCAAAGATGCAACACGAGTTTCAAATAAATCCTTCACTCCAAATTACCATTACATGCGACATTTTTTAAAAACTATTTTCTCAAAAATGCTACTTCCATGACAAATGAAATATATATTTTAATTTTTCTGAAACTTGCCTCTGGCGACCTCTTAATTCTAGACGAATTTTTCACAACTGAACAGATGTAAATTTCGTTAAAGCAAACAATTTTCTTTTTGTGGAGCTAATCTTTTACAAGATATCCTTGTTATTAGTTTAAATTTTCCAATATTTATACTTTTCGCAAATGGAAAGACGATTTTTTTTTTAATTTTTTGTTTCATCTTGACCGTTTAAGGAGAACGAACTTCAAATTAAAAACAAAGCAAACAGGTCTTAAAATATTTGACTGTAGTGTGGCTTTATTCCTATTGAATCTACAAAGAAATGTACAATAAAACAATTTCTTGTAATTTATGTCTCGTTTAGGATAAATTACAAAAAAAAACATGTTTTTGTTGAAAAAGTAGAGAAAATCGCCTCAGTATTTTAGTTTTGTTCTCTTAAGAGCACTTTAATCACATACCATATACAGCAGAATGGATCTGTTAAATGTTTGTGTTATGTGTCTCCATTTTTCATTGTTGGTTGTTGCTGCGTTTGGTTGCCGCTGCCTCCTACGTAAACTATGCGGTGGTTTTGAGATCTAACTTCAGTACTTCTCCGCGCTCGCTTTGAAGCTGACGTTCATGGAGAGGGAATTAGAGAGAATTCTATCGCTCGATATCCGCAGGCAAGGAAATTACATTAAAGTTCGTCCGCTGTCACTGGCATGCTTAAATCTGGTGGCTACATCAAAGAATGGGACATCAACCAAGATGTGAAACGACGCTGATTTCGTTTTTTCGCCTCCAGTTCTTTCGCCACTCAGAATGCGCTTCTAATTAGGATGAACCATAAATAGTCCTTCCTCTGTAGAACTAACGAAATACTTCCGTTAAGATTGCTCTTTACTTGTACAGAGGACATTACTCATTACCAAATATACTTACGTTGCGTAAACGCGTAAAAAATAAATTTAAAGAATTTTCTCTAGCCCATACGCACAAGATACAAAGTGTATAGTGAAGGTATTGTATTCCATACTTTATTCCACTCAAAAATTCAAATCTGGGATTTCTCTGGAAATGTTTTCAGACCCTCTGAATACGGAAAAGATGTTTTTAGAAAAAGGTTTGTGCGCGTTTGGAGTGTGTGTGGATAGCATAGCTCAAAAACGAAAAGTCGGTTAAGTACTATACTGGTATTTAAGTTCTGTATCTTCCAAGGATACGATACGAACATTTTCGGGAAAATCTTGCAACCCAACGGCATGGAACATTTTTTGAAAACTTTGATTTCCTAAAAAGTGGCTAAAATGTTGATTAAAATGTCATACATTAAAGATATTCACATTACAAAGAAACTTAATTTTGAATGTTCTGCAAATAACCTCTGAATAGCTGTTTAGTCTGGTTGAATTTTGCATAAAGTTTAAGCCGTAACAGATGATATAAAACTCGCAACACAAAAACTTTAGATCTGATTAAAGCACACATTTACGTAATATGCGTTTTTCTTGTAGAGTTGACCGTTTCATAGATATTCATTGTTATTCCTTCAAATTTTAAACTAATTAACTTTTCATAAACGGTACCATGCAAAGTGAACCGAACCTTAGATGTTCTACGTAGCGAAGAGATTTAAATGATTTGGGTATGGCTTTAGCCTAATGAATTCCCTATTTCCCTCTGCTACAAGGAAGCAAATAATATGATTGATATATTCTGGTAATGTTTATCCAGATTAGGATGGCGCACATAAACGAACAATCTTTTGTAAGAAAAATTGGTTTGTGAAACAGCTAGAGGAAGTTATGTGAATGGAACATCAGATATATATGTCTGTCTTCAAGAGCCATTTTATGGAGGAAAGCTGGGAAAGTCATACTTAGAAATCAAGAGGAGGATTGCAATAGTTAATCCCTTCTTAAAATATAGATAAAAAAGATGTGTTCCATTCCTTATCTTGCAAATAATCTATTCTTAAAAACATTATTCCTTTATTTACATCATGCTTAATAAGATAAACATTACCAGACATGGTCATATTACTTGGTTCCTTATAGTTACACAGAAAATAAAGAAATACAGCACACTAAATGATGGTTGCTATGCGATATTAAATTCGGCTCTTATTCCATAGCCAGGAATAATACAAAAGAGAGATGAAAGCACTTCCCGTTCGAGAAAAGTTGAATTATCTTAAATTTTCAACCAATAACAGGCAATATCTCAGAAATTGTGTAAAATAAAACTGTACATGAATTTTTTGTTGTACTGTAAGTACATTTAAAGATCTACGAGATCTACATTTGTTGTGTAGTACGATTTTGTTTATCTCGTACGGTTTACCAGTTATGCAATACTCTTTTATAATGAACACTTCAGGGGCTCTACCCACCAAATATATATTCTGTTAATAATATTATTAGTATACCGCAATTTACTCAAAATCGTCAAGAGCCATTTGCGGAAACGAAGGTTACGAAAAATGTTACATGTAGTTTGGAGTGGGGAATTTTCCTAAAAACATTTTTGTCGTATCCTTGGAAGATATTGAACTGAAATACAAAATTAGCACTTTTTTTTTTTGAGTTATACTGTCCAGTTTCTCTCACTCTCACACATACATTTTTTGAAAAAGTTTAATTCAGGTATCCACAAAACTTGTATTTCTGGCGAAATCTCGGACGAAATTTTAGCTGAAATACTGCTAAATACGTGCTAAAGAAAGTATAAATTCATATATGTTTGGCTCTCATAACTATTTAATCTTGTACAAAATATTCTTACAGGTCCTATACTATCTAGTTCAAATCAACCAAAATAAATATTTGCTGAAATAGTCGTATTGCGCATTATTTATTTGTAGGCTCAAGGATATTCCTTGAATGCAGTAACTTTAAACGACAGTTAAATCTTAACTGGTGTTAAGAAATGGCCATGAAAACTCATTCCCTTTTCAGGGTGAGATTAAAAAAAAATAAATAAAAAACCGAATAATTGCTTCCAATTTGAGGAAAGTACAAAAATATTCAAATCAATAACAGGAATGTCTCGGAATTGATTACCTGAACAAAAACTATAAATTTTTATTTAGTAAGATTTTGTCAATGTCTTACAGTTTAGCAACTACACAAATACTTTCAGAATAAAAAGGACATTGGAGACTAATCCCAGAAAATGTAAGATATAGATCTCATTTACCATGAAAATATCTTCGACACAAATTTTAATCAAAATCGAGAAAATGCGTTTTCGAAAACCTTTTCATCTATATGTTGATTTAGGTTTGAAGTTCTTTTTCAGTAAAGATATTGCTTTGTTGTCTTTTGCAAACGTAGTCCACAACAAAGGGGATTTCAGAGGATTCCCAAATAATTAAACATGTATTTTTATTTTTTTTTTTTTGTATCTTTAATAAGTTTAATCAAAATCTTTAATAAGACTGTGTTTCGAAAATTTTTGAAAACTCTTCCCGTTAAAGGTGGATATTGGTGGGGGATTTTCCTAAAAATTATTGTATAGTAAGCTTTTGTGTCTTTAAAGTTTATCAGTTATGCAAAATTCAGAAAAATTCATCCCGAATAAACAGGAACTTCAGAGGCTTCCCAGAAAATTCAAGATATACATTTTATTTGTCATGAAAATATCTTAAATATACTGAACTTAAATACCAAGTTTGGTATTTAACAGAAACAGAATTTCAGTTTTTGACCTATGCTGCTCAAAGAAACACTCAGAAATTTGTTCTAAAAGTGCCTTTTTTTGAATTTAGCGAGTCCCAAAGCATATTTCCGGTGAAATCTTGGTATTGAATTTTTGGGTGCAATACAATACCTTGTTTAAACACTATGTACATAGCATACATGTAGAGAAAGTACCTATGTGCATGTTTCGTTCAAATCGCTGTAGTTTTCTCTAACCTGTTGCCTTTGCACGTGCCACATTTCCAGAGCAACGGATGCAATTCTCGGCTGCTCCGCGACCTTTAGCAGAAATATCATAAAAGAGAGGATGGACTTGGAGCTTTGAGAAAGGTCAACGTGTTCTGTACTCCTGAGAAATTATTTTCGAAGGCCTAAACATGATAGAGGAAATTTTCATATTCTTCAGATAGTACATACTTTTATGGTGTATATACTCAAGAAAATCAACAAACAATATATATTTGTTCCATTTTCCATCTGCATTTGTGCATCTTCTCCATTTGTGGTGGACAAAGCGGCATAGGGGCGGATTTTCTCCAGGTTCTCCGATTTCCCCGACCATCATATTCCAACGGTGCTCCATCTTCACTCCATGCATCATCAGTGTCATCGCCTGCGGTGCCTATGTAGTAAAAGAGGGTGTTAAACACTATCCAAAAAAATCTGATGTTTTCCATTTAGAGGATTTTTTCTACATCTGTGCAACAAATTATTTCTTCCATTTCTTTCTTGCTAATCGAAGAAAATTGGCAGAAATGGTATTTTATTTTCTTCCTTGTAATTAAAAGGAAATAAGAATACATAGGCTAATCCCATAACTGCTTTCCATGTGATTGAAGTGCCTTTGTATGACCAGGAGTTAAAGACTCGTATGAGAAAAGTATAAGCATACCAAAGCTGAAACCATTAACAACTAATATCTCAAAAACGGTCTACTCTATAAAAAAAAAGTTTGACAAATTGTGCTCTACAAGTTTTGTATAGTAAGTTTTTGGCTATCTCTTACGGTTTACCAGTTATGCAAAATTGCGCAAAATTCATCTCGAATAAATGTGTTTTCAGAAAACTACTCCCAGAAAACTCAAGATATCATTTTCTTTTTCATGCAAATATCTTTAATACACGATATGTTAATCTAAATCGTTAGAGCCATTTTTAAGGAAATCAAAATTTTCGAAGATTTTTCCATGTAGTCGGGGGTGGAGGAATTTCTCTAAAATCTTCAGCTTACATTTTTGGAAGATACTAAACTTAAATACCAAGTTTGGTATTTATCGGTATGAGCTATGCTGTCCACACACACACACCAGACACGCGTACACATGGGCATTTTGCTAAAAAAAAAAAAAATGTTTTGGATTCAGAGGGATCCCAAACATGTATTTCTGGTGAATTCTCGGTATCGAATTTTTGGGCGCAATACAATACTTTCTCTATACACTCTATACACTAAAACTCTCACTAAATCGTCTTATCTGCGGTAAAGCATATCCTTCACTACCGTTTAGGAAGCCCTATCTGCCATCTTCGGACGCAATCCGTGTGCGCAGAAAAACAAACCGAACACCTGATCCAATTTGGGAAAATATCCCATCACCGAGCAAACGCAAATCTGTGAATAAAAGGAGAGGGATTGAGAAGTTGGTATTGAACCAATGTTGTTATAGCCACCCCTGCATTTATTGTAGAGGAATTTAACTCTGTCAACTCGAAAATTCTGTCGCCGTGTGTGAAATTCCACTGCGAGTGTCAGAAGCTCCGTGACATTGAAGTCTGTTCTACTGTGGATGCATCAGAGAGGTATAAAATTTGGATAGGTACCAGTCCCCACCGCGTCATTTTGATGGAACACGCAGATGTAGAGCGTCTCCTGTTCAATAATACATAAGAGAATCAATTATGCAAAGTGGCATTTCTACCGAAAAGAGGGAAATGCAGTTTTGGGATGGCACAAAAGAGGAGAAAGGAAATTAGCAGCGAGGGCTGAGTAATACAACACAAAATATAATCCCAGATTTTTGAACTACTTAATAAGTTTTTGAACTGCATTTCTGTTATAAAGGTTTCACATTTACTAAATTTAGATATTTTTGTGTCTATGTTCCTGAATTTTTTTAAAATTGTGAAAGACACCACCGATCGATTTCATGGAATTTTCAGAAATGGAGTAATTCACCGGAGATGTTACAAGTTTATTTAATTAAAAACCGCACAGCTCCACTTATCACGTATATTGCTGTATATCTGTAGATTTTATATGAACACTTCGTTAAAAAATTAGCGATTGAAGCGAAATATTACATAAAAGTTTACTTATCCCATATTTTAAATATCGAAAAGGCAAACTTGTCAATTCAAGCTGTATTTCATAGAATAACCGAACAATAATTTATAAGAAATGCTTGCTTGGTTATCCCTTAGAGGTAATTTCGTCATTCCACATCATATTTGTAATAAGAGAGCAAATTTCACTTAGATTCATGTACATTGGGGCGCTCTATGCATGGATTATACTTTAAGCTTCTTAAGTTCTCCCGATAATATTCAAAATTTCAGAACTGTTGTATATTCTGCAAACCTCTTATGATGAAAAATACTGGAGCTATTGATAAATAACTAAATAAAATATATAATTTTGGTGCCTTCTCTTTGGTTACATTATTTAATAACAAATACCCAACAGTTTTATAAACTACTTAACAAGTAAGGAATAGTCCAAATAAAGATAAAATTAAATGTACTAAAACTTAAGATTTTGAAAGAAAAATATTATTAAAAACTTTTGGTTATATTGTACAATCATCGACAAACGTTTAAAATGGTATTTTTTTGCGAAACCTGATTATCATATTGATTTACATGAATAATTTCAATTGTTTAATGCCTGCTAATTGCATAACTTATTTGTAGGTATTCCATGAAATAAAGCTGAACCTGCAGTGATGAACATTTGCATGGCTAAAGATTTGAATATTTGTGTGTTGATTATTAATAAAGATTTCATGGTATTTCTACGATTACAAATTGACTCTTATTATCCAGTGAAGTAACTTGCTTGGTTGTTTTAGAGAAACTCTTAGTTCTATACCGTTTCTTTTAGTTGTGTCCGGCTGGTATGTTCTTTTTAAATGTGTAATTAAAAGTAGATTTTCAGTTTTAGTTTCGCTTTCTATAGTCTGGCGGGCACCCACGGGTGTTTGACTCACCTTGTGCAGGGCGTTGTTTTGTCGTCGACTGGTGTATAGTTGGTTTGAGAGAGGAAAGAGCTTTTAGAACTGTCCAGGACGCGATTAGAATCCACCAGAATTATCCTCACTTCTGCACACGTGTAACTTTCTAGATCTGGCATTGGTTTCGATTCAGCTCATTTCCTCAGCGAGTTCTTATAACCTGAGAGGCAAGTACAGACTTTGCTCCACTCTTCTTCCAAAGTCATCCTGAATTTAAATACGGTTAGGGAGTTTGTGGTTGCAAACCTGCCTAACTGTTGCCATACCTTCCAATTACTGTTGCCTTAACTGAGGCGCGATTCTCGACTTGTAAGTAATGCCTCCAAGAAACAAATTTTACTACGTTGCCTCTCGCCCCTAGTACAGAATAGTTATTTTTTTTGTAATGGTTATGTTTTGGAGAAATCCATGCACCCGGAGTTCAAGTTATGAAATACCGGAAGAGAGAAGACAATGCAAACCAACTCGCATGAGTTTCCGGTTTTAGGGCCTCTTCGTTTAGTGTGACCGGTGGTTATGCTTTTGGCAGTAGAACATTCGGCAACATCCTGAGTGTATTTGGTTACATATAGAAATTGGAAATCCTCTCAAGTTATTACCGAACAATCCTGAAACTCCAATCGGAACGCTCGTTGCACTCTCCGGAACTCCCTTCCCTTCTGACCTTCCCTGCAGTAAACCAATTACAGCAAGCTATGGCACTGAACATTCAGTTCTCCTCTGTTATTTCTGAGCTATTTTAGGGAGTCCTGAGCTACGACCTATGACTTACAGTGAAAACAATCTGATGTGTTCCATTCACATGACTCTATATCTCTATAACAAAAGAATTGTTAGAAAGCTTATTCTTCTATCTGATCCATACTAATCGAGATAAAAATTAGCAAAAATGCATTTTATTACTTGTTTCCTTATAAGTAGAAAGGAAAGTAGTCAAGAAGAAGTTAAAGAACAACCAATGAAGCCAAAACGATATGTTTAACGGAAGAAAAGCTAGACGAAACTGCTGCCGCGTTAGAGACTTAAGGTGATGTACTTAAGAAATTTGGAAAATCCACAGTTAGAAGATATCTTTACAAGATGTTCACCAATTATTTTACACAACGGTAGTGATGTTTTGCCATGTATCAACATTTTAGCTTGCATGGTTATTTAATTAATAATTTGTTATTGTCTAAGTACATTGTGCCATAAAAGTGAGACACGTGTTTAAAACCATTTACATAACAGTTTCAAATGATCAGGAAATTAGCTTACAAATAAATGTGTCATTACAGTTTATGTTATTCATAATTATTTTATTAAACGTTTTTACTTTAAGTACCCTTCAAAACTCTTGATTTTTCAAAATTTAATAATTTTTGGAAATTTGAGCATTATTTCAGAAAACTATTTAACCATTGTCTTTAATATACTTTTGAGAAGCGGATAACAATTTTTGAACAAATTACTTATAAAGTGCATCGTACGGAGACCTACAGCATGAAAAAGCAGGGTTTTCAGTTACGTCTACATGTTTATGGTTTGTTATTTTGTGCTCATTGCACGCCAAGTATTTACTTAAAGTTTATAGTTTATAGAACATTTCAGATACATTGCCTTAAGAAGTCTCTCAACCGTGTTCCCAGCAAGTGGGTATTTCACAAACCTGTTCTTATAGCTACATATTTTTAAAACTGAAACCCTGCTGTGTGACTAGTGCAGAAATTGTGAACATTACTTATGAACTTCTGCATGTGAATGATATTTTCATCCACGATGTTAAGAACGTCTTCGCGCAGATGGACAACACATTGCTATCTGGAATCAAGTTGTTCAACAAACAACTCCACAACTACATCATTTATCCGATACGTATACTATCCTTTACATTTGTGTTTAACGGGTTTCTACACCAAGACCCGCAAACATGCTTAATAGGTACGTGTAGCTAAATAGAGTACTCACATTATACCTATGTTTCTTATATTCATTATTACATCATTATCTATACATAAGGCTGCCCAACATGTATAAGTACCGCTATGGGCAGCTAAAATTAGCAGTAAGTAATGAATGCACCTGAGGTTTCCAACATAATTAATTTTAATTTAATATCGGTGAGACGCATTGCCATTGTTCCTTGTGAAAAATTAATGAAAACACACATTCAGGGTGGTGTTACGTCACCACTGTAGGTGAGTAACATGGAAAGGTTTGCAGTAAGGAAACGTAGCAATTGAGTTTGCTTCACGGCGAACGGATCCGTAAAAAAGTCAAAATGCAAATGTAACTACTTGTGGATTAAGGAAGTGTTTTATTATGTGCAAGAGAAACAGCATGTTGAACTTCTTTAATTTATTCTTATTTACGTAATTTCGTGTATATCTCTCGACAAATATGAGCTACTCTAGAAAATGCTAAATCAATATGGGCTGAATAATGTATTGCTAAGAATAAACCTGTTATAATTTGAATTCCTAAACATAATCCTAAAAGGGAACCAAAATTTCATCAAGTTGAAATATTTGCGTCAGGTGGCTCAGGCATTTCGTGATACTGGAATTGGATTTACTCCCGCGGCCGACCTCTCTGACCCATGGGATTTTTCGAGAGTTTTATCGGGCCACTAGGCAAATCCTGGTAAGATTTCATCTCCCCAAACTTCCTGTTTATTCATTTTGTCATCCAACCGGTTCTTTTAGGGTTATAGGTGTCGGCGAGGACTGCGGTGGTGGCACCCTTCCGTGGTAGTGAATATGCTCTGGAGATCCAGCTTTTGGCGGCGTGATGGCGTTGGAAGTCGCTGTAGACCCAGGGAGTTCGGCCAGATCTGAGGCGCAGGCTCATAGCCTTCTCCATGTCGAGAATATGTTAATGACCCTCCACGGTGACTCTTTCCCCTCCGTTGATATGACTTGCCTCATCCTATCCTCCCCGATTTATATAAAAGTTACGTATAAACCACTAACTACCCTTATAGAAGAAATGCTCAGTACCAGCAGCTATCTGTCGAGGTGGGGCACCAATACCAAAAGTTACGTAGCCAATGACTGTAGTGTGGAATACCCTCCGTCATCATACACACACACACAAAGTACTCGTTTGGGCGTTATCTCTCCTATCCAAACCTAGTCATTGCAGTCTAGAGACCTCGTCTAAAAACTGTACGCTTTCGTAAGATGTGTATATATCTGGTAGATATCCTGTGTAGATATGTTTAGAATTGGAAGAATCATTTTACCTCTGGGAAAAGTTTTAAATTTCCAAAGAATTACTTTCAGAAAGAGTAAATCAAAACACTCCAGTGCATGCACGTTGATACCTATCTCCATTAAGAAAATGCAATCTTTCAGGTGGCTCTTGAAGAAAAGAGAAAAAATTAAGTAGAAGACAGTTTACGAGAAGGAACAATCTATATGCAGATGCAAGTGCTGGGATCAGTTAGAAGCTTCTTGATTTCGATCCTCCATTGACGTTATCTTGCAATACGTCTCGTGCGATTACCAGCGAAACTTCGGAGCGAGGAGAGAAATAGCTTTACTCGTCAGGTAGAGGTGTGGGTAACATAGGCTTGTGACGGCTGTACAAGAAATGCCACTTCCGATTTTCAAGTTGCGATAACTAAAGGTTGTCAGATTATTTTATTCGCCTTCCAATGCTTCTGTATTATGCACATAGTGTATAGTCTGTTACCATTAACCTCACTTTATTTTTTAAAATCTTTATTTTTCTAATCGCAATATCTGATTAGAATTTTAATTTTTAACTTTTTGAATATCCTTTCTTCAATTACTGTAGCATATAAATCTCCAGTTCTAATTATAATTATATTATTAATGTCTTTATATGTTTTTTAATCGCAGCACTTCATTTGTACTTATTCTATGGGGTTTGTCTAAGAAAATCTAGCTCAGCTATTAAAACGGCAATGCAATGGCCGAGATTAGGCAATTTCAACCAATCGCGGTCATCTGACTGGAGCGATATTGTCAAAACATTTTATCCCAGCTGATATTCATTTCTTTAAAATCTTGTCGCATCTGACGTTTGTTTGTTTAATCACTTGTCTTGGTTGTTGGTAAAAAGGCGTCAATCCAGTCAACCGACCTTCAGTTTTAACAACTGTCAGTTCAATAATTTTACTTTAAATTAGTTTACTTACAATGCTCATTTAAAGTTTTATCCAGTTCGTAATGTATTTAGTTCAAAAAAGAAATGAAAATAATTAATTTCTTATGTATGAGATAATTTCTTATGTATACAATTACCTTATATAAAATAACGTTGGTTTCCATTTCATGTGTTAGTTATTAAAAGCTGAAATAAAATAACTGTTCCCTATTTCTATTGTTCCTATCGATATTCGTATATTGTGTGTGGGCACGGTCGGCCATGTAACTCTGAAGGTTGTGGAAAAAAAATCAGTAAATAAACAAATGCGTTATCTACTATTTGAGATTCATTTTAAGTGTTATAATCATAACCTCATAAAAACCTCACTTCTTATATATAATAAATTTAGTAATGGTCTATTTTGCTGCATTGTCTTATCAAATGTAACTCGTGTTTTCATCTCTTAGGACAACTCACTTTCACTTTATCGACAAGATGAAAACACTCTTGTTACTTAGGACAATATCCCAAACTTTCGGTGCTAATGAAATTTATTCCACTGTTCCTCTTCCCCTACAGCTGCCAATCTCATTTCAAATCACTTGAATCTCTATAATAACAGTTCACGTATATAAAGTGCAGCACATTATGGAATGCAGCTGATTAAAAACACCCTCTGTCAGCTTCTGTGTTCCTTAATCATGTCTAGCTAATGGATTACCACGGTAGTTTACCTCCCCCCCCAAATGGGGATTGCCATACATTTCACTCTGCATTATCTCGCTAGCAAAGTACATAAAAATATTAGAAATAAGGACGTAAATATTTTTGTTTTTTCTCTATATCAATAATTAAAGTTCTTATATAAACGTCGTAGCAGTCTTTCATTTAACTACCGGTCATGCAAACAGTTCTTCACGCCTTCCTCTAGAGAGCCAAATTGCCTCTTATCTACTAGCTTAGTTCCCTTTTGTACCACTCGTAGCTAAATTATTTCAGAGGCGGTATTATTGTGGAAATGATTTGCTGTCGAAATCCGGAATGTATAGTAAGCGTGTTCCTCTATTAATCCAGAGAAACAATATTATATTTAAAATATTTAGTAATTTCTCTGGACCCAGCTTCATACGGTACTAAGTAAATTACCAGACTACGGAAATCACCTCTATAGAGATTTAGAGAAAATAGGCGTGATAGAAATGTCCGGACAAAAGGAGCAAGCTACTTTTTGAATTAAACCAGGAATAATATTTACTATACAAATTAAAAACAAAAGGAGAGGTAATGGATTAAACCTATTTCATATATAATGAATTATTAATTCGTAATTAAATGAATTTCAGCATTCCAAGCCAAATATCAACAATTATAGGAATTAAATCGGAGAATTCCATTGCGAGTTTTGAATGTCATCACGGTAGTTCAGCGGTAGAGCGTCGACAAGCGAAAATCCATATAGACCGTAATTTGAAAGTTTTTAAATATTGAGTCAGTATTCAATACCAGTGTGATAGAATAAACATAGAATAGGAGCTGAAAGGTAACGAAACTTAATGGTTACCTATATAATGACATTAGGGAGTGGCACTAAGGAAAGAGGAAAATAATGCACTATGCTATTATGTCGAAAGGTTCTAATACAAAACTATATTCCTTACCCAAAAAATCTTATGTGCCCATTCACATTACTCTCTACATGTGTGAGATTATTGACAAAAAGCTTAATGTTGTATCTACTTCATGCTAATCAAGATAAAATTAGTAGAAATGGTCTAAATAAATGTTTATTTGTAAACAGAATAGAAATAAAGGAGTTTACTGGACTAAAGTGATTGTTAAATCTTTTGAAAGCTGGTTGCTATGTGACTGAAATCCTTCATTTGAATGGCGAGGAGTTCATTTCCCATATGAGAAAAGTATAAGTATTTTAAAGATGAAACCGAATAACAAGGAATATTTCAGAAACGGCCATCTGTATTAAAATGTGTATATTGTTAATTATTTGCTTTAACGAGATCTACATTTTCTGTGCAGTAACTTTTTGTCTATCTCTTATGGTTTACCAGCTATGCAAAACTCAGCAAAATCCATCCAGAATATCGAGGTCTTTAGAGGCTATTCCCAGAAAATCCAAGATATGCATTTTATTTGCCATGTTAATATCTTTAACATACAACTTTTTAGTCAAAATCGTTAAGTCATTTCGTTGTAAATGGTAGTTTACGGTGAGGGTATTTTCTTGAAAATTGTCGTGTTGCATTCTTAGGAGATACTAAACTTAAATATCAAGTTCGGTACTTTAGGTAATTTTCGTTTGAGCCATGCTGGCCCCAAAAAGACTTTTTTAAAAATATTTTAGTGAGGGCTCCCCCCCCCGGTCAGGGGGTATCTAAACATGTATTTCCGGTAAAATCTAGGTATCGAATTTTTTAGTGGAATACAATACATTTCTGTACGCTATGTACATAGTAAGTGTAGAGTAAGTAATAAGTTAAGGAAACAGATCTTAAAACACGTGTTCTATTCTAGAATAAGGCGAAATCTGAACGTGTTACCCTAAACGACATTCTTGAATTAGTACACAAGTTTTCTCTATTATATTTTCACAGCTAATAGTCAAAGAATAGAGTTGCCAAAACGAGTAAAACGACCCAACGATTTTCTTTTATCTACACAATTTTGTGCTCAAGACCTAGACAGCGTTCAGCGACATTAAATGACGGCACGTCACATCCGTAGTAACAGGCAAAAATATATTCACATGCTTGACCTGTTTCATCGCTCACTTGTTTTGTAGGGAATAACTTCCTGTCTGCCGGAACTGAGCATTCGTGAGCAAATGAGACAATAACATGATTTCTCTAGTTGTTCCAGAAACAAACTTTCCTTACAACAGATTATTCTTTTCTCTACGTCATGTCAATTGAGATAAACATTAGCAGAATTAGTACTATTATATACTTCCTTGTAACAGAAGGGAAATATGTGAATACACGCTATAGCGATAGTCAGATCTTTTAAACTATCCTCATGTGGAACAACTAATTCAATATCAATTGACCATAATAGTTGGCTATACTGTGAATACTGGGACTTAAAAGTACTTGCAACATTCTAAGTCGCCATTGGGGTTGTCATCTCAAAATAATTTGATATCACCCTGAGATTTACCGGGAAACATGCGAGTCAGTTGAGAAATTCAATGCTATGCTGGCATGTTGCCATGGTAGCTCAGTGGTAGAGCAACCAGCTAGAGAACGGGTGATCCGTGGTTCAAATCCCGGCTATGGTATTGAATTTTTCGGTCTGATTCTACCTATCCAATTGAAAGTCTGTTCTCTTTTAGATTCCCGGGAGAAAACCAGAAAGAAAACGAAAAATGACTTATCGCTTGAGAACAGTTTAAGTGGTTTAAAATTGAATCCAATAATAAGGAATATTGAGATGTATATACATTTTTTGTATAGTAAATTTAAGGAATATTGAGATGTATATACATTTTTTGTATAGTAAATTTCTGTGTATTTCTCAGTTTACGAGATATACAAATATTATCCAGGATGAAGAAGTATTCACAGCCTATTCCCGGAAAACAAAATATACATTTCGATTACCATGAAAATATCTTAAACATATGGCATTTTAAAAATAACCGTTGGAGCAGTTTTTGAAAAAGTAGAGGATAGTTACGGGAGGGGTATTTGTTTTGAAAAGCTCCTTGCCGTTATTTGTTATTTTTACCTATTATTCGCTTTTGAGCTATGCTGGACACAGACATGTTTCTAATTGTTTTTATTCATGGGATCTCAAGACGCATTTCCTGAGAAATATTGGTATTAATTTCTAGATGAAATACAATAATATCTGTACCTGTATACTCTGTATTAAGTAGTAAATTTAAAAGACAAAATATGGGCTATATATTGCAACTTTGTTTCGGTTTCCTTCAATTACTCCTTAGATTTTCTTACGCTTAGTGCTGCAATTAACGTTTTGAAATTGAACCTCGCATCTTATCCAGTTGCTCACGAAAAATCCTCCTCTCTCTTCCCCGGACACTCAAAATAGCATAGAACTCGATTCTAGTGACCCTCTCTAGTCGAACACAGGACTCATCACGCAGAAATCGCCGAGTCAACTTCCCTGCAATATTCTGGAATATGCTCCTTTTTACTTTTAAAAGAACATGCTGAAAGTTTTGCTCAGCAGGAGAAAAGAATGAACTTTTGAGAAATGTATACTTATTCCAATCGTTTCATTAGCGAGTTCGTCTCCCGTATTACTCTCCAACCAATCATACACCGGCTACAGCTGGAAAACAGGCTATTCAAGGTGAAATTCCAACTCCGTCAGAAAATCATTATAGGCTGCTACACCGTTTTAAGCATTTCACCAAATTTGCCATTCATACTCTTTTGAAAAAAAAGTAAAAATACCAAAACCAAACTAAAAAGGTGAAAAGGTGGTCATATTCTGTGTGAGAAAATATGAGTATTGACAGCACGATTGGGCGTGTATATCTATCAACATTTTATGGATGGTAACGTAATTGAAGGTGGAGTTAACTCTATTTGTATAAAGAATATGTTCTTACTTTTGTTACTCTTATTTGAGTATAATGGTTTCATTTATAGCTCCATTCGAGTACAATTTTGTGTTTGTACAAATTTAGACATTTAATAAGCATTTTAAGAGTAAACATAATCTGTTCATAATATCTCCTAACAGAACAGAGATAAGAATGAGTACTGGACAACATTTTGAAGTTTCTCTACGCGAATGAATGCGTGTTTTGTGAAACGTGCCCCCAAATGAGATAGAAGAAATACAAAATACTCGTTGAAGTATGGGGTTGAAAAGTGCTTGATGGTCCATTTGGAGCATTTTTCGTCAGATGGGAAACTAAATACAATAAAGGTAGACGATGAAGCTAAAAGAATTGAATGCTGTCATTAAGTACTACAAATAAACCAATATTTTTTATATTTGTTTATAGGCACTGTTCCATATAAAATTTGCATGGTTGCTCAAATATAGACATTCTAAGTATTATTAAAATCTTTTTATAGGCTAAGAGCACAATTGATTACCAATCATTGTTGTGAAAACCACACATCTATAGCGTTTTCCATTTCAGAAATATTTGCGGTGCAAATTTTACGTGATTCACCCTCTATTAGGAATGGTGGAGTTGTTATACAGTTTCGGCTTTAGTGATTCATTAATAAATCAAGTGATTCTATATTACTCTCCGCTCTCTTGTTGAAAGATGGAGGGTAGGGCAGACGATGCATCTAGAACGTTAACAAGGTATTGAGGATCTCTGTAAATGCCATTAACCTTTTAAGACCCAGAGAAAAAAGCCTGGAGGAAAAACCTTGCGTAAGTAAGGTGCGTTAAGGGATGTATCAAGCCATTAGCGTGACAGTCCACTTTATGTTGCAGGAACTAAAGCAATGCGCCTAAGGCTTTAAAAGTAAAACAAGATGTACCTCACACCACGGCTTTCCAATACGTAGACAACAATAAAACGGAAGCGCAGCTCGCAAAAAGGATGGTCCTTTGCAACTGCACGAGACGAGGCAGGTCTGTCGTGAACAAGGAGAAAATGCTTTTTATGTCCGAAGCTAAGCAACTCGAAGGTTTTACTTTTCCTACTACATTCATAGTTCAATTCAATTCTTTAATGCCATTTTTATTTTCTCTAACACGTATGTCTAAGTATATAATAAGTAGAGAAGATATTGTATTCCATCCAAAAATTTGATATCGAAACTTCACGGAAATGTATGTTTTGATGACCCTGCTTCCAATACAGCATTTTTGGAAAAAAATATCCCTACGAATGTGCTAATGTATCTGTGGATAGCATAAAATAAAAATCAAATGCGTTTCATTCATATCGCTTTCTCTAGCTGTTACAAATAAAAACCATTCTTAAAAGGGAGTTTTTATCTGTACAATGCTAAAAGAGAGTAATATTACCAGAAGTGGTCGTTTGCCATGTGAAACAATTGAGGTTCAGTTCGCTTTGCATGGTCCCAACTTCAAAAACGTTAGATAGTTTAAAACAAATCAATAACAAAGAATATTAAAAAAAATGTCAACTCTTCAAGAAACGCGTATGAAAAATTGTGTGTTTTAATCATATATGTTTTTGTGTTGTACATTTTTTGTCTTTCTTTTACGTTTTAACCATTGCGCAAAATTGTGTAGAACACTCCCAGAATAAAGAGGTGCTCAGATGCTATTACCAGAAAATTACAAATATACATTTTATTTGTGATGCAAGTACCTTTGGTATATGGTATATTATTCAAAATCGTTAGAACCATTTTTGAGAAAAAAATATTTCTGTGAAAAGGGCGATTTGTGGTGGAGGTAGTTTTCAAAATCTTATCTCGCATCCTTGTAAGATATTCAACATAAAGTTTGGTCTTTAACGGTCATTTTGTTTTTGAGCCTCCCACACGCATATACACACATATACACACACACACACACACACACACACACACACACACACACACACACACAGATCGTTTCTATTTTTTTTTCGGGCTTAGGTGATCTAAAAACACATATTCGGCAAAATCTGGACATCGAATTTTTGGATGGAATACAGTATCTCTAGCTACTATGCGCATTGAATGTACATACGTGATATAGAAAGCAAAAGTGAAAAATCCGTTAAACTTGGCATTTAAATTCAGTAGCATTCCGATGCTAGAATGTGACAGATTTTCAGGAAAATCGCACCACCCATGTAAAACTACTCTTTACATGGAAGATTACCAAAATCGACTTTATAAAAATCTGATGTGCTCCATTCACATGATTTACTCTAAATCTCTATAACAGATTGCTAATACACTTATCCTTCTATTTAATGCTAAAACATTAGCAGAAACGGTCTTATTACTTAGTTCCTTATAAGTAGAAGAGAAATAAGGGAATACACTAGATTAAACCGACAGTGGTTGCTATGGAATTTAAACCAGTCTCTTTGCATGGCTAAGGTTTGGCAAGTTCCCTATGAGAAAGTATTTTAAAACTGAAAACAATAACAAGGAATATCTCGAAAATGGCCAACTCTACGAAGAAAATGTATATGACAAATTGTGTGCTGTAAGTTTGTTTATCTATTACCGTTAACTAATTATGCAAAATTCAAAAACATCATCCGGAATAAAGAGACATTCAGAGGATATTCCCAGATAATTCATCCTTTACATTTTATTTGACATGTAAATATCGTAAATATAAATTATATATATAAATTCACATGGAAAAAAATTACTTACAAAAAGAAACCAACGAAGGAAGAGGTATATAAAATATACTTGTTAAAACAAGAGTATCAAAGAATTATACCATCGAAGTCTACAGCAGTGCTAATTAGAAGTACCTACTAATGATAATATTAATGAAGATTAACAGAATATTAAGAATTGCATAGAAAAAGCAGCACAAGAAAGTCTGGAGAAAAAGAACAAAATTAGAAGTAGAAAAGGATTACGAATTTGGAATGAAGAAATAGAAGCTGCAATAAAAGATAAACAAATCGGATGTAAACTGTGGCGCCAACAAAAGACTGATCAAGCTAGAGAAATAAATGTAGAGAAAAGAAATAAAGCGAAAGTGGTGGTTAGAGATGCGCATCACCAGTCGTGGAACAAGTTCATAAGTGATATAGAGAATGACATACATGACAGACGAAACTTCTCATATAAAGTAATATAACTTTTAAATAAATCTGAATAAGAGACAGTGAGAATTAATGCTATAGAAACTAATACATGGATTGAATATTACACATCATTGTGGTGCAAACCAATTCAAGAGAACATGAAGGAAGAACAAATAAACGTACCTACTGATATGATCTCAATCGAAGAGCTACAGGAAGCACTCAAAGAAGCAAAAATATAAAGGCAATTGGACCAGACGGAAATAATATCGAACTAATAAATTATGGTAACATGCTACTGCATTTGAGATTACTACATCTGATAAATGAATTATGGAAAGGATATGAAATTCCAGACATGTGGAATAACGCTGAAGTTATTTCTATTTTTAAGAAAGGAGATAGGAGAGAATGTCAGAATTATCGATGTATAAGCCTTCTCAACACAGCTTAAAACGTGTATGCAAGAATAGTAAACAAAAGGCTTAAAAGAATAGCTGAGGCACTAATAGAAGAATAAAATTGCTTCAGAATAGTACGATCGACAACACATAAGATATTTGTCCTACAGAATTATTTGAAAAAAGGCAAATGTTGCAAACACATCTGGCGTTCATAGAATTTTAAAAGGCATTTGATGTGATTAATAGGGAAAAACCATGGGAAATTATGAAAAGCAATGAATATCTACAGAAAATAATCAAAATAATTAAGAATATGTATTGCAACTCCAAAATAATAAATACAGGAATCGATAAAACCGAACCAATTTTAATTAATAGAGGTCTAAGACAAGAGTGTAGTATGTCATCTACTCTTTTTAATATATATTTAAATGACAATCCGAAGTTGGTAAAGCATAATTAAATTAGGTATTAAATATTTTATTATATGCAGATGACGTGGTTTACAATATGCATCACACTGCTTAAATGAGCTATGTCAATAATATGACCTTAAAATTTCAACAGAGAAATCCAGAATAATAGCCTCTTGGGGAAAAGAACACAAGTTCAAAAATCATTTTAGATAATAAACCATTGGAGCAAGTGAAAGAGTTTAACTATCTATAGGATGTAATTTTAATTATTGGACAAGAACTGAAAGAGAAATGAATAAAAATATTTCAAATTTCCAAATGATATATGGAACTATACATAGAACAATGAGAAATAAAACAAGAAAGGAAACTAGGTTAAAGTTTTACAAAACAATGGCGGCTCCTACACTGTTATATGGAAGTGAGACATGGGTCACCACAAAGAAAATGAAAAGCCGTTTACAAAGTGCAGAAATGAACTTTTTAAGGCAAACAAAAAGGATGTACAAAATTAGATAAAATCTGAAATAAAGATATAAGAGCAGAACTTAATATAGAATCAATAAATTCCAAAATTGAAAAATATCGGAACCAGTGGATGCAACATGTTCAGAGAATGGCAGATTCGAGAGTGCCTAGGATAGCATTTGAATATGAACCAAAAGGAAGGAGAAATGTCGGTCGACCCAGAAAAAGGTGGAAGGAACAACTGTGAGACAGAACGGGCAATCTGCCCATACCGTGAAGTGAAGAAGATGTAAATATCGCAAATATAAGAGATTTTAATTAAAATCGTTAGAGCGGTTTTTCAGAAAATCAAAATTTTCGAAATTTTTCCATGTAAAGGGTAGTTTGGAATGGGGGGGGATTTCCTTGAAAATCTTCGTGCCGCTTCCTTGGAAAATGCCAAATTTAAATACCAAGCTTGGTATTTAACGGTCTTTTCGTTTTTGAGCCAGGCTGTCCACACACACACACACACACACACACGGATCTTTTTCGAAAAATGCTTTTTTTGGATTCAGGGAGACCCAAAACATATATTTCCGATGAAGTCGCTGTATCGAATTTTTGGGTGCAATACAATACCTTCTCTATACACGTGTACATAGTATGTGTAGAGAAAGGACAAATTAAAGGTTGCTCAGCCAGTTCGCCACTTACCGGTTTTAAATTGAAATTGCGCTGTTGAATTCTGCAACTATTTTAACGCACGAAGGGATGTATGCACACGCCAAATACGGGGCAGTTTGGTCCCCTGATATATCAGGAATTTCTTGGGAATAGCCCCTGAAGTTCTCTTCATTCTGAATGACTTAATAATGGCAAACCGCAATAGTTAGTATGTTGTAAATTTTGGATGATACAGTTGAATATGGTTGTCTATTTCCGCGTTCACTCTTTTCATTTTCTGTTAACTTTTTGTACTATTTCTGTATTGAAAAAGCATGTACGGTCTCTGGATTGATGAAGATAATATGTATATTGGAAGTGAAATATACTTATTCATTCATATACCGGCACTTTGGGTGTAGCTCTAGTGTAAGGAAAGGAAGAGATTTATGGGTGCTCAAAGTGCAGTGAATTAATTGGTTTCTGAAATATAGTGCTTTATAATTTCAGAAACGAGATAAAATAAATGTAGACATGGATTGAAACGTGAATCCACTTTCTAAATGTCGCGTAAATTTTAAGTTCCATGGATCCGCATATCATTTGAGCATCTTCATCCATTGTCCAACATAACCAACCAGGTAAAAAGACGTTCTTGAGATATATATATATATATATATATATATATATATATATATTATAAATGGATGAAGTTGGTCAAAAAATGCTCAAATGGTATCGGGATTCATGGAGCTTAAAATTACTCGACATTGTCTTCACAAGACGAGAGAACCCCTTTTGTTGGTAAATCACCCATAGCGATATTCAAACTCACGACCTGTTGAATTTGAGGTAGATACGCTACCAAGACAGGCTATGAATTCAGTATTGTGATAAAAGCTAGTATTTGGCGCTAGGGATATACGAGGAAACAAATTACAGTTTATATGTTAGTAGCAGATAGAATAAATAAGTACTTAGTAGTTTTATTATTCTGAGAGGTCTATTAAAAAGTTTCATGTTACACGATCAGAAAGTTTCAAATACACATGTTATTCCTTCCCTTTCTTGTGTATTTTAGTCAATTCTACAAGAGATGCTAAAGGCGTATACATGGAAACGAACAGCTACTAGAACACGGAGCGAAGCAGCAGGCTGCTGTTGTGGCAAGCGTAAGCTCTTAGGAGGGGATGAAGACAACGAAGTACCCTTGTACACGGGTGGAGAAAGAAAACTGAATTTGCTCCCTTTGCTTCTAAACACACTTCTAACTTAGACACAAATTCTCTCGACGATGTCTCAGTAATTTATATATTATAATCCAATTATGTGCATACGTATTATCGTATATATATAAACAGTTTAACTTCAAATGAAATATTCTACTCCAATAAAATCTTATTAACTATTGTATTTTTGCCAACTATTTACTGGATTGTCCCTTAACCCCAACTGATTTAAATCTCAATTTTAACAATATTTGTAGGAATTAATTTAACATTCTTCCCTTAACACTTTATGTTTATCTGGAAAACCCCGATGATATACATTCCAACTAAAAAGTAGATATTCAAAATTCACAGGACAGCTATATCTTAAAGCTATCTGATCTCCCAAAGATTAAAAAATCTAATGTGTTACACTCACATGACTTTCTCTAGTTGCTGTACAAACTTCTTACAAAAGATATTTCTATATCATGGTAATCGAGATAAACATTAGCATAATGTACTTATTACATAGTTCCTTGTAAGTAGAAGGGAACTAAAGGAATACGCTATGCTAAAGTGATAGTAAAATGTTTTAAAAGCTGTCGTTAGGCGATTGTCATTGCAAATCGCTTCTTTGCTTGGCTAGGAGTAGAACAAAAGAAAAACGGATACTTCATATCTCAGAAAAATATATGTACATTACAACAAACTAATTACAAGGCATATCTTGAAAACGATAAAGTCCACGAAAAAATTGTACATAACAAGTTATGTAGCTTAAGAAGATCTACATTTTCTGTGTGCTGTAATTTTTGTCTATCTCTTACGGTTTACTAGTTATGCAAAATTCAACAAAATTCAACCAGAATAAGCCTTAGGATGCTCTTCCCACAAAATTCAAGACATACATTTTATTTGTGATGGAAATATCTTTAATAAGAGGTATTTTAATCAAAATCGTTAGGCCATTTTTAAGAAAAACGCAATTTTCGAAAAATTTTATATGTAAAGGGTAGTTAGTGGCGGGGGGATTTTTTTGAAAATCTTCCTGTCACATCCTTGGAAGATACCAAACTTAAATACCAAGTTTGGTATTTAACAGTCTCTTCGTTTTTGAGTTACGTTGTCCAAAGGCACACACACACATACCTTTTTTCTGAAAATTCTTTTTTTGGATTCAGGGAATTCTAAAACATGTATTTCCGGTGAAATTTCAGTGTCGGTGCCATACAATACCTTCTCTATCTATTATGCACATTGTACATACTGGACTAGCGGAAGTAAAAGTGTGGATGCGAGTGCCTATGTGTGCATGAATCTGTCAATGTGGTATGCGAGTGTGTCCGTCTATAGCATAACTTAAGAACGAGAAGTCAGTTAACTACTAATCTTAATATTTAAGGTGATAAAATTGTGAAATTTGACAAATTTGACCAAAATTTGAAAAATTAAACAAATATTTATTCATAAAAACATAATATGAATTCAAAACTTTAAGAAATATATTCCCTCTGGGTTTTTGTACATTAGTCATTTTGCCTACGATAGCGACAATATAAATAAATCTGCAACTGGCCAAACAATGGATACACAGATTGTCCGATCACCGTCACTACTGTTCAACAATGACGTAGAAAATTTAATGTGTTGTACTAGTAATCAATTGTGATAACGTCGAGCAACGATTCTGTCTCCAGTGATCAGTATATTTCTTCTATTATTTTCAATTTAAATCTTGCAGATAAATATATTTGAATTACAGGAACAGTAAATTCAATTACAACTATATGATTTGCATAGTAATTAATACATTTTAGTTGTCTAATACATGCTACTCCAATTTGGGTGTGCGCAAAAGAGCAGGGAGTTACTCGCGACTCAAGCGGTCTGCCTGCAATATGCAAAGCAGCTAAAAATTGAAGGGAGTAAGCTATAGATACGACTAAATCAACTTTTGAATAAACTGGAAAGCATTGTGCACGTTTTCCTAGTGACTTACTATCACTTCAGCTGGTCTCCAAAATGTGTGGCTAATTAAGAATGAATACTCCGACTCAAAAGAAGCGAGTTGGAATATCCGTATCTAATAGATTGGTAGGGGAGTTAGAGAAATATAATTATAACAATCACATATAAACGTTCCATTCCGATTTTAACAATTAATGTAATGCTGTAACCAGCTGCTAAGCCATTACTACACTCCGTGAGTCGGACATTGGCGATGACTTTTTCAAAACCTCTTATTTTTAATGTTGAAGACAGATCAAATAATATTTATAACTTTTCTTTAGCATCTAGGGCTTCATAAAACAGTTTAAATATTTCCCTGAATTTAAAAGCTTTAAATAATTACTATCATGATTACCCTCAACAAACCATAAACATATAGGAATTCTTGATATACCTGCAAGATGTGAAGAGAAAATTAAATTGTAAATAATAAAAAGTAACAAAATAATTGACATCTTGATATTTCTGAGAATAGACTGAAGATATCTTCATTCTGAATGACTTGTACAATGGAAAGTTATGAAATATAAAAAAAAATCTTACTAAAAAACATGCAGATTTCGTTAAAACACGCGATATATATATTAACGTGTACGATACATGGTGCTGTTTTAATACCATAACTTACATGAATTATAAGAACAAGCTTGTCATACCAATGTTGGTTCCAATTTAAAATGCAATCTTGAAAATTTCATTCTGCAAAGACAATTCACCACACCTGTCTGTTTCGTCTTCGCTGCTCATAAACCGGTTCGTAGAGAACGAACTTCTTGTGTCTAAGGTAAATGTGCAGTAAACTTAAGGTACCCAATTGCACTTTGTGATAATTGACCTTTAGATCAAATAAGCACTTGCAATAATGGTCCAACATATGCCTTATGTGGCCTTATCGCAGTTCCGAAAATTTCTTTGGCATAGAGAAGTCACCTCTTCTGAGAACATTTCGTCCTTCGTAAATCACACATAATATTAATAATGTATTGCATTCTGGTTCATTTTAAATTTTTTTTTTTTACAAAATCATGTTCTGTTACCTTAATGTATAATTAAGTTTGAGTACCGCTTAGGCACTACATCCGCTTAGTAGCCTAGTTGTTAGCGATTGGTTTGTGCTACGTAATTTTCCATCTCTGTGCGTTTTTTCTGCCGTTCTGACTCATTTTATTTTTCATATCCACTTTTCCTTTTTTACCAATTTTTTTTCCTTCGATATATAGCTTTCTTTTCATCGTTACCATCTCTCCTTGTATATTAGCTCACTTTCCCCCTAAATTTCTTTCCAACTTCTTACCTCTTTAAATTAAGTTAGACAGTGTCTCGGAGGGGTGGTTTGTGTCAGAAAAATAGCCGGGTGTAGTCGATAGCTGAGAGAAGTCGAGAGCGTCTAAGTAACGAAATAAGTTGTTTTGTACCAAGTGAAATTATTAGTTGGTTACATTATGAAGAGAGGAAAAAATCATTTAACATATGACTTGTTCGGAAATTCGTTGGTTCATTAATGCACATTCGGAATAAAAATATTTCGATCTAATATTTGCAAGCAATGTAACATCGCTGGCACATGTTTGCCAGCAAGTACTTTTAAATATCGAGGTACTCCGGGATAGAGAATTTAAATTAATTATTTGCTGGCTGCTCTGCGTTTACATAGCCATGGGATCCAATTAAAATGCGGGATGTGACAGGGATATTACTATACGCGCAATTAGAGTAAACAGGGCGATCAGAAACTGTTTTAACATGTTTGAAAATCCATCGTTATTCCGAAGAGATGCTAATCCAAAATAAATCAATGGAAAGAGGCGGCTAAAGTTAAACTGGTGAAAAAAAAAAAAAAAAGCATTGCATCTGTTAATAATTACGGCTAAGGGTCATTTTATTTTAATCATAATGGTACAGGGATCTAATTCCAATATATGCTCCTAATTACTAAGAATCGGTTCTATAAACTGCCGTTAACTTATCGGTAAAGTTACTGGATTTCTAGACGATTAGCGTACTACAAACTCGACAGAATTTCTTGCAAGGTATCTTTGAAAACCAGTTTTCTTATAGTAACCGGTACATCCATTATATGACAAATAAGTTTTTAATTTCTCTGGCACGCATTTCCAATGTACATTCCGGTGCACGGAAGCGTGAATGTCGGCAACTTGCAATAAGCCCCTACTTAAATCCCTGTCATCTATAGCAAGGGGCGCTTGTCTTTTGTTTCGAGCTTGCGGAGGCGAATCAGAGGATTAACAGTTTTAGATGCATTGAAACATGCAATACAGAATGCGTCTTATCTTAATTTTATATATTATTAGTGGTTGTTGAGGAAAGGACAAAAAACCAGATTGTCAAATTTGCTAATTTTGGGCAATTTTTGGGAGAAGGGGATGAAGAATGAAGTAAATGTATCTATTTTATTATGCATTAACTAAAACTCCATATTACACATTTATTTAGAATCGTGCCATTTCATTTCAAAATAAGTCGTAAACTAAAGCTCAGTGTACACAACATATACCGAATATAGAGAAGTATTTCTGAAGAACTTTCATTAAGTAGACAAACATAAGGGAGCAAACCATAGACTACTGAGCATTGAATTAAAGTAGACTAGTAATTATTCCACAGGTATCCGACCCTTATAACAGCATTCATTCTACCAGAAGGCGGTGTTGATAGTCGTTCCACTCGGGTTAAATTGCTTCCTTATTCTTCCCTTTGCACTACTCACCTTGACCACGCCCTTTGTTGATCGGCCATTGTTTGTATTTCAGACTTGAATCCAGAAAAATTGGATATTGGCAAACCCAGAGTACGTGTGGAACACATGGTGAAATGTTTTCGCCAATATTAAAGAAGACATTAACAGTATCGGCACAATTCCATGCACAGGGCTATACATAATACATAGAATACATATAGTATTTCACCTCAACATTCTAAGCCTAGATTTCATCAGAAAGACACTTTTAGAAAAAGTGTGTGTGTGTGTGTGTGTGTGTGTGTGTGTGTGTGTGTGTGTGTGTGTGTGCGCGCAACATAACTATAGAAAGTCAAATATTCAACTTGGTATTTAAATTCAGTATCTTACAAGGATACGATACGAAGTTTCTCAGGAAAATCCTCACCCCCAACTACCCTTTACATGGAGTATTGTTTAAAAATTATCTTCTCATAAATGGCTTTAACGGTTTTTAATAAAATACCACATGTTTAATATATCTTTTTATGGCAAACAAAATCTATATCTTAAATTTCCTGGAAATAGACACCTTCCTTCAGGATAACTTTTGTGTAACTAACTAGCAAGCGTAACAGAAACAAAAACTTAAATAAAAAATATAGATCTCTCTCAATTTTTTTTTTTTTTTTTTTTTTTTTTTTTTTTTTTAGAACTAACCCTTTCCGAAATATTAATTCTCGTTGGTTTCAATTTTAACTAGATAAAATGTATTAAACTGAAAATCCAATTTTGCGTTATATCTCTTGTTTTACCTCTGTGCATGTAAAGAGAATCGAATTTCAATTGCATCACATAGCAACCAGCTTTTAAAGGATTTGACTATCGGTTTATCTAGTGCTCTCCCTGTTTTCCGTTCTACTTACTAGGAAGCAAATAATAATAAGACAGTTTTGCTAGTGCTTATCTCTATTAACAGTATGCAAACAAGAAAAAAAATGTTTTGTAACAATATTTGCGGAGATAGTTATGTTAATGGAACATATAAGATTTTTATGTTCACGACTGTGACAATTCGTATCACCAGTAACAATAATGATGTCAGAATTGTATTTACTGGACAACGAGGAAATAATATTTCTGCTAACGGCAGTGTCTAAAATAATAAGAGGGAGAGACACAAAACTATTTCAAAACATTGGGCGAAGAGACATTTATAAGCTTGGTTTCATAAAAACGATATTGTCTTCTCCGATATATCACACCGAGTTTTTAAAGTCGATGACGTTTTAATTAATGTTGTATAGCTACAGTCATTCATAATTAAATATTGTAAAATATCTAAAGAATGCTAATGTTAATTCTCCTATTTACTCCTTATATTGTAATTCCCAACAACCCAGCTATTCCGAATAATGAACGAAAGATCTGTGATTCACTGAAGCGGGACAATTATGTTCCTTTACGCCTACTTCGATAGTCTTCGCAGGTACGCCTTTTTATAACTCCAATGTGTTCCTAGTTCGTATTCTAATATACATGCTTTGCAAAACCTTATTACTATTTTATAATTTAGGGATTAAAATTGTAACACGTTTTATAGTCTATGTGTCACAAAAGTTTTGGTTTTTTAGAGATGAGAGAATTATAAAAATCGGTTTAATTGTTTGAAATATTTCTTGGCTCGTATATACATAACACAAATGTATTCGCTTCATAAGATTATTATTACAATCATTATTACATAAATACCACCTTAAGAGAAGGAACATAAGGAAGTGAGAAGTACATCAACAAAGAGTCAGCAATACACGGGTAGGTTGTGTGATCTCCGGCGCAATGTCGCCCAGTAGATATCGGGATTTACACTGTTTTGAGAAACCCTAGACTGAAAAAGGCCCTGGATGAATTTAGGTAACTGGTATAACGTAAGAGGTTGACAAAAAAGTCTCTATTAAACACAATTTAAGGACTTTTGAGTTTACCGTTTCGGAGATATTCGTGTTCTTGATTTCAATTGTATGCCATATAAACGTTTCTTAAACTGGAGGTCATCTTTTGTCCATCTTTTTTTTCTTTTAATGCTGGTCGTAAAAAGTGAAACGAAATGAACTTGTTCATTAGTGACCAGTTCTTAAATTATTTGTCTAACGCTTTAGTCTATCATTCTACTTATAATAAACTAAGTAACAAGAGTATTCTGCTAATATGCATCTTGATGAGCATTAAGGAGAAAGAAGAATAATCTTTGAGGAATTTTGTCTGCAGAGAAGTTAGAGAAAGACTTGTGAATGTATCACATCAGATTTTTACTTTATTTCTTTTACATGACGACAGTATTTGCAATCTTTTTGGTCCATTTAAGTATGATAATATGAGTTTATCAACAGTGAAAATTAAATGCAAGATAAGTACATAATATTTTCCCCACAACCGAGTTTTGAAAACCACAGGATCCCCAAGTATTTTTAGCCGGGTACGCCCATGCCAATGGTTTTTGCCGAATTTTCAGGGGATCGTGGGTTCGAATCCCGCCTAGGGCATGGGTGTTTGTTTGAGAATGTGAACATGTATGTGTATTTGTCATAAAATGGAATATGGAAAATAAAGTAATTTTAGGGAAAAAAGAGGAACACGAAAAATCAATATAGCACCGGAGACCCGGCCAGACTCTGAACTGTATTAATAAAAGAAAGGAAAAAAATCCAGCTTTTGTAAGAATGTGTTTCTCTCCAATATACCAAAACAGTTGGCTGGAATAATTTCTTTTGCATTTCTTTTGTATTGTGCTAAATATGCGATTCAGTTGAAAACATAGATTATCCAATTTTATCATATAAGTTCCTAAATTGGACTTCTGCCTTACAATAAAGTACTTTGTTTTTACGAGAGCCACCCAGAAAGTAACGAACGATTTGGCATAACTACACAGTAACGAAAGATATCAACATTAACGTATTCTCCATTATATCAACATATTTACTGTCACGTGGTACAAGTTAGCATTTTCCACCGCCAAAAAATTTGATAGTTTCTTTTTAAGAAAAAAATATTTGCCTAGTCAAATAACACAGCTGATTGTGATACTGCAATGAACGAATCTTAAGTGAGAAAATGACGCATAATTTATGAATAAGGAGGAGCCAGTGTGCACGACAAAAACCGGAGTGGATGTTCACCAATCGTTATGGAAAAGTTGAAAGCAAATGTCGATAAAAGTATTAAAAAAAATGTTTTACTTTGGACGCCGTACACGCCTTCTTGGCTGGAAAAGATTTTCCAATGGCGAAGACCTCAGAGTGGCAGTCTTGGCTCAGATCTTTAAGATCTGAGAGTATAACATTTGAATTGAACTCCCGGCACCACGTGACAAATACCTTGTTAACAATTACGATTACATGAGGAATAAAGTTACTGCAACTTTGTAAATAATGTTTTGTGTTGATATCTTTCGTTGTTATTTAGTTATGACCCTCGAAAATCGTTTTTTCCCTCTTTTGTGTATTAACATCTGTAATTCCATAGTAGTAAGTATTATACATATTTGCTGCATGCTTTAGCCTATTGCATTTATTACAATAATTATGTTTAAAAGTTAAGTGGTGAAAAATACATTGTTCTCTAAAACCTCTGTGGTTTGAGAAGGGAATATGCAAACAAATCCTAGGCTATTTTAGTAGAAGGTAAGGCTCCATTCGGGAATAATACGATAACAATTTGTATAAACGTGACTGGTGCCTTGAGTTTTTCAATTTCTCAGTAATTCCCATGACAAGTTTGCAACCAGGAAACGGCACACTGCAATCAAATGCTTTGCAGCGTAACAAACCCATTAACTGCAAATGTCATGTTTGAGCTGTAGCGGAGTGGGTTCTTTTCAAGCTATATGCGGAACAAATACTTATTCTGTTTTCCTTAAGGAATCAAATTTAATTTCACACAGCTTTTTCTGCCTCTCGAATGTTGATTCAGGTTAGCATGTTTAATAAAGACATTTTTAGATTGGGGTCCGTTTTCCGTATTCAAACTGCATTTTAGAACTCTGTACTTTTAGTGCTGCTAGATTATACTAAACATCTCTCTTTCTCCTTTATTTCTCCTTTTTACTTTCTATACTACCCAAAAATACGATGTGAAATTTCACCGAAAATATATGGTTTGAGATTCTCTGGATCCATAAAAGCATTTTTACAAAACTGTCCATGTTGCATGTATGCAAGTGTGATAAGCATGACTCAGAAATGAAAAGCCGGTTAAATCCCAAGCTTAAATATGAAGTTCAGCATCTTCTAAGGTTGCAACAAATAATTACAAGAAAATTTTCCTTTGCATTTTCTCAGAAATAGCTCTAACAATTTTGATTAAAATACCATTTCAAGGTATTTTCATGACAAATCAAATGTGTATCTTGAATTTTCAACTTAGCATGGAAAAAATTCTTGCAAAATGAGACAAATCAAACTAAAACTGCAATTTATTGGAAACTAATTTCAAAATAATCAAGAGAATAACACCCGAGAGCAAATTTAAGGAGGAACCTCGGAAACAAAAGGAAAAGGAACAGTTCAAAACAATACAGAAAATACAGTAACGAGCTAGGAAAAGTAATTTAGTGGCTTCTAATCTTAAAATATCAAAACATTTTGTGCATCTTACACCAAAATGTAGTTGAAAAGTAAGGTAAATTTAAAAACATAAATTGATTTAATTTAAATATATAAAACAAACTTAATAATTAAACAGCTCCCGGCGGTGTAGTGGTTATTATGCTTGCGGAGTCCAACCAAGCGGAAATCCTTAGCATGGCTTCCTTCGGAAGGGGAGTCAAGCCATTGGTCCTATGTAATGGCTATTTGCAAACGAAAGAATCTCGTATCTTGGAAGAAGTCATCTGGGCAAAATATTGCCAATTTCACGTTCCCAGGTTGAGAGTTTTCTCTTACGAGCAATGAATTAATTCGTATTACCATGTCGCATAGTGGCGCAATCGCGACAAATTAATATTGAAAATACCGCTAATTGTCCCTATGCGCCAAATAATAATTACAGAAACTAAGGAAAATGACAAAATAATAGCAGTATGAAGTTAAAAATGTAATGGATGTCATAAGATTTCTTTTTGTTAACTGCATTAATTTATGGAGAATCATTTGGTGAATATTAGGAGAAATATAATATCTGCAATGGATAAGCGCATGGAGATTGCGCAAATATGGAAAGAGCCAACATTGCCCATTAGTTATATTTGTTAAACTAAAAATCTGATGTGTTGCATACACATGATTTTCTATACTTTACTGAAACTAGTTAGCTCCAACGATTTTGAATGTCACGTTTTATAATTGTTAAACTGTAACTACAAAATCTTAAGTAGTAGTAAAACTTCAGCAATTTTGAATGACCGCTATGTTAAGATTTACGCTCTCTAGCAGGCCACAGAAAGGCAGTCATCACGTGTATAACCTTAATTCTCATACTGTAATGCACATTCACAATGAGAAAGTACATTCGCATGAGATTTTCTACTTTGTTTATTAGTAACGCAACTCCATGGCACGACGGTCCACCTTGGGTTACCGCCCGCCTATCATGGCCTGAAAGCGTCATGAATGGGGTGCAGTGCTGGAGAGTGAGACGTGAACAGCGCCTCGAGCCCCTCCCGGTCTATTGATGCGGTCTGGTCAACCTGGAGCCGCTACTTCCTATTCAAAGTTGCTCAATTGCCCCCCCCCCTAGGGACCTCACAGGCTCAGTGCACCCCGGACCAGGGAGAAATTTCCCCACGCCGGTATCGGGAATCGAACCCAGGTCTTCCGCTTGTCAAGCAGCCACACTACCACCGTGCTAAGGAGACAACAGCTTATTAGTAGATATGCAAATTATTCGCACGAATGTTTATTTTTTCACATCTACTTCAATGTAATCAAAATAGCCTTACTAGAAATGACCATTACACATTTCATTATAGATACAATGGAATAGCGAGATAAAATTGTAACGAATTAAACTCTTAATGCTGACCTGAAAATTCTATTCTTCCATGACATCCCGAAAAAATTGATAATTGCAAAACTTTTAAAGAATGTGAAAGCGTTGAACAATCTTTGCCGGTCCCCCATGGCCGCGCTCGCTATAGTGGCTCGCTTTGGTGCTCCGCAGCGCAGGGGATCGTGGGATGGAAAACCGTCTTGGGTATGGATGTTTGTGTGTAAGTAAATGTGTATATGTCTGTATATGTAAAAAGGAAAAACGTTAAATTAATAGGTCAGCTAAGGAAATTTAGGAAACTGGGGGGGAAAAAGAGGAATAAAGGAATACAGCGCCGGAGACCTGATAAGCCTCCGGAACTATATTAAAAAAAAAATTCTGCCATTAATAAACGGTATCTCGGAAACGGCTGTTGCCACGAAAGCAGATTAGCCATCAGTTGGACTAACAAGGGTCTCCCGCCAGGCCCTCACTCAAAAGGGGAATAAATATACCATGGTAATCAAAAGCCAATTTTTTTAGGGACTGAGAAAGTTCTTTATACAGCATTCTTTTTGCATGCCACATTGCACCGAAATACCATCGTCGACATTTCCAAACATGAAACAAACCAAACGGAGTAACTGTTGAATGGAATGATTAATGCAGTCGTCAACTAGCTTGACATTATGCCGCAGCAAACATGCTTGCTCCGTGCTTGCAGTGGATAAAGAAAATGACAGCAGGGACTTTTCCACTGCTTTGTAATGCATCGTGTGCCAGTTTACAATGTCGCAAATAGAAAGCAATCCAACATGCAGTACATTGAATTCTACATATATGACCGCCTAAGAGAAAATTTCTCAATTTTCTGTAAATGTGTAGACAGCGTTTAGCTTTCGGCAAAGTTGTGTACTCCGAAAATTCAATTTACGCAAATCATGCAATTGGGTACGGAACTTATCAAGAAAAAGAAATTTGTTCAATTCTGATTACTAAAATGCATGTTCGTGGTCACTATTACACATGTGAAAGTTTATCTTTACAAATTATTTCTCATACTTTTGGCAATATGGCGGGATTACAATGTTTGATAGCAACCAAATCTCACAGTGTTGTTTTGTTTTATGTTAACAATATAATTGTATTTTTTGTAATTATATATGTTATATCTTAGTATCGAAGTTTTAGGTAGAAAACAATACTTTTATGTGTAGTGCACATATGTGATAGCGGAAATAAAAATATATTACATGAATTGTTTTAACGAGCTCTACAGTTTTTGTAAGTTTTTTTTTATTATTTCTTACGGTTTATAGTTTTCAAAAACTCCAGTATGAACAGTTTTCCTGAGGCTATTCCCAGAAATTTTGAGATATAAATGTTATGTAAATATCTTTAATAGATATACGATATTTTAATGACGCTTTTTAGAGACATTTATAATAAATTAAATATGTCATCTAAAAGATTGTTTTAGGTTAGGGGATTTCCTAAAAAATGTTCGTGATAACTTAGTGGATGCTAATTTAATTATCAAGTTTGGTATTGAACGGACCGTTCGTTTTTTTGAGTAATGTTTTTCACAATCACACACACGGACATAGGCGTCTTTCTATAATGTTTCTTTTTTTGAGTAATGTTTTTCACAATCACACACACGGACATAGGCGTCTTTCTATAATGTTTCTTTTTTTGAGTAATGTTTTTCACAATCACACACACGGACATAGGCGTCTTTCTATAATGTTTCTTTTTTTGAGTAATGTTTTTCACAATCACACACACGGACATAGGCGTCTTTCTATAATGTTTCTTTTTTTGAGTAATGTTTTTCACAATCACACACACGGACATAGGCGTCTTTCTATAATGTTTCTTTTTTTGAGTAATGTTTTTCACAATCACACACACGGACATAGGCGTCTTTCTATAATGTTTCTTTTTTTGAGTAATGTTTTTCACAATCACACACACGGATATAGGCGTCTTTCTATAATGTTTCTTTTTTTGAGTAATGTTTTTCACAATCACACACACGGACATAGGCGTCTTTCTATAATGTTTCTTTTAGAGATGCAGGCAACTGAAATAAATATTTCCAGTGAAATTTCGGTATCGAATTTTTATGTGAAATGCAGTACATTTGCTACATATGTTCTATGTACTAGATAGAGAAAGCAAAAATTCAATGTGGAATGTACATACGTACTAGAGAAAGTAAACGAATGAGGAATGGGGCAGTTGCTGTAGAGAATTAGACGGTGATAATACCCCCTTAATTTCATCCTATTTGCAATTAGCAGATGGCTTCCATTGTTTTGCTGAAAGCGTAGTGAGCAATCTCCCATCAGAGAAGTCTAAAGGAAAGACATTTGAGAACAGTATCTAAGGGGCTAATTAAAGACAGAGGAGTTCAACGGCAGCTATGTAATCAGGAAAGAGCAAGGGATGCAATAGAGCAGAATCAATGTTGATCGATCCTTCCTATAAGAAACGAGCTGTTTTCCCCAGTATCCTCATGTATCGTTCAACTGACTAACATAGCATGATTTAGTTAATTCCATAAACTGTAATGTCCTTTACTGAATAAGGATCTCTCTTGTAATTTCACTTTCATAAAGCCTTGTAGTATTTTTAATAATGAATATCCCTATATTCACCAAAATCAGTAGATATATTTTTGATTGACTTAAATCTTTAGTGTCTGGTGTAGCGTGGTTCACACGAAATGTTATAATGGTAATATTCCTCTCATATATACATTACATACACAGGCTGTTTCAAAACGACACCAAACGAAGATAATGGTCGATTAGATTACACTTTGACTTATCCGAAACTTTCAAACTCTTCTATTTAAAGTTTTGTATGTGTTTAAAAATCGCACACATTTGGTATTAGGCACCGAAGGAACAACGGTTGTCACATACAACCTCAAAACGTGTTATACGAAACACGTAACAAAACACACATGCTACGTTTTCCATTACTAAAGTGACCAGTGCCGCGCCGGCGTGTTTATCAAACCATGCCTACACCATGCGACTGGGACCTTCGCTACCAACCGGTATCGCTCTTGGAGAGGGTCAGGCACGTGCGATTTGGTTATATACGACTGTCTAATCCATGGTGATTTTATGGCAGATTTTGTATGTGCCGAAAATTATATTCATTTACCAGTATGGTATGACCAATAAGGTCCAAATCATCGTTTGGGGTTTTGAAACACCTGTATATATTGACTATTACACAGGGTAACGATTTTTTATTATTGGAACCAATTGAAAAATGCAATACCACAACCGGTATTTGAACATATTTCTCCCGCTCTCCTTACGGTTGCTCTAATGGTATGCTATTCAGTATTTTAAATTATTATTTGTTTTTTAAACGTTTCAACCAACCAGTATGTCTCCTTTCAGAGAACAGCCTTGATGGTAACTTACCTCCGTAAGTACTTAGTATCTGAGTAATATAAACACGTTATCGACCAACTATCCAGACTATTTTATTATAACAACAATTTAGCTCAAATATTAAAGCGCCAATATAATGGCCGGGATTAGGCAACTTCAACCAATCGCGGTCATCGCCCTGGAGCAATATTGTCGAAACTACTTATCGCAGCTGACGTTTATTTCTTTGAAATCTTGTCACACTGACGTTCGTTTGTTTAATCTCCTGTCTTGGTAATTATAACAAGGTGACAATCCAGGCAGCCAACCTTCACTTTTAATAGCCGTCAGTTCCACATAGTACTTTCAATTAGTTCTGTTACAATGTTTTTTAAAACTTTATCCAGATCATAATGTATTTAGTTAAAAAAAAAAAAAAAGGAGTCAAATACTCATGATTTGTATTTCTAATGCACGAGATAAATGTAATAACCTCAAATAAAATAACTTATTTCCATTTCAAGTATTAGCTATTAAAAACTGAAATAAAACAACTGCTTCCTATTTCTTTTGTTGATATCGATATTGCTACATTGCGTATAGGTACTTTCGGCCATATAATTCAGGAGGCAGTGAAGAAAGGAAGAAAAAAAAACATTCGGTAAATAGACATGGTCGAATGCGTCATCTAGCATTTGAGACCAGAGTAAGTATTACAACTATAACCTTATAAAATCTCCCTTCCTATATATTATAAATTAATTGTATTTAATAAGACATTTAAGCGAAATATACAGCTCGTGTTTTCCTCTCTTAGGACAATTGACTCCCGTCGCTTCACTCCGATCGTGAATTATAGACAAAATGAAAACCTCATGATATTACTTATAATTCTCCTCTCTTACATATTGAATATTACACGGGGTAACAATCAGTTGGAAGATTGAATGACATACCGGCATGTTGTCACAGTAGCTCAATGCTTAGAGCAACTGCGCGGGGAGTTGGAGAACCGTTTTAAAGTCCCGGCTGTAGCATTGAATTTTTCAACTGGTTCCAATAACAAAGTGTTGCGTTAGCGGTTTGTAAATGTTTTAATAATTTCTGATTATACCGCCGGAGGGGGGTCGGCACCGAACCTCAGGGTGCGTCCCTGGCAAATAGGAATGCGTCAAGAGGATACACAGGGTGGCAGGAACCAGGAGCGACACCAGAGCAATGACACGAGTTTATTTAGTTTCCAGATGGAAGCACGTGGACAGTCAGACTGGGGTCCTCCACCCTCGCAGTAGCAATTCTCAACCCGGCAAACAGCCGAATCACCTCTGAACATCCTTATTCCCTGCCTCGTCTTACTGAGCAATATTACCGACACCTACAACCCTGAAAGAAATCAACGAGATGAACGATGAATGAAATGGCTATAGAAACATGGAGCGATAGGATTCATGGAATTATAGAAACCTACCCAGCAGGCACTTGGCGACCAGAGAGCACCCCGAAAAAAACCCATGAGTCAGGTAGGGAAGCGAATCCGAATACGAGTCATAGAGGAATCCCCATCCTGCACGGTTTTTACTAACTTTCAATAATAAAAATGGAGCATTTATAGTTATTTTATATTCTAAAGATATTGAATTTTACAATAAAAGTTAGTGTAGTTTTATTGTTTTTAGAACAGAAAATATCTACAGCAAAATCTAACACCACCATCATCCAATCGTGATGCAACACCAATTATTTTAATGTACCCACCCCGTCTTTTAACACAGGCACATTTGAACAAAATCTATATTAATTATATTAAGATAAAATGCTCGTCATCCCTTTGCAACATTTTACTACATTTTAGGTTAAGTGTAGAGCAACTAAACCCCAAATCTCAGGTTATGCCGCCCATCCATAAGCTTTACGCTCCTGCAGGTCAGTACGAGAATATTTAGTTAAGGTACTGTGAAGCCTCATGTGGCGACGCGAGTGGTTCGTGAGATATTTGGTTGGAGTCTTCGATTTAAGGTTGGGCCGCGCCTCTGATGCCACTGTAACAATATCTATAATAATTTTATTATAGAATGAAACTATATGTATTTATTAATTATTGCGTCAACACAATAGACTAATGAACTTATGTAATTCTAGTTTTCATATTTACCTTTTTTTTAAATGTCAAAATATGCTAACAGTTTCAACTTTATTAATATCTCCTTTATATAGACTTTTAATTATTAGGTATCTGATCTTTGATTTCATCTGGTAAAACTTTATGAACAATTATATAATTTACTTAAGCTTATTTTAAATATAACACTTCCACCCCTCATTTGTGGGAGATTCAGAATTAGAGTTGTAATAATAACAAAACGCATTGTGAAATACTACAACAATCTTAATATAGGCCGCTATATTTATGACATTTTTATGTGTATATTTTGGGAAAGAAAGAAAAAAATAATATATGCTGATTCTTACTCATTACAAAAATATTGGTGTTTATTACCATGTTCATTATTTCAATATTACTTACATCTCTTAGATGGTTGTAAATTTCAGGCGTGCATTTCTATGGAATGGCCTCTATCTCCCTCTTTCAGCTCATCATGTATGATCGTCATCTATCTGATCGTTTTAAGCATTAGGAAAGACCACATTCTTTGTTAGATAAGTAATAATAACTTTAGATCTAGATAGATAAGCTACAAAAACAAACACTATGGCTTTCTTGGGGAAATATAAAACAGAATTAAAATGTTATTTACTCAAAAGAAACAAAGTTGGAAAGACAGATCAAAGCTGGAACTAAGCCTTAGATCTAAAATCTTCTTTCCATTTTTCAGGCTTTTGATTCGCTCAAGGAGCATCCCTTCTAGAGATGGCTAGGTTACTTTGGTAGAGCATCTTTGGGATGTCACTCTTGCACTGCAAACGTTGTGTATTAGCAGCTAAAGGTAAAATGTCCAGGCAGATTGTATATGCTATAGCGTTGGAAATAACTTATATTAATGATATCCGCTGGGTAGAATATGTATATAGGCTATCCTTTAAAATAATTATAATTGCAATAATAATGACAGTAAGAATAACAATAGTATAGCAATAATAATAAGTCGCCGTAGATTAGTTGTTAAGTTTGCTACTCTCGTGCTGAGGGTGCATATTTCGGCTCCTTTTTTTTTTTATTGTGTTTAACCGTTGCTTTTATTAGGATGGAATGAGATGAAGGCACCATAAAATGGCAGGTAGACCAGCGGCACCTAGACGATCTAAAGCGACCGCATGTGAGATTCATTATGGACAAACCGGCGCATGGGGGGCGGGTTTTCTCCGCCATCGCATTCTGCCGCTGCTCCATCTTCACTCTATGTATCACGAGTATCATTGCCTGCGGTACCGTAAGTAGTAAAAGCAGGCGTTAAATACTACAAAAAAGAAATCCGCGGAACTCGCTGGTGCTTCTAAAGTTAATAACCGTTATACTGCCAAGCCGTAAGAGACGGCGTGCAAGCGATCCGTCGATCTGGCAGACACTTAGGGTCCACGTGGAGTATAGAGCATGCATCAGCGCCATCTGCCCACACTGCTCTACATGAACCTGGAAAAGAGAAATAAATGAAGGGTAAATGATGGAAAGGAAATCACGGTAGTTGAGAAACCATTTCAGCATTCTCCCGGTGAAATCGCCAAACACCCATGGGCGGTTGCCAGGAATGAAACGCGGGACACCCGAAATTGTCTCACACGAGGTGAATGACACCAAAATTTGCATTGCAAGGCATCTCGAACAAAACTGATTTGAAAAACCGGCTTTCTCAGGCATTAAAATATGGGAGGGGCTTTATGCTACATGAGATGCAAGAGCAGACGTAATGTAGCATGTGAGCAAGCGCGAGAAAAGACCATTCACAATGTAATACTAGGCATAACGCAAGAACGGGTTTCTGGATCTATACATTAAATACGGATATCTTCCAAGCGCACCGGAAGTTTCAAATTAAATAACATAACCAATAATGCCCTTAAGAAAATTTACTCAATCTTTTACAAATAACCATGTGTTAAAATTCTTACATGCTAACAACTGACGCTCAGGCAATGTCGTCACAATAATTCACTCATTCAAAATTCTTGTAAATAGTGCAAACATAGAAACTGCAGAAAATAATAAAGCTACACATTTAATGAACTTGAAATAGCTGTCTGCGCCTTCGATTTATGAGAACCAAGAAATTAGACGCAGATTATAATTACATCCACTAAATCAGAGGATTCGCAAGGAGACTGTCATAACCTCTTGAAGGAAGTTAGAGATTGCGTGGAACTGCACGGTCAAATAAAGGAGCATGCTAGTACAGCAGGCCCTGTAAAATCTTGTAGTGCGATCGTCTGTTCTTGATTTTATAAGTAACGCATAGAGAAAGGAGACAGACTTTATCCTCTTTGCACGTAACGCAAGGATAAAGTTTTTAGAGTTTGCAAACTCTGCGTTGCAATGCATTGCGTTGCGTTTTGCGTTTTTTATGTGAATGCTTACATTAAATAAAATGAGTCCAAACTCTTGCGCTTGCATTTCATTGTGAATGTAGCATTAAAGTAGATACAAATAATTCAAAAATGAAATAAAACGATTTTCAGCATAAACTTGTGATTTTTTAAATAGAAACCCCGCATTTTAATGCATTTATAACATAGAAAATAAATTAAGAATGACTATTAATGCATCGCAATGGGTTGTCATTCCCAGAAATTTTAAAGTGAAATTGAAACCTGAAACACCACGAAAAGTATTAAGCTATTTTTTCAGTTTTTTTTTTTCTTTCTTTTTGTGACGATAAACCGTTTTACATTTATGAACGTCCATTTCTTAAATTCTTCGCTAAATTTTGGTGGAGATGGCCTGGTCGAGTCTCAACAATTCATTTAGTGTCATCTTCGAGCAGATCTGCGGGCGTCCGTTAGAAGGTGGCAATGGATGAATTGCAGAAACGCGTCCACCAAAATTTAGCAAAATCTTCGCTTTTAATAGTGTTTCTAATACTTCAATAAACACTTATTTCCAGTTTATTGACAACAACGAAAATAGCCTTAAGAGAACCAGGTAGAAAGCTCAGGCAGTTACATCGTATTCCGAAGGTCGAGGATTCAATTCCCTTGGCCGGTCTACGGACGTATAGTTTTTTCGGTTTTATTTCCGGTCCCCAGGTGAATGTTGCACAAGTTAGTTTCTTTCCCGATTTCCTGTCCCGCATGACTCTTCCACTGTCATTAATCCTTCATCCCAACGGTTTCTTTCAGATTTCGAAGTGTTGGAGATGGTGCTCTGTGCGGCATGATAAAAAAACATGCTCAAATAACAATCTCAGACCTGCGAATTCGACAGGTGCCGAGATTAGTTCCGTTCCCTATTTTCAGCAAAATTACATCGCCAAGTGTATTTTTAATGTCTTTGAGTGTACGTCAATCACCTTGCAATTAGTTTCTTCCTCTCAGGAGAATGTATTATAAGGAATATATTAGCAACTCTAGCGTCACTGAAAAATACTACTGTCCTGCCTTCAAATACCAACAAGGCTCTCAGAAAACCCTAGACTGAATACCCCTTGGAGTACTATGGTTGACTCGATGTATGCATTACAGATAGTGAATCTATTTATCATATCATCGTGAGCTGTCATGTGGTATTGTCTCCCTCGCTCCTCCAGAGACTAGAACATCCCTCAGACGTTCTCTTGTCAGATGCCTACAGTACCACGAAGTTTACGCCTGAGATTCAACTGGCGGATAAATATCAGAATGTGCAAATCAAGTACATCTGGTTGAATCTCCAGTGTTAATTTAATGTTGATGTTTCTCGGGTAGCAGTTTATTATTACGAACCAACAGGCGCCATTCGTAATCTTAAGTTATCGATCGAGATGGCTTCGTGAAAACGTAAGGCTTCTCTTCTAAAGGTCGCGGGTTTAATTCCGGTGGACCGCCCACTCTGATCATACGTTTTCCTGGTTTTCCCTGTGGTTTCTCACCCACCGTGATTTCCTTTCCATTTCATCTCCCTTTCATTACGTGCTTCTAGGTTTCATTGGGTATGATTCAGAAGCTTGCTCGAAGAAAAAAATACTCCTCGAGGACGCTAGAGGGCCGCTTGCTCGACGGGTCGTTCATATCCCTCTTTCTTCAACTGCAGCAGTGGGATGAGTCTTCGTGCCTGGAATAGATAGGCACTTCCGCGAACCTCTGTGACCTCTGCTTGCGGCCTATAGCCTGTCGTTCTTTCACTACGGTAGTGATGGCCATAATACACCTACTTAGGCTGCAGTGCACAAAGTATGTCTCTTCATTGTGTTATTCTTTTGCAAAACAAACACTTACGCCCCATGCTATCAATTTGTATCAAGAATGTTGTTACTTTCTCTACCGAGTACTATGTACATACATGGTAAATAGCGAATGTATATTTAATCCGAGAAATGGATAACAAAATTTCACCGGAAACATATTTTATGGACTCCCGAATACACAATAAGCATTAAAAATGTCATATGGGTGTGTGTTTATGTTTCTGTGGACAGCACAATACAAAAATGTATAGTGGGTTATTTACCAAACTTGATACCTAAGTTTAGTATCTTCCAAGGATGGCGCAAGAAGATGTTTTTAAAAAAAATGTACCATCCCAGCCTACACTTTACACGGGAAAAAAATTGAACATTTTGATTATCAAAAAATGGCTATTCTTTTGATTGAAATACTGTATATTAAAGATTTTTACATGCATATCTTGACTTTTCTGGGAAAAAATTCTAAAGACCTCTATTTTGGATGACTTTTGTATAACTAGTAAACCGTAAAAGATAGAGGAATGACACATATTGCGCAAAAAAGTTATACCTTGTTAAAACAAACTTTATGTCATATATTTTACTATATGAAGTTAAAAGATCTTCGGGAGTAATTCTAGCTAATTCAGCCATTGATATTATTCTCCATGATACTTATTATGTAGTTGCCCATTTCCATTATATTTTAAAATACTTACGCTTTTATGAAATGAGAACATGTCATTCCTGTTTCATCAGTTTTACTCCTATCCACGCTAAGAACCGAATTTCAATCAGATTTTATATGGTTTGACTACTGTTTTAGCATGTCTAGTTCTTTATTTCCCTTCTGCTTGCAAGGAAATAAGTAATATAATAATTTCTAATAATTTTAAATTATTTTATTTCACATTGTTTTAATATCTAGGTCATACCGTAATACAACTGTTCTGTAAGGTACCTTTTGCCGGTATGTGACGCTCTAGTACAATTCTTCTGGTCTGAATGCTAAACAAATATCGATAGGGTGCCACAGTTTTACTTTTTTCACCATCTGTAATCAGTATGGCGCATATCATGGCCTAAGTCTAAATGCTTCAACCATCCGTAGTCAGATAAGCGTGGTCAGCAGTCCATCAAGACCATATCCCCATGTACTATCTTACTTTCTCCTCGACAAGCATGTGATATTACGCTGCCACTTTAGTATAACTGCCTTAACTACTCGACAATAGAATACAGCTAAGTCGCATTATCATCTGCTTTTGCATTTGTTTTTAGACTAAAGTTGGAACTTTGGGGCGTAGTATTTAATTTCCAATTTGGTATTTACATTGGCGATTGAGAGAACTATGAAAATCTCCAGCCAGTTTGGTCGACCTACAGGTTTTCAAAACAAACTCCCAAGACGGCCTAAAACGTTACCACCTGAACTATCTCGTTATTTCTGTTTATGTTGATCTTGGTTGGTATGAAGTAGATGGAAGAATTAAATTATTGAATAATAGTTTGTTGTAGCATAGACAGACAGCTATGTGAATAAAATAAGGTTTTTTTTTCGATAAAAAGTATAGATTTATGTTGAAAATCATTTACTTACGGTTGTGAAAAGGCCTCATCTACGAGAGGCGTTCAATAATTGCTTAAAAATCATAAAAAGAAACTTCTTTTTGTAGATTTTTTATTATTACTTTTCAATATAATCCCAGTTTTAGCTTGATACACCTTTTCCAGGGTTTCTCCAACTGTTTTAAGCCTTCCATAAATTGTCTGGATGGAAGAGAATTTTTGTCCTTGCCCAATAAGGGAAGTTTTTCTTGATTTCTCAGTTCAACCGGTGCAATAACGATGTATAATTCTCTCCATTCAGCGTTCCTCCTTTCTGCAAGCATGTAATCAATGTAGATGATTCAGTGTGCATTCCAAAAAACTGAAGATAAACTTTTTCTACAGATTGCACCACCTTTTCCTTTAAAATTCACTGTTTTGACTGTACTTTTGCCTCTGAAGCACAGCACTGTATCCATGTTTCATCCACAATTATGTATTGAAGCAGAAACTTGTCAGGATTGCGGCGGAAAATTGTCAAACCAGCTTTCGAACCGATCACACGAATGCGTTTATTCTTCATTGAAAGCAAACGTGGTGCCATCTGGCCGAAACCTCTGTCAAGATATAATTTTTGGTAAAAACAATTGAGAATGCTGTACCTTGTGATATGCCCGTGGCCTCTATCATTTCGTGAAATTCGATTCGTCGATCACTCAAAACCATATCGTGGATTTTCTCAAACATTTCGGAAGAATCCACTTCTACTGGACATCCAGAACGATGTACGTGGATGTACGGCTACGTTTCAATTCATTAGTCCAATTGTAAATTGTTACAACGCAGGAGCAGATGTGCCATGAACGTCATTCAACTCTGTTTTTCTCTTTCGGTGTTAAGCCTTTTAAATAAAAGTGTTTAATCACAGTACAAAACTCGTTTTTTGCATCTTTCTAAAGAAGCACAAGATTGTTGATTCAATTGCCCATGGCAACGAAGTCGCATGATGAATATAGCTGAAACCTTAACTGCCATCTAGTAAGAGATGACTGTTACTAAATTCATACTTTTTTCGATGCTATGAGTAGTTTATTGGATTATCTATGGACTTGTTTAAGCCCTTAGTACTTTAATGAGCCCCATCCCTTCGTGCTTCCTGCCTATGAAAGGTGTTTTTCAAATCCTATTTACGGTGCAAGTTTTAGGCGACTCCCTGATTACACAATAGCTATGTTTACACATCTTGGTTCCCAGAGCCTTTATTTTCTTCTCCACTCTCCCCTGTAATTCCATTCCTCCTCCCCTAGTTTTCAAATCCTTTATATTTCAACCCGTCCTAATTTCGTGCTTCAAGTATTTCGTGCTTCAAGTATCGACCCCTTTTCACCTTAGGTGGACATCATTCCCAAGCTATTCTGGGTATTCTTTCCTCTGGATACATTTAAATTTCATTTCTTCCTTAAAAACATTAATCCTACTTTTACTTTCTCTATTAGTACAGTAAGTAGGAGAAAATGTCCACACAAAAACATTCATTGTAGAGATTTCATGGAAAACAAGAGTATTAAAGTTCCTAATATCCAAAAATATTTCTAAAACAAAATGTTACAGAGCACGCTGGGGTTTGTGTGCACGTCAGTGAGTGAGAGTCTGAATAGTATAACTGAAAAACGAAAAATCTTGCACACAAAATGTCAATTACAATCTTCCACCATAAACTACCATTTACGTCAAAATAATTATTAAAATGATACACAAATGTTGTGGCGATTTTGTTTACAATACCATGTTTTGGATGATTTCGTGGCAGACTAAATGTATAATTTTGAATTTTATGAATTAAATTTGAATTGAATAGTATACAGTACACAACAGAGAAAGAGAGAGAGACAGAGACAGAGACAGAAAGGAATCTTATTTAAATATCTGCATCTTATTAAAGTAAAACATTTTATGTCAAATGCATTTTTAGTTAAACATTTCTGAGTTATTCTTGTTATTGGTTTAAAGTATCCAATAAATCCACTTTTTTCAAATAGGAAATGCTAGTTATTCAGTGTGTTCTACGAGAGAGGTTATGACGGCAGTTACTTACAGCGACTGCTGGTCAAAATGCGATAGAAGAGAAGACCTGTGTTTGACACTCCACTGCGTGCAAAGTGAAGTCACTGAAGTCGCTAGAGAAGTGAAATGAAGCTGAACCAAGATATAGTGACTCAACAAAGCCTCGATATTTAAAATATATTAAATTAATGCAAAAATAGCATTTCTTTTTATTCGGAGCTTAGTTTACAAGTAAAAAAAAAATTAACCTTTCTTCTCTTCTCTTTGGCTTATGCATGAATATTTAATTGTAATGTAATTTGCAGCGTTATAGTGTGCTTCAGAATTTGTGTATCTTATTTCTAAATTCAACCCTTCGGTAAATTAGACATAGTTGCATTAAGAAAAATGCTTTATTATTAACTTAATAACAAATGTTTAAGCGATGATATAAAATAAAGTATGCAATAATTTTTCTCGCACAATGTGTCGTTTACAATTTCTGTTCTATTGTTTTTTTTTTGTTTTTTTTTTTTTTAGAACATATATTACGAAGATGAGTTTATTTACATTTACATATTGCACTGTAGTTCTGAAAAGCCACAAAACCCAAATATACATTTGTTCTAACATTGGTGCGATAACAAAAGAATTGGAATCAATATTTATGAAAAGACCCGAAGCTTTTAAAATACGGTTCATTTCCCAAGTAGTATTTCAGTCCTGTTTTTCTTAAAATGCAATTAAAATGTTCTCTTTAGTGTTCAGATATAGTAGAGGATGTACATAATCCGTTTTCTTGAGAAAGCTTTTCCTACTTCAAGAAGGGCCCAGCTGCTATTCAATTAACAGAGATTTTAAAATTTCTCTTTAGTAATTCTCTAGTTGTTTTAACGAAATGTTCATTAAAACTTCCCGCTTGAAGCGGTATCTGGAGAAACGGACTCAGAGCGACGCAGTACTTCGTGAAGAGAACTTTATAATTGTGGTGCTGTTTGGGATCTAATGTTCAGAAGTACAGTGAACGTATTTGTTTTTTCAATTTCAGTCGAATTTATAAGTCAGAAGAAAATGGATAGATAGTATGCCATTTCTTGAATGAAAATATGATCATAATATACATGAAGCTCAGGCCTGAGTTTCACATTCCTTTCTTGCAGTTCTAATGACTAAAATACAATACAGAGAGTGTTTTCTTTTATCTTCAAGGCATTAGAACCGTAAGGACGACGAGCTCAACTTTACTTCATGCAACATGGCCGTCACGGCATGGGCAAACTACACATTCAGAGATTTGATGCAATAATTAAGGTTTTTAAGACTACAGTGAACACAGTCTTAATTTTTTTTTCAAATGAGCTTTTTCCGTTTCAATTTGAATTTATAGATAGCTATAGTACTCTAGACGCAGTTCATTTTTAAGAACAATTTTGATTCAATTGAAAATGGTGACGTAGTAGATCACACTTTCGTAATACTTCCAAAGCTTTTGATTAAATTTCTCCCGATATTCAACAAAAGCTGTATTTATTGTGACACAAATGTTGACTTCCTATCTCAGTAGTTTTGTGTTTACCTTCGTCTAAAGGAAAACACAACAAATGGGCAAGGCGCAACTACCTCACATCCAAGAGGTCCCAAGTTGGAATTTCGGTTCAGGTGAGTAACCCGGATAAGATTTACTCCGAAAATGTCTTCTGAGTAGACACATATCGGCTAACTCTAATCTCTTTGGACTACGTACTTATTGGATCATAATTTTACCCATTTTCTTACATTTATTTCCTACATGACCTCCATGGTCATTAAGCTTGAAGAAAAGAATCTGGTGGTTCCATTCACATGCCTCTGTATCTGTTCTGCAAACAAACTATTCTTACAAAGATCATGATTATATCTGTATCATGCTTATAAATATAAACATTACCAATAATCGCCTTATTACTGAATTCCTTATAAGTAGAAGGGAAATAACAGAGATTAGGCTAAAACAACGGTCAAATCTTTTAAAAAATGTCGCTACACGATTGTCATTAAAATTCGGTTATGTTTCCATGGCCAGGAGTAAAACACTCCTAAAGTTTACTAGTTATACAAAAGTAATTCAGAATTCAGGAGCTCTCAGGGTACACTTCCAAGAAATTCGGGATATATATTTTATTTTACATGAAAATATTTTAATACACAGCATTTTAAGGAAAATCATTACAACCGATTTTTTGAAATCAAAATTTTCTAATAATGTTTCACGTAAATGTAGCTTAGGATAAGAGATATTTTTCTGAAAATAATCATTTCGCATTCTTAGCATATACCGAACATAAATAAGAAGTTTGGTATTTAACAGACTTTTTTTGTTTACGAGTTATGACACGTATGATGCGCGCGGGAATTTTTCCAGTTTTTGTTTTTATTTCAAGAGTGTTTTAAATATTGAAATTTTGGGTTGCAATACAATACCTTCTCTACTTTTTATGTATATTACACAGAGCTCTAAAGAGTAAAAATGGGTATAAGCCTTACAGGCAGGCATTATAGGGACATATGAAGATCAAACTTCCCCCGGTTCAGACGCATCAAGCTTGTCTTTAGTCCCCAAATCGCGAGATCAAACCTGGCGGAGGGCAATGGATTTTCTCGGGTGTAAGTATCCTTAAATGTCTTTCTTCGGAAAGGAAGTAAAGTCGGCGTCCCGTGACATAGATAACCGTAAACTACTGTAAAATAAGCTCAGAACTGAAAAATGAATGAGCAAAATTAAGCGGTCTTTCACGCCCAATATAAATGAGCAGCTGAGAACCATGCCACCTAAAGACATTTTATTGCATAACATAACAAAAACTATTTTTCCAACTACTCTATTTTTCTACAAACTGATTACAATCTGCTCGCAAGTAACTGTATTTCTGCAGTATAGTTTCTTTTCGACGTTCGTTGCGGTGACAATACAGCTCGCAACGAAATTTCTGTCGAACTCGCTCAACCATTGCATGCGATGAATTCACAGTTAACTGCACTCTGTGCAGGGCTTCGTTGCCTCTTTATATCCTTAGGTTACGTGACAATATTTTCAGAAGTCGAAGCGCGTGCAGTACTAACGCAGCTGTGACAAACCCCCATAGGCTTAATGTGAGGCTTATATGTCAAAGAAGCTTATAAAAGAACACGTGTCGACTGGCACGGGGGTAATAATGGATGCTAACAATCAGCAATGGCATACAAAGCAAGCTGTACGCATGTATTTGGCATTAACGGTCACAGAACAAAGTCACAATTAATAAAACTCAATATCATTTCACTGTTACAAAGGAACTTAAACATTATCAATTATTGCTATAAAATAACTCATTGAGGAGATTATAAAACTCAAAATATTTGTCTTACAGTGTAAACCATTGATCCAATAAAGAAATTTCGGATTATCAGTTGAGAACGGCTAGTAAAATAAGTATTGTAATGACTTTATATATATATATATATATATATATATATATATATATATATATATGAGACATTGTTACACATACTAATATAACGACCGCAAAAATTAATTTCTCAATGCCATACGTGACAATATAATATAATGATTTCAAGACATATTGAATAAATAATGTTATGTTCATTATTAACATATGACTAAAGCTATTAAACACTTGGTGCACTATTCATGACGAATATTAAACTATCTAAGATAAAAGTTAATTTGAAGAAAAAGGAAAGAAAAATATTAAGATAAATATTCTTATTAGCAAGAGTTTTGTCAATTCCTCTGCTCAGCCAGCAAATCCCATCATGTCACTTTCCTTCTCGTTGGTCTTAATTATTTTTGAGAGATTTGAAATATTCGTTGTGTTCCCATTGTGAACATTCCGCCAAAATATGTACACAGTTTTCATTTCTATTCAAAACTTTCCTACCAGAATCATCACTTTCTAAGTCTTCCAGTGTTTCAGCCTTATTGTATCTTATTGTCTTTTCCTTTTTTCCAAATACATCCACCATACCTCTTTACTACACTTAATTTATATTTCATTCTCCGGTAAGGAAAAGACGTTTTACAAGGCAGTTCAATTTCATCTCTGATTCTGGCCGTCTTCTTTCAACGCCTAATAGTAATAATGTCATATCAGGATAATTTTATCTGACATTTGAGACTTATGTTTTATTCCCTTTTTAAAATAATTAAAATGACGATTATTAAGCCTTAGAACTTTTTGTATATGCGTAGTCTGCACACTGAAAATAAATTAAACATGTTTCAGTAATGTCCTCCTTTAGTTAAACATAATTATGAATTTCCCTGAACTTTACCTCTTAAGTCCTTTTCATAAATTATTCATTACAACACGCAAGTTTTCCTTAGTACCCCTATCGATTACGCAACCTGATATTCGGGTAGGAGATTTCAACAGCCATTAACGCTATTTTTATGAAAGCACTAATGGCTTCAAGATTGTGCCTTCTGACAGTTTGCTTTCAGATATGGCTGGTAACTTTTAAGTGATGGGTGTATGCTTTTTGATAGATTTTTATTGTTAATTTAATATTTTAATGTTATTTATACTTTTCTCAGATATTAAGAAAGCTGTGAAGTGGCTAGTTTTATACAGGATTAAAAACAGGCTTATGAAAGGCTATAAGCAGTTTTCAGCAGATCAGTGAAAAACAAAACTAAAGGAAATACTGCGATATAATATGCGTTTTTAAAACTGCAATATTACAGGCATCGCAAGAATTTTAGCGTTTATAATAAAACATGTATATGTATCTTTTACACCACTGTGAAAAATATACAGATATACGTAGCACAGATTCGCTTAAGAGTTCATTAAAATGAGACCAAATTCGAGTTCTGGTTCAATACACTTTGGGTCACTATTTCTGGACAACATTTACAGCAACGCATTTCATAAAGACGAGTTTTGACTAGACGTAACCAGTCCCGATTTCTTAGGTTCTGATCTAATTTATTCCTGATCTCTTATTTTCCAAATTTTAGTTTATTTTAATAGTTTGGGTACCAACGAGTAATATATCAGTTGTACCAACAGCGCATTATTTTGTGTGAGCAGATAGACCTATTCAAGAATTAGGTCTAAAAAGTAAGGTGCCATACCAAAAATAGTACATGAGAGCAAGTAGTGCTTCAGTATTATCATTAACAATAATAATAGCACTAATAAAAATAACTATAACAATATCATCGTCACGACAGCATAAAAATTCATTATGAAATATTTATAACAAACAACATGCAATCATGTAGTACAGTGAAATGTTATCTGCCTTCGCGTTTGCATTTTTGCTTACAACGCTTTGATGTTTTGATTTCCTGCTAGGGTATGATGCGTAACAACAACAACAACAACAACACAGTGAAACAGTTTGAGCTCTAATACACGGCTGTGGTTACGACGCCTTAATGTTTTGATTTAATCCTGCAGTGGGCCTAGTCTTTAATGTTACATAAGAACAGTGTATTATGCAATTACAAAACTAATTATTGGCGAATATTGATTGGTGAAATACGCCTTTAGTTGTGAATCTAAAAGGAATTTTATTCTCTAAAAATTAAGTATTCATAATTTAAGCGGTAGGTATGTTAACTTTCTCCGTATGTTTGCAATACCCTTGTACATCATCATGGACTAGTACAAACCACTCAATGAGCGCGATTCTTTCAGCGTTTACGCTGATGGCGAAGAGGAGAAGAACGCCACTGCCCAGCGTATGTTTGCATTTACCCTGTGGAATTCCGCAAGTTTATACCGCACGAAGGGTTATCTGTAATCGCGAAATGCGGTTGGACTACCTGGAGCTTCAAATTTATAGAGCCCAAATTGACCAAATCTTACATTAAAATCTAATAAAGCCCATTTTTGTGATTAAACCCAAAAATACCTAATTTAATTATTTAACGAAATAGATTAAACGTTTGTACAATAAATATTTTCAAAATTAAACAAGAAACATGTTCAATAAGGAAAAATTTAAATAATTATGATCTTATGAAATGTTGCATAATATTCCTGATATTAAAGATATAGTTTTATTTTCAAGGTCGTATCAACAATTTGTCACGTTCCCTATGGAGAATAACTGCAATAATCGTTGATTTGGACCCCAAGAAAATAGCCGAAATGAAGTTCGTACCTCTAGCTTTATGCCAAATGAAACAATTTTACCACTTTGAGGCGCATTTTTAAGGGAAGAATACAGATCTCAGGTTTAAGCTCCAGTACTGCATTATTTAGTGTCACATTAGGCCGCGCCGTGGCCAAATGGTTCGACAACTCACCTCTCACCAAAGCGACCGCATGTGGAGTCTGTGGTGCACAAAGTGGTTCATGGGCGGGTTTTCTCCGGTTTTCCCCGCCATGGCATTCCAGCGATGCTCCATCTTCAATCCATGAATCAGTGTAATTGCCTGCGGTGGCTATGTAGTAAAGGGGGCGTTAAACATCATAATAATATAAGTGTCGTACAAAAAAAGGAACAGGTGTGGTGAAATTTTCTGCGTACGTGGTGTTGTGTCTTATAATTTAAAGATGGTGTTCTAAACACAATGGTATGCCCAGTGATTTACGCAAATCTATATTCCAAAATTACTAAATTCCTAAATCGAACATTTAAGATATCAGGTGCCCAATTGCCCCGTACGAGTGTGCAAATATATCTGGTGCGTTAAAAGAGTAGCAGAACTCAACGGAGCTATTTCAAATTAAAGTCACTAAGTGGAGAACTGTCTGAGCAATCTGCGTTTTATCCCTCATGCTGATCGCGGAACTGTCGAGGAATAAAACTAAGGAATCTCTCGTTACTGGCCGCTTTTAACTCTGAACTGCCGCGTTGAGTCTGCAACTTAATCCGGGACATTTTTTACCACCCGAGATCAAAATGTATAAAAACGGTAACTTAGGCGAGAATCAGTCAGTTTCAACTGTGAGTTCTGAGCGTGCAGTTGCATTGGAGAGAGCAGTCGACTATTTACGAGCACCGTAGCGACGAGAAAGTTTGCGATACGGCACTGAATAGAGATTTGTATAATTAAGATTTGTGATATAGGTTATAATATTTAAATGTTTTATATGTTAGTCATTTTATAACTGTAGTTTGAGAGTAATCATGAAATTCTCTTTTTTATTCTGGAAGTTATTCATGTTCAAGTTCCACCGCTTATATTGAGCCACCATTACAGTGGTTCACTCATAGATGAGATATAGCAAGAAATCACGACTTGCGGACATTAAACATTACGAATTTAACCTAGGCACTTTTACAAGGTATGGGGGACTTTTACGTCCAAAAAATATTCCATGACCGTCGCCGAGTTCGAACCCACAATCTTGGGTATTAGACGCTATCATAGTAACCACTGTATCACAGACGGCAATTTCTAAAATACAGTAACTAATTAAATGTGTTATTTGTACACAAGGTTAAAAAGAATATTGATAGCCTCAACTGTAACTTCGAGCAATTAATCCTATACCAGGGTCGAAGAATTCGAGTAAAAGCATTAGCTATCGCATATAGTATAGATACTGTCATTTTATCTTAAACCGTTGCTGCACCCATAATAAGATTTTACAAGTTAATACTATTTGAGAAAAAATTATATTAAAAAAACCAAATTACGAAACAAACAAGATCTTATCGATTCCAAAACAAAATCCAGAGAAAAAGGTGCAATATTCCGAATATTTGAAGAGGAAAATGAGATACCCTTCTGCTCTCATGCATGACTCTGAAAAACTCAGGTAAAGTTCGCTTGCAAATCAATAATCGAAGAGAGGGAAGAAAATCCAATCAGCGGATTCACTTCGGAATTACCAATGTTCGTGAATCAGATTCCGACTGACGCTAGAATGTGTGGGAGACAACAAACAAAAAAAGTTAATCTGAATAAAGAACTGTGTGCGTGTTAAAATTCTTGATTGCATAGAAAACACGGCTTAATAAAGAATGAATCTGTGAAAATGTTTTCGAAGTGGCAGCACTCAAAAAGAGGAGTCGTAAAAACGGATATTCTTATACTTGCCGTATATAGAGTATTCTTGCTAAAAGTATCAAATAAGCTGAATAAAGATTACAAATAAGTGAACTTGTGGAGAGGATGGAAAGTAAATTAACTCGCTAAATTAATTTCCCTATATGGTGCAAAACCCAATGTTATCGTTCACCTCCACCTACATCTTAAAGTTCTGCAAGTTAAACTTCCAAATTATTTCCAACTTGTAGTAGTGTTTAAATTTGTCCAAAAACATTTGAATATTTCCTGGAAATACCGCATTTGGTATTGTGCCCTATCCACAAGTCCTTCTCATTAAAAATTCTATTCATTTAATTAATGTCATGATTACAGCAGCCATTCGAGATTTATAAAATTCAAAAGAAACATCAGCATATATTTCGTAAATCCTTAAAACTTGAAAGTACAAATTGTGGTTAAAGGTAATTTATATTTTTATTTTCTAGCTAGAGAAAGCTTTACATTCCACTCAAAAATTCGATGTTGAAATTTCACCGGAAATATGTAAAGTCCACCGACTCCAAAAAAAAAAAGCAGTTGTAGAAAAAGTTCCGTGTGTGTGTGTGTGTGTGTGTGGACAGTATAACTCAAAATTGAAAACACCGTTAAATATAAACTTGGTATTGATGTTCACTATCTTAAAGGGTTGCGATATGAAGATTTAAAAGAAAATACTCCTGCTACAAACTACCTTTTGCTTGGAAATATTTTTTTAAAAACGTTTTTCTCAAAAATATAACGATTTTAATTAAAATAGCATATATTAAAGATATTTAAGTCACAAATAAATGTATATTTCGAATGCTCTGAGAGTAGCGTTTGGATCAGTTTTACAGAATTTATTACAACGTTTAACCCGTAAAGAATAGACAAAATCCTACTGAAAAAAAGGTTTAGTTCTCATTAAAACACATTAATTTCTGTCATTGACATTTTTCTTGTAGAACTGACCATTTTCGAGATATTCCCTGCCATAGGTATCAATTTGTAACCACCTAACTTTTCTCAGACCATACAAAGCGAACCAAACCTGAATTGTTCCACATAGTGATCAGCTTTTAAATGATTTACTATCGCTTTAGCCTAATGCATTCCCTTATACCCCTTCTACTTACAAAGAAGTAATAACACCAATTTTGCTAATATTTATTTTGATTAGTATGATATTGACAAAATAATCTTTTATAACAATAGTTTATTTAGGTAGCAGCTAGAAAGTTATGTGAATGGAATACATTACAATTCTAGAAAATACGTGTGTATGCGAGTGTTTACATGATAAATGATAAAGGTCGAGTTTTCTGAGGATAGCATCTGAGGACCTCTTTATTCTGGACGACTTTTGAATAACCGGTAAACCGCAAGAGAACACAAAAACTTGGTACACAAGAAATGTAGATTTCGTCATAACACATCATTTACACTTTTTGTCTGGAATAAACCAACGAGATATCCTTTTTATTGGTTTCAATTTTAAAATGATTTTCCGATTTACTCCTGGCTATCTAAAGCGAACCAAATTCCAATCACATACTCGTTTCAACCAGCTTTTAGAAGATTTCTCTATCGCTTTAGCTTAGTGTGTTCCCTTCTGTGCTTCCTATAAGGAACTGACCAATAAGAGCAATAATATTTATCTTAATCAGCATAAATTATATAGAAAAATAACATATTCTAAGAAAAGTTTATAACAGAATAGGTAAACTCATGTGAATGTAACATCAGATTTTTAAAAAAAGTTTGAAGGTTGCAACATCTATTAAACATCTTCCATTTTGTCTCTAAATTCCTTCTATTTCCTCAGTAGGTACATTACCTATTCCTGTAATATATTGTTAAAATATATAGAAATCTAATGGCAGATATTTGTAATCCCACGAAAAATCTTTCTGGTTGCAACTGTTATCTGGAAAGGGACGAAAGGCTTTGTCCTCCTTTCTTCGGGTCACGTCCTCTCTGTAGCATTATTACAAGCGAGAGTCTGAAGAATGGAGGTAAAAATCCCTCCCTCTGCACCTTTATAGGAGCTGCAGGACAAGGCGACCAAAAAAAGAAAGAAAAAGAGGTTGAGGGGCTCTGTGATGAGCGAGGTGCTCATTTTGATAGTTCTCTGTTACGCACTAGCGACATCTCCCATGTGGGCAATGTTGGGAGTCTTTTCTGCCTCATAAAATGATCTCTCCCTCCCGAACCATTTCGAATCAACTATCTAGGCTGAAATAAACATCTTGTCTCTAGTTTCAGGAATAAAACCAAGAAAGATTGTATTATATTTCCCACAAGTTTAGCTTTGGCATTCAAGCGGCATTTCTTCTCCTTTTTAAAATATTAATATTTTTACTTTCTCTAGTCCCGTATGTACAATGTACAAAGTGGACAGAAGTAGTATTGTATTCCACCCAAAAAATTTGATACCGAGATTTCACCGGAAATATATGCTTTAGGACCCTCTGAATTTACAACAAGCATTTTCAGAAAAAGTTGCGCGCGCACCTGCGCGTGTGCATGTGCGTGTGCGGACAGCATCATTCAAAAACGAAAAAGACTTAAAAACCTAACTACCCTTTACATGGAAAAATTTTTCAAAACTTGTTTTCCTTAAAAATGGCTAACGATTTTGATTAAAATACCACATTTTAAAGTAATTTCCATCACAAATAAAATGTAGGTATATCTTGAAGTTTCTGGGAATAGCTTCTGAAGAACTTTATTCTGAATGATTTTCTTAAATTTTGCATAACAAGTAAACCGTAAGAGATAGACAAAAACTTACTACACAAAAATGTAGATTCTGTTAAAAAAAACAATTTGTATCACACATTTTTTTCGTGGAGTTTACAGTTTTCAAGATATTCTTTGTTATTTGTTTCAGTTGTAAAGTACTTATACTTTTCTCAGGCAGGAAATATCCGTTTTTCTTTTGCTCTACTTCTGGCCAAGCAAAGAAGCGATTTGCAATGCCAATCGCAACGATAGTTGACTGTCACTTTAGTATAGCGTATTCCTTTAGTTTCCTTCTACTTATAAGGAACTAAGTAATAAGAACATTCTGCTAATGTTTATCTCAATTAGCTAGTGTAGAAAGAACATATTTTGCAAGAAGTTTGTTTGTAGAGCAGCTAGAGAAAGTCATATGAGTGTAGCCATCAGATTTTTTAAATGATAAATCAATTCGGATGAATAAATGAAATAGAACTAATACTCAATTGATCCCAAGGATCATAGAGCTTAAGGGGATACGGCGTTTATTTAAAAATCGCAATTTTCCTTTCTCATGACAGCACATGTATATAGATAGAGAAGGAAGTGCATTCCAACCAAAATTTTTGATACCAAAATTTCACCGGAAATACAGATTTTAGGGTAACCTGTATAAAAAATCTCATGTTTTCGATTGACATGACTTTCGCTACTTCCAACAAATTACTGTCGATAAGCTTATTCTTCCATCTACTTTTGCCAAACTAGGTGAACATCAGCAGAAACTGCCTTGTTACTTTTTTCCTTATAAACAGAAGGGAAACAAGGGAATACACTAAGCTAACAGACAGTAAAATGTTTTAAAAGATAGTCATTATGGGACTGCAGTGGCTTGGAGTTGAAATTTCCCGTATGAAAAAAGTTTTAAAACTGAAGCCAATAACAAGGAATACCTTGAAAACAAACTCCACGGAAAAATGTGTGACAAAGTGGGTGTTTTAGGAAGATGTACAGTTTTTGTTTAGTATGTTTTTGCCTATCTATTACGATATACCAGTTGTGCAAAATTCAAAATAATTTATACAGAATATACAGCTCTCCTGAAAATTCTAGATATACATTACATTTGCCACGTAAATATCTTAAATATTATCGATTTTAATCAAAATCGTTACAGCCATTAATGAGAAAATCAAAATTGCACAAATTTTTTCCATGTAAAAGATGGTTGGGAGGGGGACATTTTCTTGAAAATCTTCGTGTCGCATCCTTGGAAGATACTGAATCTAAATACCAAGTGCTATGCTGCCCCTCAACCCCCCCCCACACACACACACTTTTTTAGAAATTCTTTATTTGGATTCAGGCGGCTCCAAAACATGAATTTTCAGTGAAATCTCGGTATCGGATTTTTGGATGCACCACTGTACATAGCACTTATAAAGTAAAAAAGGTATTTTTACTTGTTCTAGTCCATAAGTACAATAATTTTGAGACCCTTGAATAAAAAAATATTAGAAACTTGTCCATGTGTGTGTGTGTGTGTGTGTGTGTGTGTGTGTGTGTGTGTGTGTGTGAGGGGGGGAGCATAGCTCAAAAACGGAAATTCGGATAAGTACCTGACTTGGTATTTAAGTTAAATATCTTCTATGGACAAGAAGATTTTAAAGAAAATCCCCCACCCCCCACCTAACCTGTACATGGAACATTTTTAAAAAAAATTGATTTTCTCAAAAATGACTAACGATTCTTATTAAAATATCTATGTTTAATACACATGATATTTTCCTGACAAACGAAATATGTACCTTGAATTTTCTGACAATAGCCTCGTAAGACCTCTGTTTAGATGACCCTTGCATAACTGGTTAACCGTAACATAGACAAAAGTTTACTGCACAAAAATGTAGATATTAAAACACAAACTTTATATTACTTTTTTGTAGAATGAACCATTTTAGAGATATTCCGAGTTATTGGTTTAAGCTTTAAGGTACTTAAACATTTCTCAAAGGGAGACGTTTTTCTTTTCCACCTCTTGTTTACTCCTAGGAAGCCAAGAGAACAATTTGAATTGTTTCACTTAGCGACAGGCTTTTAAACATCGCTTTAGCTTTGCATTTCAACTTACAAAGAAGAAATTTATAAGACCAGGCAATGTTTAAATTCATTAGCATGATGTAGATAACAAAGTAATCTTTTGTAAGAAAAGTTCTTTGTGGAACAGCTAAGAAACTGCAAATGGAACAGATTTTTGTTATCAATGAACTAAAATTCATTTTTGTGTGTCTGGATATTGTATGTGTCGAATTAGGGTCCGGATAGTTAAGTTTTTTTGGGGCGAAAGGCGAATGTCTAACACTAAGCTCCTAATTCTAATGTCGTTTGAACATAATTGCTTATAGGTTCTTCTGCTTACATACAGAATTGTGTCATACATTAGTTTTAAGTAATACTTTTTCTAGCGTATGTTTGGGTTTACAAATTCAGAAAAGTATTAAAAGCTCCCAAATTAAATTTTAAAAACTCTTAAAGCACAACTTAAATCAGCCTTTAATGATGTAAACTTAATATGGATTCAAATTCAAAGCTTATAAGTGAAATTCTACAAGCTTTTGTTTAATAGTTTTATCTTAATATTCAACGTATTTTTAATTATTCCTTCCATTGCACACTTTCAGAAGATGTATTTTACGATCTTAATTGCAATTTGTTACCATTAATTTGTATTTTTTTTGACAGTTTTAACTCAAATGTTGACTTTTTATTCCCATTGTGAATAAATGTTTTAAAAAATTCTTGGGGTCCGGGTTTTGTTCGACATTCCCCTAGCAGCTTCTCACACATTCCATGCTCCACCTGGTTCTTGGCATATCGTTTTCTTTAGTGCTGGCGAAGAACGTTGCTCTTCCATCTGAGCTACGAAATCGATGCTGGTAGGTAGTTCAGAAAACATTTTAGGACCTGAATTTTACTTACGCCATTCTTTGACTTGCATATTTTCATCCTGGTTCCCTTTTCTAGCATAGGAAAGAACAATAAATCTGAACTGATTATATTTACCCAAAGAATTTAAAACTGTCTTGGATACTATTCTCTAGTACACTTCCACCATCACGAAAAAACTAAATGCAAATTATGAACTATGCGGCTTGGGATGTCGAATATTGGTAGTTTGAACTGTAACAGTAACTTATTACGGTCCTACCCTTCCAAAATTACCTCGGGATTTTAATAAATTTTATTATTGGAATTTTGCAGGAAAACCTATATAAGAGGGTTACCAATCGTTTAAATACAAAACTCAGACATTTTATGTTTCTTTGTACTACATGGCTCATTTGTGTACAACTGGTTCTTTATTACGATTTTCTACTCTTGTTTGTAATATCCAACTTTTCCAGTATAACTGTTAGTAGCATTTTTTCCAGCACCTTGGCCCTGTTCTTATAAAAACTCCATAATTGATTGCAACCACTCCACATAATGTTTGTTATATACCCTTACTTTCCTTCGCTCCTGATATCGTCAATGGTTATGGTTTGATTGCCAGGCTTTTGTCATACGCCCAATACTAGCCCGACGCAGCTAGCGAGCGTTTTCCATTTACCATAGTAAATTGATTCAGTTTCACATTACTTTTGCACTCAGTGTGTTTAATACAATAAGAGGCCATGTAAGTGTGGAATACAACAGGGGGTTCTACCAACATTAAATAAAAACACTACGGAAACCGCATACATTGACAGGTTTCTCTTTCTCAGAGTATCCCTCTCCACTGTGCTTAGATCGAGAAATCCCTCTAAAAAGTGGCCTGCATATCACGTAAAATGTATTGGTAGCCAGTATACCATAAAATAGCAGGAACATCACTAAAGCGCAGAGAAGACATATATAAACAACCAAATATTTTCATTAACATTCGAAGGCTTTCACGGCCGGTGTTAGAATCACTTATAGAAAACCGGTTTGTAGGCCGTGGTCCACCGAGCTTCACGCCTTGTTCCCCAGTACGTATCGCCTGCGTCTGCGGTAAGCATCTTCAATGGCGAACACATCTCCGTGGCCTCTCAATAGCGACTAGCGGCCGGTTTATATACTGTGGGAGCTACCGCCCAGACAACGTACCAGTCGCTACTGAGAGGCCACGGAGATGTATACGCCATTGAAGATGCCTACCGCAGATGCAGGCGAAACGTCTGGGGAACAAGGGGAGAAGCCCATTGGACCACGGCCTACAAGCCCGGTTTTGTTTTCTATAACTGAACCAAATAATTTATCCAGTACCCAGTTGTCGAAATGTAACTTGAGAGAAATCCGCGACTGGATAAGAATTTATCTCCTAAACAGTGAGTACAAGAGTGTTCCACTGTAGTGAACACTTTTAAACAGTGAAATGATCTAAGGAAAAGTATTACTGTGCATTACTCTGCTTCCAAAATTTCACGAAATCTGCCGAAAGAAGATGGGAGCCTATAGCCCAAGAAAACGTGAGTGCATAGTAGTATTTAACGTCAGCTTTTACTATTTGTGGTGCATAGTAACTGTTTGGGTGGCGTCCAAGTTGGTTTTGTAAAGGCGGAAATCCAACGAGGGAAAAACTAATGCAATATAAGGAAATGGATAAATTCTTATGTACAGTTGTTTTACTTTTATCCCATGTTATTCACATTAAAGCATAATAAGGTGATTCACAAAAGGTATAATATGGGCGGCCACAGCTGCGAAGTAGGAAATGTAATAGAACGATATGTAATTTTCCCCACACTAAATGTTTTGGTATGACTAGTTTCCTAAACACTTGACCCTGAAATTGTGTGGGCCTTACTAATGAGAGTGTACTCGGTGGAGTCTTAGTGAGGGGGTATTCTCAACTTTCAGTCAAGAAACTTAACTTAATTCTTCATAATTCTAATATCACGCCAGGAGCCGTTTGAGCTGTTAAGGTTTGAAACCCTCTACATGAAAGAGATGCTTGTACTTTCAGTGTTTACTTCTAATAGCATTTAATCTCACTTAGAACCTTGCAGTCCTATACCCGTTAACCCTTTAAGGATTAAAACTTTCCTACCAGAATGGCTTAGGAGAAATCCCCCATTAGCAAGGAATTCTCCAAAAAAGGCTATTCCCCAGAGCCTCATTAGACTACAGAAGCGTGGCGCTTAAAGAGCAAAGCGCATTTAAATCGAGACCAATTTCAAACAAACTTTATAAAACTACAACAAGAGAACTATTTCACAGTTTGTTTTCTGCATTTCTTATAACCATTTCGGCACCTACATATGTAGTTTGTGTCTTTTGTCTCATTATGAAATCGCTTATCGACCGATGTAGTAATGTTTTGCTGTGTTCTTAAGTTTTGTACCACTAGCCATTGTTTTCTTTAATCAGCGTCATCAGGTTATTGCTTTCTCTAGCGAATATGTACAACGTACATAGTAGATAGAGAAGGTATTTATTCCACCCAAAAATTCGATGCCGAGATTTCACCGCAAATATATGTTTTGAGGTCCCTGAAACAAAAAACAATATATTTTTAGAAAAATGTCAGTATTTGTGTGTATGTGTGCACAGCATAACTAAAAAACGAAAAGTCTGTTAACTACTAAACTTGATATTTAAGTTCAGCATCTTTCAAAACTACCCTTTATATGGAAAATATTCTATTTTCTCAAAAGTTATAGATTTTGAATAAAATAGCTTATATTTAAAATAGTTATATGACAAATGTATATCTCGAGTTTCTTTGGAATAGCTTCTGAAGTCCTATTCATTCTGAACGTCTTTTGCATTAACTAGTAAATTATATGAAATGGATACAAATTTGCTACACAAAAAATTATACCCCAAAAATTCCATCGCTCTCCGCTGGTTTTGAACCTGTGACCTTGGAAACCAGAAGCTACCATATCATTTAGTCATCTTCCTTGGTCTAGAGATAAGAAAATACAGTTTTTAATGTCAATAGAGGTACATGATCAAAACACCTTAATTGCCATGGGTTAGGTATTTATGTAGCAACAAAGCCGCGCGCCAGGCCCTGCTACCAGAAGTAACAGGTACCTTGGGAAGCTCTGTGTTGCTTGCTTTCGCAGTGTATTTGTGAACATACCGACAGTCTCTACATTAAGCTCTTTGTTTAACAAAAGCCCACTGAAAAACCTGTATCTTAAATTATTTTTTTCTGCCAAAGTATTTTATGACACTGAATGATGGGAAATTATTGTGGGGAAATGATGGAATAAATATACCGCAAATACTATGGTTTATAAGTAATTTAAGGGACACGTACATGGGGATGACCTTTTAAAGACCCACTGTTTTGTATGGATTCTTTTGTAAATTTCACCTAGATTGTCTTGCTGTTTAGTTAGTATGTATACAAAATTGCATTCATTTTGTGTAAATACTCTTAGTACTATAATGAAAGGTAGCATTACTATTTGCAGTTTCAAGCTATACCATAGTTTTCTTAACAATGGTTTGGATATTACAGTTCAATAACGCCAATAACCTTCGTCTACATCTCACTGATGAAAACTACGTTATGTCCAGCTGTTCTCTAGTTAAACGACACATGCAAATAACCCTTCCTCTAGAATGCTGAGTAATACTAATCATTCCTTGTGCACCAACCATACTGAAATTTTCATAGAACTGGTATGCAACTTATTCCGCCATTTCACAACGATTAGTTCTCATGACTAATTATTTTACAGACTAGACACACAGGAAACTTTTACAGGCTGAAAGTAGCCAACTTTTGGTCACCTGAAGCAGAAAAAGTTGCCGATTCCAAAACATTATTGCAACCTAGAGGAATGTATCGCTTTTTATGCACGCGCAAGTGCTAAATATATGAATACAGGTACAAGTAATTGTTAAGAATAATTTCGCACTTACTCGTAACTATATACCTTCTGCACAATTATTTATGCAGCTGCATAGATTTAAATTGTGTTTTATTGTTTAAAATATACTTAACTTTAGAAAAGTAATTATTTTCCAGAAATAGACATATAAAATTCCGTCATCAGTCATTACCGAGAATATAATCAATTGAATTTATGAAACATAAAAGCGCTCCACTTTTAAACCCTTCCGAGATATTATGCGGTAGAACGCCTTGTGCAAGATTGTTAAATAACTCATTTTACCAGCGGATAACATGGGATAAATCCTTAAATAATAAAAGGATTGACGTCTGTAAGAGAAGCTAACCTATCACATCAAGGATCGCGGGATCGAATCCAGTAAAAATGTATGTTGTGCATTCAAGAGAAATTGTGGAACAGGATGAGGAGGGTCCAACTAAGGTAATCTGTGTGATGGCATGGTTGGATGCTGACGGTTTCGATTGAACACAGATACACGGGTTTTACAATTTGTTTTGTTAAAAGAATTCATCTGAAAATGCCCGCCACAGAGCTGGGCGGATGCATCGACCTTAAAATGGAAATCAAAAACTGGAAAATTTACACATTTATACAAATTCTGGCAGTAAAGCCCTTCGCCATTATTTAGACTGGTTGAAATGTGTAACAATTTCAATGTCGATTACTCTTAAACTACATTAGAATTAGAACTATTTCAAACAACCATTGCGACTACCATCTCTAGCGTAAAAGACGATTTAGCTTGTTCAGCTACTCAGAAGCTTCCATGGATGTTATTTGCCAATAAACGTCAGTATTTCCGTCCTTTGTCGCCAACATCTGCTACCAAACCCTCCGATCACCGGCTTTTCTGACGTTCTTCCTTTCATTTACAGATTCTAGGATCTCAAACAGTCACTTCTTGGCTGTAACCGCTGCTGATTTCGTCGCGTTCTCCCCATTTCCATTTCAAAGGGCCGGCGGTAACAACGGCGTCCTGGATATATCTTCTTTTCCTTACTTCTTTGTTTGGCCATTGTCCTTCAGTGAAGAAACAAAATCTTCGTCCCTTTTCTCTTTGTTGAATTTCTAATTTCTGTTGCTTCTCTCTTCTATATGTGTTTTACGCTGTCATTTCACACACTTGAAAAATAAATGAATTTCCGTTAAGGTTACTCATCTGTGCCAAAAAACAATTTACTTTACTTTTGTACATCCTTTAAAGCTGTACGAATTTTAAAAGAATGCTCTACAGTAATTTAAAGTCTAAGTCTGTATTCCTATAATATTGTAGTCCAAATAATGTTTCTCTAAATTAAAGTGAAGAAATCTTAAGTCAGAATGCTTAGTCACCTCGGTCTTTACAACGGGAAGTCCAAAACATAAAATAAATAATATTAGCATTAAATGTTTTAATATTTTAAAAATAAAACATATGTTTTGTAATCCAAAAATAAGTCCTATTTTTAAAACTTCAAATTCCTATCATTAATTCCCAAGACCGAATATTAGCCATAGACTATCTATAATAGATAGAATAGGTATTCTATTATACTAAAAATTTTGCCTTTGAGATTTCACCGGAAATATATATTTCGAGATCCACGGAGTCCAAAATAGGCACTTTTAGAAGAGGGTCCGTGTGTTCGTGTGTATGTGCGTGTGCGTGCTTGCGGACAGTATAACTCAAAAATAAAAAGGTGGTTTCAAATTCAAGCTTGATATTTAACTTTAGTATCTTTTAAGGATGCGAGGCAAAGATTTTCACAAACCCATCCCAAAATACCCTTTAAATGGAAGATTTTTCGAAATTTTCGATTTTATAAACAATGACTAACAATTATGATCAAAATGAATAGGTATTAAAGGTGTTAAAATAGCAACTAAAATGTATATCCTGAATGTCTTGGGAATGCCCCTGAAGTCCTCTTCATTCTGAGTGAACTTTGCATAACTGGCAAGTCAAAAAATACACACAAAAGCTTACTAGATAAAAGATGTACATCTCGTTAAAACTCACAATTTATGTCATACACTTTTCGTGGAGTTAACCATTTCCGAGATGTTCTCTGTTAATGGTTTCAATTTTTAAGTACTTTAAAACTTCTCAAACGGGAAACCTCGTGCGTTTTGTTTTATTCCTAGCCAGGTAAGAGAACTAATTCAATGACAATTGCATAGCGACTGTTTTTAAAATGCATGACGTTTGCCTAGTGTATTCCTAGTTTTCCTTCTACTTAAAAAGAACTAAGCAATAGGACTCTTACTGGTAACGTGCATCTCGACTAGCATAAATATTTGCAGAATAGCTGCATAAAGTTGTGTAAGGGAACATAAGATTTTTGTGCTAAATAAAGCTGTTAAAATTAAACAAACCCACCCTCCTCCCCCCCGAAAAGGCTAAAATCAACTCCAAAAATGAGCGCGTTTTATTAGATACTTCTATTCTTCCAAAAGGACTTTCTAATTGTGTACGCTGCTAATTATTCTAAGCACGTTTTTGCTCTCTCTTCACCTACTATGTACATAGTGTATAGAAAAGGTATTTTATTCCACGCAAAAATTCGATACCGAGATTTCACCGGAAATACATGTTTGTGTACCCCTGAATCCAGAAAAGGCACTTTTGGAAAAAGGTCCGTGTGCGTGTGTGTTGCCGTGGACAGCATAGCTCAAAAACGAAAAGGCCGTTAAATACCAAACTTGGTATTTAAATTTGGTATCTTCCAAGGATGCGACACGAAGAGTTCGAAGAAAATCCCCCCAACCCAAACTACTCTTTACATGAAAAAATGTTACAGAAATTTTGATTTTATCAAAAATGGCCAACAATTTTTATTAAAATATCGTAATTTATGATATTACACCACAAACAAAATGCATATCTCTCTTTTTCTGGGAATATCTTCTGAAGACTTGTTTATTTCTGGATGAACGGAATTTTGCATAACTAGTAAACCTTGAGAGAGACAAAAACTTACTGCACCAAAAATATAGATCTCGTTAAAACACACAATATATGTCATATGCATTTTTTACGTGGAGTGGTTCGTTTTTGAGCTATTCCTTATCCCTGGTTTTAGCTTTAAAGTGCTTATACTTCTCTCATACGGGAATTTGTCAACTACTGTCCATAGAAACAAAGGAACTTCAGTCACATAGCAACCAGCTTTTGACTAATACTTCAGTCTATGGTACTCCCTTATTTTTCTTCTGCTTACAAGGAAGCATGTAATAAGACTATTTCTGCTATTTTTTTCTCAATTAGCGTGAATTAAATAGAAGCATAAGCTGTTTAACAATAATTTGTTGCAGATTTGTAGAGAAAGTCATAGTGGTACACAAGATTTTTTCAAAATTTTAGATAGAGATGGAAGGATTTTCTAGAACCACTGAAATGTTATACATCTGAGATCATTTTGCCTCAGATTGCAACACATTTTATTTTCCCTTTCCTTTTATTTTAATAGCTCTTCAGAAAAGTGCTCGTGAAGCCTGAGCAAAAGCTTTGCCCAATTGAAAAGCTCCCACGTTTGAAAGTAGCTCGGTTCCAGATTGAGGCAAAGGACTGTGGGGTCAGAGGAGTTAAAATGCCGCGTTTCATGAATAATCTAACACGGGCGGTGACAATTTTCCGCAAGTTCTCTACCAGCGGGAGTTAACCCTATGCTATTTGCGGTTAGAAGTTGTGTGACGTTGTGGCATTGAGGGGAGTGAGAGGAGAGGCACTTCGTACAGTGTGTTCATGCTAAAACGCATTCTTCTTTCGGACCAGTACAAGCTAGTTTTCGTAAACTCTGCTCCTATATTTGTCACTATTTGTCTCCTTCTGTCCTCCTCTAGCATTAGATGTTAAAATTCTGGCTCAAAAATCACGTTATTTTCATGAAATATGTATTTTAATTCGAAATAAAATAATTACAAAAAAACTGATGTATTTTATTCACACGGATTTCTTAAACATTATTGTTACAAATTATGTTTAAAAAGCATAATATTCTATCTACTTTATGATAATCGAGATTTATTAGAATTGTTTTAATTACTTGCTTTCTTGTAAGTAGAAGAAAAATAACCGTATACACTAGGTTAAAATAACAAAATATTTTAAAAACTAGTTGTCATAGTTGAAATCCGTTTCTTTGCATGACCAGGAATTATATAAATTCCAGTTTAAGGCAACTTGCAAGTATTTACAATTAAAGCCTCTAACAAGAAAATATTTTGAAAGCATCAACTCTTAAAATATATGTATATAACAAATTATGTGTTTAAAGAGATCTATTTTCTTGTGTGTTAAGCTTTTTCCTATCTCTTACAGTTTTTGCAGTTATACAAAATTCACCAAAATCCATCTAGAATGAAGTGATTCAAGAGGCTATTTCTAGAAAATTCAAGATATATATTTTATCATTCATGTAAACATCTGCAAATGATATTTTAATCAAAATTGTCAGTCATTTTTGGGAAATAAACAATTTTAAAAAAATCCATAAGGAGTAATTTGGTTGGAAGGATTTTCTTCAAAATCTCAGTGTCGTATCCTTGGAAGATGCTAAAATTAAATGCCGAATTTGATATTTAACGGCATTTTCGTTTTGAACTTTGCTGTCTACAGAGTTACACACGTATAAAACAACACACATACTGACCTTTATTTTATTATTATTTGTTTTCAAAGGGTCCCAAATCAAGTACTTTCAGTGAAATCTCATAAATTTTTGGATGAATACAATACCTTCTCTATACACTATGTGCATAGTATATGTAGAGAAAGTTGATTCTTAATAGTTTTATTTAGGTTCATAGCACACACACGGAGCTGTAAGTTTTACTGGAGTTCGATGTAATCTCCACTGTTGCATATCACGCGTTCCCAACGATGTGGAAGCCATTGGATACGTTGGCACTGCCTAATCTCTGTATGTGCTAAGGGAGCGTTCGGTGCCTGGAGAACGTCACGAAATGGTTTTCATTTTAGGGATGAGATCGAATGTTAAAACTCTTAAAAACATCAACACTTATTGAATAACTCGCCCATTATTTTGCTTAACATTGCAAAGACGCATGCAGCAGGAGCTGTGACCGATTTGTTGAATCTCTGGGAGTGGAAAGTGATTTACAGCCCCCGTTATTCTCCAGGTTTAGCCCCCCCTGCGTCTATGATTTCAATTTTCAACCAGCTTTTCTTATCTTGCTACAAAATCATAGCAGTTTTCAACGAACTAAAATTTATGCTTTGGTAAAAATGATATTGCCTGGATCCGATTCACGGCAATTTTATAGCATTATTGCAATTATTAAAATATCAATCTATGCACTATGACACTAACGGAGATTGTTAAAATATAAGAAATTATTCGTTTAATTATAATATATTTTTTATCTTTAGAATATATTCCTCCAAATTTGTTCTTACTCCAGTCTAAATTTCCGAAGATACATTTTAAACATTTTCTTCGGTACACCCTTTCCTTACAAAAATTTTTGGCTGATAGTCTCAAAGAATTAAGGCAACTAATAGAACATAGTTTACAAAATTGAATCAACATCTCTTAAGGTGATCTACCTATAAGGAAAACTCACGTGGAATTTTATTACATATATATAAACATATTCTCAATAATATTAATACTTTTGATCTATATAAAAATTCTAGCTTGCATGGATATTTGAATAATAATTTTTACTACATTCTCTGCTCTAATAAAAATGAGGCACATGATGCATTTTTAAAAATGCATACAAAAAAAATTATGTTTTTATACCAAATGAGTTTACAAATAGTTTTGTTATATCCCCTTATTGGTATAGACAAATAATTATATTTTGTGTTTTCCAAAACCCTTGATTTTCAAATTTTGAAAACGTATCTATCAATATTTGAGATTTATTTCGAAAAATGAAAATGAATAATTATTGTGCTCTTGAGAAGAATTATAAAATGTTTTTAAGTAATTAGTGCAAAACTGTATCGTGTAGAGCATTGAGTATGGAGAAGTATTGGAAAAAAAATATCGAGTAAACCAGGTTTAGATTTGAGAATGTATATTAAGTATGCTCCTATCCGTTTATAGCATCAGCTAATTGGTAGTTAAACTTTGTCAAGTGAGGGAAACAATATATTCGCTTAAAGTTTAAAATTCATATGAAATTATTATGAAACTAGCTATTTATATTGTAAGTGGCTTAAATAGATTGAGTGGGATATTTAGTACACAAGCGCGTAGGCGCGAGTATTCTAATTTCTCATGAGCAAATAATAGTTTAATAAGCCACGTGTAATATACAACGTATTCTCTTATCCTAATATTAACTGAAATATTCTTATATTTATTAACACTATTAGAGTCACCCTTACGAAGAATTGAATTTTAGTCGTGACGTAGGTAGTGTTTTGTTTGTTCGTTGCTGCGTAACCCCGCCGGAATAAACAGTTTCAATTCTGGTTGTTTAAACTGCACCAAATAAGTTAGTAAATGAATGAAAATGGATATTCCCTAAGAAGTTTTAGATTATACTTGTCCTATCCTATAGACTTCATGTATACATTTCATGTATCCTAGGAAACAACAAAATGAGTATTTCATCGTGAAATATAGAAAGAACGTTATGTCGTAAATTATTTTAACTCCTTTGGCAGCTCCCCATTCTTTAAATAATAAAAATTCCTTGTCATAGCATACTTAAACTTTTTCGGGAAGATCCATTGTCATTAATTTATCGATTTGGTGCAGTTTAAACAACCAGAATTGCAACTGTTCATTCATTCCCGGCGGGGTTACACAGCAAGAACAAAGCACTACCTACGACACGACTAAAATTCAATTCCTCATAATGACTAATACTAATAAATGTAAGAATATTACAGTTAATAGTAGGATAGGAAAAAAACAATATATGACACGTGGCTTATTAGACTATTTGCTCGTGAGAAATTAGAACACGTGCGCTTAAGCGTTCGTGTACTAAACATCCCACTCAAAAAAAAATCTGATGTGTTCCATTCACCTGACTCTTTACTTCTGTGTAACAAATTATTGTTAATAAGCTTATTCTTCATTTTACTTCATGCTAATCGAGAAAAAATTAGCAGAAATAATCTCATTACTTGCTTCCTTGTAAGTAGAAGCGAAATATGGGAGTATCATAGTTTAAAGTAAATCAAAAGCTGGTTATTAGGCGACTGAAGTTCCTTTGTATGGACACGAGTTGACAAATTCCTGTATAGAAAAGTACAAGCTTTTTAAACCAGAATCCAAAAACAAGGAATATCTCGAAATCTATCAACACCTCGAAAAAAAATGTACATAATATAAATTGTCTGTTTTAATGTGCCCTACATTTTTGTATGGTAAGTTTTTGTCCATTTCTTACTTTTTAGCAGTTATGCAAAATTTCGTAAAATTCATCCAGAATAAAGTAGTCTTCAGAGGCTATTCCCAGAAAATTCAAGATATAGATAATATTTGTCTGATAAATATTTTTAATATACGATATTTTAATCAAAATCGTTAGAGCCATTTATGAGAAATCGAAATTTTCGAGAAAAAAAAAGTTGCATGTAAAGGGCAGTTGGGGTGGGGGATTTTCTTGAAAATCTTCGCATCCTTGGAAGATATCAAACTTAAATACCAAGTTTGGTATTTAACGGTCTTTTAGTTTTTGAACTATGCTGTTCAGACACACACACACACACGGACCTTTTCCCAAAAATGCTTTTTTTGTTTTGGATTCAGGGGGAACCAAAACATGCATTTCCGGTGAAATCTCTATCTAATTTTCGGGTGCATTACAATACCTTCTCTATACACTATGTACATAGTACGTGTAGAGAAAGTAACAATAGTCTATTTAAGCCACTTATAATAAATATATATATAGCTATTTATAGTTAAATTTTGTTTAAATTTCACACATGCATCACCTGAAGAAGAATTCCAGATGAAGCCTTGCCTAGATAGCATTGTTGTCGAATCCCAAAGCGCTGAAAGAAACGCAGTCTACCAATTCCTTCGGTCGCTAGGGTATAAGGAGAGTTTGAAATGGTCTGAAACGTTACCATAATAACATCACGCACTCACTACCACAACTCTGTGGTAAATGCTCCCATTACCAAACAGGTTGCATACAGCGACTAACAAACCCGAGCAAAACACCCTTACGGCCATCGACTGCATTGATTAACTTTGATGTTTGTGTCTGTGTTCTTGCGGTGGTTAACCACAGACTGAGTGCCAATTAACATTGGGACCTCATTAAACATTGTTTACCATACACTAGGATGCTTCGTTTGCTTTTCTGGGTTTCCATTGCTTTCTTCTGTTTGCTTGCGCAGCTGCGAAAAGCGAAACGGCGAAGATTAAAAAGGCTTGGGACACCGAATCGTATATGCTGGCAACTAATGGCGTCCCACCCAAAATCCAAACTGCAGTGTCTGTATCGGAAAGAAGATTAAAAACCACACATGTGGAAGGATTAAATACAGTCATCTGGTTGTTTTAGTGAAACTGCCGAGATTAATTCTTTAAAAACGTAACGGTTTCTATATGTAAGCATACTTTCAAAATATGTAACAGAATACACGTAGCCTTAAATACTTCTCTATGATACAAGTGTTTAAAACCTAGTTTTATTATGTGAACAGGAATATTTGCAGAATGGGACTGAAAGCCTAGAGTAGCAATCCTATGAGAAAAATAAAATCACTTGAGTGTTGCCATATATTACTTTTAGACTGAGTAGGTATTAAATTCAGTATTCAGCTGTAATATTTAATTTTATTACAATTACTACGATAATAGACACAAATGTATGCCTCTACCTAGACTCCAACGTAGAGCAGCGATCTCTTCCTTCTTGTATGGCTTCCAACTCAGAGCGATTAATCTCGGAGCTGGAAATTTGAATATTATATATCAAATAAAAACACATTTTACAGCAATGATTCCATGAATTTATGTCAAGCCTACGCTTCGAAGTTAATGGCTTCTTCTTCCAGAGCAAGGATTGGGTTTATTCCTGTTCTGATGACAACATTTTAGATGAACTGCTGCTTCCATCTCTTTTTGAGACGTCCTATATCCCTCCTTCCTCTGGATGATAGGAATATGCTTGCCACGACAGACGATCAGGGGACATCCTTTGTTCATGTTGGTGCCATCTGTTCTAATACTGTATGTACTTTTCTTCTACCAAACTGTTTATGTTCAATTCCGCTCTTATTTCTTGACGGCTTCTTTGGTCACTAAGGCTTACTCTTAATATAGATCTTAATCTCATTTTCGGCTACTTCAATTCGATTTTTATGACTTGTTCTTACACCCATGTCTCACTTCCATACATCATGGAGGGCTTTGAGGTTATGTAGTCTTACTTGGATTTATTTATTCAAATTCTTCCCCAAATATATTTTTGTAGAACTATTGTACTTTTGTAGATTACTTTTCAAGCTTTTTTTCTATATATTGATATGAAGTTAATTGTCTTCTAAAAAACAACAATGCAAATGTTATCGTGCCGACGCGATTATATTACCAGAAGCACATAGCATCCTCACCTGAGGAAGGTGACCTATCTATAAAAAATGTCTCTCCATTAACTCCCATAATGTCATGGGACAGTATGAATGCTTTTTCTTTGCGTACACTTTAAATTGCCTCTTGCCTTTCCTTTACATATTTCACATATATAAATATAACCGAACTTTTTTATTCCTTTCCATGTAAAGAAAACCGAACTTCAACGTCAACAGCCTACCGACAGCTTTCCAAACCTTTGAATATCATTTTAGCCCACAGTATTACCTTATTTCCCTTCTAATTACAAGGTACTAAGTAATAATACAATGCATATAAATGTTTATCTGGATTATTATGAAGTAGATAGAAGAACCATATTTTGTTAAGAACAGTGTGTTTGCAGAACAGGCGGAGAAAGTAGGGAATTAAGAGGATGTCATGTGAAAGCAACACATCTTTATTTTCTCTAATTAGTGCCCAATACATAGGTAGGGAACATATTGTATTCCACCTAAAAAGTCTATGCCGAGATTTCACTGGAAATACACGCTTAAGCGTCCTCTGAATAAAATCATTTGAAAAACAGTCCATTTGTCCGTGTGTCTAAACACAACTCAAAAATCAAAAGTCAGAAAAATACCATACATGGAATTTAAGTTTAGTATTTTCGAAAAATTGATTTGAAAATTTTCAAGAAAATCACCCACCACTAACTACCTTTGCATGGAAAAAAATTAGAAAATGCCTCTAACGAATTTGATTAAACTAGCATTATAGTAGAAATCTTTACATGACAAAATTTGTATCTTGAATTTTCTCTGAATAGCCTCTGAAGACCTTTTAACTCTGGATGAGTTTTACAGAACTGATAAACCATAAGAGATGGACAAAAACTTGTTATGTAAAAGATATATCACGTTAAAGCACACAATTTACGTCAATATGTTTTTCGTGGTGTTGACCATTTCCAAAATATTCTATGTTATTGGAATAGTTATAATTTTCTCATACGTGAATGTATGCCAAAATTGGTCATGTAAAGAAACCAAAGTACACTGAGACCTAGTGTACTCATTTTACTCCTACTGATAAGGAACTACGTAATAAGACAGTTTCTGCTAATGTTTTTCCCAATTAGCATAAAGTAGGCAGAATAATAATTTTTTAAGAATTGTTCGTTGAAGAGATGTATAAAAATAATATGAATGGAACAATTCAGATATTTAAACTAAAATGTATTTTAGTAGGGGCGTTCCATAAGTCCTTAGAAACCCCAAGAAAGAAACTCGTGGCATCAAACAAGTTGCGTGCGTTGATTAAACACTTTTATTTACAAGGCTTAATACCGAAAGAGATAAAAGCCAAGTTGGATGAAGTTCACGGTACCTACGTCTGCTCTTATGTTTGCAACAATTTACAAATAGATAAATGAATTAAATGTGGACGTACATCCGCAAATAATGAACATCGTTACGGACGTCTAGTAGAAGTGACTTTCGCTAAAATTGACAAAATACAGGATATGCTTTTGAGTGATCGACGAATCAAACTTCGCGAAATAGTAATGGCTATAGGCATATCAAAGGGTACAGTGTTCTCAATTTTTCACCAAAAATTAGGTCTCATAAAGGTCTCAGCAAGATGGGTGCCGCGTGTGCTCTCAATGGAGAATAAACGCCATCGTGTGGTCGATTCGGAAGCTGGTTTGGCACTTTTCCGTTGAAATCCTGACGAGTCTGCGTCGATACATAACTGTGGATAAAACATGGATACACTGCTGCAATCCAGAGACAAGTACAGTCAAAACAGTGGGTTTTTAAAGGCACACTGGCTCCGATGAAGGCAAAGGTGTTGAAATCTGCAGACAAGATGATGGCCTCGGTTTTTTGGAATGTACGCGGAATCATCTATATTCGTTACTTGTAGAAAGTAAGAACGATACATGGAGAGTATTATGCTCGTTTTGCACCGGTGGAACGGAGAAATAAGGAAAAAACGTCCACATCTGGCAAATAAAAAGATTCCCTTCCATCAACACAATGCAAGGGTGCACGCCTGCGCAGCTTCGATGGTGAAAACTAGAATTATAGTATGAATTACTACAACATCCATCGTTATTCACCAGATGTGGCACCCGGTGACTTATTTATTTATTTATTTATTTATTTCCAGACTTGAAAAAGTGGCTCAGCGGAATAAGATTCACATCTAACGAAGAGATCACCTCCCAAACAGATGCCTATTTTAAGGACCTTCCGAAATCTTTGAAAGTCAAACAGGACACGGTGGGAAAAGTGCATAGAGCTAAAAGGAGATTACGTAGAAAAATAAAAAAAATGTACGAAAATAATTTGCTTTTCTATCTTTTTCTAAGGAGTTATCCACCGCCCCTCGTATGATGAAAACCATTTAAAGCTTGACAAGTCGCTGGTATTCTGTGGCAGAGCTTAGGAGCGTTTAAGGTGAACAACTATGCTTACAGAGAAGTTTGGTGAAACGTCATAGAGAGTATGCGAGTATTTTCAGAATTGTAAAGATAATACCTAACAAATTCAGTCGTTCCATCTGGTACTCAAGGTGATAAGCGAGTAGAAAAAGCAAAGTTTCTGGGACCTTGAAGTTTTCCGGACTCCTCTGGATAAGGGTGCAACCAATCTTCCCACCAGAAAGAACAATTACTCATACGCTACAGAAAAAAACGAGACAAATAATTGGCTATCCCCGTGTCTCAATCGGTATAACACCTGCCTTCTGTACGAGGAGTCCCAGTGTGTAGCAAGTTTTTGTTTTTCTCTTATATTTCTGGCTGGCGGTGGGAACTTTTCTCTAGCCCGGATTATTATCTATCCTTCCCCGAGTCTGGAAATATGAATTTATGATATAATGATAAAAATATGATTTGTTTCATTCATTCTCTAGCTATTCGATATACAATATATTCTTAAAATACAGTACTCTTATTTGCATCATATTAAGCGAAATGGTCTTATTACTTGCTTTCTTATAAATAGAGAAATAAGGGAATACTCCAGGCTAAAACTATAGTCAGATCTTTTAAAAGCTGATTGCTATGTGGAATATTTCAGGTTCGGCTCGATCTGCTTTGCATAGTGCCGTTTGAGAAAAGTTCAAAATTGTAACCAATAACACGGAATATCTCGAAATCGGTCAATTATACAAGAAAATATATATGACAAATTATGTGTTTTAATAAGATCTCCACTAGTGTATAGATACGTTTTTGTCTTTTTCTTGCTGTTTAACCTGTATGCAAAATTCTAAAAAGTTCATCCAGATTAAAAAGGTTCTTCAGAAGCTGTTCCCAGAAAATTCAAAATATACATTTTATTTTTGATATAAATATTTTTAATATAAGGTATTTCAACCAAAATCGTTAGTCAATTTAGAGAATGACATTTTTCCATGTAAACGGTAATTGGGGGGAGGGAGAATTTTCTTGACAATACTCGTGTGGCATCCTTGGAAGGTATTAAATATAAAGTCCAAGTTTGGTATTAACAGCATTTTCGTTTTTAGCTATGCAGTCCACAGACACGGGCAATACACATACACACACAGACCATTTTCTTAAAATGTTATTTTTTGACTCAGATGGTCTCAAAACGTTTCGGGTGACATTTGGACATCAAATTTTTGGATGGAATACAATACCTTCTCCTGCTATTATGAACATTGAATGTGCATACATGCTAGAGAAAGTAAAACAAAGACAAATAGAAATTTAATGACTACAGTACACGAGTTAAAATCATTGACGATAAGTAATATGTTGCACAAGGGAATGCCACCGATAAACATGGGATAAAAATGGCAGGGTAAAAACGGAATAGTTTCATCTGCAAGAAAAACACTAAATTGCAATTACGGGATACGTCAAAAAAAAAATAGATCCCTTGGTAGATCTACAAATGGAAGAAGTAATAGCTAAAATCTCAAGTGTTGGAGCACTTCAAAAAGTCTAAATCATAAACGTATTAATACGTTTATGAAAATTAAAAGTACATAGATTTTTATCTCTATCAATCATATTGGTTCATAAGTGCTTTTAAAATGCATTGGGTAATAAAGAAAGAAACACAAAAGAACACTACAAGAAAGCACCATTACAATAAAAATTACCATAAACATACCAAAAACATATCAACTTAAGTAATAACTTACTACAGAAAGATTAAATTATGTGCATTAATATTTTTTATGCTGACAAGCCCCGAGCGTCACGCAGATATGACGCCACTAGGCCAGTTAGACGGTAGCATCATATAGTTTACCTCTAGACTAGCTTGTATCCATAATTACAGGTCAATAGCTTGTTTAGTTTTCGAAAAACTTTCTTGGGGGACGAGGTTTCACAGCAACGAGGAGCCCATTGATGCGGTCAACAGCTATTTTGAGGACCTTGATAAATCGCACTACAGAGATGGAATTTGAACACCAATATGATACATGTATTAGCCTTTCCGGGGATTATGGGGAGAAATAAGGCAAAACAAATAAATCAAATGCGTTTTCATTGAGTAGTCCGGGACTTTTCAGCCGACCCCGGTACAGCCCATAAAGTATTAAAGAAATATAAGCATTGCAACATAAAATTATAAAAAAATGTTCCAATGAACAGCAGAAAAATTAATATCGTTCTTTTAAGACCTCAAGTGTCTGGCTTTGAGCAGAATTTAGTGCGTCTTATAAAGTTTTCCTGCTTCTACCAGGAGTGTCCAAATTATACATTATAATCTTTAATGATGTAATCAATAATCACGGTAAATATTTTCCACTCAACATTGCCGACATTTTTTCTACAGTGTTTAACGTCCGCTTTTACTACATATGGCACAGTAGGGAGCGACACTGAAGATATACGGAATGAAGATGGAGCAGCGGTGGAATGCAATGGCGGGGTAAACCGGAGAACCTGGAGAAAACCCTCCTCTGCGTCGCTTTGTGCACTAATCTCACATGCGGTCGCTTGGGATCTAAGCATCAACCACGGTGTGGCCGTTCTTGCCGAGATATGCACCCAAGATTCCTTCACCTAGCCAATAGGGCAAGCTCATGTCAAATCACATGATTGATGATAATCATTTAAGAGTAATGAGCACACAGTTATCTTATTTTCTTCCTGCATATTATATTTACATTAAAACAAAAATAGTACTTTACTTTTCTGCACGTACTATATACATAGTATATAGAGAAGGTATTTCATTCCACACAAAAATTTGATACCGAGATTTCACCGGAAATAGGTGTTTTAGGGTTCCATGATCCATAAAAAGTATTTTTAGAAAGACTTCTGTCTGTGTGTCCGTAAACAAGATAAACCAAAAACGAAAAGTCGGTAAAATACAAAACTTGGTATTCAAGTTTAATATCTCCCAAGGATGCAACAAAGGTTTTGAGAAAATTCCCCTACCTAACTTCTTTTTACATGGAAAAAAATGTTAAAATATTAATTTTCTCAAAATTGGCTTTAATGGTTTTGATTAAAATACTGTGCATTAAAGATACTTACACGACAAATAAAAAGTATATTTTGAACTTTCTGACAAAAGCCTCTGAAGACATATATATTTATTCTGGATGAATTTTGCATAACTGGTAAACCGTAACAGATGTACAGGACCTTACTTCACAAAAAATGCAGATCTCTTACATTAGGTACACAATTTATGTCACTTTTTGAGTTGACCATTTGAGATATTTCTTGAAATTGGCTTTAGTTTTAAAATACTTTTAAGTTTTCACAAAAGGAAATTTGTAAACTCCTGGCAATGCAAAAAAACCGATTTCAACTACAAGACATTGAGCTTTTTAAAGTTTTGACTATCGCTTAAGCTTAGTGTATTGAATTATTTCCCTTCCATTTACAAGAAAACGAGTAATTAGAGTAGTTTTATTAATGTTTATCTTGATTAGCATGAAGTAGATAGAAGAATAAGCTTTTTAATAATGCTTTGTTACCGAGATTTTGAGAATGGTGTGTTCTATTCAGATGACTGATTTCGGGAAAGAATTTGCAGAAATATTTAGCCTTAAGTAAACCACGCAATATTATCTCAGTTTGCAGTATCTCTTACAAGCCCTGAAAATGCTACCACTTCACTTTCCAAGCAATTCATATTCATGCATAGAGCAGTTCCCGTCGCACCCGTTTTAATAAAATCTCCACTTTCTCAATCTCTTTCCTCGCTTTAATATCGCAATATGTGTCACATTTGTTTTTATTTTATAATTCCCCACTCTTTATGGTATAAAAGGCACAGTTATGACATTCATTGCTTTGCTTGTGCTGGAGGGTATTCGAAAATTACGTTTTACGTTTATGAAAATCATCATATTCTATATTCGAGATCCTTTTCACAGTTTCCAGAACAATCGATTACCACCTACCATGTAACTATATCAGATGGTCCAATGATCAGCCAATTCCCTATTGACATTTTTAGCATGCTTTATGCCGTTATATGTTTAGGTTTATAGAGAAAGTTTAAGAACAAAATTTTACATTCCTAGTCCGTATGTACATGGATAAAGAAGGTTCTGTATTCTACCCAAAAATTCGATGTCGAAATTTCACCGGAAATATATATTTGGGGAATCCGAGAAAAAGCGTTTTAGAAAAAGGTCCCTGGGTGTGTGTGTGTCTGTGACAGCAAAGCTCAAAAACGAAAAGACAGTTAAATTCCAAACTTCGCATTTTTCTTTGGTCTCTTCCAAAGACAAGATTTTCAAGATCCCCCCCCCCCACCACAAACTATCCTTTACGTGTAAAATTTTTTGAAATATTTGTTTTTCTCTAAAATGGCTCATAACTTATTAAAATGCCGTATATCGAATATATCTCCATCACAAATAAAATGTAAGTTTTGAATTCTCTAGGAATACCTCTGAAGACCTCTTTATTCTGGATGAGTTTTGCAGAATTTTGCATAACGTTTAAACAGTAAAAGATAGACAAAACGTACTACACTAAAATGTATATTTCCTTAAAACACATACGTTTTGTCATATACGTGTTTTATGTGGATTCGACCGTTTGAGACATTCCTTGTTATTGGTTTTGATTTGAAACTACTTCAACCTTTCTCAAATCATTTCATTTCCTCTCTCGTTTTATTGCAGACCTTGCAATACGAACTGAACTTCAATAGTTTCAAATAGGACTAATCTATTGATTTAGCCTAGAGTATTCCCCTATGTCCTTTCTATTTACAAGGAACATGTAATAAGATAATTTCTACTAATGGTTGCCTTGATTAGCATATCTTAAATAAAAGAATCTTTAGTAAGGCAAGAGTTTCTGCAGCAGCTAGAGAAAGGTGTGTGTAAGATTCCTAGTTTAAAATTGCAAACAATATGAAGGAATACTACTTAAATAAAAACGTGTATAACAAATTGTATATATATACATTTTTGTGTAGTACATTCTTGTCTATCTCTTATTATTTAACATTTACGCAAAATTCAGCAAAATTAACTCAGAATGAACAGGTCTTCAGAAGCTATTCTCAGAAAATTTAAGATATTAATTTTATTCGTGACGTAAACAGATTTAATATACAGTATTTTATTCAAAATCGTTGGAGCATTTTTGAAAACATAAAAATATTCACAACTTTTTCCATGTACAGAGTAGTTTGAGATGGGGAGGTTTTCTTGGAAATCTTCGTTCGCATCCTTGGAAGATCCTAACCTTCAACACCAGATTTGGTATTTAACGGCCTTTTAATTTTTGAACTACCCTGTTCACACATACAGACACACACGCCCGCGCGGACCTTTCCTAAAAATTACTTTGGAAACAGGGTACTCCAAAACATACAGTTGAAATTTAGATATAGAATTTTTGGATGCCATCTACTACGCACTTTGAACATACGAGGTAGGGGAAATAAAGATGGATGATTTGGTCTTCGTTGTCAGACTATCAACTGGGTTTATTATGAAAACGTTTTTAAGACCCCTCGTGAATGCACGCGATAAAGACCAGACCTGTCGAAGTATGCCTCGGATGCAATAAAATACTATTTGTGAGGTCATTTTGCGAAAAATAACGTTCCATTGATTTAAATTCACTGAATTTGTAGGACGTTTTTACTTTTATAAAACTGAAGTTTGCGTTCAACGCATCAGGTTCGAGTTCTTAGTGGCAGTGGAAGCAAAAGCGACAAGATGACCTACAGCACGACTTCTAATAGTGGAACATTTTTATGATGCAGTTTAGAGAGGAGCAGGAAGGGTTCTAATTTCTTTATTGCCACCAAACAAAGAAAATACCGGAATCTCATCTGCCAGAATTGATGTGGAAAATACAGAAATTCAATAACTCAGTACATATTTTCAAGTGAAGCCCAAGTAATCGTAGTTTTGCTTTCCTTGCCACTTCTGTAATTTTGTAAATCTATTTTATTCCATCCAGAAATGATATTTCATGTTTTGAGGCCTGTCAAATAGGTGTTAGGAAAGACGGAGCTTAGATAATTTAGTTGAATTAGAGTTTAGACGGACAAAAGAGCTTAGACAGATCAGCGAAAATAGTAGTATTTTATTATCAAGTTTACAATAATACAATATTTGCGTCACACTGTCGCATGGGTCGGTTGACCGTATATGCTGTCTAAAAATATTTGAATTTAGAATATTAGCTGCATATCTATTTTATATATCTTAACAACATTAGGTCTCCATTACTATATGGAAGTGAGGTGTGGGGATGGGATAGGGTAGATAATCTAAATAGAATACAATGTGGTTTCTGGAAATGTATTCTGGGATTGGGGAGCGGTACTTCTAACTACGGTGTTCTTCGTGAGGTAGGATGCTGAGGAGATGCTGTAAATGCTAAATTAAGTGTAGTAAAATACTGGCTGCGAATAATTAAAGGTGATAAAACTAACAGCAATATGTTATCGGCATCAGATAAATAACACAGAACTTCCAAAATGGCGGGTGGTGGGGATTATCAAAGATTGGCTTAAATGATATTTGGCAAAGGGGTAACGAAAATAGTTATAACGTCGTGAATAAAGTAAAAAGACGACTATACGATATAAACAGGCAGGAAATATGAATATGAATGTAGAATGTATAAAAAATAGTCATTGCAGTTACAAAACGAAATAAAAATTGGGTGAGGTAAAGAAACAGCGAAAATAGACTGATCGGAGACGGACCAGAGAGATTAGATGGACCGGAGAGATTAATTTCACAACGGCTATAATCAAACCTTTAAATCATTAGACAAAGATTTGTTAGATTTCGATTGAAGAGTTTAGATAAATTAGTTGATAGTTTAGATAGACTAGATAGATAGCAGCATAATAGGTAACTTGCAAATGAAATCCCGTATACGTATCAAACTTGGCATTTAAGTTCACCGTCTTCCATTGAAGGAACACGAAGATTTTCTGCAAGGTTATAAGGAGAACTGTCCACGATTTTAATTTGTTATGGAATTTGATTGTAGTTGTTCCATAATACACAAAGAGTTAAGCTATGCATTTATTTAAACTTCAGTGTCATGCCATTATTTAGTTTTGCTGCAAATTCTTTATTATGCAAATTTTAATTCCAGTAATGACACCGTTCGTTATTTTATACGTTTGGGCTTTTACAAATGGCAGTGGACTGAAGGATTGTGCGGGAAGTTTTATTTAACACACGCTCCATTTGAATAATTGCAATGCAGCTTTTTATTCCATGTCAAAATATGAAATATCTTTCTCGATTCATATACGAGCTGTAAATATAATCCTGTTATTAAAGGTCTGAACATTCAATGATGCAATATCACTCCAAATTGAAAACTGTTCTTGATTTGTGTGATAAATTGTTGGGTTATGAAATATTAAATTAGAATTGAAAAAAAAAAAAGAGCTCAAAAGGAAAGTACTTTTAGGGATATTTTGGGCGAAGAATGCCAGATGGGAGGATGGTGTGTATCAAGATGCACTACATATACTCAAGAACATCTAGAAAATCCTCCAACTCAAACTACCCTTTACATGGAAGAGTGTAAAAAATGTTTTTTCTGAAAACTGATATCAAAACTGATTTACTACTGCCAAATCCCCAAAAGTTTACGAGGCACAATATGAGATGTTTATGCAGTGGTATTTATAAAATATCCAACTTATAACCCTTCATTAGTCGCTCAAACTTAATCTCAAATTTATTTCATCTTTCGTTGCTTTTCTTCTAAGAACAGAAAATTGTCATAGAAAAAACATTGTGACACTCGAGCGTAAAGGTACTTTTGGATTGTTACATGGTTGTGAATCGAATAAAAACAACTTTAAGTTCTTATATTTTAAGTAATGTATTGTATTTTTATCGACTTAATTTTTGAGAGAGTCAAAAATTTGAAAATTTGTCCATGTAAAGTGGGATTTTCCTGATAAACCTCATGTCTCATCCATGAAATGTACAGAACTTTAAACTTTGGTATTTAACAGACTTTTCATTTTCGTGTTCACACACACTCACACACTACCTTTCCCTAACATGCATTTTTTGAACAAAATACTCTTAAACGTGAATTTTGGGTGGAATGTAATGCCTTCTTTATATATTTATTGTAGGAAGTATTGAAGATAAAAACTGATTAGCAGATAATTGAGATGTTATCTTTCATGGTCGCGGGTTCAAACCGAGCGGAGGACGTTGGGTTTTTTTCGGGAGTAAAAATCATTATCATGGCTTCCTTCGGAAGGAAAATAAATCCGTTGGTTTTCCTTGTCGTAAAGTTACGTCACGTAAGATAACCAAGTCTAATAAAGAGGCCCCTGAACAAACATTAAGCGGTCTTTCACGCCCAATATAGAATAGGACGCTTAAAAACAACAAAAATTAAAGAGCGTCCAGAATAATAACTCCATTTTGATTTTTATCTTTCACGGCGTTTGTTATTTATTAATATTTCTTTCCCAGACAGTAGTTTTGTGAAGGAATAGCCTTTGAGAAAACAGAGCATTCCGCTCTAATATAACAATCCTTTAAGTTAATAAGCAGCCTTTTAAAATTCAAGTAAGCAGTTTAGAAATGAAGCAGCCATAAGACAAAAAATTCAAGATGCACTTCTCTGTTAGACATAGTAATGTCTGTATTTTATTAAACTTATTTGTTTTTGTTTACTTTAGGAAATATTCCATGAAATATCGGCTAATATGGTAGACTTTTGCGTCACATATAGAGACTAAAGTTGTAATGTAAATATAAAATTAGTTCTTGCTTTTATTGTTATACAAACAATTTATGCTCCAGAATAACGATCAACTAATAGTATATTATATAACTAGGTGTAAAAGTTGAGCTTTATTAATGAGAGGGTCAAGTTAGATCTCGGCCGCAGGAAGTGTTCTAAGACCAAGTTAATATAAAGCTTATTTTGCACCAAATTGAATACAATATCCACTTTGTATACGTTTATTTAGAAAGATAAGTTTTTAATGTAGGAGCCAATAGTAATAATAAAAATAAATTAATATGGTATATCAAATCTTATATCAATGAACAATGTTAAGTCTATTACTATTCATGTCGTGAACTTTATTGTAGTGGTAACAGTTGTAGTTAATTGAAATCAGTAAATCGCCATTTTTGATTGTGTTAAAATTATGGATGTTTTTTATCAAATTATGCAGAGCTTATTTTTGTTGGTCCTATTGAATGTGATACTATTGATGCACGTAACAGATTTATGAAGAAACTGGTGCCAGCAGTGTAACAAATGAGTTGGTGGAAAAAAAGTCAATGTTATAATATGGCTCCTTAAGTCAATGTTAAACATTTTAGAAATTGTGTGATTGCTGTAAATGTCCGTTAGAATTTCGTTGTGTGATTTATGGTACACCTGATACATAATATAATTTGTTTTCATGAATGATTAGTAAGCAATAATCAGTAGAAGAATGTCTTCTGTTTTTTCAATGCCTTCTATTGTACTCGAGGGAACCACATATACTAAAAATCTGATTGTTCCATTCATATAACTTTCTCTACATCTCTGCAACAAATTGTTAAAAAACTAATGCTTCTATTTACTTCATACTCATCGAGAACAAAATTAGCAGAAATAGTCTTATTACTTGCTTCCTTCTAAGTAGAAGCAAAATAAGGGAGTCCATAGGTTAAAGTCATAGTCAAAAGCTGGTTGCTATGTGACTGAAATTCCTTTATTTGTATGAACAGGAGTTGGCAAATTCCTGTATGAGAAAAGTACAAGTTTTTCCAAAACTGAAACCTAAAACAAGGAATATCTAACAAAAGATCAAATCCACAAAAAAATGCATATAACATAAATTGTGTGTTTTAATGTGCTATACATTTTGTAAGTTTTTGTCCATCTCTTATGGTTTGGCAGGTACAGAAATTCCGTAAAATTTATCGAGAATAAAGTAGTCTTCAGAGGATATTCCCTGAAAATGCTTGATATAGATATTATATGTCAGGTAAATATCTTTGAAATACGATAATTTATTCAAAATCGTTAAACCCTTTTTTTTTGATTGAGAAAATCAAAATTTTTGAAAGGGTAGCTGGGTGTGGGGGAATTTTCTTGGAAATCTTCCGTGTCGCATCCTTGTAAAGTATCAGACTTAAATACCAAATTTGGTATTTAATGGTCTTTTAGTTTTTTGTTTTTTTGTTTTTTTGTTTTTTTTAAATACAGTTCCGGAGTCTGATCGGGACTTCGGTGCTGAATACCTACTTTTTATTTTGTTTACTTTGATTTCTGTATGATTACTGAATTTCTGTTTTACTTTTTACACACACATACACAAACACAAACATATAACACCCATGCCCAAGGCGGGACTCGAACCCACGATCCCCTGCTCTGCGAAACACCAAAGCCAGGCGCTTTGGCGAGCGCGGCCATGGGGACCGGCATTTTTGAGCTATGCTGTCCAGACTCTCACAAATACACACGGGCACACGGAATTTTTTCCAGAAATGCTTTGTTTGGATTCAAGAGGAACAAAAACATATTTCCGGCGAAATCTTGGTATCGAATTTTTGGGTGCATACAATTCCTTCTCTATACAATATGTACATAGTACGTGTAGAGAAAGTAAAATTTTGTAATGGGAAAATTTTATTTATTAAGAATCATAGCATAATTTATAAAGTGCTTTGTAACACGTTGTTATATGAAAATACATAATGACGTGTTGTTTACTTTATACGAAAATAAACAGGAGCTTATGCAATAGAAAGCTATCAATTAATAAGCGAATTTTGAAACGGAAGTGGGTGAATATAATTGAAAATGCGTTTACGAGTTTAAGAGTCAATATGAAGCAATTTCAGTTTGGTGTAAATTACTCTGAGGTTTCCTGGCTTTTGCTCCCGCCGATTAGGAGCAAGTGGTGCGTAATTTAGTGGCAACGAGTCCCCAGGCCCAATTTCGGTGTATCATTCATCATCTCATGTATATCATAGCCTCCAGTGTCGCTCCTACACGCTCACAGAACAACCAGGCAAAAAGTTAAAGATGAGGTATCACGATTTGCTTAAAGTATCTCTACGTGCATTGTTCAACACTATTATTGCAAATCTATTTGTATAACGTGCTAGGTAACTCACTGCCGTAAATAAAGCTGATAACAGGGCTAAATAAAATGCCCTGAACGACGTTATATTAACTATACCTTCAAGAAGATATATTCTCACAACGTTCCTACATAGTAATTAATCAGAGGTAGTTCAAATGCATCAAATGGAAAAAAAAATCTGATGTGATCGATTCACATAACTTTCTCTACATATCTGCAACAACTTATTGTTAAAAAGTTAATGCTTCTATTTACTTCATGCTAATCGAGAAAAAATTATCAGAAATAATCTTATTAGTACCTACTTGTAAGCAGTAGCAAATTAAGGGAGTACTATAGGTTAAAGTGATAGTCAAAAGCTGGTTGCTATGTGACTAAAGTTCCTTTGTATGTATGGACAGGAGTTGACAAATTCCTGTATGAGAAAAGTATAAGTTTTTCAAAGCTGAAACCAAAAACAAGGAATATCTCAAAAAGGATCAATTCCACGACAAAACTGTATTATATGGATTGTGTGTTTTAATGTGCTCTACATGTTTTGTGTGGTAAGTTTTTGTTAGCAGTTATGGAAAATTCCGTAAAATTCATCCAGAATAAAGTAATCTTCAGTGGCTGTTCCCAGAAAATTCAAGATGTGTGTTTTATTTGTCAGGTAAATATCTTTAATATTCGATATTTTAATCAAAATCGTCAGAGCCATTTTTGAGAAAGTCAAAGTTTTCGATAAAAGTTCCATGTAATGGGTAGTTTGGAGTGGGGGGATTTTCTTGAAAATCTTCGTGTCGCATCCTTGGAAGATAAATTTAAATAACAAGTTTGGTATTTAACGGTCTTTTCGTTTTTGAGCTAAGCTGCCCCCCCTCACACACACACACACACACACACACACGGACATTTATCTAAAGATGTTTGTTTTTTGGGGGGTTCAGGGGGACCCAAAACATTTATTTCCGGCGAAATCTCGGTATTGAATTTTTGGGTGTGTTACAATACCTTCTCTGTACGCTATGTACATGGTACGTGTAGAAAAACTAAAAAAAATAATCCGACGTCATCCATTCACATTACTTTCTCTAGCTGCTGCAAATAAAAGTTATTCTTATAAACGATTATTCTTTCAACTATATCATGCTAAGCAAGATAAATATTAGCATAATTGGTCTTATTACTCCCTTCCTTTTACGTAGAAGGAAAACAAAGAAATATATTAGCCTAAAGCGATAGTCAAATGCTTTAAAAGCTCGTAGCTATGTGAAACAATCGGTCCTTTGTGTGGTCTCGTTCGAGACAAGTAAGTATTTTAAAGCTTAAACTAATAAAAAACTACCTACTCCGATGGCATTCATTTGATCCTGAAATTTGACAGCATCGTCAACAAACGAATATCTTATAACTACTATTTCAAAATTCAAACCACAAATAATTAATATCTTAAACAAAGTTATCTTCATAAAAATTAGTTCAAGAAATCATTGTTTTATTGAGCTGCGTTTTAAGTAATAAGATTTTGTCTACTTTTAATGGTATACCAATTTTCTGCAACATTCATTTTAGATGAAAATAACTATACAGATTATTCCCAGAAATTCAAGATTTATGTTTTGTCATTCAAATATTTTAAAAACATTTTTATTAAAAATGGGTAGCTATTTTTGCGAGAAAAAATCACGAATTTTTCCATGTAAAATTTAATTTGGGGCGAGGAATATTCTTAAAAAAAATTTGTCGCAATTTTGGAATAAGCAAAAGTTAAATGAGTTGGGTATTTAATTGACTTTTCCTACACGAGTTATGCAAGCAAACAGATTTTTAAAAACACTCCTTTAGAGCAGTTTATTTCCAGTGAAACTTCAGTATCGAGCTTTTGGGTGGAATCCAATACTTTCTCTATTTATCATAGAGAAGTAATTAAGAGTAAAATCCTATTGTTTATATAGGTCAGTAGGATATAGGTGCAGTTATTTGTATTGGTATGTAAGAAATGTGTAATGAGAAACCTACACTAATATTTGCTTCATTTGTGGACCTATAATTTTATTTATTAATAATGGTATGATTTAGGTTTGTTAGTACCGCCACGTATGAGTGGTGCACAAAAGAACATTTTCCCCGAGATCACGGGTCGGAAGGGTTAGCTTTGAGTGGGCCGGCCTCCTATTAGAAATGTTGTAACAGAACTGAGTTTGAAAGTTTTCACAACATTCCACAAACCTCATATAACAATTGGAAATATATTAGCCTGCCTTCTAATTCCTTTGACCAAGGGATATATTCCAAAATTTTACCATTTATTTACACATTTAAAACATTTCTTAATTAGCTATTTTGCACACAAATTTATATATACTACTCACTAGAACTTTTTGAAGCAACCAAATTAACTTTAACATTATCATTCCTTCAAACACAATTATATTAATATATCATATTATCCATTAGTTAAAATTTTAGTTTTAAGTCATTAAATTATATTTATTTTAATTTCCAAACAAATCTTTAAAATATTAAACAGAAAATTTGATAAATTATAAATTATAATTTCTTACTACTTATCTATAAAAATTTTTAAATTGCCTAATGACCCCACGCTACCTAGGAGAGCAGATCAAGTACTGAGGTGTGAAAACTTGGAAGAAAAATAGATTGTCTATACTGATAGGAGTTGTTTCGCCGCGCAGTTTAGACCGTACAAATAACATCAGATAGTAAATTAAGCCATTGGCTTGCGAAAAAAATTTTAGCTAATACACCGAAGTGTATGCACAACATTAATATGTCTGTGCCCCTAACACCCTATATATTTGCTTAATTAAACCTTTAAAAGAATATTTTTAAACCTAAATAAAAAAAATGAAACATTGGTAGCTTCTTTAGGAAACCAATATATTGATATATTTTTTGCCAAGGGGTTAGATCATTCAATTGCAGATGAAAACATGTGGAATTTGTGGTGGACAAAGCGGCACAGGGACAGCTTTTCTTCGAGTTCTCCCGTCATGGCATTCCACCTGTGCTCCATATTCACTCCACGTATCATCAGCGATACGTGCACGCTATTTAGCTGCTGTGGTTCTCAGCGTCCCATTCTATACTGGGCGTGAAATATTTAATTTTGCTCAGATGCCTCTTTATCCGGCTTGATTTTTACGTACCGTAAATCTATGACTCAGGACAGACTGCTTTACTTTCCTTCGGAAGGAAGCCATACTCCGCCGGGTTTGAAGCTAGCATGGTAACCCCTACGTCACGGGGGGCGAAGTATAATCAGTGTTACCGCCTGCGTTGCCATGGCAGTAAATGCGGGCGATACACACTATAAAAATGATTAAAAAAATCACTTCTAAAGAGACCGCCAAATCTAATTTTTGGCAATATTCCCTACTTAGCATTCCCTTAATGAGATGGTTGACAGAAAAACATGACTAAACATTATCTCTCTAGTTAAAACACTAGTATATTGCTTCTTGGACATCCACACCTCCACAAGTTTTTACTTTCTCTACACGTACTACGTACATAGTGTACAGAAAAGGTATTGCACTCCACCAAAAAATTCCGATACGGAGATTTCACCGGAAATATATTTTAGGGTCACCCGTGTATATATACAAGCATTTTCAGAAAAAGGTCCTTGTGCGTGTGTCCGTGAAGGCGATAACTCAAAAACGAAAAGTGAATAAAATACCAAAGTTGGTATTTAAGTTCAGTATCTTCCAGGAATGAGACACGAAGATTTTCAGAAAAATCCTCCCTCCAATCCTTTTACATGGAACATTTTTCGAAAATTTTCTCAAAAATGGCACCAACGAAATTTGATTAAAATAACTTACATTAAAGACATTTACCTGACAAATAAAATGTATATCTTGCATTTTCTGGGAATAGCCGCTGAAGACTTTATTCTGGATACATTTACTGAGTTTTGCATAACTGCTAAACCATAAGAGATGGACAAAAACTTACAACACAAAAAAGTGTAGAGCACGTTAAGACAAAATTTATGTTGTATACTTTCTTTTCGTGGAATTGATCGTTTGAGACATTTCTTGTTTTTGGTTTCAGCCGTTAAAAACTATACTTTTCTCAAACAGGAATCTATCAACTTCAGTCGCATAGCAACCAGGTTTTGACTATCACTTTAACCTATGGCATTCCCTTATTTTGTTACTACTTACAAGGGGGCAAGTAATAATTATTTTTGCTTTTTTTCTGGATTAACATGAAGTAAATAGAAGCATAAACTTTTTAACAATAATTTGTTACACAGATGTAGAGAAAGTCATGTGAATGGAACACATCAGGTTTTTCAGATAGCGCATTATCCCGCTGCGAGCAGGGTATTTCTTGTAGGCCAGCAGGATTTTAGACGCTATCACATGGAAGGTGACGAGTTCACGCATCCCTTTGTGCCACTTGACGTGTTGAGCCCATCATTTTCAGATACACTCCATCGGTCAAGCGTGGGATGGAAACGGATCAAATCTGCACCCTTGAAAAAAGAGAATGAGCCACAAGCATGTGCACAAAAGCTATCCAGAGAGCTCAAGGAAATAATTTAACCAGGCAAGTTTACATTAATGATTTATGTTTAGTAAAGCCTATCCACAAATATATTGTTAAATAATGTATATCAATGGATTAGTACTGTAACTAGTGGCATTAATTAAACTTGCTGCTTTTTCAGGCGTACATATTCAAAATATTCTGCCCTAAAGCTATGTTAGTATCCTATTAATCAGCATATATTTTGGCAGAAATGATTTAACCACTCCAGGGTACCAATGGTCATTTTGAATAAAGCATGCTTTATTTAGCAAGAAGTAATGTTGCCATCAGTTTGAGCAATGGATATTGGTGGCAAGATGTTTTAAATTATGACACAACATGGTCTCATAAGCACAAAGTTGGCGTTAGAATTGTTTTAACTATAAAAACTCCGATAACTAGTCTCTAGGAGCACTTGCTTCTTTAGCTGCAGACTGCTGGACACACTCAGGATCGACGTTGGCAGGAAGAGCAAAGCGTTTATTAATAAATGTTAAACTTTCAGAGGATCAGAATTAAGGGGGGGGTGAGAGTGAAACTTGGTTTCTTTAATTTTTATGCTAGAGCATTCAGTGCACACAACAAGAGTATAAAAAGACGATCTGTTGAGTTTCATTTTTTACTTTCTCTATACGTACTATGTACCTAGTGTGTAGACGAAGTATTGTATTCCACACAAAAATTCGATGCTGAGATTTCACGGAAATGCATGTTTTAGGACTCTCTGAATAAAAAAAACATTTTCAGAAAAAGGTCCGTGTGTATGTGTGTGTGTGTGTGTGTGTGTGGACAGCATAGCTCAAAACGAAAAGACCGTTAAATACTAAACTTGGTATTTAGGATGTGACACGAAGAATTTCAAGAAAATGGCTCTAACAATTTTGATTAAAATTCCGTGTATTAAATATATTTACATACCAAATAAAATGTGTATCTTGAATTTTCTGGGAATAGCTTCTGAAGAGCTCTTTATTCTGGATGAATTTTGCTAAATGTTGCTTAACTACTAAGCGGTAAGAGATAGACAAAAACTTGCTACACAGAAAATGTTGATCTGATCAAAACACACAATATATGTCCTTTATATTTTTGTTGTGGATATTCCTTATTTTTGGTTTCAGTTGTGAGTATTTAAACCTTTCTCAGACAGGAAGTGTCCGTTTTTCTTTTGTTCTACTCCTGGCCAATCAAAGAAGCGATTTGCAATGACAATCGAATAACGACAGATTTTAAAACATTTGACTATCGGTTTAGCCTAGTGTATTCCCTTATTTTCTTTCTACTTATCAGGAACTAAGTAGTAAGAACATTCTGCTAATGATTATTTCGACTAGCAAGGTGCAGAAAGAAGCATAATTTTATGTAAGAAGTTTGTAGAAAAGCTAGAGAAGGTCATGCGAGTGTAACATCAGATTTTTACTTTAATAGTTTGTTATTAAAATGTTTGTTTAAAATATATGAATTTTTCAAAATTTTTTTCAACTCTTACAATGTTTGTATCAACCGAATAATATTTTGGCAATACTGTAGAAACATGTACAAAATCTTGAAGTGTCGGATTTGATATCGACATTACAAATGGGTAAAAAATATACCCATTCTGAAAGCAAAATTTCTAAAAGTTTTAACACTTCTGCATACATTTTATTTCTTACTTCAAAAAGTAATACCGTAATAAAAATTCTGAAATGAGTTTTGTTAAATTTTGGAAGATGGACTCAATTGTTTAACTTGCTGACATGTATTTTGTGATTCAAATTAAGTTTTAACAAATAGCAACGTTGTAAAAATTAAGTCTAAAACTGACTAACCCATTTATGGCTACCCAGTAATGGAGGTGAGGGGATAAAATAAAAATTACATGGGACGCAAACCACCAGTATGGACAACTATCGCATACCACACGACCAATGTGACACATGATAGCTATAGTATTATCCGATCCTATAATACTGCCTTAAGGCATGAGTGAATTATTTTTAACATAAAATGTTAAAATGTGATTAGACAACTTGCAGACGTCATATGGTTTTGAGACTTTGTATACAGGTACTTTTATGTGTACATATTTTTCTATAAAAAGAAAAAGAAAAAAAAAGCAAATTTTTACCGAAAATGACAAATTTCATCCGTGATCTCCCTTAACAAGTTGAGTTTTGTAGAAGTAGGGTAATCCATTGGATTCTTGGATTTTTACCTTACCTGCCTAACCAAGTATTCACATTAATTCCTCTAAGTGATAGTAAAAAAATATATCCTCGCACTGCTGAGGATTTTTTTTTTAATTTTGTATAACTAGTAAACCGTAAGATAGAAAAAACTTGCTTCAGAAAAAATGTAGAGCTTCTTAAAATACAAAACTTATGTCTTATACACGTTTTTCCCCCAAAGTTGACCGGTTTGGAGATATTCGTTAATGGTTTCAGTTTTAAAATACTTAAATGTTTCTCATAAATAACAAATTCTGGTAATGCAAAGAAACAGATTTCAATCCCATAACAGCCATATTTTATAACATGTGACTGATCATAAGGAGCTAAGTAATAAGACCGTTTTTCTACTGTTTATTTCAATTAGCATGAAGTGGATAGAATAGTAAGTTTATCATCATTTGTTACGAGGTGTAGAGAAAGCCATGTCAATGGAACATAAGATTTTTAAAATTAAAACGTTATTTCTTACCATGTTCGCTTTTAACATATGCACTTCTCTTAGTTTCGGCTTTTTAAGTTCTCACGGTCTGCAAAATATACCTCTAACTTTACTTATATTTACTCAATTTAAGAAATAGCTAGATCTCACTTTTAGGTTCCGAATCACACAATAACAAACACACACAGCAATCAGAATTATAAAGAGATGGTAGTGGGAACGGGTTTTGCAGCGTAAACATGCACACGTTGTGGTATAATCTGTTCCAAAATTAGCTCATTGCATATACTGACATCATATGCATAGTTCTAAATCATTAAGTAACACAATAAAACAATTATTTCATAATACGATTAGAAAATAAAACGCATTGTAGTTTTACAAATAAAAGCTTGATCCAAAAGTTCGGGATAGTAATGTTCGGAGCTTTGAAATGACAATGAACATAAATCAACCAAACTCACTCAGAATTCACTTGCAGTAAATTAAATGTTACCTCTTTTCTGTACCGAAAGAAAATGTTCTCCTGTCACGCAAAATATGTTTGAATCATCCCACAAATTTGTTCAGTGTCGAACGCCTACCCTTTCATATTTTTGACATTTTCTAATCTTTAGTGTTCACTGCTTTATCTGCTAGCAGGAACTGAACGAGGCCAGGTAGTGAGCAATGCTGGATAGTGCAACACGTTTCAAAACAGGATGTAGAGGCCACAACTGGTCCATCGCGTCATGTTATACTCTGCGTGCATAGAACCTCAATCCAGCAATTTCGTGACTCCTGACCAAGCTCTAATAACACAATATTAAAATTGATTTTATAATTAATTAGAATTTGTTAGAGCTGTTATCAAGGAATACCACTGAAAGTATTGAAGACATAGCAGTTCCTACTTTATAATTCCATGCAGATGGGACCAAACAGAAGCTTAAATGCTCGACTATTACCTCCTCGTTTGATCTAAATTTGATCCCACGAACCCATTGTTTCGGAACAACAAAAATTCCAGAGAACCAGGCCTGGCGTATGTGAAGGTGCGACAGCAATTCATAACGTAATTCCTGCAGTTTGGTAGCTACAATTCCGGATGAAAGTGCGGCGAGTTGTCTTGGTGAAACAGCACTTTGTTCTGTGTGAAATGGGGATCATGTCTGTAGCTTAATGTCAATAACTCAATAGAATTTTCCAGTAATCCGTTTTTCCTTTTTCGAAGAGATCAACGAGCATAACACCTTTCGCATTCCAAAGAATCAGATGTGTTCCATTCACATGACTTTCTCTACATCTCTGTAACAACTTATTCTTAAAAGCATGTTCTTCTATCTTATGTTAATCGAGATAACATTAGTATAAATGGTCTTACTTTCTTCCTTGTAAGCAGAAGGGAAATAGGGAAAATATTTGACCAAAGAAATAGTAAAATCCTTTAGAAGTTGATTGCTATGCGACTATTTTTGTTTGGTAATGTTTAACGACCGCTCTCACTACATGTGGCACAGCAGGCGATGACATTGGCGACACATGAAATGAAGATGGGGCACCTGTGGAATGTAATGGCGGGGGAAACCAGAGAACCCGGAGAAACCCGCCCCTGCGCAGCTTTGTCCATCACAAGTCTCACATGCGGTCGCTTGTGGTCGAATCCAGGCCGTCTAGGCGAGAGAAGAATGGTCTAATGAAATTCGTTTGTTTGTACGACCAGAAGATGACTATGGTATAGGTATCGCAAAACTGAAACTAATAACAAGGAATATCTCAGAAACGGCCAGTTCTACAAAAACGTATATGACAAATTATGAGTTTTAACGAGATCTACATTTTTACGTGTTGTAAGTTTTTGTCTATCTCTTTCGGTTTACAAGTTATGCAAAATTTTGCAAAATTCATCCAGAATAAAGAGATCTTCAGAAGCTATTTCCAGAAAGTTCAAGCTATTTCTTTAATATACGATATTTTGATCGAACTTATTGGAGCCATTGAGAAAACTTTAAAAAATGTTCGCATATAAAAAGTAGGGGAGTTTCTTGAAAATCTTCGTGTCGCATTCTTGGTACCTATTAAACTTAAATACAAAATTAATATTTAACGGAATTTTCGTTTTGGGGCCACACACACACACACACACAAACTTTATCAAAAAACAGTGGGCCTCAAAACAAGTATTTACGGCTAAATCTACGTATCAAATATTTTTACGGAATACAATACCTTCACTATAAAATATGTATATAGTACGTATAGAGAAAGTAAAAATTATCATCACCTTCGGCCAATGGGAGCGTCTTTACCTTCTTTGAAGCAGATTTGCCAGAAGAAATCCATTTTGTTTGTTGCTTGATTGTTCCGGAGAATAATTATGAAACTAGGTCTCATTGGCGGTGACAACTGACGTATAAAGCCCTAATTTAGCTTCAATATCGCCAAAAACACTTCTAATTTGAAAGCCGCACCTGCTTGTTGTTAACATTGAACAAGCGTGCACCAAACGGGTTATCCACGCTATCCATTGCCAGGATCATGTGACGTCAGTGTGCGTTAATTTTGCACCAAAAATATTTTTACATGCCAGTAAGTTTATTGGCAAGGGCCAATTAAAGCATTGCAGTTTTCCCGCATTTTTTATTAATTTGTATTGAGTTTTTCAGGCTTTAAATGTAATACCTCAATGCAGAGTAAATCTAAACTTCCAGGCGGGAAGATTAAAGCTATGTTCGTCTTAGTTTAACAGCAAAATGAATTATGTAATAAGCCGTCCCATAACGTCTAAAAATTGTTTCAAACTTTAATAACCATTAGAGCTAATGGATTCATGGAAAATTGCGCTATTATGAATTGACGGTGCTACATCAACCAGAACACCTGCACTCTACATCACTTCTTAACTTGGCGTCACTGCATTTCATAATAAATGACTTAAGTGTACAAAATTCAACTCAAACACAAGGTGTTTACCTTCTTTCCAAAGAAACATGAAAGCCGATGAAAATATGAGAACGTAACACTCGCTTATTATTCTGTGAAACGCCTCCGCTTTTAACTTTTGGATTTAAAGTTACATTCAGCAAAAGCTTAGTGTTTTATAAAGTAGGTACATTATATTACCATATTCTTGACAAATATCTTTGTGACGATGTATAATGCACAGCTAATCCATTAACACATTTCTCGTAAATCTTCTACTCGCATCTTAATATATAAAAGTTTGTCTGTGTGTCTGTCTGTATGTGTGTGTGTCTGCTGTGTGTATCTGTTTGTGTCTAGTTTAAAATCCAAAATTCCGTCTCATTTCAAAGCGTTACTTATTTGATTTCATGTTATGCATATCCATGTTAACAAGGTCATCTATATATTTCTCAATGATAATAATGATAGCTAGAATAACAATTTGTATAGTAGTTTTCTTGGCATTTCTATGTACATGTTTACTAAAAATAAACTAGGTTATATTAACGTTACTTGAACTGTTATTTCTTCCCAACAGTTACGAGGCAATCGTAATATAACAACCTGGAGGTGGCTCAATATCATTAAAAATCATTACTAACTGTGGTACTCGTGGTTGTTAAAATCCTTTTGCATGCACTTAAGTAACAATTTACATTTACAAATCTAATATTACGCATTTCAGAAATGAAAGTAATTTTATTATTCATTGAACCCTTTCAAAATCAAGGATATTAAATATTTTAATGATAAACCTAAGTAGCATATATGTGTATATAGAAGTCAGGATCTTATGTTTTCTAATGCACAAATTTTGAAGATGCAAGGAAAATGTAATTTTTCACGTGAAAGGAATATATTTTAATGTATTTATATTTAACGGTGCAAGCAAATTATTTATTTATTAATAGATTTACAATACAAAAAAATATCTTTACACAAAGTTTAAGCTTTTATCCTCTTCCTCCAATCTTCTCTATCCTCCCAATCAAATTCCTCTAGACCTAATTCCCTCATTCCTCTTTCAATATTAGTCATCCATTTAAGTCGAGGACGACCACGTCTTCCTCTTCCAGGTGGGTTCCATTCTAAAACTTGTTTCTGTATTCTAATCTTAGGCATTGTACTGACATGCCCATACCATTCTGGCTATTTATATATATTATAAAATCCAAGATTGGTTTGTCTTATCACTTTTTTAGATTTTTTTTTCTAATTTAGTATGTCTAGTGGAAATCCTAAAACAATCAATTTTGATAGAAATTTTAAATTTAAATTCCTATTCATTGTGAAAATTTTTGCTCCATAAGTTAACGTACATGAGTTTTAAACTGTAGAGTGTCTAGAAGTCAGTGTTATAATACGTTTTGTAATTAAAGGTGTAAGTAAAATATAGATTTGCACCTGAAAATTTGCAATTATTTACTCTTTTGTGCCTTTTCGGCACGTAAAAGAGCTTCAAGCTGATAAAGAGGCTTCCGAGTGGTCTTTTACGCCCAATATAGAATGAGACGCTGAGAACCACTGTAGTTAAAGAGCGTCCATAAATAAAATCACATTTCTTTTTCTAATACCGTAATAGCGTATATTATTTTCGCAACACTGCTAACTTCTTCGTTTGCTTTGGCCACAGCAATTTTTATGCTTAAGCTTTGATAGCCGACATTGTGCAGCAACAGCGTCAGCCTAAGAAGCAACATTATCAATTTAAACTAGAAACACATTTTTTTTCTATTTTATTGTTTCATTTGTATAGTCCCCTTTAACATCAATGACCATATCGGGGGCTTTGACTTTTAAAACCGTAGGTTCAGAACATTAGGTTAACAAACTTTATATTACTAAACACACGCACATTTGCTCTCGCATTCATACTTTCAGAATCTTAAGGGGGATAGGGAATAATTCTGGTTAAAGAAAAATTAACCGCCCCAGCCGGGAATCGAACCTGGCACCTCCGAGTGAGAAGTCAGCTCGCTGTCCACTCGACCATGGAGACAGTCAGAAATACATATTGTTTCAGTATCAGTGAGGGAATTTTATTGGTTGATGAGGGGTGAATTAAGTAAAATAAAACAAAGGTCCTTCCTCAAAAAAAAAAAAATTCGCCCAAAATTCAAATTGTTGGTATGCAAAAACCTTCTTGTCCTGAAAGTTTTAATTAAATTACTGTTTTAGAAGCTTGTGTAAAAATTTTGTAGTTTCACAGATTTCCCAGGGCAAATAAGGATTTAAAAATAAATCCAACACTGAGCGTCTGGAAGCCACGATGTTATCATGCTTTGAATCGACACACCGCACTCGCCGTATTAAGACACTTCTTAAATACCAAAGATGATGAAAATATGCGTTATGGGGAAGAAAATATCGCCATTTTGCCGCTTTCCTAAAATTGCAAACGTAATACCCGGAGTGAAACTCGCTGGAATAGCACCTGGATTGTATGCAAATCAGTTTACACACACGCGCGCGCGTGCACGCACTAACCTAAAACAGCGCACCAACTTAAAACTATACCTAAAATAGAATGCACGAACGATTTTGGAGAAATATTTTTGTAGCTCTGCAATCGTCTTTCACATAGCACAACAAAGCTGCCAAACATGAATTATTTTTGTTGCATTTGAATATAAATCGTGTTGCATTGAACCTTAACACCAAAAATAGGCTTAAGAAATTCCTCAAGCTTTATAGTACCAGTTATAAATAATACATTCATAGGTAGAGTGAAGTAGTATTATACCTTTTAAATAACACCAGGGTCGAGTGCTTAGACCGCTCGCCTCCCATCTAGGTGGCCCGGGTTCGATCCCCAAGCGCCCGCATATGGATGAACGAAGCGGCATCTGGGCGGGTTTTCTCCGGTTTCTTCCGCCACTCATTTCACCAATTGCTCCTTGATCAACCTTTCCTATCATCAATTTCGCTTATATTTATATAATCACACGTCCTAGTGTTCATGCCTGGCTACGCGCCGACCCCTGGTAACAGGTTCACATTCTGTTGTTTCGTGCCGTTGGCTCCCCGACGGGCTTCTGACCCCTAGGCATTGGCTTGTGATTCCTAGAGGGGAGAGTTTCAGTCCTACGAATGCGGGGATTACAAAACGGAACGAAATGCAGCTAAAGAAACGCCAAGGCTATTGAGCTGGTGAAACCGTCAAATTATACGCAAAGCCGGAATGTTTGAGCTAGTTTGATATAATATAGCTATTTTTATTGTTTTACGTCCTAAACCCGTTAGATCAAATGAAAGATGAATTAATTAAATGGGTAAAATAGTGTTCAAGAGAGAAGCGGCTCATAGAGTTTAAAGATATTGGTCACTCGGGTTAAGGTAAAACCCCGGAACAAAACATTTCCATATCTGAAAGAGTGAAAATATAGTTTTGAGACTTCATAAAATAGTGTGTTAAGAAGCAGTTTTATCGCACTGTCTTTAAATAGCTGTGCAGCCCAAAGTAAGGGAGTATGTTTCACACTAAGGATGCTCAAAGATTCCAACATTTATTACAAACTAAAAATAGATTTTTTGACGATTTTTGGTCAAAAGTTCACTCCCAGCATTAGTGATCTTGGACATGGAGTCAAGAATCACGTAAAGATAACCAAGACAATATCTTAACAATAAAAATATTGAAGATAAGGTTAAAATTACATTAATTTTACAATGAGACTAGTAGTTCATTTTACTCACTTAAGTCGCAATACTCAATGAAGCATTGGTCTATTTAACAGCAACTGTAATTGTTAATTACCATAAGTGATTAAGAGTTTTCTATTATAATTACAACATGATTAATTTAGGTACAAGATATTTGTGTTCGGGAAAAATTCCTTGGTTACGCATTTTACAACTTGTAAACTGACCAACTAATGAGTAGTATTTTGAGAAGGAAACTGTCCTTTGCCCTCTTACCTGAAAGCTATAATAGGTTTGCTGATAATGGACAGGAAAAACATTTGATTTCAAGGCACTTGCCAAGGACATCTGCACTTCCTAATATCAAAATTATGTAATTTCCAAAGCTTTAAAAACATACCCAAAAAGTCTAGACATTTAATGTCGGTCTAACTTAAGTACAAACTATAAGACATTTTTATGTTTCAAAAATCCTGGTGTATAATCAATAAGATAGGAATTTGTAATTACTTACAATAATGTAGTGACAATATAGTGCTCTATAGTTTTGTAGCTTTGTGATAAATATAATTTTATAAGTCTCTGAATGTTCAGGAAAGTAAAAAGATGCCAATTGACAAGCCATGTCCCCAAATACTTAGGTATGAAGAAGTACATTTTATTTTTAGAACGTATAGCGAATATTGATATCTGTTTGCTCAAAGTCTTTTGCCCCTTATGGGTTACTATATACATACAAAATTCACTCATAATTAAGATACTTTGCACACTATTCTATAAAAATCTGATTTGTTTCATTCACATAACTTTCTCTACATCTCTGTAACGAATTACACTATTTACTTCTTTTAATCGAGAAAAAATTAGCAGAAATAGCCTCATTACTTGCTTCATTATAAGTAGAAGCGAAATAAGAGGGTACCATAAGTTAAAGTGATAGTCAAAAGCTGGTTCTTATATGACTGATGTTCCTTTGTATGGATAGTTCACAAAATCCTGTATGAGAAAAGCATAAGTTTCTTATAGCTGAAACCAAAAACAAGGAATACCTCAAAAACAATATCCTCCACTAAAAAGTGTATATAGCAAATTGTGTGTTTTAAAGTGCTCTACATTTGTTGTGTGGTAAGTTTTTGTCCATCTCTTACGGTTTAGCAGTTATGTAAAATTCCCTAAAATTGACCCAGAATAAAGTAATCTTCAGAGATTATTCCCAGAAAATTCAAAAAATACATTTTATTTGTCAGGTAAATATCTTTAATGTACGATATTTTAATCAAAATCGTTAGAGCCATTTTTAAAAAATCAAAAATTTCGAAAAAAGGTCCATGTAAAGCGTAGTTTGGGGTGGGGGATTTTTCTCAAAAACTTCTTGTCGCATCCCTGGAAGATACTAAACTTAAATACCAAGTTTGGTAGTTTACCGACTTTTCGTTTTTGAGTTATGTTCACAGACACACGGACACTCGGACACACACGAACCTTTTTCTGAAAATACTTTTTTTGGATACAGGGGATCCTAAAACATATATATATACGGTGAAATCTCGGTATCGACTTTTTTGGTGGAGTGCAATAACTTCTCTATACACCATGTACATAGTTCATATAGAGAAAGTAAAAATGATTCAAGAAAATTTGCGAAAATATCTTTATGGTATTTTTAAGCCTAACCCATTCGTTTTCGGAAAAAATCAATACTGAGAGTTTTGAAAAAGTTTGCATAACTTTAAGAGATAGACAAAAATATTGATCTCGTTAAAACACACAATTTATGTCCTACAAATAACCAATTTCGAGATATTATTATTCGTTTCAATTTTAAACTACCAGTTTTTTTTTTTTTTTTTTTTTTTTCAAATGGGCCCATGCAAAGGAACCGAACCTCAATTGTTCCACATAGTGACGAGATTTGACTATCGCTTTGGCCTAATGTATTCCCATATTCCCCTTTACTTACAAGGAAGCACGCCATAAGACCAATTCTGCTAATGTTCATCTCGATTAACATGAAATGGATAAAAGAATCTTTTGTAAGAATAGTGTGCATTTGGAATAGTTACGTGAATGGAACGCATCAGGCATTTTTATCGTTTCATTTATATAGCTCAATTTAACTTGTATCTGCATATCGGAGGCTTTGCTTTTGTACGGGGGCTTTCAGAAAACGCTTTTGGTGTATTTTCGCTAACTGCAAACTACTTCAACGTTTCTTAGTATTTTACTCAAGCACTCTCACAAGTATACTTCTACACTCTCTGGGAGATAGAGAAAGTTTCTAGCTAAATTAATATTCCCGTCTCAGCCGGAAATAGAACCTGGGACCTCTTGAGTGAAAAGCAAAAATAACCGTCAACCACAGAGGCAATCTTGAAAGATTTGACTATCGCTTTAGTATACTTTATTTCCTTATAACCCTTGTAGAAGGAATTAAGAAACCCGTTTCTGGTAGTGTGTGGGTATCTGGATTAGTATGAAGTAGACAGAAGAATGATATTTCGTAGGTATAATTGTTGCAGACTAGATAGAGAAATTCATTTGAATAAAACACATCACAACTTTTGCTAACGTACTTTCATTAAACATTTCATTTTAGGTTTAAAATAGTCACACGGTCGCTTTATGCTGCCCTCGAAGTCCCATCCTGTTTCCATGACATGCGAGAAACAACTAAAAGCTAGCATTACTTAAAAATGTAGCACACAAATTGTATTTTTTTACGAGATCTACATCTTTTATTGTTTCCTTTATATAGCCCCTTTAGCATCTGAGGTCATCTTCGGAGACTTCTGTAGAAAAACTCGTTGACGGTTGATTCGTTACCGTTGGGGTTTTAATAATTTTACTTACTTCAAAGATACATACAATCACTCTCTCATACATTCTTCCAGACTCGAGAATTTTTTGTGTACTTAAGTTTTGTCTATCTCCTACGGTTTACCGGTATGCAGAGTGAAGGGGATTTCAAAGGCTATTCTCAGAAAATACGAGACATTTCATTATAATATGTTATACAAAATCGTTATAGTAATCAAAGAAAGTCAACATTTTGTAAATATATTCCATGTAAAGGGTTCTTTTGGGCCATACCTCATCTTAGGAAGTTGCAAAATGAATTAAAATTTGCATTTAACCTAGCCGGTCCCCATGGCCACGCTCGCTAAAGCGTCTCCCTTTGGTGCTACGTGGGAAGGGGATCGTGGGTTCGAGTCCCGCCTTGGGCTTGGGTGCTATATGTTTGTGCAATGTGTATGTGTTTGTGTTTGAGTAAAGGAACAGCAAAACAAGAAATCATACAAGGGGGGAATGTAAATAGGGGATACAACGCCGGAGTCCTGAACAGATTCCGGTACTGTTTAAAAAAAAAAAACCCGATGTCTCGTTTGAGTTCTGTTCATAGATACCGACACGCAATGTGACGTTTTCCGAAAAATGCTCGTTTTTATTCTGGGTCCTCAAAACACATTCCGGCGACATCGATTTTTTGGTTCGAATACCATTCCTCTACTTACTATATGCTGTAGAGAAAGTAAATCTGCTACTGAAAATAATGAAATAGCTTCGTTGAGAGATTAACACTATTAGCAACTTTAGTATACCAAAGGAATTAGAAACGAAATACAATTTTCTCAATCCAGGGGTGTCTTCTGGGTTTGGGAATTCTTTATTACTGTCTACTTCGTACATAAGTAGAGAAGGCATTGCCTTACAACAAAAAATTTGATAGTGAAATTTCATATGAAATACACGTTATAGTCCCCTAAATAAAAACAGATTTTTAGAAAAAGATATGTGTGTATGTCTGAACATCATAGCTTAAAAATGAAGAATCTTTAAATACTAAACTTTATATTTAATTTTAACATCTTCCAAGAATGCAAGACGAAGTTTCAAGAAAATCGGCCACCCTAAACTACCCTTTACATGGAAATATTTTGAAAAATGTTCTTTTTTCAAAAATAGCTCTTAATAATTTTAACAAAATATTATATATATTTTAGATAAACATGGAAAATAAAATGTTTATCTTGAATTTAGTAGGAATAGCCTCTTAATTTATGTCCATTCTGAATCACTATAAGAAATAAAAGCTAATCACATAAAAAGTGCAGATCTCGTCAAAAGCCACATTTTATGACCAATTCATTTTACTGTGGAGCTAATCATTTTCAAAATATTGCTTTTTAATCGCTTTAAATTTTTCGGTAGTTACCTTTCTTAAATGGGATATCATTCATATGTTTTATCCTGTGTATCAAAGAGAACGAAATATCAATATCGCCATATCGATCGGGTTTTGAAAGCGTTGAATATGCCTTTAGCTTATTATAGATCCTTATTTCCTTTGTATGACGAAATGATGTCGTAATAAAACATTTCTGTTCTTTTTTATTGACGAGTGTGATGTAGCAAGAATAAATAATAACCTGTTTTAAGAACATCTTGCAACATTTGTAGAAAACGTTATGTGAACGTAGTAAATCATATTTTTACTTTCTCTAGCACATATATACAAGGTATATAGTGGAAGATAAGGTATTGTATGCCACCCAAAAATTCGTAATCGAGATTTCACTGGAAATATATTTTTGATACCCCCTAACAAAATGTATGCGCCTGTGGACAATATAACTCAAAAACGAAACATTCGTTAAAAATCAAACTTGGCATTTAAGTTTAGTATCTTCTAAGGATGCGACACGAAGATTTTCAGAAAATCGCTCCCCCCAAACTTCCCTTTACACTGAACAATTTTCGAAAACATTTCATTTTCTCAAAAATGGCTCTAATAATTTTGGTTAAAACATTATATATTAAATATACGCATATAAATAAAATATAATATATAAAACAAATATATAAAAATAATATTAAATTTCCTGGGAATAGTTTCTGCAGATCTCTTCATTCTGAATTATATGCGTAACTGGTAAACCGTAAGAGATCACGCAAAAAGTATAAAACCCGTCAAAACAAACAACGTGGGGGAGAGGTTACTTCATATAAGTTTAGATTTCCAGTAGTTATACTTTTCTCAAATGGGTAGTTATAATTCATATATCCAGGTTAAGTATAGGAACAAAATTTCAATACCATCACCTAGCAACCGGCTTTTTAAAGTGTTGCCCTTGGCTTTAGCTTATTCTATTTACTTATTTTCTTTGTACAATGAAAGAATATATATATACTAAAACCATTTCTGCTATTGTCTATCTTATTAAGCTTGATATAGATAGCTGAAATAGCCTTTGTAAGAATATTTTGTTGTAGCTTAAGTAATGTGAATGCAGCACAGATGTAGCCTTTGGCTACTCCCTTCAGAGTCTGAAAGTATGCAGTCACAGATATGGCAATAAAAGTTAACAGTGGCGATATATGTAAAATAAATACACTTATATACTGCGACAGGACTTTCCTAATCCGTCTAATGCGGAATTTCCACACTGCAAGAGGTGGACGTTGTTGCCAAACGTCACCATTTCAAAGAGATTTCTACGCATTTACTTAAGATAAATGTTTATAGTCTTTTTCTTTCTATTCTTTGGCATCTATCTACTACTTTATTTTGCTTCCCTCAATATAAACTTCATGTAATTTTTTTACATTTCAGAACATCTCGAGTGGCGATAAATTTAACATATATTCACACTAAATTAAGCTAAAAGTATTAAAATAACGAGCGGTATTTATTTTGTACAACACATTAAAAACTGCTTTAAATAAAAAAAAATTAAGTGTTCCATTCACATGAATTTCTCTACATCGCTGCAAGAAAATATTAAAAACATAACTTCTAGTTACTTCATGCTAATCGAAAAAAATAGCAGATATAGTCTTATTACTCGTTTCCTTGTAAGTAGATGTTGAAATAAGGGAGTACCATAGGTTAAAGTAATGTCAAAAGTTGGTTGCTATGTGACAAATTCCTTTGTATGTGTGGATAGGAGTTGACAAATTCCTGTATGAGAAAGTCAAATTTTTCAAAGCTGAAACAAAAAACAAGGAATATCTAAAAAAATATTAACTATACGAAAAATTTATATAACAAACCGTGTGTTTTAACGTGTACTACAGTTTTTGTGTGGTAAGCTTTTGTTAATCTCTTTCGGATTAGCAATTATGCAAAATTCCGTAAAATTCATCCAGAATAATCTTCAGAGGCCATTCCCAGAAAATGAAAGATATACATTTTATTTGGCATGTAAATATCTTAAATATAATAGATTTTAATCAAAATCGTTAGAGACATTTTTGAGAAAGTTGAAATTTTCGAAAAATGTTCCTTTAAAGCGTCGTTGGGGGTATCGCAACCTTGCAAGATAGAAAACTTAAATAAAAAGTTTGGTATTTAACGGTCCTTTTGTTTTTGTGCTATGCTGTCCACGGACACACACACACAACACACACATGGACCTTTTTCCAAAAATGTTTTTTTTTATTCAGGGAGATCCAAAACATGTATTTCCGTTGAAATCTTGGTATTGAATTTTGGGTGCATTACTATACCTTCTCTGTACACAATGGACATAGTACATGTAGGGAAATTAAAAATAAAAAGCTGGTATAATTCCTACACTAATAAGTAATTTGTAAACCTACATCTAATTTAAAACAAGTGATTAACCCATATAAAATAAATGTGTTTTTCTTTTCCTTATATTAAAAGATGTACATTTGCTACAGGAAAAAATAAATGCCAAAAAAATGTTAATGTCTTACTATATTTTCGAGTAGGTATAAGTTGCATAAACTAAGGCTCGTTTTTTCGAAGCACAATTATTTTTTCCTCACATATGCACTTGCATATACTCTATTTGACGATTTGAAAACAGATGTGTCAGTGTATTCTTATTGCGTTAACTTTTAAAAAAGATTAACAATAGTTATTATAATTACAAGTTGCATAATAAATTTATAGCATAACATATACTTTTCTACCACAGAATAATTATTCTCGGCAAATAATTATTAAACAGTATCGCTGTCTTTTATTTTGCAGTAATGGAACAAGATTTTTAGTCTGCTTTTTCACAATGAAATGGATATCTATTAAACAACGTGCGATTTGACTGCGATGAATATTTGAGCTGCTATATTACAAGATAATAAAATCATCACAATGCCATTCTTGGTATTAAATTTAATAATCCTTTATTAATTAGCTTATCTACACTTTATTCGCCATGGGTCTAAGGAACGAATATATTAAAATATTGCTCCGTCTTCAATGCTTTCATAATGATCTGTATATGCATAGAAATAAAATTTCTAAGAAAAGAAATAGGATCACCTTAAAAAATATGCTTCCATTCCCACGACTTTCCCCATCTGTTTTGCAAACAAACTGTTCTTACAAAAGAGTATTCATGCTGATCGAGATAAACATTAGCAGAAATTCTCTTTTTACTTGCTTCCTTATAAGCGGAAGGGATATAAGGGAATACGCTAGGATAAAGCGATAGTCAAATATTTTAAAAGATGGTTAATGTGTGAACAATTAAAGTTCGGTTCTCTTTGCATTGCCAGTGATATAAAAGCAATGAAACGAAAGGTGGCCCAGTTTAAAAAAGAAATACATAGTTGAAAATTGAAACCAGTAACAAGGGATATCTCGAAAAATATTATACTACAAAAATATGTGCGACATATATATGTGTTTTAACTAGATCCACATTTTGTGTAGCAAGCTTTAGTCTGTTTCCTACGGTTTACCAGTTATGCAACATTTATCAAAATTCATATAGAGTGAACACATGTTAAGAAGGAACTCCCAGAAAATTCAATGTATACATTTTATTTGTGAAATAAATAACTAATATACATTAACCAATATACATTAGCCATTTTTGAGAAAAACATTTTTAAAAAAACTTTTCATGTATATGTTTTTTTTGGGGTGGGGAAATTTTCTATAATATCTTCATATCGCATTCTTGAAATTTAATAAATTTAAATACCAGGTTTAGATTTAACGCTCCAAGTTCTTGAGTTGAGTCTTTTTTTTTTTTTAAATACAGTTCCGGAGCCTGCTCGGGACTCCGGCGCTGTATACCCTACTTTTTATTTACCCAATTTGTTTACTGTGATTACTGAATTTATGTTTTACTTTTTACACACACATACACAAACATAACACCCATGCCCAAGGCGGGACTCGAACCCACGATCACCTGCGCGGCCATGGGGACCGGCAGTGTTCAGACACACGCGGATATTTTTCTAAAGCTGCTCTTTTTGAACTCAGGGGACCTTTAAATATTTGTTTCCCCCTAAAAATATCGACATTGAATTTTTGGGTGGAATATAACTTCTCTATATGCAATGTGCATACGGCGTATAGAGAAAATAAAAATATTCCATCTCTCGACAAGGGTAAACCGAAGTACAAAGGTGGCATTTTCTTGAAAATAAAATATTCAATTTTTGTTTTCATGAAAATTATTTAAGGCCAGAAATAAAACATCAGTTTTCTGGTGTAAAGTTTAAATTACGTAGCGTGGCCCCTCTGTATACTGAGTGACAAATCTAACTTCATTAATTCGAAAATTTCGATTTTTACTTCAGCATATCCTTATGAAATGGGATAATGTTTACTGCGGTGCTGTGGAAGGGAAAGAAATATGTTCAATTCGATGAACAGGCACACGTTTGTTCACTGAAAAATACTGGATAGATAGAAAATTAATAGTGTAAATACAAGATTCGGGAATAAAGGCTAAATTAATAATTATAAGATACATTATGTTACAAAATATATTTATTATACTAAAATATCTGGAATGCCAACTTGTATAGCGGATGAGTGCAAATATTTATGATATATAAACAGTGTACATCAGCTATAGCAAAAGAGAATCGAAGTGGTATACCTGAATTGTTAAAAAAATCGATAAGACTAGTAAAATGAGAAGAAAATTCTAAGAAAAAGCGCAAAATTGAGTATAAGCCAGTAAGTTAAATATAAAATCACTAAAAAGGTGTATAATATTAAAGTAAAATTAAATTTTTACTATAATTTATTATTATAATTCTATTTATAATTTACTGTTCTTATTCTACAGTAGATTAAAAATGATTTGAAACGTTTTTATCAATCATAGTTTGTTTAAAAACTCGTGCCATAAAGAATAACATTCCTTCAGTTGTAACCATAGGATTTGATACTTTACAATAATAACTATGAGAAATATTACTGAAGTAATTTTTTAAATTCCGGAATATACAAAAAATATTTACAAAACTGCTACGATGCAACGCTAAGAAACAACACTGCAGTTAAAGAAAATGAGATCTTAACATTAGAAATGTTGGTGTTTTAGGTAAACCTTTTTTACTCAGGATATCTTTGGTTAATTTATTCAGATATTGTTTTCCTCGTTTGGTAATAAAACAGTGGTAACTTTTAACACAGGAATGTGATAATTTCAATAACATGTGAAATGGTTTAAATATAAAATGTATTTTAGAACCTAAGGTCTGTTTTCAATTTAATACAAACTTGCAAATAAAAGGTTTGTTTAAAATAATTACAATGGCGCTTTCTAATGTATGTCTGCCTTAGGGGTTGCCATAAATCTAGACCATAATTTCTTTCACAATTAATATGTACATAATAGGTACTTTCTCTACGCGTACTATGTACATAATAGGTAGAGGAGATGATATATTCCATCCCATTCTATATCGAGACTTCATCGGAAATGTATGTTATGTGGTCCTTGGAATCAAAAAATGTTATTTTAGGAAAAATCCGTGTTTGTGGGTGTAGACTGTCTACATGTACACGAGTGTGTCTGTGAAACACATACCTCAAAAACCAGTAGACCGTTATACCAAATTTAATATTTGAGTTTAGCATGTTCCAAGGATACAATACGAAGATTTTCAAGAAAGTCCCCCACTCCAAATTACAGTTTACATGTATATTTCGTTTTAAAATTTGTTTCTCAAAAATGAATATCGATTTTGATAAAAATATCATAAATTAAAGATACGAGTTGTTACATAATTAACATTTATATCCTGAATTTCCTGGGAGCAGCCTCTGAATACCTCTGCATTAGCTGGTAAATCACATGCGATACACAAAATGTGTTGCACAAAAAATATAGCTCTCGTTAATAGACAATTTGTCATATACGTGATTTAGTAGAATTAACCATTTGTTATTATTGGTTGCTCTTTAAACATTTATCAAACCTGAGGCTACATCATATCTAGTTTTTTCTGTCTGTACAGACTTTCAATTGTTTCACATAGCGACCGGCTTTTTACTTTCTCTATACACACTATGTACATAGTGTATAGAGAAGGTATTGCACCCCACCCAAAAATTCGATACCAAGATTTCGCCTATATCTAAAAAAACATTTTCGGAATAAGGTCCGCGCGCGCGGGTGTGTGTGTGTGTGTGTGTGTGTGTGTGTGTGTGTGAAAACGATAACTCAAAAACGAAAAGTCGGTAAAATACCAAACTTGGTATTTAAGTTTGGTATCTTCCAGGGATGCGACACAAACATTCTGAGAAAAATCCCCCTACACCCAACTACCCTTTACATGGAACTTTTTTCGAAATTTTTGATTTTCTCAAAAATGGCTCTAAAAGATTTTTATTAAAATTTCGTACATTAAAGATATTTACACGACAAATAAAATGTATATCTTGAATTTTATGGGAATACCCTCTAAAGACTACTTTATTCTGGATGAAATTTATGGATTTTTGCATAACTGCTAAACCGTAAGAAATGTAGAAAAACTTGCAAAAAATGTAGAGCACCTTAAAACGCACAATTTATGTTATCTACATGTTTTTCGTGGAGTTGATCGTTTCTGACATATTGCTTGTTTTTATTTTCAGCTATGAAAAACAAATTTTTCTCATACAGGAATTTGTCAACTCCTGTCCATACAAAGAAACTTCAGTCGCATAGCAAACAGCTTTTGATTTTCAGTTTATCCTATAATACCCTTACTTCTCTTCTGCTTACAAGGAAGCAAGTAATAAAACCATTTGTGCTATTTTTTTTTCTCGATTATCATGAAGAAAATAGAAGCGTAAGCTTTTTAACAATAATTTGTTGGAGAGGTAGAAAAAGTCATGTGAATGGAACACATCAGATTTTTAAAAGATCTACGCTTAATGCAGTACCTTGTTTTCCTTCTATTTTAAAGGAACTGATACAACCATTTCTGCTAACGTTTATCTCGATTACCACAATTCAAATAAAGGAATAATAAGTCATGTTAATGGAACACATCAGATTTTACTTTCTCTACATAGTACATGGTTAGTAGTTAGAGAAGGTATTGTACTTTACCCAAAACTTCCAAACCAAAATTTCACTAAAAATGTCATGTTTTACGGTGCCTTGTCTCAAAAAAAAATATTAGAAAATGATACGTGTGTCTGTGAACATGTTAACTCAAACAAAATATCGGTAGAAATACCAAATTCGGTTTTTAAGCTTAGCATCTTTCAAGGTAAGGACACAAAATCTCCCTCACCCCAAACTACCCTTTACGTCGAAACATTCTCGAAAAATTCCATGTTTTCAAAAGTGGCTAACAAAACTTATCTATATGCTTTTAATTTTCTTGAAATAGCCTCTGAAAAGCTCCTCATTCTGATTAATTTTTCTGAATTTTGCTACTGCACAAACGTGTAGCTCTCTTTAACACACACTACTTGTGTCATAAGTTTGTTTAGTAGAGCTGCCTGTTTCCAAGATATTCCTTGTTATTAGATTTCAGCTTTGAAGTACTTAGTTTTCTTACGGGACTTTGTCAACTCTTTGAGATGCAAACAAAGGAATTTTAATCGTAAAGCTGTTTAGCTTTTAAAACTTTTGACTATCTAGCCTATCTAGTCTAGTAGCTCCATTTCCCATATAATTACAAAGCAGCATGTATTTAAATCATTTCAGCTAATGCTTTTCTAGATTAGTATGAAGTAGATAGAAGAATAAGCCTTTTAACAATAATTTGTTACAGAAATGTAGAGAAAGTCATGTGAATGGAAGACATCGTATTTTTTCTTAATTTTTTGGATATATTTGCAATTAAAGAGACAGCTGGTGTTTGTAGAAGCTGGAAGAAAGACTTTACGAATGTTTATGCATTAAAATGGTACATTTTTACAATGTGAAATGTTTATCTAAAATAACGGTTATCAACGTTCTAAAATGTTAAACAATATATATTGTTCCTTAAAACAGAAAACACGTGTCTCCAAAAGAATAAATTATAACGCCCAAGGCACGTCAGGAATGATTTGAAGCAAAAGTGCACGTAAAATAATTGGTCTAAGTTGGCCAACGAATGGGAACACGTGTTAAAGGGGAAACAAAAGAGCGCCTACCTGCAGTGGCGACTTGGTGCTGTGTAACGAGCTGCCCGAGGGTGGCTGAGACGACCGTGTACTGCAGCACGAGCTGGTGGGCGACTAACTGAACGTGGCTCTAACACAAAGACCCGGTACGCCGCGACGCCCTTCTGCGCATGCCCCATTCTATCGCGGGTGACAACAAAATGAAAAGTCCTGAGGGTGAGCGACGGAACCTGTAATTAATGTTGGATACATTTCGCCAAGCTCAAACAGTTGGCCATGCGTGGAATCCTATTTGAATATCTGCTTATCGATCTTGGTTCCCTACATGGCATTCCTTTATCTGTCGCTAAAATCTGCTTACTTATAAACAGAATGCACAGCGTTTTTTGTACAGTGGCGCATGCCACATTCTTTAATACCTTCAAAAAATCTTATATGTTCCATTCTCTAGCTGTTCTAAATACAAACTATTCTTATAAAATAATATTCCTTTATCTACATAATACTAATTGAAATAAGTATTAGCATAATTGGTCTTACTACTCATAAGTAGAAAGGAAATAAGGGAACACATTAGCCTAAAGCCAGAGTCAAATCCTTTAAAATCTCGTCGCTACGTGAAACAATTGAAGCTCGGTTCGCTTTGTATGATCCCGTTTGAGAAAAGTATAAATATTTAAAGCTGAAGCCGATAACAGAAATGGCCAGTTCTACAGAAAATGTTTATGACAAATTATGTGATTTAACGAGATTAAAATTTGTATGTAGTAAGTTTTTGTCTATCTCTTACGATTTACCAGTTATGCAAAATTCTGCAAAACTCATCTGGAATAAAGAAGTCTTTAGAGACTATTCCCAAGAAATTCAAGATATACATTTCGTTTGTCACAGAAATATATAACATAAGGTATTTTAATCGAAGTCGTTAGAGCCATTTTTAAAAAAATAAATATTTTCGAAAAATGTTGGGAAGATTTTCTTGACCTTCAAAATATGCATTTCCGGCGAAATCTCGACCTCAAATTTTTGGGTGAAACAATACTTTCTCTAAACAATATGTAAATAGTACATGTAGAGAAAGTAAACATGCTAAGCGAAGAAATAGCTGCTCGTTCCTTCTAGACGAATGGCCTTTAGTGAAGAAACAGTGACCTAGCCTACCTTTGATAAACAATAACAAACAGCTCTGCTTCGAGAATACACAGCGTACAATTGATTGCAAATCGTTATGGTTTACAGGTTTATACTACAGTCAGTGTTTTAACGAAGATGCTAAATATTAATGAAAGTAACAGCAATTCTAAGATGGGGAAATGTCTGGAAGAGAATAAATATAAGAAAATTAGGCGTAAAGTGTAGTGTAAGCAGTAACCGAAGTTAAGAGTAAATACAGGTGAGTGGTATAATTGGAAATGTGATATTTGCTTTGTAGAGTACTATTACTACTACAGCGCAGAAACAGGAGAATAGCGTGCATAACATCTGACTGCCATTCCTGCTTCTGGGACGAAAGCTCCGGTAAAGGTGAGCAAGTGACCCGTTCGCCAACCCCTCATTCAAAAACATCATCTGTCAAGAATTGGTGTGCGACCTATACGTGCGGAGCGTTAACCTGCCGACCGCTAAGCTAATCCACGTTAGGCATGCCACATATTTATTTAATCACATTTTGTTTGATTATTTGTCTGGTTCACTACTCAATCGCTGTTTATTCACCATTTAATCACTATACAAACGTCTCTCCAGGGATTTCCGGGATTTTCTTTCTCTCGCTAAGTATGACATTGCTGACCTGCGTAAATTCCTTTGCATATTTATTATTAATCAAGCATGGTATATTCCTATATGTGGTATATACATTATGTGGTATGGAGGAAAGGGGAAGCAAATGAAAAAGGATTCTGGAAGTAGGTGTAGGCTAGCAGACAGAAATATAGGGTGAACGAGAAAATAAAATGCCGCTCGTTTATACTGAAAAATAAAGAAAGAGGGATATGTAAATATATGTAATAAACAAGAAAGGGAGGGATTAGTGTGGATTAAGACAGGGCCTTACTTTTGAAAAGGAATGAGAAGTAGTAAATTAGAATGTTATAATTTATGAGAGGAATAAGACAGTATTGGATGCCGTTTCTAGACCTTTTTAACTACTGGGTACCCGAGGTTCACGACAAATTTCTATTAAGATATAAGGAATGCCCCTCTCGTTACATACAGTCATGGAAATAAGTATTCATACAGTACTGCAATTGAAATTGACCACTGATATTTATTTCCATATTAAATTAAATGACAGCGCTACGATTCTATGTAGGAAGCCACCCCATTAAATAATCAGCGTCATGATGAAGATTTGAGTATTAAACAAACGTACCTCAAGGAAATAAACGATACCCCAATGCTGGCTGTATTTGACAGTGAAAAAAGTTTTCATATACCACTAGAAATGTAAACACAGAAACCACCAAAGAACCGTTTGCAGCAAGCAAGGCCATCAGTGGCAAGCTACCTCTTGCTTGTTGGTTCTGTTACGTAGTGAATGCCGTGCGACAGAAATATGGGCCGCAAAGGTAAAGAAACACTGTAGAGGAAAGACATAGTTATCTCTCAATATCAAAAGGGAAAATAATTTTCAAGCATTGCTGATGTTATTGGAAGAAGCCGGGCAACTGTGCAGTCCATCATAACACGATATAGAGAGAGACATTCTATCATTAACAGCGAAAGAAGAGGACGACCACAGAAGCTAACGCAAAGGGAAAAGAATATGTTAATAAGAATGATAAAAAAGATCCTAAATTGACAGCCTCTGCATTGTCTGCCTATGTTAACGATCAGCTTAGGGTACCTAGAAAGAAACCATACATCAGCAAGAAGAACAAGAAAGTCAGACTTGAATTTGCTCGAGAGCATCTAAGCAAGAACACGAGTTTCTTGGACAGGGTACTGTTCACAGATGAAAGTAAATTGAATGTATTTGTAAATAATGGCAGAATTTTGGTGCGAAGACCAAATACTGAGCTTGAACCCAAGCACCTTCAAGTCCCACAGTGAAGCATGGTAGAGGAGGAATTAATGTATGGGGATATATGGCTACATCTGGTGTTGGGGAACTTGTTTTTGTTGAAGGTAACATGGATAGATTTCAATATTTAAATATACTAAAGAATAATCTGCAAAAGAGTTGATAAATTGAGTTTAGACACAGATTACTACTTTCAACAAGACAATGATCCTAAGCATACGGCGGAAATTGTTCGTTGTGGTTGTTGTACTATACTCCCCACGTTCTCAAGTTTCCAGCACAGAGTGCAGATCTTAATCCAATTGAACATCTTTGTGATACCCTTGAAAAAATGGTCCGAAAGCATGACATACGAAGTAAGGCAGCTCTGAAACAATGTGTTCAGCAAGAATGGCAAAATATTACCTAGAGGCTACAAAAAGCCTGGTTCATTCCATGCCAAAGAGGTAAACAGAAGTAATACGTAGAACGGGAATGCCTACAAAGTATTACTTTTGTTACTGTATTGCATTTAAACTATCATTTTCTTTGAGTGTGTAAATACTTTTTTCCTTGTTGTGAGAAGCCAGCTGGTACAAATGTTTTATTTACTTTTTGAAGAGGAGTAATTTAGGTCATGCGTTTATGTGTATAGATTCAGGAAGAAATATCATACCGTTAGTTTACCATATAACCTCTCTGAATGTTAACTTTAGTTATAAATTATGAATACTTTTTTCCCATGACTCAATTCTCAGTGACGTTTACTTCGCATACATTTAATTAACAGAAATACTGACTATTCCACTCCACAATCAATCGCTCATTAAAATAACAGCATGTACAAGGGCGCTACAGCTTAATAATGAGTCACAATTTATTTGGTCTAGAGAATGACGCAACCCAGGTGCTTAATGAATATGAAAGCATGTATTGCGGACTAATCTACATACAGGGGAACCCTTACGCGGAACACCTGGCTGAACAGATTATGCGTAAGGAAAAGTAAAGCTTTTCAGAATATAAAATAACATTTAAACTGTGTACACTTCAAGAATTTAACTGTAAATTACAGGATCAACTATTAATATATCAAAAATGTAACAAGTATAAAATCTGAAACAAATAACTCGAGTCTAGCCCCAAGACATGGTCCTCAAACAATATAACCTTGAGATCTGAATTTATTATTTTCCCCCTGTTCAATAACTACATTATACAACACTTATACTAAATCTTCGCTCTTCCTAGAAAATTAATTAAATATATATTATTAAATATTATACTTCAACATTGATTCCACTCACAGAATACATTTGGAAACCTGCATGAAGCAACCGCATTAAACAGCGTACAGTCAGAAAGACCAATTAAGGCGAAACAAGAAACACTTTTTACATGACTTACTTACCGGGACTTAGCCCTGACCTACCGAAATAAGCTCACTTGCTCGACCAAAACCAGACTAATCTCGCCCGTTCGAGCTAAGCACCTCCGGGAGAGAGTGGGACGACCATTACGCGCCTAGCGGCAATTTCCTCTCCGTTTCTGCCCTCTCTCGGAGAAAATAATATTATAGCCAGAAACAAAGTTCAACGGAAATGGCAGAATGTTCACTGTCTAACAGAATGTAAAGAGGTAAGAAATTTGGGATTGCAAATTAGATTGTATTCCAAACACATCGCAGCAATATAAATGTTGATTGTCAAGGGAAAGAAAATAATTAAAGAAATAGTGCAAGTTTTAGAAAAGGTAAAAGAAATGTGAAAAAAATAAAATATTTTTCTTCCATTCACATGACTTTCTCTACATCTATTTCTCTAAAAACCTTAAGCTTCTATTTACTTCATGCTAATCCAGAAAAAATTAGCGCGAATAGCCTTATTACTTGCTTTCTTAAGTAGAAGCGAAATAAGGAAATACCATAGGTTAAAGTGATAGTCGAAAGCTGGTTGCTTTATGACTTAAGTTCCTTGGTTTGTATGGACAGGAGGTTACAAATTCATGTATAAGTTTTCCAAAGCTGAAACTAAAAACAAGAAATATCTCAAAAACATAAATTGTGTGTTTTAACGTGCTCTACATTTTCTGTGTGGTAAGCTCTTGTCCATTTCTTACGGTTTAGCAGTTATGCATAATTCCGTAACATTTATCCAGAATAAAGTAGCCTTCGGAGGCTGTTTCCAAAAAATTGAAGACAAACATTTTATTTGTCAGGTAAATATCTTTAATATACGATATTTTAATCAAAATCGTTAGAGCCATTTTTGAGAGTATCAAAAATTTGGAAAAAAGTTCCATGTAAATGGTAATTTGGGGTGGGGAGGTTTTTCTCAAAATCTTCGTGTCGCATTCTTGGAAGATACTGAACTTAAATACCAAGTTTGGTATTTTACCCACTTTTCGTTTTCGAGTTATCCTGTTCACGGACACATTGACACAAGGACACACACAGACCTTTCTCTGAAAATGCTTTTTTTGGATACAGGAAACCCTAAAACATATATTTCCGGTGAAATCTCGGTTTCGAATATAACGTGTAGAGAAAGTAAAAATGAGAGAACACAGAATAGGATAGAATAGTTAGCAAAAACAAACAGGGGATACACTCGCTGATAGCGAGGAAGCTATGCGGACGTGCTCGAACGTAATTGTACTCTTGCCGTCCTCCTGCTTCACGGGGCATTTTACCAACCTTCTCGACCGGCGCGTACATAGCAGGGGGTGTGTGTAGAGCGTTCTGCCATTGTTGTTCGACCAAGCATGGTGCGTGTTAACGATGGCTACTATGTATGCAAATATTTCGTGGATGCTTCGGGGAAGAATTGTGGGTATGTGGGAAGCAAATATTCCATTTAAGGATATTACTAAGGCAATTCTATCCATCATTGGCACAGTGCAAAGGTTGATAAAGCCTGGCGACCAGAATGGGCTGAGGGTTTTAAGGATGATGGAAAACGAAATCGACTGTAAAAAATGTCACCCGAAGAAGATGGCGCCATTGTAGCAGCAGTAAGAAACCAACCTTTACACACCCTGAAAGATACCGTGGCACAATTAGAGCTGCCAATTGGTATTCAACAGCATCCTGGAGGCTCTACTTAGCACACAGTGCTGCAAGAAAAAATTCCTAACCACCCGCCATTGAGAGCTGCTTGTAGAATTTGTTGTGCAGGAGCTTATGACAACTCGAAAATCTTAGCAAACCACCAAATAGATGGACGAAAAGTGTTTTTGTCAGAACCCAGTCACCCAATGAAATGTTGAAAGCTCGATGACTCTCGAATGCTTCCAGAATTTTTACAGATGACAAGAAAATCCGGACATGTTCACTCTTGGGATGACTAGCACTGCTAGTCCTGGTGAGCTCAAGGATACCACCGCCAACACGAACGCTCAGGAGTATGCGACTATCCGAGTGTACGGGCAGTGCAGATGAAGTGCCGTAATTTGCACAGGCAGGTTAATAGTTCAGTACATAACGCCTGGGTGGTACGGAACATCTTTGCCGAGCACCCTGTTATTCTCATTCTTGGCTGCCCCAGATCCCAACATAATCGAGATTGTATTTTTTCCAGAATGGTTCAGTATTGGCAACCTCTACAAAGAAGAACTAAGGTCGTCTTCTGGGAACACTGTCATAAAATATTGGAACATTTGAGTTTAGAGACATTCACTGCCTAGGTATTGGACAGGAATAGAAGTTGGACAGAATATTAGATTATAATATTCGTAAAAGTGTCCTCATTGAGATTAAAATGTATAATTACTTCAGTTTTACATTATGTTTTCATTAGTGAAAGAAACTGTGTATAACAGTGTTTTATTTAGTTATTTATTTAGATTGGACAACTTATTAAAATAATATCGTGAAAATGTATCCTCTTTGAGAGTAAAAACTATAATCTACTCAAGCATAAATGATGTTGTCATTAAAAATATTAGTGTGTGGAGAAATCGTGGGTGTCTCAAAAGAATCTTCGCAGTACACTCCAGACGCTTGTGCCTGTGGTTTAGTTGGGAACGGAGCTATGAAGGAGGAGCATCTTTTATGTTTGGATAATACTGTGAGAGTTGTTGCTGCCTGGTTGCGCTTATGAAGTGAAGTGAAAATGTTAACCATTAAAAAGAAAGCGTTTTACTTGTAGACATATTCCTTAATGCTGATAAGATTTCAGAAAATGTAAAACGTAGATTTCTTGAGCGTTTGCACACTCGGCATATCTTCATCGTGGTTCTGTGTGAGATTTAATCGCTAAATTCCAAATTCCCTGAAAAAGAATGATACTCCAAAAGGCAGATCTAAACTTTTAACAGGCTAAACTGGACGAAAGTTAGGGAAGTAATTTTAAGGAGCCCCAGAAAATGAATGCAGAAATTAGCGCAGAAAACAACTGTTTTTGTGCAGACAGAGCTTAGAGTCATTAGTAAGGAAATGAAAAGGAGTTTTATTTATGGGCACTCTTTAATTGTTGTAGTTTTCAGCGTCCCATTCTATATTGGGCGTAAAAGACCGCTTAATTTTGTTCAGAGGCTTCTTTTATCAGGTTTGAGGTTCGTTTACGTGCCGTGAATCTACGACACTGACCAATGTCTTTACTTCCCTTCCGAAGGAAGCCACGCTAAGCATTTTTACGCCCGAAAAAATCCATCGTCCTCCACCGGGTTTGAACCTGCAACCTTGGGTACACGAAGTTAGCATGGTAACCCTTACACCACGGAGCCAAGGAAATAAAACTGCACCCCCATAAACTTACAGTAGTTGCAAAATAAAAATGATTAACTAAAGGAAATCACAAATTTATGCGGGAAACCCTACATTAAGTTTCCGAAATAAGGATAAAACAGTCACATTCTACCTGCAGGAGTGAAGATAACATTTCAGCATCTTCTGTGACAGTGGTAAGTAATCTACGTTTCAGTTCACTTCATCCGTTCCAATTTTCATCCGTTACCAACCGAACTGTGCTGAGTGAGCGTGCCACTGTGGAGACACATCTGAGACACCCGTTACATATCAGTGTCTCAGTTATTTACATAATGGTTATTATAAGCGATGATGACTAAATCCATTACTCACGGTTAATATAGGCCTATCTAGTTAATTTAGAGTAGTGCGCGTAAAATAGAACGCCACTGATTACCGAAAACGTACACAGACTCTAAGTACCTCCTCCTTGTTGTACATACACTGTTAACGCCAGTGAAATGAGTTTCAGATCTACGGTGACGGCATTAATGAAAGCTAACGTACATTGGAATAAGTAATATCGTTTAAGCAAAAGGAAGTGATTCTGTAGTAATTGAAAATGTAACCTATATATAATAAAGTATTAAAATTGCATTATATAGAGTTCAATTAATATTTTATCCAAGCTTTGTCCAGAGCTGCTTCTACTGGATCCACAATTGTTCATTACAAATCTCAGTAAGGGATAAACTAGTTCCATGGTGATCTCAATATTGCCGAGTAATTCTAAACACAGAGCTGCCAACTTAAATCCATCAGACGTGCACCTCTTGGTGCATTAACCCTCAGAGAGAGCTGTCTCTTTTACTTGAGATAAATTCTTCCTCCATCCCTGTTTCTCCCGCATGGACTGCAAATTTATCTCCCCAGAGGGAGGACAGACCTGCCGAGTCAAACTTGCCTACAACTTCAGCATTGAAAACCATTTGTAGTCCTAAAACTCTCTGATCAAGTTTCCACGTTTCAGAGCCTTTTATGCGATAGAATAGGAGAGCCTCTGATATGTGGTTCGATCCTTCGGGATGTCCCTTTTACTTTCTCTACCGATAAGATGCACGTACATAATAGGTCGAGGAGGTATTGTATTCCAACCAAGAATTTAATTACGAGATTTAATTTGAAATAGTTTTTTTGAGGACCCCTGAATCCCAAAAGAAACATTTTTAGAACAGGCCCGTCTCTCTTCTATGTGTGTAGTGTGTGTCTGTGTATGTGTGTGTTTGTGGACAGCGCGGCTCAAAAGCAAAACCCCGTTAAATACCAAGCTTGGAATTTAGGTTTCGTCTCTTCCAAGGATGCAACACGAGATTTGCAAAGAAAAAATATCCTCTATCCCAAACTACTTCTTATATGAATACGTTTTTTAACATTTTGTTTTTCTCAAAAACGGCTCTACGATTTTGATTAAAATATTATATTATATATATGACAAATAAAATGTGAACCTTGAATTTTCTGGGAATAACCTCTGAAGTCCTGTTCATTCTGGATGATATTTGCATAACTGGTTAACCGTAATACATAGGTAACGCATAAAACATCTAAATCTCGCTAAAATACGTAATTTATGTAGCACACTATATACACATATTTATTTATTGTGAAGTTAGCAATTTTCGCGCTATTCCTTGTTATTGGTTTCAGTTTTAAACTATTCTCAAACGGGAATGTGTCATTAATTCTTTTTTCTTTTGTTGTACTCCTTGGCGTGCAAAGAGAACAGAATTTCAATCACACAGCACAGATTCTAAAAGATTTGACTATTACTTTAGACTGATGTATTCATTTATTTCCCTTCTACTTATAAGGTACTAAGTAATAAGAACATTCTGCAAGTATTTATCTTGTTTAGCATGAAGCAGAAAATACAATAAGCTTTTGTTACAATGATTAGAGAACAAATGTGAATGGAACTCATCAAAATTTTAGAAAGGCATGAAGACCTTTCTTTAGCTATCTTCAGCTAAGATTCTGTGTTCTAACACCGTAACCTCAAATTAGAAGAAGACCTCTCTTTATTGGTTTAATTGTTTTTTCATACAAGTCGTGTGTAGGACAGAATTTGGAAGGTAGAGTCAGACTGAAAAATTCAATGCCATAGCCGAAATTTGAACCACAAATCTCCCGGTCCCCCGGTCTCTAGCCGGTTGCTCTCCCCAGAGCTATCAAGGCAACATGCCGGCAGAGCAACTCCTGTCCTACACATGGCTTGTGTGAGAAAAACAATTAAACCAATACACATTCACCATAATAGTTTACTATGCAATGAATCCTGGGTCTTAAAGTACTTAACAACATTGTGAGTCGCCATTGGTTGTCATCTCAAAATAATTGTAGATTACCTTGTGGTTAGCCGGGAAACATGCGAGTCAGTTGAGAAAATCAATGTTATGTATTGACCCGCTTCAAATCCCCGCTATGGCATTAGGTTTTTCAGTCTGAATCTACCTATCCAAGACCTTTCTTTAGTTATCTCCAGCAAATATACTGTGTTCTAACTCCGGGACTTCAATATAGAAGAACATCTTTCTTTGGCTATCTGCAGCAAAGACACTGTGTTATAAAAGGGAACCAAAATTTCATCAATAGAATTTATATGAGCCATAATATATTCCTCATCCAATATGTAAATAGATACAAACAAAAATATTGAAGCACCATTTGCGTGTAGAGTGCGTAGAAGTCAACCATAATTTATGTCCGGGACCTCAATATAGAAGAACATCTATCTCCAGTAAAGATACTATGTTCTAACTCCGGGACCTCAATACAGAAGAACATCCTTCTTTGGCTATCTGCAGCAAAGATACTATGTTCTAACTCCGGGACCTCAATACAGAAGAAAATCTTTCTTTGGCTATCTGCAGCAAAGATACTGTGTTCTAACTCCGGGACCTCAATATAGAAGAACATCTTTCTTTGGCTATCTGCAGCAAAGATACTGTATTCTAACTCCAGGACCTCAATATAGAAGAAGATCTTTCTTTGGCTATCTGCAGCAAAGATACTGTGTTCTAACTCCGGGACCTCAATATAGAAGAACATCTTTCTTTGGCTATCTCCAGCAAAGATACTGTGTTCTAACACCGGGATCTCAATATAGGAGAACATCTTTCTTTGGCTATCTCCAGGAAAGATATTGTGTTCTAACTCCGGGATCTCAATATAGAAGAACATCTTTCTTTGGCTATCTCCAGCAAAGATCTCCGGGACCTCAAATTAGAAGAAAATTGTTCTTTTATTATCTCCATCAGAGATACTGTGTTCTAATAACGGGATCTTAAATTAGAAGAAAATTTTTCTTTTACTATCTCCAGCAGAAACCTTGTGTTCTAATACCGGAACCCCAAATTAGATGAGGACCTTTCTTTAGCTATCTCCCGCAAAGATACTATATTGTAACACCGGAACCTCAAATTAGAAGTTAAACGTTGTACTCTGTGCAGAAATATTTTGTCATAATTTAATATTACCTATATATGCCATTTGAGTTGGGAGGGGGCCTTCAGCAAGATTTAGTACTGAAAGATTAAGTGTTGATAATATAATCGAACACACAGGGGAATATAAATAGTTGGTAATAAAGATTGTACAAGATGGGTAACAAGAGAAGGAAATAAGATTACAAATAAACTCAGAAAAGGGCGCTATATCTACGATGAATGATTTATTATGGGATAAACAGGTTGTCTCAAAGGAAGCGACGAGTTTTAAAACAATATTTGGGAGTATTATAATGTATGGTTCCGACGTGTACACTCTGAACTACCAGTTAAAAATGAAATTATTGGCTACAAAAATTGGACTATTGGAGAAGATATGCTAGGACGTTGGGGAATATAAAAACTCTTATGTATTCCATTGCCATGACTTTCTCCACCTGTTCTGCAAACAAACTGCTTATAATAGAGATTATTATTTTATCTGTGTCATTCTAAAAACAAACATGAGCATAAATCCTATTTTTACTTACTTCCTTATAAGAAGAAGGTGAATAAGAGAATACACTAGGCTAAAGTGATAATCAAATAGTTTAAAAGCTGGCCATTATGTGAACATATGACGTTTAGTTCCCTATATATTGCCGGTAAAGCAAAATAGAGGTGCAGGGAAAGATAACCCGGTTTTATTAAAGTTATTTAGTTTAAAATTGATAGCAATAAAAGGAATATGTCGGAAACGGTCAACTCTAAAGCAAAAATGTATGAAATAAAGTGTGTTTTAGCAAAATCTAAGTTTTTGTGTACTACGTTTTGTCTGTTTCTTATGACTTACAGTAATGCAAAATTCAGGAAATTTCATCCAGAATGAACAATTTTCAGAATTTATTTCTATAAAATTCAAGAAATATTTTTTATTCGCGATATAAATATATGCCGTATTTTAATTTAGATTTTTAAATAAAATTGTTTGAAGATCAAAATTTTCAGTAATTGTTCCATGTAAGGCGTGGTTTGGGTGGAAAATTTTCTTGAAAACCTTCGTATTGCATCCTTTGGAGATACTAAACTTAAAGATCAAGTTTAGTATGCTCCAGGTATTTTTTTTCTTTTCACCTATGCTGTTCATAGACACAGACACACACTACCATACATACGGATCTTCTTGAGTTTTGGGCTCAGGGGAATCACAAAACATAGGTTTCGGCATCGAAATTGTTGGTGAAATCAAAACCTTCTCTAGCTACTATGTAATTCTGTATCCATACATGCTAGATAAAGTAATTATAAATAAGGTTATAAAAATATGAATGGAAAATTCATAGATTATATTTTAGATTTTATTTAAAGGAAACGATTAGAATATAATGGGCATGCTAAAATAATGGAAGATGAAAGATTACCCAAAATAATAATAGAGTGGATGCCACCAGAAAGGAAAAAAAAAATCTGATGTGTACCATTCACATGACTTTCTCCATATCCCTGCAACAAATAATTCTTAAAAAGCTTATACTTCTATTTACTTTATGCTAATCAGAAAAAATAGCAGAAATAGTCTTATTATTCGCTTCCTTGTAAGTAGAAGCAAAATAAGGGACAACCGTAGGTTAAAGTGATAGTCAAAAGCTGGTTGCTATGTCAATGAAGTTCCTTTGTTTATATGGATAGGAGTTGAAAGTTCCTGTATGAGAAAAATATACGTTTTTCATAGCAGAAACCAAAAATAAGGAATGTCACAAAATCGACGAACTCAACGAAAAAAATGTATATAACATAAATTGTGTGTTTTAAAGTGCTCTACGTTTTTTGTGTAGTAAGTTTTTGTCCATCTCTTACGGTTTAGCAGTCATTCAAAATTTAGTAAAATTCATCCAGAATAAACTACTCTTCAGAGGCTATTCCCAGAAAAGTCAAGATATACATTTCATTTGTCAGGTAAATGTGTTTAATATCCGAAATTTTAATCAAAATCGTTAGAGCCATTTTTGAGAAAATCAATATTTTCGAAAAAAGATCGATGTAAAGGGTAGTTGGGGGTGGGGGGATTTTTCTCAAAATCTTCGTGTCGCATCCCTGGAAGATACTAAACTTAAATACCAAGTTTGGTATTTTACCGACTTTTCGTTTTTGAGTTATCGTGTTCACAGACACACGGACACACGGACACACGGACACACACACACACACGCGCGCGCGGACCTTTTTGTGAAAATGCTTTTTTTGGATATTGGGGGCCCTAAAACATATATTTCCGGTAAAATCTCGGTATCAACTTTTTAGTGGAGTGCAATACTTTCTCTATACACTATGTACATAGTGCATATGGAGAAAGTAAAAAAGGTAAGATCCCATAGCTCATGGATTGAAGAAATTAGAGTCGTAATCAAGATTGAAAAATTGAGAAAAATTGTGGTCCAATATGCAAGAATGGAGAAAAGTGCTACAAAGATGATAAACACTGTATGTAGTCTTGGGTGCCGAGAAAGTTTATACACTTTGAAATGGTAACCACAGTAGTGTCTCAATGAGCAAGGTGTCCCCCTCTTTATAATATCCCAATCCTAACTTCAACCGAAATTTAACTAGAAGTATGTATATGGAATAGTACAGTTTCGAATGACTATATTATAGAACAGCGGGTAAAGAAGGATATGTGAACATCTAAATACTACTAATGTAATGTACGATTATCAGTCATAACAAGATAATGAATCGCGTATGGAAGGTGCGTTTTGGGATAATTAAAATGCCAAGTTTTCACTAAATTTGTATCAATTCGCTGCAGGTTTTTCTCGCTGTGCGGAATTGGAAACTGTCCACCTCGTTTTAATTGAACGTTGGCATTTGAAAACTGTTTAAATGCCACTCTTTCCGCCTAGTGCATTAAGTTAGCCGTGTTCGCTCGAATAACGTTGGTCGTGCGGAATGAGTTTTATCTTCAACAACCGTTGCCATTTAGCCAGTTTCATTGTAGCTTATTTCTCTTGTTCTCAAAACTATTGTAGTGGCCTTTTATTCCAGATTTGTGCTTTGGCCTTTGATATTTATTGACATTAATACCTAACCATACAGCGTGTTTCCGAAACGCTGGTCTACCTCTATGTCGTTGCCTGTAATGTGGGTTGCATGTTACAGGGGTTAACGAGTACACAGGGTACGCCGTGCTCATTTACTAATTGGCCGCTCTCGTTAAAGTGTCTCGCTTTGGTGCTTCGTGGCGCAGGGGATCGTGGGTTTGAGTCCCGCCTTGGGCATGAGTGTATATATGTTTGCAAAATGTATATATGTGTGTGAGTATAAAAAACAAACGGCAATCAAACAGAAAAAAAGGAACTATTAGGCAAATGAAAAAAAAGAGGAAAAAGGGAATACAACGCCGGAGTCCCGACAAGACGGCACCGCAGGCGATGATACATGGAATGAAGATGCAGCATCATTGGAATGCAATGGTGGGAGAAACAGGAGAACCCGGAGAAAATTACTCCTACGCCGCTTTGTCCACCTCAAATCCCACATACGGTTGGCTGTGATCGGACCCGGGCCGCCATGGTAATAGATGAGTGTTCTAATCACTCAACCACGGCTCAGCCTGGCTCTTTAAGTATAGATGCGTGTTTGTCAAAATAATGCGTAACAGGACCAATGAAAATATTTGTATCGGATTAATTATTGACTGAAGACAGTGTAATTTGTTTCTTGATAAAATTCAAATAGGATTTGATAGTAAATTGAAACACTAAAAAGGTACAAAAGAGATACAGATGGTGATGGTGAATGTTAAATACCAGTTCACCGTATGCTGGCTTTGCAGTACCACTCTTTGAATGACTGACGTAGAAATGGCAAGATAAACAAAGTTTTACTACACTAAATTTACATTAGGTTAATTATTTTAAGATACTCCCTCTTGCTTATTCAAGACATGTTTAATCAACACTGACATGTTTCTCAGTGAAGAAAATGGAAAGCGTGTCTGCCTCACATTCAAGAGGTCGCGAGTTTGAATCTCGCTTAGGGTGTGTCATTCTAATAAGGTTTTTGGGATTTTCCCTTATCATGAGAAAATAAATGGTGAGTAACTTTAAATACTATGGACACAGAAACCATCTGAGCATTACTACACCGTTTTCATTCATCATCCGATTATGACCAACCTGGTTAAGGGAAATTAAGAGACACTCGTGTACCGCCGACATGATGAGCCCAACATGTTTTGCCAATTGTTGAGACGGTGGCTTAAGAAGCGTAAACTAACAGAACAAGTCTTGACGTTTGTCTACTCTTCTAATCCTTTATCCCTGAAAATGATAGCGAAAGAGAAATAAGAACAAATGTGTCTTTACAGAAACATATATCTGCTGACAATTAAATTAAATTTATTTGTAGTCCTGAAACTCTCTGATTAGGTTTCAACATTTCTAAGCCTTTAACTTATCTTCAGCAAAAGGTGTAGCATTCTAACACCGATACGTCAAGCTAGAAAATATTTTACTCGGTGCTGGTTTGGGTATACCGGTTGCACAAACGCATGGAAAATTCACACCGAATGAAGAAAAATTCACAGTGTATTCAAAGAAAATTAATTTATGCATTTTACATGTTTATTTTATGAAAATAACTTAAATGTATGGGAGGTGGTGTCATAGTAATGTGTGAGACTTGCATTCAAGAGGTCGTCGGTTTGATTTAACTGGCCGGCCTTCCTGGCCCTAGGCTTTTCGTGGGCTTCCCCGGGTCATTTCATCCTTCATGTCATCGGTTCAAGGCTGAAAGGCTAGTCAAAGTTATTTGGTGGCTTCTGGCTGGATGGTCGCTCGCACACTGTACAGGTTTATTCCTGACGTCATTGTGGACCACTATATTCGGACCCGCCTTTGTGTGCTTTCGTGCTAGGGTCCCTTCGGGAATCACCAGAAGCTCAGTACCTTGAGATATATCTGGGCGGCTTTCTTAGGCATTCAATCTGAAAACCGTTAGTGACTCCGTCCACATTTTTCCAGTCGTAATTCGGATATGGCTACCCTTCGTGCATCAACTCTGATCTCCCACTCAGGATCACGTAAGTCGTAAAGAACACTAAGGCGCTATACATAGGGTCCTCTGCCTCAGTGATTATGGATTAGAGCCTGCCCAAGAGATAATCTTAATCCTAAACATAAGGCATTTAAACCAAAAATAGTAAGAGACGCTTCCATGTAAAGAGAGTTTTACGGTTTGGAGATTTTCTTATATTTTGTGCAGATATCCCTTATAAAGTTGTAGAACTCAGCGGGGCTATTTCAAATTAAAACCCGCCAATGGAGAATGGCCATCGCTTACCTGTCTTACTTATCAGCGGAGATAATTGCGAGAGGAAAGTGAAGATCACTGTGGGCCAGTTCCCCACTGAAGGGTTTAAACTTGAAATAACCGTTGAGTTCTGCAACTCTTTTAACACACGAAAGGATATCTGCACATTCCAATACGGGGCAGTTTGACAAACTAAGATAGATAAAGGTTACACATCTCTCGCACATAGATCTATTGTAACTGTCATCTTCCGAGAGGAAGAGGCGAAGTATAGAAACCATATGAGGCTACTGGCTGGAGGCAGTCAGCAGGAACTGTAGTAAAGGACGAGATTGAAATCAAAGAAGTCCTATTTGCCTAATGACAACAGGAATGGGGTATTAGTGATATAAGAAGACGAATATACATTGAAGCACGCATGAAAATGAAGTACCTATAACCAAATCACGGCCTTATTCAATATATTACCGTACACAGACCCTATGAAACATACCAGATTTCAACTGAGGGAAAACGAAGAATGAAGGTGCGCTGCTCGAGAGGCTCCGGAACATGCATTTTGGGAATACCCCCTCACGATATGAAACAACAACAGCATATACAACGGGAGCATATACAAATTATCAAGAGCAACTGTGAACGTGGGCAATTATACAGGAGATATGTTCTCTACGAATGCCAAAGCAATCTACCTCTGTGGGATATAGCTTAACTATAGAAAACTACTTAAATTTATATATAATTACTTAATAATAACTCCATGAGACGGCAGTTCACGGGGAGCCTTGGACCACCGCCCGGCCGCTGCGTCTCCCATCTCGGTCCATTACAGACGTCATGGATGGGGTGCAGAATTGGAGGGTGAAACGTGGTCAGCGCCTCGAGCCCCCCCGGCCGGTTAATGCGGTTCTCAAGACCTAGAGCCGCTACTTCTCCATCAAGTAGCTCCTCAATTGGCCTTCCAGGGACCTTACGAGGCTGAGTGCACCCCGGGCAAGTTCTCCCAGCGGGGGGAAAATTCCCACGCCGGTACTGGGGATCGAACCCAGGTCTCCCGCTTGATAAGCAGCTGCGCTATATAATTACTTAGGCGCTTGACTACTATATATGTATGTGTATATATGTATATATGTAATTGTATTAGCTATATTCCTAGCTGTATGTATACTTGCTTATCCATTGTGGTCAAATGTTTAATGTATATCATATAATTCTCTTAAATCATAAAAACATAGACGCATGAATGTGGAAATCAAATAAATTGGGGGAATAATCTGGTTTAAAGAGCCGGTACTAGATTACCCAAACAGAGAAGCAACCTAGTCTATGGTTGCACAGGCTAGGGGGCTTTTATTTTTTAAAAAATAGTTCCTACGCCTTAAGAATGCGATCAATGATCCATCGACCAAGTAGTTGTCTAATATTCACTTGGAGTACTTTCTCCTTTAAGCAAGTATCTGTCAATCTTGCAGTAGCGCCTCCTTTATTAATGGGTTAAATCATGCAATATGGGTTCATTCCTTTAAAGTCACTTCAATTTTCTTTTATTTTTCATGACATCGTGAAAAGTTAATGGAATTTTAAGGTCAGTATATACGTAGTTTCAGCTCTCTAACATTTGACTGTGCCTATTTACTCGCTTCGTATTTATAATGAAATATATACTTTAGCTTTTTCTTCAGAGGTGTATCTCAATTAAAATAAAACAAATATCAAAATATCATGTCTTTCATTCATATGTTCTGCCAAAAAAACAAACTATTCTTACAACTATTGTTCTATCATCTACATCGTCCTAATCAATGTAAATGTTAGTTTAAACTCAGTTTCTTACAAGTAGGAGGGAGATAAATAAAATGGAAATTAAATTGACGGTCTTTAACTGTAGTGGTTCTCAGCGTCCCATTCTACTTTGGGCGTGAAAAATCGCTTAATTATGCTCAGAAGTCTCTTTATCAGACTTGAGGTTAGCTTACAGGCCGTAAATCTACTACACGAGACCAAAGGCTTTACTTCCTTTCCTAAGGAAGCCATATTAAGGATTTTTACGCCCGAAAAAATCCATCGACCTCCACCGGGTTTAAACCCACGACCTTGGGCATATGAGTTATAATAGTAATCATTACAGTATGGAAGGTGACAGGAGGAAAATAAGAGAATGCAATCGACTACAGCTCTAGTTAATCTATGTGAACGAAATTTGGTTCTCTTTGTACTGCCAGAGTAAAACAAAAGAAACAGGAATGAAATCCCGTTTGAGAAATGTTTTAAAACTGAAACCAGTACAAGGGATGTTTTTGAAATCTCTATAAAAAATATATGTATCATGAATTGTATGTTTTAAAGAACTATACATATTTTGTGTAGGAAGCTTTTGTCTATCTCTTGCGGTTTACTAGTTATAGAAAAGCCGTACAGAATGAACAGTAATTCAGAGGTTATTACCAGAAAATTCTATACCTATAAACATCTTATCCGCCATGTAAATATTTAAATGTACGGTATTTTAATCAAAATCATTGGAACCCTTTATGAGAAAATACAATTTCAAAACGTTTTGCATGTAAAGGCTAGTTTGGAGTGAGACAGAAAATAAAATGTCAAAACTTTTTGCATTTAACGGATAGTTTGAAGTAAGATATCTTTCTTAAAATTTTCTTGTGGCATCCATGGAAGATGCTTAACCTAAATATCAAAGAGTTTTACTTTCTGTATACGTACTATGTATATAGTGTATAGAGAATGTTTTGCGCTGCGCCCAAAAATTCGATACCTGGAAATCCTGTTTTAGGGTCCCCTGTATCCAAATAAGCATTTTCAGAAAAAGATCCGTGTATGTATGTGTCCGTGTTTCCGTGTGTCCGTGTGTCTGTGAACACGATAACGGAAAGTCGCTAAAATACCAAACTTGGTATTTAAGTTTAGTATCTTCCAGGGAAGCGACATGAAGATTTTGAGAAAAATCCCCCCAACTCAAACTACCCTTTACATAGAACTTTTTTGTAAATTTTGATTTTCTTAAAAGTGGCTCTAACGATTTTGATTAAAATATCGTATATTAAAGATATTTACCTAACAAATAAAATGTATATCTTCAATTTTCTTGGAATAGCCTCTGATGACCACTTTATTCTGGATGAATTTCACAGAATTTCTTATAACTGCTAAACCGTAAGAGATGGACAAAAACTTACCACACCAAAAATGTACAGCACGTTAAAACACACAATTTAAGTTATATGCATTTTTTTCGTGGAGTTGATCGTTTTTTAGATATTCTTTTCTTTTTGGTTTCAGCTTTGAAAAACATCCTTTACTCATACAGGAATTTGTCAACTCCTGTCCATACAAAGGAACTTCAGTCACATAGCAGCCAGCTTTTGACTATCACTTTAACCTATGTTACCCCCTTATTTCGCTCCCACTAACAAGGAAGAAAGTAATAAGACTATTTCTGTTAATTTGCTCTCGATTATATAAATTAAATAGAATTTGTTGCAGAGAGGTAGAGAAAGTCATGTGAATAGAACACATCCGATTTTTATATAACGGACTCTAAAACGTTATTTACAATGACATTTTCGAATCGAAGTTTTGGATGGAATGCAATACCTTCTCTACATAAGTTGAGAAATGAGTTAATGTACAAAGTTGAGAAAGTAAAAATAAATGTGTGTAATGGTAGCTTTTATACCTATTAATAAATGAACAAAGGAAAGAATAAGTTATATGAATGTAACATATCAGATGCTTTTCCAAGAAGGTTTTTTTTTTCGTAATTACTAAGATATTTTAAATTTATATTTTTTCGACAATTTTACCACCTCCATACTTAGTCTTGGGGCTAAGTTATGAAGCTGGATGAGTGCCAACCTCACCCTACTGATCTGCAGGTCAGGGAGAGGGTTGGAAACCGCATTGGCAGTCCTGCACCTCCCTCAAGCTATGAGCTTCATTCCTTAATGGAAGTACCAACCACCTACAGTAAATTCCGAGGCACTGTGATAATATAGATGCCATTAACTTGGGCAATATTCGTGATGAAAGGAAACCATAAACTATTTCATGCTAAAACCCACCGAAATCTTCAGGTGTAAGTAAACCTATATAGAGAAGCAGGCATTTAAGAAATTAGCAACCACTTCATTGTATAGCTCATAAAGCATCCACTCATTCTACAAATATTCGATATCAGACATTACACTTTCTCTACTTCCTATCTTTGTTAGTGGTGTAATGTAGTGTATTGGAGAGGATTCCGCACTTCAGCCAGTGATTTGGCTTTTTGTCAGACCCCTAGAGGAGAGGATGGGATGAGAGAAATTATAGACGGCAACCGGAAAGTCTGCGATGGGAAAGTCCTTAACAGTTTCCAAGCGGTTCTTCATATCGACGCGGTAAGTCCTAGGAGCCCGCGCCTCATTATGAATACACGCCCCTGAGTATATCGACAATCCCCAGCGCCATCCTGTTGCCGACATCTGAGTTTCCAAAGAACAATCATGTTCACGAGAGGGCGCCGTCACCGCTATCCTCGCCGACACTTGTAACCCTGAAAGAAAGACCAAACTGATGAAATGGAGGGGCAGGAAATTAGGGGGAATGAAGAATTCTCCCCAACATTCGTCTAGGGACCCGGAAAACCCCAGAAAAATCCCATGAGTCAAAGAGTTTGGCCTCGGGGAGTCGATTACATGACCTTCCGAGGTTTATTCCTTTGTTTCCTGTTTAAAACAGTGTACATTTTAGAGACTTTAACATTTCTTCATGCTAATCGAGTTTCTATATTAACTTTATATGTATCAAATGCATTAATATACTTCAATAGTTATTCACATATTATTATCTTCGTAACTGGTAACAATATTGCTCTAATTTAGTATCGGCTATTTGATAATCCCATGATATTAAAGAGTAATTTATGATTATCGTAAAGTCTATTCAATCGGGGTTATTAAAAGATAAGTAAAACTCTTTATAATCATTTATTATACAATCCAAATAAAAATATATTTTTATATATATGTATGTGTGTGTATGTGTGTGTGTGAAATAACGCAGTTGGTAAAGATCATTTTACCTCCTGTAATCTCTAGTCTTTAACACTGATTTATTTTAAATGTATCTGTTCGTATAACCTTTTAGCAACTATTTAATGTGATAGTATTCCTATTTTTCTAATAGACATGAATCATGAGTTAATTTAAAAACAAAATCTGATGTGCTCCATTCACATGACTTCCTGCACATCTCTATAAGAAATTATTGTTAATAAACTTATCCTTATATGTCTTCATGCTAATCGAAATAAATGTTAGCAGAAACGGTCTTATTATTTGCTTCCTTGTAAGTAAAAGGAAAATAAGGGAATACACTAGGCTAAACCGACAGTCAAATGTTTTAAAATGTAGACACAAAGGGATTGAAATCCATTTCTTTGCATTGCCAAGCGTTGACAGGTTCCCATATAAGAAAACTTTTAAGTATTTTATAACTGAAATCAATAACAAGGAATATTTCGAAAACAGCCAACTCCACGAAAAAATTCTCTATGACATAATTTGTGTGTTTTGTCGCCCTCCGTGGTGTAGTGGTTACCAAGCTAACTTACATACCCAAGGTGCCGGGTTCAAACCCGGCGGAGGACGATAGATTTTTTCGGGTGTAAAAATCCTTAGCATGGCTTTCTTCGGAAAGAAAGTAAAGCCGTTGGTCCCGTGTCATAGATTTATGGCACGTAAAACAACCTCAAGCCAGATAGAAAGGCCTCTGAGCAAAATTAAGCGGTCTTTCACGTCCAGTATAGAATGGGACGCTGAGAACCACAGTAGTTAAAGAGCATCCATAAATAAAACGCTATTTACATTTGTGTGTTTTATCGAGGTCTACATTTTTTGTGTAGTAAGTTTTTGTCTATCTCCTACGGTTTACCAATTATGCAAAATTCAATAAAAATCATCCAAAATAAAGTGTACTTCAGAGGCTTTTCCCAGAAAATTCAAGACATATATTTTACTTGTCATACAAATATCTTAAATATAAGAGATTTTAATCAAAATCGTTGGAAACATTTTTTGAGAGAATTAACATTTTGGGATATTTTTGCCATGTAAAGGGCAGTTTGGAGTAGGGGGATTTCCTTGAAAATCTTCGTGTCACACCCTTGGAAGATACTGAACTTAAATATCAAATTTGGTATTCAACGGTCTTTTCATTTTTCAGCTATGCTGCCTACAGACTCACACTCTACACACACAGAACACTCACACAGACAGACACACGCAGACTTTTTTTTAAAAATACTTTTATATGTTCAGGGGGTCTCAAAACATATATTTCCGGTGATATCTCATTATTGAAATTTTGGGTGCATTACAATACCTTCTCTATACACTATGTACATAGTATGTGTAGAAAAAATATAAATATTAATGATCTTTAAAAGCAACCGAAAGTGATTCTTATCATGAATTTCAGTGACAGCTAGGCCATTGAATGTCTCTACTACTCGTATTTTGACACTTTGTAAACGAGTTATGATTATCGTTATTTCTCCAGTAAATGAGAAAAATTAATTTTCAAGGTTTCGTATATGAAAGTTTGTGTAGTTTACCCTAAGAAATTCACCTTTCGATATCAGGAAGATGTTCATATACAGGTGTATATTTAATGTACACTACCACTCGAAAGCTTTTGAACACACCTGATTTTTAGGATTTATTGAAACAATGGAATAAAAAAGACATAGTTTGTAATCACAAGAGCGTATTTAAAGAAAATCAGCAATATATGTTAGATTTTGCTTTCTTCAAAGTAACCTCCCCTTGCTTTAATTACAGCTGCGCAAACTCTGATCATTCTTTCTATTAAGTGCGCCAGTGTATCATCAGAAATATCTCTCCTTAAGTTGTGCACATGACCTCACAATACATTTACATTAGTGGTTTGTTTCTTTCTTACCTCTCTGTCCACATGATCCCAAAGTAGTTAAATAGGAATCCAGTCAGGATTTAGAGGGGGCCAAACCGTGTTTTTCAAGAGGCGTGTCTCTTCCAATCGATCAACGTATCTTCTACAGAGTATAGATGTATGCTTGGGATCATTGTCCTGCTGCAGAATGAACTCCTTGCCAATTAACCGCATCCGAGATGGTTTGGCATGGCGTTGGAGAATATTGTGATAATGCTCCTTCTTCATCATTCTTTCTATTTTCACAAAATGTCCTATTGTCGCCAAAACAACCCGATACCAGTACCGAACCAACCATCTACATGCTTGACTGTAGGGGATATGCTATGAGATGCCATGCGTTCACCTTTTGCACGTCGAACAAACTGGCGACGTTTTGAGCTAAATAGCTCAAACTTAGCTATTTACACTGATTAACAGACCAGCTTAAATGTCGCTTGACCCATTTTAATATTTCCTGTTTATTGACAGCTCTCAATAGGGTTTTCTTTGCCGCATTGCAACCGTTCAGATGTGCATCCTGAAGTCGTCTCTCCACTGTGGAAAGACTCACAGTTCCATCCCTCAACTGGTTCAGTTCTGCTGTCAGCATGGGTGCTGTTTTGAAACGATCACGTTTGCTGGTCACTATTAAATGTTTATCCTCATTTTTCGAGGTCACCCTAAGCAATCCTTATTCTATTTGTAATTACATACCTCTTTACATACCTCTTTACAGTGTAATGGACACTTCCCAAGGAGATGTGTTTTTGTGTGGCAATTTGACGCATGTTGTGGCCTGTTTTATGTAAGCTGACTATTGCAGCACGTTTTTTTGCTGAAAGCTCCCTTCTTTTACCCATTTCAGACTTTTCAACTGCACAATAACAATGTGTACCATTCACCTGCTTATGAAACACTGAAGTGCTATTCGCAGCCAATATCTATGTACAGGTGTCTGTGAATGACATCTAGGGAATCACAGATATACTATGACACCCGAAACAAAATTAGGGTAATTTTATTTGTTGACTAAATAGTACACACCTCAAATATGGTGATTTCGAATTTGTATGCTATGTGTCAATTATAAATTATAAAAGAAGAATATTAAAACACATGTTTGATGTCCTGTTGTGGTGTACGTTTTTGATCACTCGCATTTCTCTAAAAATTGCATATCTATATTTCACTGTAAAACATATTTTGGAACCTTCTAATTAAAAAGAAAAAAACAATTATAAAGTTGTTTAGTCACTCTTCAACAAACTATTGTTTAAAACGCTTATTCTTCTATTTGTAGTTAAACAAGATAAATATTTGCAGCAAAGCTTTTATTACACATTTCCTTCCGGATTCAATGGAAATAAGGGAATACACTAGGCTTCAGCGATAGTCAAATCTTTTACGTAGGGTCGCTCTATAATGACTTTGAAATCCCGTTTTCTTACTATACCAGAAGAAAGAAACACGAATAACGTTTTCCTGTTTGAGAAAAGCCTAAGCACTGGAAAATGAAAACCAATAGCAAAGAATATCTCGGAAATGATTAAATTCACAAAAAATGTAATTTGGCATAAATTGTGCGATTTAACAATTTCTACATTTTTACTTTATCTACACTTACTATGTACATAGTGTATAGAGAAGGTATTGTATTGCACCCAAATCTTCGATCCCGAGATTTCACCGGAAATACATGTTTGGGTCTCCCTGTATCCAAAAAAAGGCATTTTTAGAAAAAGGTCCGTGTGTATGTGTGTGTATCTGTGGACAGCATAGCTCAAGCAGTTGGTATTTAAGTTTGGTATTTTCCAAGAATGCCACATGAAGATTTTCAAGAAAATCGACCCACCACAAACTCCCTTTATATGGACAAATTTTCGAAAATTCAAAAATGGCTCTAACGATTTTGACTAAAATCACTTATATTTGGGACATTTACATGACAAATAAAATGTATATCTAAAGTATTATGGGAGTAGCCTTTGAAGACCTCTTTATTCTGAATATTTATTATTTAATTTTGCATAACTTGTAAAATTAAGAACTTGACAAAAACTTATTACACAAAAGACGTAGATCTCTATAAAACAGCAATTTAGTCATATACTTACTCCTGGCCTCGCAAGAAACGGACTTCAATCCCATGGCAATTGCATTTTAAAATATGTGACTGTTGGTTTAACCAAGTGTATTCCCTTGTTTTCCTTCTACTTACAGGGAACTGAATAAAAAGACCGTTTCTGCTAATTTTTAGCATCAAGTAGAAGAATAAGTTTATTAAGAATAATTTGTTATAGAGAAAGGCATGTGAATGAAACACATCAGATTTTTATAGTGAAGTTTTGTCTATCTCTTACAATTTATCAGTTTCGTGAAAGTGGTTCAGAAAAAAGAGAGTTTCAGAGGCTATTGGCAGAAAACTCAATTTTATTTTTCGTGAAAATTTCAATATATGTATTGTGATCAAAACTGATTGAGCTGTTTTTTTTTAAATGTCAAAAAGGATAATCTTGATATTATAGGTATTTCAGAAAAGCTTTACATTTTGTTTAAAGGGAATATTTTTAAACGGATGTACCTAATATAAATATGCATAAACGAACCGAATTTGCTCGGTTAAAGAAGGAACTTTAAAGGAATATGTTCATATTCAACCTTCACAATGCAGAAGCATAAACAGCCTGCCATTTTCTGGGATACCGGCCAAGACATCCTTCTAACCGCCTTTAAGTGTTACGGTAGACCGGTGCTCAAGTACTCAGATAACGCTTGGCAAAATCACTGCCTTAAAATTGGATCCTGTTCAGAATGCAGCTCTGCGCATGATAACCGGTGCACCTAAAGCCACACTTCTGCTGCCCCGGAAGCCCTGTCGGAAATCAAACCTCTCCAAATCCATTCCGACAAGGTTACTCTTCGCTTTTTGGGAGGGTGTAATGGTGGGGCTTCAAGCCCCATACTGCCAAAACTACCGGCAGCTAGCCAAATGTTTAAACCGACACAAGCATTTTCTTTCGTTAAATGCGCGCAGAGCCGCAAATATCTCTTTTAAAACAGTTTACTTCCGAATTTCATATTAAATACGTCTTATTAACTTTTGGCCTGGTGAATAAAACAGGATTTTAGATCACACTTTTCTTTTTATTTATTTTTCAATCATATATAGCAAAGAGATAAAGTATTAAATTCGCTATCAAGATTTCACGTAAAATATATATTTTGATGTCCCTTGAACAAAAAGAAAGCGATCCTTATGTATGTTTATCTAAGTGTGTGTGTGTGTGTGTGTGTGTGTGTGTGTGTGTGTGTGCATCTGTGGGACAACATAACTCAAAAACTTGGTATTTAAGTTCTCAAGGTTGCAACACGAAGATATTTAGGAAAGTACCCCCACCCGAACTGCTCTTTACATGAAAAATGTTCAAAATTTTTTATTTTTCAAAATTGGTTCTTACAATTTTTATTCATGACAAATAAAATCCCATTTTAAATCTTTTCTAAAATCCTCTTCGTTCTGTATGAATTTTTCCTTAAATGGACAAAATCTTATGAGACACAAAATGAAGTTCTAGTTAAAACGTATGTCAAATACATTTTTATTAACCATTAGTTAACAATTTGCAATACTTCCTTGTTATTTTCTGGAATTTTCTAAAACGTGTACTGTTTTCTCATTATAAATATAGTCCCTTTGGTTTCTTTTCTCTTGTTCATTTCTAAGTACTCGCACAGCAGCCAGATCTTAAAATATTTGTCCTCCATTCTATATTTCTCTGTAATCGTATTGCCTAAGTACAAGGGCATATGAAATAGGACGCAATATAAAAAAACAGATTTTTTAAAATAGTATATGTATTTTAACTCTATAGACTTGCACCAACAATGCTTCATCTTCTTATATCTTCAGTATAAAATAATGTATCCAACTGCGCAAAATCAGATTTATATCAATTTTAACTTGTTCCATACATACCATAATTGAAAATGAATTACGGTGATATAGTCTCTAGCATATTTTGGACACCCATTCCTAATGTTCACATTCCCGAGATTTCATCAAATATCAGCCGTACACTTGTGCGCATAAAAAGTGGTTCATTTCCCCGGATAGCAATAGTGTTCCCCTTCGTAAGGTTTCCACATTCAGGTAACCAATCTTTGACATACAGTCAGTATCAAATCTCTATCTGATTTACCGAAAAAAACAATTCAGAGGCACAAAAATAAATGAATGCAATATGTTGTAATCGATGTGTAATGAAGTGGCTTCGATACCACCTCTATGAAGCAGCGTCACTGCAATTAGTGTACAACAAACCAAAATTAATTGCAACATAATGCAGCCTTAGAGAAAGAAATGAAGATTATTTTTATGATTCGTAAAATTGGAGAGCCTTCATTGGTGTCTTTCAACATCATCAAACTATAGTAATTAAACCGGTATTAAGAAAACGACAGAGTAGCATGGAAATACAAGTTCTAAGTTGTAATGTTGCGCTTCTGTAGTGCAGTCATATTTTGAGGGAGGTAAAGAACCCTGCCAATCTAATGGCTAGAATTATGCTTGGAAGTCACGCTGGCAGAAGGAAGAGTTAGAGGGTACCAACTTAATCAGCTGTGTTCCATTATGTGCCATATTTGATACACGTTAGTAAATGTTTCCTTAAGAATCCTGTAGTATACACTTCAGGACGCGACTATCCAAGGGTTAAACCAGATGTCACTAACTCGCTTTTTTTTTTCTTTTTTTTTTTTTTTTTGATAGTGTTTAATGCCCACTTTTACCACTCGTGGCCCCGCAGGCGATACCAACTCGCTTGATGTTGTGTTAGTCTAAGCGCGTTTATTCCTTAGAAGCAGTGGATAAACATGTGATATAAACTTAAGACGAGCTTGTAACACCAGGATTTAATCTCACGTTCCTTGCGTTCTCTAATGAGAAAGCAAATCAATACATGAATCATGGAGCCCTACATTTATCCCTGCCTGGGAGGAATCTTTGTTAAATACAAGGTGTCATATATTGATAGTAATCTCAGCTATTTTTTAATGCTCCAATTATCAAATACCTTTTAGTTTGCTGAAATTATGTTAGATGGTTATTAATTACCAAGGCCTCTGTTCATATTTATTGCTATAAATGTAAAAATATTTTATATTATTCAGTTAGTGTTACAATACTATTATAATGGCATTAATCTATTTAAAGACCTTACTATCTTATTATTCATTATTTTAAATTATTTATGTTACGACCACTAAACCAATAAATATATTAGATACTCATACCAGAAATACAAACAGTAATGTAAGAGAAATAATAGAACAGTTATTCTAATAATAATGAATATAAAATAAGTATATTAACCCATAAAAGAAGGATTACGTATTCAAAAAGCAAAATATTGCATACCGCCATTGCACTGAACGAATGCTGTGCATTTGAAGGTCACGCAGTGCACAGTAGATGATTTAGTGTGAGCAACGAGTAACCCTCTCTGTTTTACTCAAAGAGTGACGCCTGTCTAGATTTAGCGAAAGTACAAATACGCGCTAATTTAAGTACACGATTCAAATGCGATTGCCAGTTGGGAAACCTTTTGTATAACCAACACGTAAATACGTATAATGTTGTAGAATTCGGATCTGCGTAATTTAATTGGAAGGCATAGAAATGTTAAAAGCGTTAAGAAGATATTAAACGTAAAAAATCAAGTCAAACCAGATTTAGTCAAGCAGGAATGAACTGATTAAAGCGAGTATTTATATATTCACATTGTAATCATCGCCCGAGGGAGAAATGACGAGTAAGAGTATTCGCAAAGCAGCAAAGAGCTCCAATGATATAATTAAAGCCATGTGTCAACTCACCACATAAAAGAACATCTACATAATTAAATAGTTATTGCCATTAACAACGTATGAAGAGAAGGGTTGTTAGTTATGAGAATTAATACATAAAATTTTACTCAACACAATAAATCTAAAACCACCTGTGGATCGGAAAAAAATATTATAATTGAAGGCCATTTTTAGTTGTGTTCTTGACTCTGTAGCACCTATTAGTGTAGATATTGAACGCCTCAAAGTGCGATCTTCTCATGAAACAACTCAGCAACAGCTGCACCTAGGTGTTGAAATTTAAAGCGAAAGAGTTTGAAGGAGCCTACTTAAAACTTCACAGTGATACCAAACACAACACAATTCACACACCACCCACTCACATTGTCCCAGAATTCAACCGCACAAATTGAGAGCATTGTAGAGGATCCCAGATAAACACTTTGCGATAGGGAACCTAGTATCCCTTTTGCCAAATGTCAAAGTTATAGCATATTTTCTGGTTCGCACATCAGTGACCGTAATTCGAAATTACTTGAACGTGTTTGTCCTGTTTGCATTCAAAATGCCTCAATTGTAAGTCAGTAGACGAAGGAATGCAGTATTGGTGTATAATTAATACAACATTTAAAACTATTCAACTTTCAATGTTGGCAATATTGTCTGTTCTTTGAAGGTTGATTTCATATCATATGCAGTTAGCTAGAGCACTCCGCTATAACGTACTGGTGGATGAGTCGGCGTAACACTAGTCACAAATCCTACATAGTAAGATCGTACCGTTCTCTGAAGTTTTTATTCTGCAGTTTTTTTTTAAGTAATTTTGTTGTTTTACTCAAAGAGGTACGCATACACACACACACACACACACACACACGCAAATACTCACCGGCACTTGTCGGCTCTTTATATAGGTCGCAGCCGGGCTCCAAAAGGTTCAGTCTTAGAAATTACAGGAAATCTGGAAGTAGAGATAAAGAACTCTCGAGATATCTTCCAGGAAAACATAAAAAGACCTTTGCTTGCCCTACCATTGTGTCCGTTTGCTCTATTGTTACAGCAGGTCAAGCATCATTCCCTTCAGCGGTTTCTCGGCCTCATAAGCCGATCTTACAATACCTTTTCTACCTTTATGGCATTAATATATTTTTATAAATGAACTTATAACTTCGATCCATTATTCTTGATATATTAAATAAACCTTATTTTAACATTTTTTCGTGTTGTTACTTTAAAAAATCATATGTGTTCCATTCACGTGAATTTTTCTACCTGTTTTCCAAACAAATATTTCCACAAAAGATTATTATTTTGTCTACATCATGATAATCGAGATAAACATTATCAAACATTGTGTTATTACTTGCTTTCCTGTAAGTAGAAGCAAAATAAGGGAATACACTATCCTAAAGCGATAATGAAATGTTTTAAAAATGAGTTGCCATCTGTTATGTTTACATGGCTAAATGTAAAACAAAAGAAATAAGAATAAAAAGATCGTTTGAGAAAGGTTTAAATATTTTAAAACTGAAACCAATAACAAGGAGTATGGAAATGGGTAACTTCACCAATGTATATCATATAAATAGTTTAAATTAAATCTGCATTTTTGTGCGATAAGTTTTTGTCTTGTTTGCTTTATCAATTATGCGAACCTCATCCAGAATGAAGAGATCTTCAGAAGCTATTACCATAAATTCGATTTTCATTTTATGGGTCATATAAATATCTTTAATATTCGATAGTTTAATCAAAATTACAATAGTTATAGTCGAAAGTTTCTAAAAATCTTCCATGTGAAGGATAGTTTATGGTGATGGATTTTTCAGAAAATCTTCATATTGCATCCTTGGAGGGTACTAATCTTAAATACCAAGTTTGATATTTAACCACTTTTCGTTTTTGAGTTACCTACACATACAAACACCTATGGACCATTTTCCAAAATTTCTTTTTTTGTATTCAGAGGTCCTTAAAGAATATTTTTCCGGCGAAATCTTGGTATCGAAATTTTGGATGGAATGCAATACTTTTTGTATCTACATGTATGTATATAATACTTAATACATAAAGTAAAGTTATGAACTTTTGGACTCGATAAACTCAAATCAAAATTAGAAACTACTATCCCTAATTAAAAGAACCAGGCAACTGCATCATTACGACAGTTAAATAAACGATTTACTTAATCTCAAAAGATCCCAACAAATACTTATAACAGAGCTCCTGACGGGACACTCAAATTACATAAACACCTACTTATAATAGAAATCAATAAAGAAGAACAAGTGTGCAGGTTATGTAACGAAGACGACGAAACTGTCTTTCATGTAATCTTCAAATGCAACGCCCAGAACAAAAGAAAAACGGGACCAAGTTTGTTTTCTCTGTGCTTTAGTGCAATAAAATAATACATTTTTGGACATAAACAAAGCATTATCACACTGGATTTTTCTACAAATCAAAGGAGCATAGTCTAACAGTGTTAAGAGTTAAGATGCCAGGGTCAGAATTGACTCGGGCCACTTGGAATCCTACTGCAACGCAAATACAACAAGGAAACCTAAAAATGAATTCTCAATTGACCAACACAACCAAAAGTTATTCAAAAATTGCTCAAACTGGACCAACAAAGGATCAGGCTATTGTAATCGAGGATCACGACGGCATTCCTCTTAAAGAATATATCTATGCCATTGGTGAAATCACAGATCCTTCACACATTCGTTTTGTTTCTAAAATTTCAAATAACCGAGTATGCATCTACTTAGCAAACAAACAGATAGCTGAATCAATTAGTGCACGGCACTCAACTATCGCTGTAAGCAATGTAACATTGGCGCTGCGCCCCCTTTTGACCAAACAACGTCGGGTTATACTATCCGTCTGCCCTGTTATACCCAACTCTGTACTGGAACAATCCTTGATTAGCTATGGCATTACATCTGTTTCTGCTATTAGTCACATTCGTGCTGGGCTTAATACTCCAGGCTATTCCTATACATTAAGCTTTCGACGTCAGCTATATGTTTCACCTGATGACTTTCAAAAACTACCTGAGAGCGTTTCTGTATATCACGAAGACACTACATACTGGATCTATGACTCTTTAGACACACCAACATGTTTTGTGTGTAAGATGGAAGGTCATTTGGCTAGGGAATGCCCTAACAGTGTTAGTGATCTACCCATCACAAGCCTTACAAGTTCTAACACTACAGATTTTCCTCCACTCTCGGGAAAGCTAGCGTCTAATGAAGGTGACTCCCAACCACTGGTGCGGGCGAGCACTTTTTTTTCCCCCTCCATTTTTCCAGCTTTTTATACTTCCTTAGTAGACCTTATTATTCTTAACGTTTTCCTTTTACATATACATACACAAACATAGACACATTTACAAACACGGAAACACCCATGCCCAAGGCGGGACTCGAACCCACGATCCTTTGTACCACGAAGCGCCAAAGCGAGACATTTTAGCGAGCGCGGCCACCGGGATCGGCTGCACTTCATTACCAGCCGCTCCTAAACAAGCGGAGCCACCTACTACACGAGCTTCATTGGATGCAGCAAGTTCAAACATTGAATGTGATGTATCGGCAGCGGTGAGAAGTTTGGATGGACCTCCAATACAGACTGCTGATCAACCTATGGATATTTGTGTTCGCACAAAGCGCCCGCTGTCATCTTCCAGCAGTGTAGCGGCCCACACTTCGGAGGATAACAACCTTTCCGACACCGATAAGCTCTCACGACAAGACGATTAATCTGATGAGGACTCTCTTAAACGTAAGTCTACTCCTGTAACCAAGAAACCTAAACCCTCTGATAATTCATCCACAATTGCTGACTCTCTTCTGTTGATCAAACCACTAGTGGACAATCAATCAAGTGAATTTATTTTCACTTTCCCACAGCTCTGCAGTTTTTATGAAAATACCATTGGTGTCAGTGACATCTCCAAAGGTGCACTAACCTATACCTCGAATCTGCAAGGCATAGCACAGACTCTTCACAAGATCCATCCCCATCTTACTAATGCTGGTATAAAAAATCGAACAACCCGCCTTGAAAATAAATTAATGGCGGCAGTAGCCAGGCGTCCTGATGTACCAAAAACTACACCTGCAGTGGGTGATGGTTCTCAGTCTTCATAATGGACTCTAATCTAACCTTATTATAATGGAATATAAATGGTTTTCAGTCTCATCTTGAGTATCTATAACTTCTTTTGCATTCTCATAATTCTCTTGTAGTATGTTTACAAGAAACCAACTTCACTGCAGATTACATAGCCCCACTTAAACGCTAAACTGGCTACCACAGGAACCGTACTGAGGCATGACGCGCTAGTGGTGGTGTGGTTACCTGTGTTCAGGATGTTTTACCACAAAAAGAAATTCCTCTTAAAACTTCACTGGAGGCCGTAGCTGTCTCCGTATTTTATAAAACAGAGATTTGCATTTGCAATATTTACCTCCCAAGCAGCACCGTTGTTGACTTACCACAACTTTCTGATTTGACCATACAGCTGCCTAAATGCTTCTTATTACTGGGCGATTTTAACAGCCATAATCCTATATGGGGTGATCCTAAACTTGGTTATCGTGGAAGACTGCTAGAGACTCTACTTCAATACTTTGATTTAACGCTCTTGAACTCTCCAAACCCCACACATTACGACATATATCATGACCCTTCACTAGCTTTGATCTTACGATATGTTCCCCCAGCATAGCATATTTATTCCACTGGTCCATTTATACAACTCCTCAGGGCCGTGACCACTTCCCAATCACTGTCAATTCCATTAATTACACTCATCCTCTGAGAAAACCACCTTCTACTTGGAAACTCGACAAGGCTGACTGGAAACTTTTTAAAGACTTATTTGAGACTGCTGCAAGGGATTTACCGCAACAAAATGCTTTCCCAAAAATGGATATTGACGAAATCGTTGCTAAGTTTTCCGAATCTGAGACTAAGATAGCCGAGAGTTCTATTCCTACCACAGGAACAGCAATATATCATCGAACAGTTCCTTGGTGGAATACTAATTGTCAAATGGCTTTTAGGTTGAAGAACAAAGCCTACTACAAATACAAACGTTATCAAACTCCGACCAAAAAATTAGAATTTCAACGTCTACGTGCTGCGGCGTGTCGTGAAATCAAACGCAGAAAAAGGGAATCTTGGTTGAAGTTTGTTTCCTCCCTTACCAATAAGACTCCCCAGTCTGAAATGTGGAAAAAACTCCAAGCTATAGGTGGCATGAATAAACAGCATCAGATCTCTCAGCTCCTAACTACGTCCTCTGCCGACGCTATTACCGAACCACATGCTATCGCTAACACTCTCGCTTCTACTTTTTCTGCTATATGCAATGCCTCTAGTACCCTCTCCATGCATTTCTCATCTTCTCCCAGTTCTTCTCCGATGTGTCTTTTCTCTTCCTTTTCTGATAATACCCATCCATTCTTAACAATGGATGAAATGCTGGCCGAATTACATCAGTGCACAAGCAAAAGCCCTGGACCAGACAATATTCCCTATGATCTGCTCAAGCAATTGCCAGGGAGTGGCTTGCAATACTTTCTTCACCTCTTCAATCACATCTGGACGGCACAAATATTTCCCCATCAGTGGCGTGAATCCATTGTGGTTCCTATACCAAATACAAATAAGGACACATCACTTCCTAGTAACTATTGTCCAATTTCACTTACATGTACCATGTGTGAACTACTGGAGTAGGTAATCAACAGAAGATTGCGTTGGTTTCTGGAATCTAGTAATTTCTTTAATGAACCTCCAGAGTGGTTTTCGTCAATACCATTCCACTCTCGATATTCTCTCTCTTCTTGAATCTGAAATACACAATGCATTTGCCAACCACCAACTCATGATTACTGTCAGCCTTGATATCACTAAAGCTTATGATACGGTTTGGCGCCTCCCAATCATCCAGAAACTTCTAGAAGCTAATGTTAAAGGCAACAAGCTAGCATTCATTTACAACTTTCTTCTACATCGACGAATGCGAGTGAGAGCCCATGCCACCTTGTCCCAGAGCGTTTGTCTAGAAAATGGCATACCACAGGAATCGGTGTTAAGCGTTACACTTTTCTTAGTGGCCATTAACGAAGTTTTTGCGTGTCTTCAGTCTCCAGTGAAAGCAACCTTATTTGCGGACGATCTCACAATATACTGTAAAGGCAGAAGTATTGTAACGACACAAGAAGTTATACAATTTACTTTGGAGAACCTTCAACGGTGGAGTCACGACACAGGCCTAATGCTTTCTTCCCAGAAGAATCAATGTACAGTGTTCTCCAGACTAATAAAAGCTTTTACGAATCCTGCTCTACACATCAATCAACATCAACTGCCACTGGTTGATACCATTCGCATACTTGACATGACATTTGATCGTAGGTTGACTTGGCTCGCTCACCTCAAAACTCTTAAGGTTGACTGTATGAGGCGCCTAAATATTTTAAAAGCGTAATATGCCAAAACGTGCAGAGCTGATTTCAGTGTTCTAGTTCGCACCTATAGAAATATTATTCTTTCTAAGCTCGATTATGATGCCATAGTTTACAATTGTGCTAGTCATTCTTGCCTTAAAATATTAGACATTATTCAGTCATCAGCATTGCGGATTGTACTGAGTGCCTTGCATACTAGTCCTGTGGAGAGTTTGCAAATAGTGGCCAATGAACTTCCTCTTTCTCTTCGGCGCAAGTTCTTAAGTCTGTCCGTTGTAGTTAAAACTGTCATCCACCCAAATTCTGAGACAATTTCTCCGACTCCCTTCCGTAATAATACACACTATGAAACGGCCTTCGGGTGCAGAATTAAAGCATACCTAGAAGAGCTCAATATACAGATTCCTTCCTTGATCTCGCGTACACTTAACACAAATGTTATACCATGGAATCTACAGACTCCAGTAATCAATACCTCTTTGACTAAATACGCCAAATCCGATACAGATAGACATCTATATACAGTACTATTCGATGAACTAAAGGGAACCTTTCCCGACTTTCAGCTAATATATACCGATGGTTCCAAATGGAATAATAAAAATGGATGTGCAGTGGTTTTTCCTACTCATACCATGTTCTACAATTTGACCCACATACTCTCTGTCTTCTCTTGGGAGCTGTTTGCTATTCGGTTTGCCCTGGACTACGTAACAAAGAGCAGAGATCAATCCATCATTATCTTCACAGATTCTCTAAGTGTTCTACAAGATATACAACGACATGCACCCCTCCATACTCTTGTACAGGTAATCCAAGAACTCTACGATGCTTTGGTAACTTCTGGCAAGCGACTAGTCTTTGCTTGGATACCATCCCACTGCGTTATAGCGGGAAATGAAATGGCTGATTCTGCTGCGAAGGAAGCAACAAATCATCCTCCAACCATCGCAGATATCAAGATTCCTCATGATGATTACCTCATGCATCTTAGGCGCACTATTTTACAGCAATGGTGAACACATTGGACAGTCACATCTAAGAGTAAATTGCATCAAATCTGCCCAACACACAACATTGCTTCCTCTCTTCTAACACTTACCAGAAGAAACCAGGTACTAATCACCCACTTGTGCATCGGACACACCACCCTTACACATTCCTACATCCTTTCACGCGAACCACCCCCTAGATGTACTCTGTGTGATACTGTTCTCAAAGTTTATCACATAATTACAGCCTGCCCGAGATACATTGCTTAAAGGACTCAATGTGGTGTTCCTACTGACTTTCAACTGGCCTTAGGTGATCCACAGAACTGGACACGTTTTACAATTCCTGAATACCATTCAGTTGTACAATAAGATGTAACTACTGTGACTAATTTGTATTAACATTGTTTATTTTCTGTAATTGTTGTCGCGATATGACTTTGTGTTAATCAATAAATAAAAAAATGCAACGCGCTAAGTAGGAATTACTTTGAACTTCGTGGTTGAGGAACCCTGATGATTATCTTCAAATATTTAGTTCATAAAAGGCCTTTATTAAAGAGACAGGGCTATGTAATGAAAATTATAGATATAGGAGAAAATAACGAGTGTCCATAATGAGTCTCCGCAGTGAGATGAATGCTCTAGCACTTTCAGTCATGACCTTTCGGTTGGTAACGCATCCCGTTAATTAATGTTGGGAATGAAGACTAACTGAAATGAAATTGAGAATGATACCACAGCCACAAAAGATGTTAGAAATGTTTTTTTCGTCCCTGTAGGTAGAGTTAGACTATTGTGTTCTTCTTTCGGTCACCTTGTGTAAGGCTTCCAGCGTGGTCGTGTATTCATAATTTGCGATTTCTTCCTTTCGTTTACATTTATAGGGACACAATTTCCTCACTAACAGCTTTATGTTATTTGCACAGAAACAGTTGTTTCCTGTGCTGATATTCGCAGTCATTTAGTGGAGCTTCTCAACGTTCTCTAAAATTTCGTTCAGCTTAGGTCTCTGTACGTGCCCAGTTTCAAGGAATTTAGTAGTTAAATCTGTCACGTATCGTGATGAAAACATACTGATGATAAAAACGTTCAAGAAATTTACGTTTTATATTTTCGAAAATCGTATCAACTGCAAGAAATATGTGTACTGAAAACGTTCTCTCTTCAATGGTTAATATTTTGTTTCACAAGCACATTCATACAGTATTGACTTCAAGCACACAGTTCTCTCAGTATTATTCAGGTAGAATAAGGGAGGACAAATCTACTCAAAATAATGCTCACCCGTCATTGTTCCGTTACCAATGAAACCCCAGCTGCAACCATCCGAGTTCTCCGTGGAGACTTTTGAGACACCCATTATAATATGCCTCATAGGCTTCATTGGTAAGGTCAATCGCAACCCGAATCCAGCTTTACATAAATCAAATCAAACATCTCATTATTATTCTAATACATACTTTCTTCTATCTTTATACCCCTAATATCTATCTATGCATTAGAGAGATAGAGTAAAACTGACAAATTCATTGCTAAAGCTGGGACGGATCTCCTGGTTTCCGTCCGGTTACTGTACCATTGAGTTACTATGGCAACATGTCGGCAAGGCAGTAAATTCTCCAATTGACTCCCATGTATTTCGGTAAACCACAAGGAGAACTCAAAGTATTTTGAGATGACATATCCCAATGCAGACTTTCAAACTTCTCAACTACTTAGATCCCGGCTTTATAGTTTAAAGAACTAAGTCAATCAATGTGAATATCTAGTAACGACTAGTCTGGGAAAAAAGTTAATTGATAGTTGGTTAAACTAAAAATCCCGGAGTGTACGAAGTTTGTAGGTCGTCATTGAAGTATGAAATGTCAAAAAAATTTGAGATTACCTTGTGGTTTACCCGGAAAAACGCGAGTCATTTGGAGATTTTGTCTCGTGCCGGCATGTTATCATAATAGCTCAGTGGTTAAAGCGACTGGACGGAGACCAGGAGGTCCGTGATTCAAATACCGACTATGACAAGAAACGTCTGACTCTACCTCTCTAATTTCTATCCTACACACGGCTGCAATGGATCAAACAATAACGTCACATTATGCATAGATTAGTTTAGAACCTCCGATACATTAATTTTGTAATTAAATATGCCCTAGTTTATTTCATTTTACTTTCTCTACACGTACCATATACATAGTGCATAGAGAAGGTATTGCATTCCAGCCAAAAATTCAATTCCGAGGTTTCACCGGATATACATTTGTGGTCGGTTGCATCCAAAAAAGCATTTTCAGAAGAGGCCCATGAGTGTATCCGTGTGTCTGTGCACACGAAAGCTCAAAAACGAAAAGCGGTAAAATGCCAAACTTGGCTCTAACGACTTTGATTAACATACTGTATATTAAAGATATTTATATGGCAAATAAAATATATATCTTCAATTTTATGGAAATAGACTCTGAAAACAAGTTTATTCCGGATGATTTTTGCGGAATTTTGCATAATTGGTAAACCGTAAGAAGATAGACAAAAACTTACCACACAAAAACTGCAGAGCTCGTTAAATCACACAATTTATGTTATATACACTTTTTTCGTGGAGTGTACCGTTTTTGAGAAATTCCTTGATATTAGTTTCTCATACGGGAATTTGTCAACTCCTGTCTATATAAGCAAAGGAACTTCAATCACTTAGCAATCAGATTTTAGAAGATTTGCCTATCACTTTAGCCTAGTGTACTCCCTTATTTTCCGTCTACTTACAAGGGAGCAAGTAATAAAACCCTTTCTGCTATTTTTTTCTCGATTAGTATAAAGTAAATTGAAGAATAAGCTTTTTAACAATAATTTACTGCAGAGATGTATTAATGGAACATATAGAATGTTTGTAATGGTTGTTATTTAAAAACATATTAAAGTCATAATAAGAAATGTTTCAAACATTTGAAGTCGTGAAAATCCGAGCCCTGCCTCATTGTTCACTCTCTGTAATGCTATGAACGGCATTAAGCATTGTGAAGGAATGTATACAGAGCAGTTTTAAACACCCTGTATAACGTAATCAGCTGACAATCTAAATAGCACTGAATTCTTTGCTTTGTTCTACAAAAGTGCTGTATTACTCAGACACCATTAATTGCATGTCTTCTCCTTACATTTAAGTTGTTATCCTGAGAAGAGATGTTAGAAGTAGTTAAGTGTGTTTTAATGTTCCTCTTTTATTCCTAAAATGCGGAAGTAGATTAAATGCTGCGTGTTTTGCACAGTTTTCCGAATACAATTTCGCAGGGCTCTAAAAAGAGCGAGAAGGTTTGTAACTAACTTTTCTTTATTGAAATTTATCTTTGTTACCTACTATTTAATTTATTATCTATTAGTACTAAACTACAGTTTTAGTTAACTCTCTATGAAATGGAAGAGTTGGAAACGCTTAAAGCCGATAGTTCGCCCTGGATGTTTATTGAATGGATGTAAAGTATACATTACATTCTCTAGCACGAATGTACTTAATAACTAGATAGTGAGATAATGAGATTTCACGGGAAATACATGTTTTGAGGATCCCTGATTTTAACAAAATAGAAAAAGGTGCTTGTGTTTATTTGTGTGTGTGTGTGTGTGTGTGAGAGAGAGAGAGAGAGAGAGAGAGATAGAGACTGAGACAGAGAACAGCATAACCCAAAAACGAAAATTCGGTTAGTATAGAACGTGGTATTTTAACTCACTATCATCCAAAATGTGGCACGAAGATTTTCAGGGAAATCCTCCACACCGAACTACACCTTACATTAAACATTTTTCCAAATATTCAATTTTCTGAAAAAAAAGATGCTATTTCGATTAAAATGATGTATATTAAAGATATTTATATGAAAAAAAAATGTGCTTATATCCTGAATTTCTTGCAAATAGCCTCTGAAGTCCTCTTCATTCTGGATAGGTTTTGCATAACTGGTAAGAGATAGACAGTAACCTTCTACACAAAAATGTAGATCTCGTTAAAACACAACTTATATCACATATAGTTTGTATTTTTTATTATTTATTTTTAGATCTGTCCATTTGCATTACTAGTTTCAATTTAAAAATGTTTAAATTTTTTTCAAACGGGAACTTTTCGTCCGTTTCATATCTCTTTCTGTTTGCTCCAAGTCTTGGCAAATAACTAAATTTCAATGATAATCAAATAGCGACATATTTTAAAAGATTAAATTGTAGTTTTTGCCCAGAGTGTGCCATTATTTCCCTTCTACTATTAAGAAATTAAATAATAAGACCATTTCTAGTAATGTTTATTTTGATTAGCATGATGTTTCCAAAAGAATAATCTTTAGTAAAAATAGAGAAAGTATTTGAACGGAACACAACAGATTTTTTTAAATATGAATACTGCATTTCAGCTCAACTTCCACCACCTCGGCATCTACAAGATTAAAAAGAAAGAGACGCACAGACCTCATTGACATCTACTTGTAAATTATATCCTTGGGAACAGTCAAAGGATTACTACGTCAATACATATGTATATTGTACCAGCGCAATTGTATCATGCATAATGCATAATAAAATTATCTTGAATGACAAAAAAAAAAAAAAAAAAAAAAAACAACTACCTATCGAAAGCGTGATGACGGTTTGCCTGACATTCACCATTAGCAATATTGTGATCTGTCAGTAATTTTATTAGCATCTTGGATATCAGAAGAGAACACATTGTCCTCAATAGACTAGAATAAAATGTATTATATTGAAAGGTGCTTTCTATATGTACTTCATACCCCTAGCCTTCTAACTCAAGAATGAATATCTAAATTGTTCGCTAAGGTAGATTAAAGGTCTAGTAACCAAGAGGAACGGTAAATCTTTGACTTTGTGAGGTCTCGGTTCAATCTCCGTTGGAGCAGCCACCGTGATCTTGGATCTTGGGTTTTCACAATTCAGTAGGTGGATTGTATACAAAAATACTTTTCCTGTCACTCATTACCTCTCATTTCAGTGTCGTTCATCTTTCACGTGGAAGTACTCTAAAGAGAGAATTGCTTGCTAGCTGTCACGGAACTTATTTCATAACCTTTCCGTGTGGATAAGGGACTATCAAAGGGGCGACCAATGACTCAAATCTGGAAACGTTAATAAATAATTTAGATTCTAGCTTTTACATCCACAATTGTATTAAGAATTTCTTTTATCGTTATGGACCCAGCTTGTCAGCGTCAGTCGCCATCTGATCTGGCCATCCTTAGTACTCTCTCGCCTCATCTCCCTCTCCAGGAGATATAGCAAATCTTGGCTGCAGTGCTGACATTGCCCTCAACGCTAAATACTAGAATTGACTTCAAAGATGCGAAAACTGTATCGCTCTAGGCTCTAGACTTTCACTGGCGTCTCGGATTCTAGTACAGTGTTTCATTGGAGCTTAAATACTTTCGAAAAATTGTTTGCCTGATAAGTGGCATTATCTCTAGATCTTTTCCAAACATCCCATGTCTAGTTATAACACTTTTTAGGGGATATTTGTTAAGCCTAATGATTTGGATACTCAGCTTGTATACGGTAATTTGAAGATGTGCCTTCAACAGCAATTTGTGTGCCAAAAGATTACAATAATGATTATATCATAAGAACGATGGAATTACAAATTTGAGGGCCTAGCACTTGAAAATGTTCCAGGACGTAATCATTACAATGCCCGTGATGCATTCTATAATTTATAATGAATAATTTTAAAATATCTTATGTGTTCCATTCACATGTGTTATTCTACCTGTTCTGTAGCAACCTGTTCTTACAGAAGCTTATGTTTCTATCGAATTCAATGCTAATGAATGTAAGCATTATTACTTAGTTCCTATAAGTTGAGACGGTAATTCTTGACGTCACTGCTTAATAATAATAATTGTCATGACATCAAAGATCTTTTACACCGCCTGGGTAGTGTGGTGGTAGCCTCATATTCAACAGGTCGTGAGTTCAAATCTCGCTTAGGGTGAGTTATCCGGATAAGGTTTTTTCGGGGTTTTCCCTTATCCTAAGAAGAAGAATGTCAAGTAACTTTAAGCTCCTTGGACCCCGAGATCATTTGAGCATCATTTTACCAATTTCATTCATCGTCCGATATGACCAACCAGGTTAAAGTAAGTTAAACTCAAAAAAAATCTATTGACAATCCCAAATATTTTCACTATCTTAATTACATGTTTATAAAATGTATTTGCCTTATTTTCTTGTATTTATTTCATAAATTGTAACATTAGCTATGCTAACTTCTAAGGCAAACCTGTGATACTACGCGATACCCTCTAGTGTATGTAGAAACCTTGAGAATTCGTAATTTATTTGTTTTATGTGCGTGAATCAGAGGTACAAGTGTGAACTCGGGAAAAGTCCCAAATATTTTCCAAGCAGGGTATTTCTCTTTGTACTCTGATGTCACATGGTCTGAACACAATAAAACCACGTGATGTGGTGACGCTAAGTATAGCTTTTGGAGGTAAATGAGAGCCAATCAGCATTGAGAAGGACATGTTGTCTCCTGGCCTATTTAAAGAACCACAAATCCAGAATTCGTACAGCCGTCCTGTCGTTCAGAGGCGTAATTCACGCTGCTCAGCGTAACGAAATGCGCCATAAACTTAAGTGCTTGAAAAGTATAATTTTAAGACAGTGTTAAAATGTAACAAGTGTTAACATAAGTGAAATTAGTAATAATTATCTACATGTATTCATATTGTTTCTCCGAGTTTATCATTGTTAAGAGAAATGTATATAATAATTGTTTGTCAAGATGACTTTACCGTGAATACTTGATATTTTATCGCAGAATAAACATCAGAACAAACAATTATTATACACATGTGATTTAAATGATGACCAACAGTAAAATAAAAATAAAAAGGAATGACACGTTTCCGCTTGAGAAAAGTATAATTATTTTAAAATTAAATCCAATAAAAAGTATATTTTGAAATAGTTAACTCCACAAAAGTCTGTATATCATAACTTGTGTTTTAACGAGATATACGTGAGCTGTAACCTTTTGCCTATCTTTTACAGTTTACAGTTTACCAGTTATGCAAAATATGTCTTCAGAGATTATTCCCAGAAAATTCGTTTATTTTATTTGTCGTATATGGTAACACACATTTTTCTAGCTTAAAGTCCTTTAATCTGGTTGGTCATATCAGACAATGGATCAAATTGGTGAAATTATGGCCAAATAACCGGGGTTCATGGGACTTAACGTCACTCGACATCCTATTCTCAGAATAAGGCAAACCGTTATATTTATTCGGGTAGTAGTCACCCTAAGAGAGATTCGAACTCGTCTGTAGCCAAGAGGTTTTATTTGTATGACTGAAATGGAATACGAGAGTTATCCATTCTTTGTAAATGACTTTTCCATCTTTCTCTATTTATTTGTATCTTTTCTTCTAACGAAAATATGTTTAATTCTAATATGATCTTGTCTGATGCATCCTTTTACTGCTCCTATATATTTCATTTCTGCCGCTTGTATTTGGCTCCAATCTTACTTTTTAAGTGTTCATATCTCCGAACCATATAATAAAACTCGAACAGTCTTATAGAATTTTAGATTTGTATCCTTTCGGGTTTTTCTTTTCAAGATACGAGCTATTACTCCACAAACATATTGAAACTTACTCACTTTATTACTTATTTCGTCATTGTCTGTATTAAAGGTTACATTACAAACCAAGTAATTAAATTTTCCCACCTGTTCTAACACTACTGTTTAACACTATCTCCGATCTTTATATGTGTTTCTATAAATGCCATAAATATCTTTAATATACTGTATTTGAATCAAAATTGGTAGACGCGTTTTTGGGAAACTCAGAATTTTAGAAAATGTTTCCATCTGAAGGATGGTTTTGTGTAGGGGGATATTGAAAATCTTCGTGTCGTTAAAGCTAATTATCAAGTTTGGTATTTGACCAACATTTTGGTTTTTAAATATGTTATTTAAGACGCACGCACATCACACACACATAAAGATCTTATTCCAAAAATTATTTTAGAATACAAGGTAGCCTAAAACGTGTGTCTCCGGTAAAATCTCGGTATCAAAAGCGTCTCTACATCTAAATACAGTAAGTAAACATTAAAACTTGGAATTTATGATTTCGCTTTACGTAGTAAGCAGTATCTCGTTGGGCTTTGTATTTAATAAGAATAGAATTAAGGAATCTCGTTAAAGAACTAAAAATATAACTAATGCTAAAAAAGATGCAAATAAGCAACTAAAATAGCCATTTCTAAAAAAATAGTATATTCGAAAGTTGTTTGGAAGGAAATTTAGCTGGATAACATTATTTAAACATTAATTAAAATTTACTCCAGGAACTAGGATATAATGCTTTCTCTAAATTCATTGAACGATTAAGTGCTACGTATAACTTCGGCAACTCTGCTGTTGGACACAATTGCAAATATGGCAGTTTTAAAACATCTGGGGAAGAATACTTAAAAGCCAGCATCCCGTTGAAAAATTATAAACCCACTCCGACATAAAAAGATCGACTATCCAAACTTTGCCTCTAGCCTCGTCGTTGGCAATAGTACATGATTTTTGTTTGTTTTTTATTTTAGAATTTTAGACTAGAACTAAGAGAAAAATGGAGCCCCCAGTCACTGGGATGAATCACCGCACAGAGACAATTGCGACTAACATGGTCTCTGAGAGACATGAATGAGGGGACTAGATGAGTTCTAGCACGTTTCCAGCCCGCCGCATTCCCAAGTGCCATGTGAAGAATTTATGGGTAGTAGCTGGCCGGTAGGTTCTCGCAACGATACCAGAGCGCAAATTCACCGCCCAGCCGCAAATTGCTGAACATCGTCCCTGGTTCTTCAATTCTTAAATAGTTGAAAACGAACTGATATAAACAGGAAACATGGTCAGATTATGGTGGAAGATAAACCAAACTGTATTCGCCTGCTGACAAGGGTAAAATAATAAAAATCCATGAGTCAAAGTGGGTGTTCGCCGTGGAAACGAAGCCAGGGCTCCCGATTGCGGGCTACGGACTTTCTGAGCCATCCCTCTCGTGTTTATTTCTTTAGTTACACACACAATTAAAGCAGTAACAAATTTTACTTCCAAATTTCTTAAAAATAAATGTGCATGTGAAATGTAAAAGATGTTAACATTCAATATGTGGAGTTGAAAATAAGATCACAAACATCATTAACATCACTGAGAATTAATAAAATAAAACGTTTCGGCCAGCTCAGGAAAAAAAAAACATTGAAAAACAAAGCTTTCAAGGGAAATCAGTGAGAATTTTAGGTTCACAAGACTATTGAGCCTGGGAAGAAAATTAATGGAACAAAGTACATATACAGAGTGAGTTAAAAGTTCCCTTCGTTAAAGAAGCTGCCTAACCTAAAGTTTAAAACTTTCGTAATTTTCAGTACAGGTCCCTGATAAAATATTAGTTAATAAGCCACACACTTCTAAAATATTATTTTAAATTTTTTCTAGAAGCTGCACAAATATTTGTAAGTTAGTAAGAAGTACATTGGTTAATGAAACAATATAACATAATATAACATAATGTCATTTTATAACAAAAATGTCCATTCATCCCAAAAAGCGTATATTTGTTGTGCATTTTGTTGCACACATACTATAAGTAACGAATTTTGTAGGTAATACCTAAACGTAATTAAACAGCATGAAACTCTCTTAAAGAAGAAACCCGAAAAATAAAACAGAAAAACTCTAAATATCATTACTTTTCAATTCCACAATTTCTATCAGATAAGTTTACGGAAGAAAATTCTAAGTTTCCTTTCTCTACCACATACATAGCAAATGGCCGAAATATCGCACTTTACCGAAAAATTCAATAGCAAAATTTCACAGAAACACAGAGTTTGAAGTATGCTGAATCCAAAACGCTTTCTAGAAAATCTCTGTGTCTCTGTGAACAGCATTACTCACAAAACCAAAATGTAGTACAACTCCAAACATGATATTAAAGTTCAACATGTTCCAAGGATACATGTGGATTTTATATAATATGTCCTGTCCCAAACTGCCCTTTAAATGTAACATTTTTAGAATGCATTATTTTCCTCAAAATGGTTTGAACTATATTTATTACAATAGCTTCTATTTAAGATGAATTTGAGACAAATAAAATGTATACCTGCCTATCTTTAATTTTCTGGGAATGGTCTTGAAGTCTGAATGACTTTTCTATAATTGTTAAATCATAAGAAATGGAAAAAAGCTTACAGTACAAAGAGTGTAGATATTGTCAAATACATGTTTTTAGGGTTGCCATTTCCAAGATATTCTTTGTTATTGGTTTTCAGTTTTACAATTTGCATACTTTTGTCAAATGAGAAATTGTTATTCGTTTTTCTTTCTTTCTCCTGATTAAGCAAAGAGAACGAAATTTCGAAGCCATCACACAGTCACTAGATTTTACAGGATTCGGTTATGACTTAAGTCTACTGTATTCCTCCATTCCACTTTCAGCTTCAAGGAAATATGAGATAAAATCACTCCTCAAAGGTTATCTCGATTGACGTTAAGGAAATAGAATAATAAGATTTTATAAGAACAGTTTGCTGAATGATACAGAGGAAAATGCATTTAATATAACATATCAGATTTTAATATGAATTAGAAATAAAAGGCTATTGGATGTAAGAGAGATTGAGAATGGAAGATATAGATGAGAAGATCTCTTTTGCTAAGATTAGGGAGAAAAACTCGTTGTCATCGTACAAGAAACATAGAGAAGGAAAAGTACATTTTAATTGGTAAAAAATATGAAAGAGAAGGGTTAGCCTGGTTTAAATTAGTGTTTTGAAACTAAGGAGAATGATAGGAATGGTTATTCCAGGAATGGGCCCCATCTGTGGGGAAAAGGAAGATGAAATTCACATAATACTTCAATGTAAGACTAGAAAGAATTGGAGAAAAAGACCAATAAATAATAAATGGTTATCGAGGAACAAAAGAAATTATACTTAAGAAGACTTTTGAAGAACAGAAGCAGATACCTAAATTATGGAAATGTTTGTGGAAGGTAAAGGGGAATTTGGAAATGGTCAGTTGAGAAACATAGTATCTTGATCAAATTTAAAAATAAAATGACAAAGGATAGCTAAGTAATATTATAATACTTTGTACGGTGAAGTAGTTAGGACCTGGTTAAGATCAGTCCTAACTATGTATGCACTTGTCATTTACTATAATTATTATATTAATAATAATAATAACAAAACTACATTGCACTTTACGAATTATGAAGTTTTTCCACGTGTTTTATTTTAACATTAAGAAAATCAGACGTTTGGCTAGTAATAGTTGCTTTAAAGTTTACAAACCAGCTGTGGTTTAAATGTAGTTAATATAATTTTAATTTAAAATTCTGACCACTATAATTTATAATATCTTTAGTCACCCCTATTTCGAAACATTACAACAATCTGAATATTATTAGTTGCTTTCCAAATATTTCCCGATACAATGTTTTTAACAACCACTTAAACTGTTATGTGCTTCAAATTGTGTAGGTTAATCAATAATAAAGCAATTAATAGTGGAATGTATGATAAATATATGAAAAATTCTTGCGAGTATACTTGAATGTACTATTCCGTCTTGTTCTCTATTCCGTTGATTCATTTTAAAGGTATAAAGGAAATAAACTTTGACTTCAAAATCCATTGTCATACAAATATTAAGATACACAAAGACAAAAGAATAACATTTATTCCGTCATATAGCTTTACACATCACTCTGTAAGTCTATGGAGTAGGGAACTCTCAATGAAATGAAATAAAAATCTCCAGGACCGAAAGGGCTCAGACAGTGCTGCCCTATCAAACATGTTGCTTTCTCAATTACTTGAAAAACAGAAGTGCGACAAATGATATCTGAGGATAGAATCTGATCAAATCAAAATATGAACGCTGACAGGGACTATTGAGTTCCACTTACGTATATTACTTTTCCCAACAGATCTCATTAGGTACGGAAAGGCATTTCACGCAAAAAATCGACATCGAGTTTTCACAGGAAATACAGGTTTTGTGGTTGTGTGTGTGTCATTCTACAGCGTAACTCAAGAACAAAGGGGCAGCTAAATACCAAATCTGGTTTTTAAGTTCAATAACTTCCAAATCTGAAACACGAAGGTTTTCGAGAACCACCACCAAAAACTACTCTTTATAAGTAAACGTTTGCTAATTTTTATTTTCTCAAAAATGTTTCTAATGGTTTTATTTATTCACCATAAGTGTAACATTATATTTACAGCCAAATATAATATACAGGGTGTTAGGGGTATAATATTTTATAAGTGATTTTTCATAAGTATTCACTTCGGTGGGTTTTTTTTTTTTCTCTTCATATAATAATTTTCCCACAAACTAAACCTTTAATTGACTACCTTTTGTTTTGCAAGTTCGTAATGCGTCACAAAATGAACAGCGCCTGCCTTGACAGTGTGAGGTCATTGGCCTCAAAAATTGTTCGAACTTGTTTCCGATACAAATTGTGTTACCGCGAGGTCTGCCCACTCTGCGTTACCCTTTCCGGTCCACACTCACAGGGAAAATAAACACCTATAGCTTATATGAGCCACGTTTAATCGGAGGTACTAACCAATTTGAAAACTTACTTTTCTTAATAATTAAATCTTCAAATGAAGCAAATGCTCACGTAATGCTGTTGATTACACTATCCTGAATTATCAAAGCAAATATTTGCACTTATACTCCTATAAGCCTTGATGCCAAAATTGATAAACTAAAGCTCCCTCATAAATCACAATAGATAAACAATTTTACTATGAATATGATTAATACCTTCACGAAGAGCAATTCCAAATAAAAAGGTATAAGTAAATGTTCGTATTCCTTGAATCATAGATCTGATTTACACATCATTTTACCACTGGGCTGTATGTTTAACTTCTTATCATAGCTCTCTTCAACCGAAAAGAATTTTGTACAATTGGTAAACCATACCAGATAGTCTATAGCTAGAACAACAAAATGTTGATCTCCGTTGTAATTGCTAAGAATTTTTCGATTGAATTCAGTCACCATTTAGTCGTACTCCACAAAGTCATGAAAAGAGACAGAATTTCAAGATCAACATAGAGTGCCCGTTTTTAATCACTTGTTGCATATGCTTCATATATCTACCTCATACCAAAAGCGCACATGCTGTTTCGATATTACTTATGATTGGAAATATATGTAGGTATATTGTGCAAACTAAATGTATCTTGTACTTTTTATCCTAATCATTTTGTAATTATGCTCTTAGTAAACTCTGAACGGTTTACTGAAATACTAAAAGGAAGTTATTGTTAAATGTATAGATGCTTCATTTATGTCAAGAGTAAATATACACATTAAACTTCTTGCCTCACTGCAAAAGGGATTTATTTTTATTTAACCTTATTTACAATCCTTTGGAAGTCTTTTGATTGAATTCCTGCTTCTCTTTCCTTATCAATTCCTTGCTTCCATTCTCAAGATCACTAACGTGAAGCTGCCTCTAAAAACAGTTTTAGCGGCGAATGCAACGCAACTTATTTTCCAAGGCATTTCCTTTCATTCATTGTATGCTGTGTCTTTTGTGATGAAAGTATGTTAGAAGAATAAACAAATAAATAAAGGTATAGTTCTCCCGTGGGGATTCCGAATACAAGGGATCTCTTAATGATAACTGTTCATTGTGCAGCAGGTCCATATTTTTACGAAAATAACTAAAGCTCGCGATTCGGAGCTTCCTAATCTACCTGCATTACATTCGATGGCGTGGGCCAGACATGTGGTATTGTTGCTGGGTAATTGGCTTACTTACGCTGATCATGGGACATTTTTTTATTATATGTTTTGTAGTTGAAAACTATATTTTCGTAATACACTGGGTCTGAGTAACAACATCCACAACTTTGATTGGTGTAGTTTTGAAAATTCCTGTGTAATGAATTTATTTATTTCTGCAGACATTTATATGGTTTAATAAGAAGATATAACACAATATATAATAAAATAAATAGTAGTGCTTAAAGAAATTGTATGAATATGGCCATTGAACATTTTTTTCTTTCTTGAAGGACGAAGCATCAAATACTGAACTTAGCAGTAACGTGTTATATGGCTGCGATCTCTAAAGATATACGGAAAACAACTGATTGTAGTTGAAGTCCAATCGTTTCGAGCTATAAGTAGAAACGCTCTACACTAGAGGCGGTCAAAATCCGTGCCACTCTCGCTCGTTACTAGTAGGCCACGCTACTCTCGAGAGAATCTCGTGTATCGAAAACGAGTGCTGACAAGCGAGACGACTCGAGTATTCTTGTAACTACAGGCAAAGTAGGTTGACGTATGATCCGTAGTATAAACTGGTAACATAATAACTAGGGCCCAGAGTTTTAGGTTTTAACTTATTTGTTCCCTTATAAGTAAGTAAGAAAGTTTCAAAGCATTTTTGTGTGTTTTTTCAAGCCGTTTGGTTGCTATTCAACTTAAAAGAAAAAGCTAAATTCGAAATTAAGACTTAAAACTCGTTAAACTTGAGTATTTTTTCCCTTTTTTTAACCTCAGTGGAAAATGTATCAATTTTTTCTTCAATTCGTTTGAATTGCAATTTTTTAACAATTCATTTAGTTTTGTTTTGAGTGTACATGTGCGGTTAGTCACAGAAAGAATTTATCACGATTCTTATCTTGGTATATAAATTGCGTATATGAAATATATGGCAATGTCAGCTTGCCATCTTTTTCTGCCTATAATAATATATTAAGAAACAGCAGAAAATTTGGAAATGTGGTTGGTTGTGTACAGCAACAACGCTGAGATATGAAATTTATTACGCGAGTGCTATATTATTAAAATACATGTTGAATGTTATTAGTTAAAATGTTCTAGAGCGAGTATACTGTGTAATAAATTGCCTTAAATTACAGTACATATTAATAGCATGCTTCCGTGAAGTAAAATAGTTTTCATGTTTTTATTTGTATTATGTTATAAAAGGCTTCCTTAAATAGATAGGGAAATTGTTTACAACATTGTTAAAGGGCTAGGTAAATTGTTTAAAAACATAAAGAGGCTAATAGACGATAAAAGGATAAACTGCATTTATAAAACGCTGAAAATCCGGGCCCTAGTAATAACACAGGCAGATCCATATGTCCAAAGCATTCTCAGCAAACGGTTTGAATCAACATTAATGGTTAATGACATACCTATGTATAAACATGTTCAGATTACAACCGAAAATAGAATTACTTCTTGCAACAACAACGTCTTATAAGTAATAAAATATACACACACTTATTTGTGAATATATACTGATTCTGTGATATCACATTTCTTATCTAACCTCTTCCTTAACGATTATTTAAATGTCGTCCTCATTCTGATACGATTTTTAATTTTAATAATTTAAACAGATGAAATAATATAACTTATACGACTTACAATGCGAGTTCCCGCACATTACACCGCGGTTTTGCTATTAACTAGACTTATGAGTCTTGCGAGTAATCGACACTCTCTTATGCTCGTTGGTCGAGCTCTCTCCCTCCAGCTATCCCTTCAGCTGAATTGACTAGCTGTGAAAAGCGCATTTAGCGGTAGCGAGAAACGAGCGAGATTGAAAGCTGACTTGGCCGCTCTCCTCGACATCGTCTAATGTGACGAGGTGTTATTATTCCATAAAAGAATAGCTGTAATAAGAAAAATCAGATGTACTCTATTCACATAACTTTCTCTATCTGTTCCTCAAACAAAATTTCCTAACAAAAGATTATTCTTTTTTCTGCGTCATGTTAATCAAGACAAACTTTGCCAGAATTGGTCTTATAACGTGCTTCCTTGTAAGTAGAAAGGAAATAAGGGAGTACACTAGGCTAAAGCGATAGTCGAATCTTTTAAAAGCCGATCGCTAAGAGAAACAATTGAAATTCGGTTATATATGCTTGTTAGGAGTAAACAAAATAGAGACGAGAAGAAATAGTACCATTCGAGAAAAGTTGACCTTAAAAGGGAAACAAATAACTCGAAATATCCCGAAAACGGTTAGCTCTACTAAAAATAACGTATATGACATAAATTGTGTGTTTTAATGAAATCTACATTTTTGTGCAGTAAGAATTTTTGTGTCTCTTACTGTTTACCAGTTATACAAAAGCTATACATAACTAATCAAGAATGAAGAGTTCTTCAGAGGCTATTCCCAGGAAACTCTAGATATACATTTCATTTTTCATAAAAATATCTAAACGTATAACACTTTAATAATAATCGTTAGAGCCAGTTTTGAGAAAATGAAAATCTTTTGAAAAATGTTCCATGTAGAGGGTAGAGGGTAGTTGGGGATTTCTTGAAAATCTTCATGTCGCATTCTTAGAACATTCTAAACTTAAATACCAAGTTTGGTTTCTAACCCACTTTTTGTTTTGAGTTCTGGTACCCATACACACACGTGTTTCTAAATATGCGATTTTTGGATTCAGAGGGTCTCAAAACATGTTATTTTTTATAAAATTTCGTCAGCTAATTTTCGGGTTGTATACAATTACTTATTTATCTATTATGTGCATACGGGGTAGAGAAAGCAATAAGCAGTATATTATTTAATGAAACTTGAGGTTATATTGATCAGTAATGAAACAAGTTAAATTAATGCTCTCATATCAAAGAGAGAAAGATAGTAATTGTGTTTTAATGTTTTTCTAATTTTTTATATTAAGGAGGTCCTTAAAGAAGCAAGGTTAAGTACACTTTCACAGAAAAGTGTAACAGAAATAATTGAACTTTAAACCAGAACGATGTATTTGCTTTGTAAAGTAAGTAATGAATGATTATTTACTAAATGATTTAAACTAAATATCCAGTGAGTCCGGGGCTTGGACTATTTCGGTAAACATTAATTTTCCAAATGTTTGTTTATTCATACAAAACTAAAAACTTCCCTCGTCAAGCATTCTCCAGTGGCTCTTTCGCCTGAGAGGGTGGACTCAGTGTACCAACCTTGAAAGGATGAAGGTAGCTTATTTATAATTTTAATTAACAAATAAATAGTACGTGCTGAGAAATCTCCACCGACATGCCTTTTCATCGCTTCTTCCGTTGATTTTGCTAAAAATACTTCCCATAATATTTTTACTCTTATCCAAAATTTTTGTGTTAAATTTCCTGTTCGTGCGACAATCCTCCAACAATGTCTTTCTATTGAACAGTCATTACATAAGCCTGCGATGGAAAAAAAGAACCTTTATTTTATAATTTGGGCTATCTCTTTTGTACTTCGTGTGCCGAAACCACAAATAATATCTTCACCATTTTTGCACAAAACTATATTTTAATTCTGCTAGTCTTTTTGTTGTTGTTGTTTTTTTTATCAGCACGCTACACATACTAACTTCTCATATTTCCACCGTGAATGGGATAGCTGAGCAAGAAGCAGTCATTAGGAACAAAAATACTGGTTGCAAAGGACAGCCTTGATCCGAGAGGAAGAATATTTTGTGACAAAATCTTGTCGACATAAAGAAACTACCTTTGCCATCTCTCCACAAACATTAGTCAATATAAAACACCGCGTTAAACTTTGTCAACGATTGGAGAATACTTACAGTATTTCTGCAGAATGTTCCCTCATCAATCAGTAAGCTAAGACAAAGATAAGTCCAGATATAAGAAGACTGATATATCAACATTTTCTCCAAATTATTAATGAAACTGGAAGAACAGCAAGAACTGCCTCAAAATGTTTTTACTAACGAGAAAATAATAAGGTTTCCGACTACAGACTGTTGAAAATGTGTTGCAGAGATTCAAAGACTTGGAGTGGTGAATGAGTGTGAAGCACTATTTTCTGAATTCTCTCTTTGGAATTTTCCTCAGACCAATAATGGAACGTTTTCACTGAGATATTAAAGATAGGGAAAGAAATACAAGGTTGGTGGAAAGTTAATATAATTGCAGACTACTGTTGGATGCTTCATTGCTATGTTCCAGAAACCTTTCAAGAGAAACAGTAAACGCATGGCTTCAGTATGAAGAGGAAGGGGCAGTAAAAAGCATTTAATTAAATATATGTTAAAAGTCATAATTAATATATTTCACATTAACAGCGTTCCTATTAAATTTAAAGAGTGTAAATTCATATTTCTAAAACTGTCGATGCATTTGCGGGAAAAATGGCGTGTTATTTATGGGCGCTCTTTAACTGCTGTGGTTCTCAGCGTCCCATTCTAAATTGGGCGTGAAAAACCACTTAATTTTGCTCAGAGGCCTCTCTATCAGTATTGAGCTTCTTTTTCGTGTGGTAATCTACGACAGAGACCACGGGCTTTATTTCCCTTCCGAAGGAAGCCATGCTCAGGATTTTTACTCCCGAAAAAATCCATCATACTCTGCCGGGTTTGAATCCGCGTCCTTGGGAATATGAAGTTAGCATGGTAACCATTACACCACGGAGGGCGACGTGGGAAAATGATACATGATATAGAAAGCTTGGATTTGGATTCATCATGCCAAGAAACTATAAAGTATAATATATGTTTTGAAAAAAATGGTTTTGGTCTTTAATTTTGCAGGCCTGTAAAACAATTGTTGTAAAGGAATTACTGAAGCAGCAACTACTTAGTTTTTCAAACCATTGCTTGAACGAAGTACAGTTTCCAATTACAAGTGTAGGCAAACTAAGGAGATTTAAAGCACGTGTAAACATATTGTCAGACAGACTGAACAAATTTGCGCTAGAAAATGTGGAAAGAATGTTTCGTTTGTAGTTTGTAGTTTTTAGTTTGAGAACACTTTAGCTTTAGCTTTACACTCATTAGATAATAAGCAATACTTATTATTACTTGAGTTGTCATTTCGTCATTTTTATTTTCTCTATACGTAGTACGTACATAGTGTATAGAGAAATTATTGACTCCACCCAAAAAACTCGAAACCGAGATTTCACCAGAAATATATGTTTTAGGGTCCCCAGTATCTAAAAAATCATTTTCACAAAAAAGTCCGTGTGTGTGGGCCCGTGTGTCCATGTGACTGTGAACACGATAACTCAAAAACAAAAACTCGGTAAAACACCAAACTTGGCATTTAGATTAAGTATCTTCAAGGGATGCGACACGAAGATTTTGAGAAAAATCCCCACCAAACTACCCTTTACATGGAACATTTTTCGAAAATTTTACTTTTTTAAGAAATGGCTCTAACGATGTTGACTAAAATATCGTATATTAAAGACATTACCTGACAAATAAGATGTATGCCTCGAATTTTCTGAGAATAGTATCTGAAGACTACTTTATTCTGGATGAATTTTACGGAATTTTATGTAACTGCTAAAACGTAAGAGATGAAAACCTTACCACACAAAACACCTGGAACACTTTAAAACACACAATTTATGTTATATACATTTTTCTTGTGGAGTGATCATTTTGAGTTATTCCTTGTTTTGGATTTCACCTTTGAAAACTTATACTTTTCTCATACAGGAATTTGTCAACTTCTTCCATACAAACAAAGGAACTTCAGTCACATAGGAACCAGATTTTTCTAGCACTTTAACTTACTTCGCTTCTACTTACAGGGAAACAAGTAATAAAACTATTTCTGCTAATTTTTTCTCGATTAGCATAAAATAAATAGAAGCATAAGTTTTTTAAAAGTACTTTTTTGCAGAGATGCAGAGAAAGTCATGTGAATGGTACACATCAGGTTTATTCATTTCACAACTGGATGATTTTATTTGACTGCTTTGAGTATTTTATCCCATCGCCTTTATTCCTTATATTTTAAAACGTGTATGGTTTCTAGTCATAGGGCAAAAGCTGAGTCCTCAATAATGCGGCTCCTAAACAACACCAGCCCCCATCAGACGTTTAACAAAAAAATCTGATGTGTTATATTCACTACATCTCTGCAACAAATAATTGTTAAAAGGCTTATGCTAGTATTTACTTCATACTAATAGAGAAAAAATAGCAGAGAAAGCCTTATTACTTGTTTTCTTTAAATAGAAGGGAAATAAGAGAGTACCATAGGTTAAAGTGATAGTCAAAAGCTGGTTTCCATGTAGCTGCAGTTCCTTTGTATGGATAGGAGTTGATAAAATCCTGTGTGAGAAAAGTATAAGTTTTGTAAAGCTAAAACCCAAACAAGGAATATCTCAAAAACAATCAACTCCACGATAAAAATACGTATAACATAAAATGTGAGTTTTAAAGTGCTCTACATTTTTTGTGTGGTAACTTTTTCTCCGTCTCTTACGGTTTAGCAGTTATGCAGAATTCCGTAATTTTCATCCAGAATAAAGTAGTCTTCAGAGGCTATTCCCAGAAAATTCAAGATGTATATTTAATTTGTCAGGTAAATATCTTTGATATATGATATTTTAATCAAAATTATTACAGCCAATTTTTAGAAAATCAAAATTTTCGAAAAAAGTTTCATGTAAGGGGTAGCTGGGGGTGGTGGGATTTATTTTAAACCTTATGTCGCATCCTTGGAAGATACCAAACTTAAATACTAAGTTTGGTATTTGACGGTCTTTCGTTATTGAGCTATGCTGTCCACAGACACACAGACACACTCACAGACAAAACACACACGCACACATGGACCTTTTTATAAAAATGCTTTTTTTGGATTCAAGGGGATCCAAAACATGTATTTCCGTTGAAATCTCGGTATTAAATTTTTGGGTGGAATGTAATACCTTCTTTATACAATCATTCCACAAAGCTTGTAGCAGATGTCCTAAACCGCTGTATAAATTTTACATAAAACCTCGCCGCTTACTAATTGCGAATTTCATTCTTACGACTGTTATTCAGGTCATGTGCTGCGCCCCACATAACTTTGACTTACGTAAACAAACTATTCTCCTTCCGCAACCATCTTTAGAAGTCAGGTATTTACAACTCTTCCCCATTAATTACGAAACTTTGATTACATTTCCAGAATCACCACCTTCAATTTTCAACTTCTTGCGTTTGCACAACGTTGCATGCTTACTGGTTTTAATCGTTAAATCTGCTCGTATTCAATGCATCCGCGTGCCAAGTTTATTGCTTTTGGATAAAGACAAACAAACAGTTGTAAACTTCGGACTTACGGTTTAGCAATATGATTCAGGTGTAGACTTCTGTACTAAACCACGGAAAATGTCTCCTTAGAGGTATATCTTTAGCTTAATGTTACGTTATGCTGAGATTAGCGAATTACATCCCATTGTTAATGTATTATCAAAGGCACATACCTGTTACGAGTTCCTCTGATTTAAATCGGGGTTGGCAGGTCCAGCTTAAGCTAACGATCTTACAAGTAGACCCTGACCAGGTAGTGGAGGAGACATTTCATAACCCGGATCTGTTGTGCCTAACACCCAAAAGGAACGAATGAGGACATTTTTTTATTTTCTCAGCAAGTTTCGTGGAGTCGACCGTTTTCCTTGTTACTGCTTTAAGTTTTAAAATACTTAAAATTTTTCTCATACGGTAACTTTTCAACCCCTGGCCACGCAAAGAAATGGATTTCTATACCATAGCAACTACATTTTAAAACATTTGACTGTCGGTTTAGTCTAGTGTATTCTCGTATTTCTCCCCTACTTATAAGGAACTAAGTAATAAAACTGTCCCTGCCAATATTTATCTGGATTAACATGAAGTACATAGAAGGATAAACTTATTAAAAATAATTTGTTATAGAGATGTAGAGAATGTCATATGAATGGAGCACATCAGAATTTTTGAAAAAGGTTTGTGTCTGTGGGCAGCATATCCCAAAATCGAAACCTCCATTTAATACCAAACTTCGTACTTAAGTTCGGCATCCTCCAACGATACGAAACGAAAATTAGATAAAAATCCCCATACCCTTATCTAAATTTGCCCGGATCGTTTTTCGAAAATGTTGATTTTCTTAAAAACGGAAGTAACGATTTTGATTAAAATATCATATGTTTAAGATATTTTCATTAGAAACAAAATGTATATCTTTAATTTTCCAGGAATAGCCTCTGAGGACCTGGTTATTCTAGATGACTTTTGTGTAACAGACTTTAAGAGATTTATAAAAACTGCTCCACAAAAATATAGCTCACGATAAAACTCTCAATGTATTTCGCATACATTTTTGTAGTATTAACAGCTTCCAAGATATTCCTTATTGTTGATTTCAATTTTATACGACTTATACTCTTCTAAACGGAAAAAGATCGTTCATTTCTTATTTCTTTTGTTTTACTCCTGACAGTGCAAACAGAACACATTAAAAGATTTAAGTATCGCTTAAGCCAAGTTTCTAATTACAATAAAATAATAAAACCATTACTGTTAATATTTATTTGGATAAGTATGAAGCAGATGAAAGAATAAACTTTTTGTAAGAATATTTTGTAAGAATAGGTAGACAAAATCATGATAATGGAAAATATCAGATTTTACTTTCTCTACACGTACTATAGAGAAGGTATTGTAATGCACCAAAAATTTTATTCCGAGATTTCACCCCTTGAATCCAAAAAATGCGATGTAATGTTTTTGTGTAGTAAGTTTTTGTATATCACTTACGGTTTGCCAGTTATATAAAAGTCATCCATTGTTCAGAGTCTGTTCCAGAAAATTCAAGATATATATTTCGTTTTTCATAAAAATATCTTAAACATATCATTTTAATTAAAATCATTTTGAGAAAATTAAAATGTTCTTAAATACCAAGTTTGGAACTTAATCGACTTTTCGATTTTGAGCTACTATGCTGCCAAGACACGCACACACACTCATATGGTTTTTAAAATGCTTATTTTTTAATTTAGGGGGTCTCAAAATGTTTATTTCTGGTGAAATAGTTCTATCTTTCAGCTATTTTATTTTAAGTTTAATCTTTGTTAAGTAGTTGTAGAATAATTATATAAAAGTGTATAAAAACTGTAGATAAAAAGGTGAAAATAAATAGTAAGATCTGTAGTTTTGGCCCTAATATAAGAAATTAGGTGCCAGGATTAATTTTATTATATTTGTTTTGTATTTGTGCCTTTAGTGGTGTTGTAAACTGTATTTTCGTATCACAACGAATCTGAGGAATAAGTCCCACATTGTGATTTGGAGTTGTTATGAAACATCCTGTATATGTTTTGAACCACCCCCTACAAAACCATTTTAGAAAAAAGTGTATGTGTTTGACAGCATAACCCAAAAATCTGATTATTCATTCACATAACTTTCTCTAGTAGTTCCTTATACAAGCTATTCTTGCAAAATATTATTCCTTTATCTACCTCATAATAATCGAGATAAACATTAGCAGAATTGGTCTTGTTTCTTGATTCATTGTAAGCAGAAGGGAAATAAGGGAATACATTAGACTAAAGCGATAATCAAAACTTTTAAAACCTCATAGCTATGTTCGCTTTACATGATCCTGTTTGAGAAAATGCGGGTACTTTAACATTGAAACCAATTACAAGAAATATTTAAAAAACGGTAAACACTACAAGAAAAACGTAAATGACATAAATCTCGTATTTTAACAAGATCTACATTTTTGTGAGAAGCTTTTGTCTATCTCTTACAGTTTAACTGTTATACAACATTTTGTAAAACAAAATCAGAAAAAAGAGATCTTCAGAGGATATTTACAAAAAATTAAAAATATACAATTTATTTAAGTTGATCACACCTTTAATATATATTACTTTAATGAAAATCGTTACAGAGATTTTTGAGAAAAACAAAATTCTCGAAAGTTTTTCCATTTTAAAATTAGTTTGTGGTGAGTGGATTTTCTTGAAAATCTTCGTGTCGCGTGCTGGAACGATACTAAACACAAATACCAAGTTTGGAATGTAACGTTTTTTTTTTGTTTTTGTTTTTTCGTTTTTGAGCTATTCTGCCCACAGACTCAGTGACTTTTTTCTAAAAATGCTTTTCTTGGACCCAGGGGTACTCAAAACATGTATTTCTGGTATAATCTCTACATAGAATTTAGGGTGGTATACTATATCTTCTCTTGCTATTATATGTGCATTGTATGTACATACGGGCTAGAGAAAGTAAAATTGAAATGTCAGAAAATACCAAAGTTGGTATCTCAGTTCACAGTATCTTCCAAGTATGGACACAGATTTTCAATAATATTTTCCCACCTCGGACAGAATTTTACATATAGCATATTTTGAAATGTTTGATTTTCCAAAAAATGGCTGTAACGATTTTTATTAAAGAATCCTAAATTAATATATTTATTTGAAAAAATGATCTGGATTTAGAATTTTCTGGAAAGAACCACCGTAGTTCTCCTCATTCCAAAGGAAATATAATCTTTGATGATTGGTAAACAATAAGCAATGGATAAAAAAATTTAGAACTCTCTAAAACACAATTTGCTGCAGATAAATGTGTTGTAGTATCAGTCATTATTGAGATATCCGTTATTAATGCTTTGAAGTTTTACTTTCTCAACCAACATATTAGGTAGAGAAGGTAATGTACTCCATCTAAAATTTGATACCGAGAGTACACCACAAATGAATGTTATGAAATTCCCTGAAACAAAAAAAGGCTTATTAAGAAAAAGGTGTGTGTTTAATTACCCTTTACATAGAATACTACGTTTTTATTAGCTTCTCTAGTACTTATAAAGAAGATAGACAAAGTATTGCATTCCAATTAAACAACATTTATTTCAAGATTTTGTTACAATATGTCTGGGAGGTCCCCGACTAAAGAAAACCAGTTTGTTTTTAGAAAAAGCTGTGCATGTGTGTGCTCAAAAATATGTCCAAGACATTCAATAAAATACCCCAATTTAAATTACACTTTGCATAGAAAAAGTGTCATCATTTTTACTGTTTTGAAAAATGCACCCGGAATTTTTATTAACATAGCACATTTTTACCAATTCTCTATAAATAAAATGTGTGTTTTGGATTTTTGGAACAAGCTTATGAAATTCTATTCATTGTAAATACGTCTTATACAACTATTGAGCTAGAAAAGAAAGCGTCTGCATAAACAAAAATCTGATATGTTTCCTTCATATGACATTCTCTTAAACAAAGTATTATCTAAAAGCGTATTCCTGTATTTACTTCATGCTAATTGAGAAAAAGTTAGCAAAAATGGTCTTATTATTTGCTTCGCTGTTAGCAGAACGGAAATAAGGCAGTACCATGGGTTAAAGCGATAGTCAAATGTTTTAAAAGCTGGCCGTCATGTGATTGAAGTTCTTTTCTTTGTATGACCAAAGGCCGACAAATTCCCACATGAAAAAAGTATAGCTATTTTAAAACTGAAACCAATAACAAAAAATATATAATAAAGGTCAACTCCACGAAAAAATGCATGTAACATAAATTGTGTGCTTTAACAAATTATACATTTTTTGTGAAGTAACATTTTGGCTATCACTTACCGCTTACCAATTATGAAAATTCAGCAAAATTCATCCCGAATAAATAATATTTTAATCAAAATCGTTAGTCATTTTTGATAAAATCAAAATTTTCAAAAAATGTTCCATGTAAGGGATCGTTGGGGTAGGGGGTTTTCTTGAATATCTTCGTCTTAAATTTCTTCAAAGATACTGAACTTAACTACCAAGTTTGGTATTTAACGGACTTTTCGTTTATGACGTTTGCTGTCCCCAGTCACACACGGACCTTTTTCTAAAAATGTGTTTTTCGGACTCAGGGGACCTCAAGACATATATATCCGGTGAAATCTCGGTATAGATTTTTGAGTGGAATACAATAACTTCACTGTGTAAATTGTATATACAGGCTAGAGAAAGTAAAAATCGTTAAAATACGCAGTTGTGTGAAATGATTTCATGTGGCTCTGGTGTGCCAGGTTCGATTCCTGGTTGGGATGGAAATTTTCTTCTAGTCAATACTATTCCTTAACCTCCCCAGAGTATGGAAGTATGAATGAGTGAGAATGTGTGGGTGTATACTCAAAGCTAATACCATAAAGATATAAACAGGAAACAAGTGAACATCATTACCATGAACAATTGTTTCAAAGGAATGCTAACTATATGACTAAAATATTAAAGGCAGCATATAGATGTAACAACAAAACTCTGATGCGTTTCATTTACATGACTTTCTCTATATTGCTATAATAAATTATTGTTGAAAAGCATATTCCTTTATCTATTTTATGATAATCAAGATAAACATTAACAGACATTTTCTTAATTACTTGCTTCCATGTACGTAGAAGGAAAATAAGGAAACGCATTAGGCTAAAACGATAGTCACATTTTTAAAAGCTGGTTGCATTGTGTTGAAATCCGTTTCCATGCAGCGCCAGGAGCTTTCCATGTGAGAAAAGTTTAAGTATTTTGAATCTGAAACAAATAACCAGGAATATCTCAGAAATGGTCAATTCCAAGAAAAAAACTTATATTGCATAAATTGTGTGTTTTAACGTGATCTACATTTTTATTAAGTTTTGTTTATCTCTTACGATTTACCAGTTAAGCAAAATTCAGAATAAAGAGGTCTATAGAGGCTCTTTTCAGAAAATTCAAGATATACATCTGATTTTCCATTTAAATGTCTTTAATATACAGTGTTTTACCCAAAATCGATAGGGCCATTTTTGAGAGAGTTTGGGGCGGGGGCATTTCTCACAAAATCTTCGGGTCGCATTCCTGTAAGATACACAACTTAAATTTCAAGTTTGGTGTTTTACTGACTTTTCGTTTATCGTGTTCACAAACACAAAGAAACACACATTCACACGACCTTTTTCTAAAAAAGTTTCTTTTTGGATACAGGGGACCCTAAAGCGTGTATGTCCGTTGAAGTTTTAGTATCGAATTTTTGGGTGGCATGAAATACCTTCTCTATACACTATATACATAATACGTGTAGCGAAAATAGTTATTTCACTGAACGTCCTTTAACCTGGTTGATCATATCGGACGAAGAATGAAATTGATGAAAGGATGCTAAAATGATCTCGGGGTCCATGGAGCTTAAAGTTACTTGACCTTTGTCTACTCAGGAAAAGGGAAAACCCCGAAAAACCTTATCCTGGTACTCAGCCTAAGCGAGATTTGAACTCGCAACCTTTTGAATGTGAGGCAGATAAGCTATCCCACATTACCCTGGTGGACTCATATTTTTACTTTCTCTACACGTACTATGCACATGGTGTATGCAGAAGGTATTGTATTGCACCAAAATATTCGATATCTAGATTTCACCAAAAATACATGTTTTGAGACCCCCTGAATAAAAAATAGAAAAATGCCTGTGTTTGTGTCTGTCTGTCTGTCCGTGCTTGTGTCTCAGAGCAGCATAGCTCAAAAATGAAAAGACCGTTAAACACCAAACTTGATATTTAAGATTATTATATCCCAAGGATGCGACTCAAAGATTTTCCCTCTACCCCAAACTACCCTTTGCATGAAAAAAAATTCGAAAATTTTGCTTTTCTCAAAAATAGCGCTAATGATTTTGAACTAACACCTCTTATATTTTAGATATTTACATGCCAAAAAAATGTATATCTTAAATTTTCTGGAAATAGCCTCTAAATACTTCTTTATTGTGGTTGATTTTTATTGAGTTTTGCATAACTGGTAAACCGTAAGAGATAGACAAAAACTTACTACACAAAAAACCTAGATAACGATAAAACACACAATATACGTCATGTACATTTTATTCGTGGGGCTGGTCGTTTTTTAAATATTCCTTGTTATTGTTTCAGCTTTAAAATATTATAATTTTCCCATATAGGAATTTGCCAACTCATGTCTATACAAACAAAGAACATCACATATTAACCAATTTTTTACTATCACTTTAACCTATGTACACTCTTATTTCGCTTATACTTACAAGGAAGCAATTAATAAGACTATTTCTGCTAGTTCTTGTTCTCAATCAGCATTAAATAAATAGATGAATGATGATTCTAACAATAATATTTTGCAGAGATGTAAAAAATGTCATGTGAATGTAACACATCAGATTTTTATTGCATATTTTGAACTTTCATTGCTATATACTATTTTGAAGTGATGTTTTCAGTCAGCTATTTCTCGCATGCTATACGAAGAGTATTGCATTTAAAAGCCAGCAAAACCATTTACTAAAACTTTTACCCCTTGAACCTACAATAAAATGTTGAATAAAACAATTTCTGCAAACGTTTATATCGGTTGAAAAGAATATAGAAAGTAAGTGTTTGAAGACACAACTGGGTTGAGGAAGTCAAGTGAATGTTAGACGTTTTATTTTCTTTTTATTTTGTCATTAGATTCCAATTTAAGGGATACAAAACCCTGTCGTGAAAATAGATACTTGCAATTTATGTGAGACAATGGAGTTTCTTTCAGGTGTTTATTTCCCATGGGGGAGCACAAACCAATACAACTTTCGGTCTATACAAACAGACAAAGATAAACCATATTGTTTTCTAGCATTGTTGTGTTTCTATTAGTCTCTTTGGACTTTTATTTTTTGGTTCCTACCCTCTTCTCCTCTACAAGATGGCTAAAATAGTTATTTGCATTGCCTAGTAATGGCTTACCATTTTCGAACTTGAGACGGGAAACCAAGATCTAGTACGTTGGTCTGGGACTGCATATAGGATTGGGGGTGGACCAAGCTGCGCAAGGGCGTGTTTTCTCCGGTTTCTACGGTTTCTTCCACCATCGCATTCCACCGGTGCTCCATTTTTATTTCTTGTTTCATCAGTGTCGTCGTCTACGTTGTGTTAAGCATTACCAAAAAAAAAAAAAAAGAGAGAGAGAGAGATGTAGTACGTGATCCTTGCTGCATATGCTGCCCTATAACGTATGAGTGGACGTGTAATCTAGAATTCCAGAGTACAATCATATTCGCTAAAAGCGATATTTGCTGACTGGAATGGATGCCCTTGCTTGATTTATGACGTTCCAAACGTAAATTCAATCAGAGCTAAGTGAACCCTTGTTTACAAAATAAAATAAAAGTCGGAAATTTGTTGGTATAAAATTATGATGAATTCCTTTAATACAAACCAACTGGATGACTATTTTCGTTACTTTATAACATTATGATATTCAGTAATTATTTTATAATTCCTTCCCATCTAGAGGAACTGGCTCTATTCTAGTTACACCTTTGAATACGACACTGGGCAAAACTTTCTGTTTTATTAACTTTGAGATATGTATCTATATTTATGTCTTATGGCTTGAGATAATAATTCGCTGTCACTATTTCACGATTCATAATTAACGGCATTACTTTCTCTAGCACATATAAAATGTATATAGTAGTCAAAGAAGGTATTGTATTCCACCCAAAAACTCGGTATCAATATTTTGCCAGAATAAATGTTTTTATATCCCGCGAATCAAAAATGTATTTCTTCCCTTTACATTAAAAAGTTTTTAAAATATTGTTTTGATAAAAAATATTCTAACAATTTTAATTAAAATACCGTATATTAAAAATATTTAGAATAGAAATAAAATATAATACTTGAATTTTCCGGGAATAGGTTCTAAAGTTCTGTTCATTATGAATAAATTTTGCTGAATTTTGTACAATTTTAAAACGTAAGAGATAGACAAAGGCTTACAACACAAAAAATGTAGAACTAATTAACACATAATTTTATGTCATATACAGTTTTATTGCTATTTTGAGAATTGATCGCTTCCGAGATATTGCTTGTTATTGGTTTCAATTGTAATTTTTTTTTAATTGTATTGTTGGCAGATCAGCATGTATGCTATACAGGCTATAGATAACATAAAGATTAAATACATTATATACATAAACATTTGAGGTTGATCATGTTGGCTCCTCTAGCTTAAATAGAAATAATCATTAGTACAGAAATGATAATATAGCTTTACAAATAAATTTTGCAATTGAATGAAAGCATAAATTAATAACAATAATAAATTTAAAAGAAACCAAAGTACATGATTATAACATTTATTAATAATTATTAGCAGGAGTCCTCTGTGTCACTTGTTAAGAAATGTTGTGGTAATTTTCTTTTCAGCCTTTTGTAATATACAGACCAAATGTTTGAGCACCAGCAATGCTGCTTAACTTGTTGAAGAATGTCTTCGAAAGATGTTTCATATACTGTTCTATTGGAAGGATGTTAAGTTTGTGTTGAAGCTGCGTATTTCTTACAAACCATGGTGCATTTGTAGTTCTGCGGAGAAACTTATTTTGTACAATTTGCAGTTTATGAATATTAGTTTTATTTGTTTTGGACCATATAGGAGCTGCATAAGTGAGAAGAGGTCGAATTAAAGAAGAATGGAGTAGTCCAGGTCAATCTTGGAGCGTTTATTAATTAATGGATAAAATCTGATAAGCCTTGAGTTAGCAAGTGATGTGATGCGTGTAATATGATTATGCCATGTCATGTTTGTGTCCAGTAGAACGCCAAGATATTTAACTGAGGTTTGAGAGAGCAACCAGGCGAGCTGTTTATTCTGTAACTATAAATAATCAAGGTTTTGACAAGGTCTTAGAGAAAATATTATTGATTCTGTCTTGTTGATGTTAAGTGAAGTGCGCCATACTGTAGGCCATTCAGCTAATAGTGAGACAGATGCTTGCAGACATCTCATTGCTGTATTTAGTTTGGATTGTGAATAAAAAAGGATAGTGTCGTCTGCGTACATGGCGATGGAAGTTGGTTGTAAACCAGGAATATCATGAATGGACATATTGAACAGTAGCGGTGCGAGAACTGATCTTTGTGTAACTCCTGCGGCGATTGTTCGTATAGTTCATTTGAAGGCATCTATACGGATTAGAAATTACCGTCTTGTTAAAAAGCTGCTTATTATCTGTATAAGATAATCTGATATTCCTACTCTATATAATTTTACTAGTAGGCCTTCGTGCCATACTCTATAGAAGCCTTGAGCAACGTCAAGGAGGATTGCAGTAGTAAACTGTTTCTTTTCAAATCCTGTTGCTATGGCATTTGTCACCCTTGTGAATGTTTAGGGCGAAAACCAAACTGAAAATCTGGAATTATGTGATTAAAGGTTAAAAATGTTGAAAGCCGTTTTTGAATTTTTTGTTTCAAACAGCTTAAATAGAGTTGATAGCAGACTAATTGGTTGATAGCTGGTTGGGTGATGCTCGGTTTATTAGGTTTGTGAAAAACGATGATCTCTGCAAGTTTCCATGTTTGTGGAAAATAACCAAGCCTCAGTGATGCATTGTAAATGGTAACTAGATAGGCTAATTACTTATTAATGAGCTGTTTAAGACTATATTTGGTATTAAATCAAGTCCAGGTGATTTTTTGAGTGAAAGATGGTGTATAAAACATTTCAATTCTTTTTTAGAGGCAGGGGTAATTCTGTCAGGCACCTTTGGCTTCTTTATATACTGCTGAAGTTCTGTGGCAGTTTGTTCATTGTCACTATTATTTGGCTTAAAAATATTTTCATAAAACGAAACTAGCAGGTTGCTTGTGTGGCAATAGCAATATGGTTATTTTCACGTAATGAAAGAATTAGATTTGGTTCTCGAAGTATTCATTTGGTCGCTTGCCATTGAATATTATCGCAGTTGGAGAGAGATGATAAGCAATTTGGAATGTTTGAAGACAAAATTGATCTAGCTCATGTTTAAGCATGCGTATTAAATTATTAATCTTCCTTTCTGCCAAATTGTAAAGTATGTAACTTTATGTTCAGCTTTTAAAATATGTGACAATCGCTATGGCCTACTGCTTTCCCTTATTTTCTTTCTGCTTAGATGAAAGCATATAATAAGACAATAACGGCTAATGCTTGTCCTTTGTGGGTAAATGAATAATCTTTTGTAAGAAAAACTGTTTGGCAGAATAGTAGAGAAAGTCATGTGAATGGAACATATCATGATTTTTTCTAAACATTGTTTCATTAAATTTTGCGTGATTTATATAAGTACATCTTTAATAGGACCAGAAGTGAAATGTATTATAGCTTATTAAATAAGAGAAAAACCTAATAATCTGTATCAATTTTGCATATAGCTACAAAAAAAATAATGTGAATTGTGTGAGCTTGACTACCCATTTTTCCATACGTCATAGAAAACGTATAGCTGTAACCGAGTTATCGTGTAAATGAAAGAGAGAGAGGGGAGGGAAGATGAAGAGATATTGAACAAACACGGTTTGCCTCGTTCTGAGAGGCAGTTTTTGGTGGTGGCCAAATTCGACAAGCATGAACCGAACATAAGAGTGGGTTTTGCATAACACTGGTGGTTTGTTTTTAAATTATGCCAAAATGTTTCTAAGACACTTAACCAATGAAATAACTCCATCTTACCTGTTACTAAAGCTGATTTAGAGTGGTCTAGCATATGGCAATGATTATTTTTATAGTTTAATCGGGTAGCCAAATACGATTGTTCTTATTGAAATGTATGTTTACTTTCACTCTATTGTATTACTTTCTGAACTACTTACAGTAAGAAACCAATCGAGGAAGCACCTGAAAACCGACCTTCAGGTTTGTCTCCCGGCGACCGCCCACTCTAGCCCATGGACTTGCTTGGAACTTTCCCCGGGGTCGTCAGGGAATGCTGGAGTAAGTTTCTCATCTCCCGAATATCCTGTCCCTCTATATCGTTCCATTAATCATTTCATTCATCCTTCAAACCGTGTGTCTGTTTCAGGGTTGGAAGTGTAATGAAGTTTTGCTGCAACTTGGCAAGGAACAAGGATGACTCCCTGTGGAACGTTCTTCTTCGCTAGTTGCCGGTTGTATATTGACACCGTTCTTGTGGGGCGGGAGTTAGAGGGAGGGGATCCCGGTCTGCCTATCCGATTACCTCAATTCCGTCTCAATCTGGAAACTATATGCACAGATTTTCGTCCGGCGTCTCCTCTCATCTACTTCTCCCTTCCGTGGGTGATCCTATGTGGGCGGTAGGTTTAAAATCCTTACTGGGTCCAAATGCACCATTCTGCAGTAAGAATAACCCACTCCATCTCGAGATCCACTGCAAATACATGGTTTTAGGCAACTTCCAAAATGTGAATCTGTGAGTATACAATTATATATACTAGAAATAGCATTAATCATCATGAAATATTCATAAACTGGCTCTTTAGACAAATAATATTGTTTGAAGGGATAGCTCTTTGTACTTTTTATTTAGTACACCCTTCACAAACCATGAAATAAAATGAAATGGAGTTTTATTTATGGACGCTCTTTAACTACCGTGGATCTCAGCGTCCCATTCTATATTGGGCATGAAAGACCGCTTACGCTTGTCAAAGGCCTTTCTATCAAGCTTGGGGTTATTTTACGTGCTGTAAATCTACAACACGGGACCACAGGCTTTACTCCCCTTCCGAAGGAAGCAATGCCAAGGATTTTTACGCCCGAAAAAATCCAACGTCTTCCGCCGGGTTTGAACCCGCGACCTTGGGTGTATGAAGTTTGCATGGTAACCATTACAACACGGAGGGTTACTATAAACCAGTTCTACTATGTGTGCGTGTGTGTATGTGTGAGTGTCAGGAAATTCGGTGGATGGAAGAAAGCTATCCAGCATTCCCTGGTAACTCGGTAAAATCTCCGAAAAGATGTGGGTCAGGTAAGCAACGGATATCAAACCCGCGGCCTTCCAATTGCGAGACACAGACGTAACGTCTGAGCTGCCGCGAAGTTATGCAGCATTTACTACGAATAAATAGGACTACACAGGCTATTCACAAGAATTTTATTTGTACATTTTATTTTTACTTTCTCTACACATACTATGTACATAGTGTATGGAGAAGGTATGACACTCCTCCCAAAAATTCGATACCAAGATTTCACCGGAAATATACGTTTTAGGGTCCCCTGTATAAAAAAAAAGTATTTTCTGAAAAAGGTCTATGTGTGTGTGTGTGTGTCCATGTGTCTGTGAAACGATAAGTTGTAAAGTTCCAAATTTGGTATTTAAGTTTAGTATCTTCCAGGGATGCGACACGAAGATTTTGAGAGAAATCCCCCCACCCCAAACTGCCCTTTACATGGAAAAAGATTCGAAAATTTTGATTTTCTCAAAAATGGCTCTTAACGATTTTGATAAAAATTTCGTAAATTAAACATATTTACCTGATAAATAACATTTATATTATGAATTTTATGGGAATAGCCTCTGTGGACTACTTTATTTTACAAGAAGATATTCCTTGTTTCTAGTTTCAGCTTTGAAAAACATACTTTTCTCATGTAGGAATTTATCAACTACTGTCCATACAAACAAAAGAAACTTTAGTCACATAGAAACCAGCTTTTGAATACCAGTTTAACCTATAGTACTCCCTTATTCCGCTTCTACTTACAAAGAAGCAAGTAATAAGATTAAATCTTTTCTCGGTTAGAATGAAGTAAATACATAGAAGCATAAGCTTTTTAACAATAATTTGTTGCAGAGATGTAGAGAAAGTCATGTGAATGGAACACATTAGATTTTTTAAACAAATATAATATGTGGTATTTTAATCACGTGTGTCAAAGTCCATTCACTAATACAAAATTTTACAAAAATTGTCCCATGTTTAACCTTGTATACTTAAAATATTCCTGAAAGTGGCGTTTTTATACTTTTCCTAAAAGGAAGAAAAAATACGCACACACACACACCGTTTCCAGCAAAAATCTTCTTTTAGTACAAAAGGGATTCTACTCTCTGTAGAATCTGGATATGCGTTTTAGAGCAAAATACAAGTCTTCCTCTACCTGCCATAGGTAAACGAGAGAGAACACAATAAAACATTATTTCCTTTTATTTAAAAAACTTATACTTTGACCTTTTGATTTTTAATTCATACCTCATGCGTATACTCACGCTCATATTTAGGTAGTTCTACACAAGTATAAACTTACCTGAATTTAATTAGAAATCTATTTATGTTTAGTTTTTACTTTCTGTAGTTAGCAAATAGTAGGTAGGTACAGAAGGTATTGCATTCCACCAGAATTAGATACCAAGATTTCACCGGAAATAACTTTTGGCGAATCCTGTTCCAAAAGTAAGTGGGTATTTTTAGAAAAATTTCTGCGTACGTGCGCGTGTATATGTGTGTCCGTGAACAGTTAAAGGAAGTGGTTAAATAAAACTTTATATTTGAGTTCAGTGTCTTCCAAGGATGGGACACGAAGTTTTTCAAGAAAACCTCCCCACCCTTAACTTTACTTAAATGTAAAAATTTCGAAATATTTTATTTCCTCAAAATTGGCTGTAACGATTTTGATTAACATACCGTATATAAAAGATATCTACATAAAAATAAAATGCGGCACTCTTCCTTCTGAATGACTTTTGCATAACTGGTAAACCGTAAGAGATAGACAAAAGGTTGCAACATAAATAATGTAAATTTCTTTAAAATACATAACGTATCTTATATACAATTTTTGTGGGAGTTTCAGGTATTCATTGTTATTGGTTTCAATATTAAAATATTTAAGATTTTCTCATACGGGGATTTTTCAACTTCTGACCATCAGTCTAATAACGACCAGCTCTCACAAGATTTGACTACATGTTTACCCTAAGTGTACCTCCTTTAGGTAATAAGACAATTTCTGCTAATTTTATGTCGATTAGCATGACGTGCATAGAATAATAAAATGTTTAATAATAATTTGTTACTGAGAAAGTTATGTGAATGGGATACATCAGATTTTTACTTTCTCTAGCCCCATATGTACAATGTACATAGGGATAGAGAAGTATTGTATTCCACTAAAAAATTCGATACCGAGATTTTACTGGAAATATATGTTTTAGGACCCCTGTACCTGTATCCAAAAAAAGCATTTTCAGAAAAAGGTCCGTGTGTGTGTCCGTGTGTCCGTTGTCTGTGAACACGATAACTCAAAAACGAAAAGTAGCTAAAGTATCAAACTTGGTATTTAAGTTTAGTATCTTCAAGGGATGCGACACGAAGATTTTGAGAAAAATCCCCCTACCCCAAACTACCCTTTACATGGACCTTTTTTCAAAAATGTTGATTTTCTTAAAAATGGCTCTAACGATTTTGATTAAAATATGGTATATTAAAGATATTTACCTGACAAATAAAATGTATATCTGGAGTTTTCTGGGAATAGCTTCTAAAGACCTGTTTATTCTGGATGAATTTTGCTTAATTTGGGCAAAACCAGTAAACCGTAAGAGGTAGACAAAAATTTACTCTTCAAAAAATGTAGGTCTTGTTAAAATACACAAGTTATGTCAATTACATTTTTTTCGTGGAGCTTACCGTTTTCGAGGTTTTCCTTGTTATTAGTTTCGGTTGTGAAATATTTACACTTTTCTCAGACGGGAGTGTCTGTTTTTCTTTTGTTCTACTCCTGGCCAAGAGAAAAAGCGATTTGTTACGACAATCGCATAACGGCAGCTTTTAAACATTTGACTATCGGTTTAGCCTAGCGTATTCCCTTATGTTCTTCCTACTTATAAGGAACTAAGTAATAAGAACATTGTGCTAATGAGTACCTCGATTAGCAAGGTGCAAAAAAAAAGAATAATCTTATGTAAGAAGTTTGTAGAACAGCTAGAGAAAGTCATGTGAGTGTAACACATCACATTTTTTCATATTGCAATGATGCCATGCCGTCGTCCCTTAACGGGAGTGGGGGGAGTCCAGAGTTTAGATGACAATAAAGGAATAAGGAAGGTGAAGAAGGAAACTTTAGTCTCGGGCAGGACATCGTCTGCGTGGCTGTTCCAGGTTGACTTGCCAACATTTCTCTGGAACAATGGACAGTAATCGAGATGAATTTCTGGAATCTAGCGTTAAAATGGCTGCTCTGGTTGTAGACTGACATATTCCAGGGTCTCTATGATGGTAATATCCAGCGTGTAGAACAACTAGGCAACAATGGCCTGGAGGTGAAGACTGGCGGCGGTGGTATTTTCCTGCAGGTCCAGATTGGCTGAAATGCTGAGGACAAACGTCTCCTCCAGGGTCTCCAGCGTGTAGACAACTAGGCAACAATGGTCTGGAGACTGGTGGCGGTGGTGGTTTCCTGCAGTTCCAGATTGGCTGAGATGCTGAGGACGAACCTCTCTTCCAGGGTGCGCCCGGGGTACTAAGCGAGCACCCTTGAATGGAGGTCCTGTATGGCGTTCCGTGTCGCCATTTCGGCTGAGGTTGTCAGTACTCTGTGGTCGGTGGAGGCATTTCAGTCGATTACCAACCTGAAGTGGTTTAGTAAAGTGGTAGCTTGAGCTGTATATATGCAAGTCCATCTGTGGAAGGTGTACGTAAACATCAAGTCTAGTATTTTTCGGCTATCTGTAAATAACTCTTCTTTTGAATGCATTTTGAGTAACTCAGTAATATAGGCAAACCGTAACAGGTGGCATAATGCAGATTCCGTTTAAATACTGATATGTCAAATAAATTGATTTTGAAGTGCAAAGTTTTTCTTGATAGTGTTGAACGCCCGCTTTACTACTTATGGAACTGCAGGCGATGACACCGATGATGCATGGAATGAAAATGGAGCACCGGAGGAATGCATTGGCGGGGGAAACCGGAATTCGCCCCTGTGCCGCTTTGTCCACCACAAATATCACATGCGGTAGCTAGGAATCGAATCTAGGCCGCTAGGTGAGAGACGAGCGGTCTAATCACTCGGCCACGGCGCGGTGTATGGGCGTAGTGTTATTCCTTTGTTCGTGGTCATACAAAGGAGGAATTTTAATGACAGTAAGTGATGTCCATCCTTTTGAAACTTTCACCACACCTTCAACCACCTGCATCCATCTTTAACCTACAAAAAATGAAGGTAAAATATTTCTGGAAACGTTCAGCACCATTAGCATGAAATACACCGAAAAAGATGTTTTTATACGAATATTTTGAGGAATTTTGGTAGAAAAGTTGTGTAAATGTAATATATCATAAATATTTAATGTGAAAGATATTTATTTGCTTCTTTTACGACATTTAAAAATACTATTTACCTGTATTATACATTGCAAAATACTTGGCATAATATATGAGGCTACGATAAATGTATATTTTGTCCTGACGAAGCAAGATGGCTATTTTACTGAGCTAACTCAAAATGTCTCTAGCATCTCTGCATCAGTTTGTATCATAGGTGTGTGTTTGTTCCCACGTATTTTTTCTATAAACTTTGTTATTAAACTCTATGGTAGTTATTTATGCAACTAGTGTATAATCTGATTGTGACACGAGTATATGCTTAGCGCGAGAGCGAAAGCGTACAAAGTTTGACGTGTGCATAAATCCCTTCGGGCGTTTAAAGAGTGGCATAACTCAATGGGGCTATTTCAAGTTAAAGTCGGCAGGATATCTCTATACGTCAAGTACGGAAAATGTAAATGTCAAGTTATTTATGGACGCTCAACTACTGTGGTTCTCAGCGTCCCATTCTATATTGGGTGTGAAAGACTGCTTAATTTTGCTCAGAGGCCTTTCTATCAGGCTTGAGATTCTTTCACGTGCCGTAAATCTACGACACGGGACCAACGGTTTTACTTCCCTTCCGAAGGAAGCCATGCTAAGGATTTTAACACCCGAAAAAATCCATTGTCCTCCGCCGAGTTTAAACCCGCGACTTTGGGTATATGAAGTTAGCATGGTAACCATTACACCACGAAGTGCTGCTCAAGTTCAGAGGAGATAACCACCTAGTATTTGGTTTTATATTATAACCCACATTTACGACTAAGGCACCGCAGGCAACGATGCATGGAACGAAGATGGAGCACCGGTGGAATGCAATGGAGAACACGTAGAAAACCCGCCCCTGCGCCGCTTTGACCACCAAAATCCCACATGCGGTCTCTCGGGATTGAACCCAGGTCGCCTTAGTGAGAGTCTTATTATTACACAGAACTGTTAAAAGAAGATATTAACAATAAAGCATGCCGTCTTATAGATCTATCTTTCCTTATTCATTTGTTAATTATCTAGCACACGAATTCAAAGTTTAATTCTATTAGCTACTAAGGACGCAATATAGCCGATGTTTACTCTCACTTGTGTCTGAATATCATATTAGCACTATAACCCTAAGGTGTGGGGGTAGCGTATCATCTCACATTTGAGAGGTTCCGTATTCAAAGAGCGAGTTACCCGGATAAGACTTTTCCAGAGTATCCCATATGCTGCGAAGACGAATGGCGCTTTCAGGTCTATTGATCACGGTTCACTCATTTTATTCATTCATCGTCAGATATGACCTACCAGGTTTAAAGAACGTTAAAAATCTTATTTGTTCTGTTCACATGACAAATTATTCTTAAAAATCTTATTCTTCTATCTACTTCATGCTAATCGAGCTAAACGTTACTAAATGTGGTCTAATTACTTGCTTTCATATAAATATAAGGGAAATAAGGGAAGGCACTAGGCTAAAGTGATAGTCAAATCATTTAAAAAATAGTTACTAAGCGATTGATAATCGTTTCTCTGCATGGCCAGGAGTTTACAAGTTCTACGTGTCACATCATTGAAAGCTACTGAATCGAGATAAACATTAGCAGAAACGGTCTTATTGCTCTATAAGTAGAAAAGGAAAACACCGACAGTCGAATGTTTTAAAATGTGGTTGCTATGCGATCGATCGATATCCGTTTCTTTACGTGACCTGGAGCTGACAAGTTTCACTATGAGAAAAGTTGAAGTATTTTAAAATGAAACCAATTACAAAGAATATCTCGAAAACGGTCAACTCTACGAAAAAATATGTGCTATGACAAAAACTGAATGTTTTAAGGAGATTTTGTGTAGTAAATTTCTGTGTATAACTATCGGCTTACTAGTTGTGTAAAATTTAGAAAAATGCATCCAAATACAGACATCTTCAGAGACCATTCCTGAAAAATTGATGACATACGTTTTATTTGCCATATAATTATCTAAAATATAAGAGATTTTGATTAAGTCATTAAGAGCCATTTTTGATAACAATAAAAGTTTTCGAAAATGTTTCCATGATTTCTTAAAAATCTTCGTGTCGCAATACAGCAAGATACAGGAAGATACTGAAATTAAGCACTAAGTTTGGAATTTAACGGCCTTTTTGTTTTTGAGCTATGGTGCCAACACACACACATTCGGTCATTTTTCTATTTTTTTTTAATTCAGAAGGTGTCAATATATATATATTTCCGGTGAAATCTTGGTATCAAATTTTTGGGTGCAATACAATACATTCTCTATATACTATGTATATAGTACGAGTAGAGAAAGTAAAACCGACATGTTACTCTTTTACCTGACTTACAGTACCGCATTTTTCTTTTTAAGGTATGATTTAACACCTGTTCTTATTGTTATTACACCACAGGTGATGAGCACTGGCACCCCGCGTTTCATGTTTAAGTTTAGGGTACTTCTCCACCATTTGCGAGTTATTAAGACTGAGGGAACCCGTAAAAAGTTAGGAAGATGATTCTGCCGGGATTCAACGAACCCACACGAGTCATTGTCTTGAGAAACTCCTTTACTCGTGTCGTTATATGCATGTATCTCGAAGATATGGGGATGATAGTAACTGCTTAATTCTCGCTATCCTCTTGTATATAAATCACAACACTTATCAGTCTGTTTCGTATCAAGTTTTAAGCTAAATGTATAATGAAATATGGCATAATGATCTGAGCTAATAACGATTAAACACCTTCGATACTTAAATTATATCTCTATTTTAATTAAGCAAATTACTGATAAAACGGATTACGTGGTTCGTGTTTGTAAGAAAATTATTTAGTTTAGAGCAAAACTTTATTTTGTCATATAATCCGCATTTTGTACTATTGCAGACATATTTCCTTTAGGTGCATTTATCTTTAGCTAATCATTTCACTATTGCATTCGTTTATTACTACTATTATCATCATTATCATGGAAATCACGGAATAAGATAAAATAAAAACTGTAATTGGCAGCCCTGATATCTGGTTCCGAAAACCAGAACGCACATGGCAAGTTTTTTCATATTTATTACATTATATCAAAACAAAGTATGAATAAGTCACCTTGTAGTGCGTGGGGAACGTGTCTGATCCACATTCAAGAGGTCCCGAGTTTGAATCTTGGTTAGGGTGAGTTACCTAGATAAGGATTTTTGGATTTTTCCTTATCCTGAGAAGACGTATGTCGAGAACTTTCAGCTCCATGGACATTAAGCTCGTTCACCAATTTCATTCAGCGCCTGATATGACCTACAAGGTTAAAGCACGCTCAACTACAAAAATATGTGTGTAATCATTATTTTTCAGATTTATATATAGTTGAGTAACTAAAATATTTCAAATGTAAAGCATTATTATTACATAAATATTAATAATGATAACAATAATAATAAGTATAATAATAACACACTATATAAACTCTGAAGAATTATTAATATTGGATGGGTAGAATCAAACTCAAACCTTTAGAGCCACAGCCGGGAAATTTCCAGTGGGGCTCTATTTTTCCAACGCCTGTCCTAAAATAATAATTGAGAATTAATATTTTTATTAGAAAAACAGATAATATTTACAGTAAAATAAAATGTAATTAAGTCAAATTAAATTAAATTCTACCTATTCTAAATCAAAATATCTACTTTCTGGGAACTAGTAAACATGTAACTGGTAACCATATATTTCTACTACAATATCTCCTGAATATTTTAGTAAAATATATAAATGAAATAAAATATAGCATGCGCACCGTGGTCAAAAAACAATCGTTAAAACCTGACGTTTCCTCCTGCACTGTGGAGGAATTCTCATAAGGGTGGCAGGGACGGCTCACGACATAAGGGTGGCAGGGACGGCTCATGAGGTAGTGGACGGTAGTTACACTGACGTATATAGTAGATTCAAACACAACCCCTCCCATCCCTCCAGCAGCTGTCCTCTGCTAATATGCGTACATGCTAGAGAAAGTAAAAAAGAAAACCTCTTGCCTAGTATTATGCATTTTAAAGGAATCTGATGTGTTCCATTCATTTAACTTTCTCTACATCTATGTGACAAATTATTATTAAAAAGATTATTCTTTTATCAACTTCATGCTAGTCGAGATAAAATTAACGGAAGTGTCTTATTACTGCTTCCTTGTAAGTAGAAGGGAAATAAGGGAGGATACTAGGCTAAGCGATAGTCAGATATTTTAAAAGCTGGTTATTGTTGATTGAAATTCCTTTGTATGACCAGCAGTTGAAAAATTCCGGTATGAGAAAAGAATAAGTATATTAAAACTAAAACCAATAACAAAGAATATGTCTGAAACGGTCAGTTCTACAAAAAAAAGAACAAAAGAAAACCTGCATACATATTTTTATCTCTTACGGTTTACCAGTTATGCAAAATTCAGTAAAATTCATCCAGAATAAAGAGATATTCAGAATCTATTCCCAGAAAATTCAAGAAATAGATTTTATTTGTCATGTAAATATCTTTAATGTGCGACATTTTAATCAAAATCTTTAAAGGCATTTTTGAGAAAGTCAAAATGTTCTAAAATATTTCCGTGCAAAGCGTGATTTGGGGTAGGGTGGTTTCCTTGAAAAACTTCGTATCGCATCCTGGGAGATACTGAACTGATATGTCAAGTTTGGTATTTAACGGATCCTTCGCTTTTAGCTATCCTGTCCACAGACAGACAGACGAACACACACACTGTCCTATTTCCAAAACTGCTTATTTTTAAGCATGTGTATGTACAGTAGAGAAAGTAAAATATATTAGGTAACCAAAGTTTATAAGCATGACATTTCTAACAATATTCTCAGATACAAGGTTTGGTTAGGAATAATATTTAACAAGTTATACCAACTCCTTACCATGAAAATCAACATATTTCTGATCGATTAAAACCATTAAGAAGAGGCAGAAGTTTTGTAAAATATTGCAAAACATTTAAATTGCACAGAGAGAGAAAGTATGGTTGAGAGCGAATGAGATGAGTAGAATGAAAGAATGAGAGAGGAGATAAATAAGAGAGATAAAAGAGAGGGAGGAAGATAGAAATGGAGGGATACTGTGAAAACAGTTGCAGAGAGAGAGAAGGTAGAGAGATAGACAGATAGGTAGATGTACAGGCAGGGAAGAAATCCCACAATAAGGCGAGCAGACTGCGGTTTCTACTCCTATAAGAATCCTCTAGGGAGCATGGCCTACCGTGCGGCCGCTTCTCGGCCCGAAGGTGTCATGAATGGGGTGCAATGCTGGAGAGTGAGATGTGATCAGCGCCTCGAGTCCCTCCCGGCCGGTTGATGCAGTCTTTTCGATCAAGTAGCTCCTCAATTGGCCTCCAGGGAGCTCCCGAGGCTGAGTGCACCCCGAACCAGGTCTCCCAGCGGGATAAAATTCCCCACAAACGTCTCCCCTTAGCAAGCAGCCACACTTCCACCGCGCTAGGGAGACGACTTTCTATTCCTATAAGTATTGTAAATATGCGCTGCGGCTATAACTGCCGAACGTAAGTGAACGGCTTGCTTCGAAAGTCAGAGCTGATTGTTGCCATCCATTGTTACACTTGCGTTAGTGGACATGTGTGCCGTCGGCAAGTTCTTTTGATATCGAAACTAAGTTTCTTACACCAAGCGAGTGGACACATGTGCTGTCGGTAATTCTTTGACGTCGAAGCTGGGCATTATTACACCTGCGGTGGTTTCTGGTACATGCGGGGGTTCTATGGCCCCAGGGTACATTGCACGTGCGACTGTTTCTGGACGCTTCCTGCCAAGTGGCCGAGAGGTATAAAAAGGAGTACGTGCCCTACCCAGAGTTCAGTTTCAAGTGCGAATGCACAGCGTGTAGCAGTTGCGTGAGTTTCGATGGGAGTTTGGTAGCGTGGAGTAGTAGCTGCAGCAGCGAATGTCGAAAGGAAACTTTACGGCAAAATTCTTGCGAAAGCATTGATGAAAGACATGAATTTGTGAACAGCTTTCATTCAGAATCAGTGGAAGAAATAAAGAGTATAATATATATATACAGGGTTACTACAAAAGAAATAGACAAAATTCAACTACCTGTAAAACAAAAACTATTAGAGATAGCAACCTAATTATTTTGGGGGTATGTTGAGAAACTCTCAAAGTTTCGTTTGCTACTATTGGTAACGCTGTAGTGTTTTTTTTTTTTTTTTGTTTTTGTTTTTTTTTTTTTGCAGAAGCTGAAATGGCGGAAAATCCTGTGGAAAAGGCATATTGCGTGTTGGAATTTGCTAGAACGCAATCAGCAACTGTTGTCCAACGACATTTTAGAACACGTTACCACAAAAATGAAATGATGCGCTCACAAAAACCATCATCGTCTTCATCATGTCGCAACATGCCGATGCAAAAGTCACGCGTATGACCTTATCTTCTTCACTCAGAAACTGCAACATCTCTAATCTGTAAGGCATCATGTGCAGTCGCTTCCGCAAGAGTTTCCATTAAGTTTGCTGTGGAATTTGTAATTGCATGCTTGCCCTAGATGTCGATTTCTGTGGGCTTCTTATGTAGGCAGAACGAACACGTGCAACGTTTTCTTCCGAAACTCTTGGTCTTCCCGAGCTCTTCCCTTTGCGCAAACATCCCGTTGTCTCGAATTTTCTATACCAGTCGTAGATTGACTGTCTAGTCGGTGGCGTTTTGTGGTAACGTGTTCTAAAATGTCGTTGGACAACAGTTGCTGGTTGCGTTCTGGCAAATTCCAACACGCAATATGCCTTTTCCACAGGATTTTCCGCCAGTTCAGCTTCTGCAACAAAAAAAAAAAAAAAAAAAAAAAAAAAAAAAAAAAAAAAAAAAAACACTACAGCGTTACCAATAGTAACAAACGAAACTTTGTAAGTTTCTCAATGATCCTCCAAAATAATTAGGTTGCTATCTCTAATAGTTTTTGTTTTACAGGCAGTTGAAGTTGTCTATTTCTTTTGTAGTAACCCTGTATATATACAGGCTATTTCAAAAATACGGGACATAATTTCAGGTATGTATTTCCCACATGAAGACAATCAAAATAGTTCTTTATAACATGTGTCCGGAAATGCTTCATTTCCGAGTTATGGCCTTTACAACATTGAAAGTCCCACCTGTAGACAATCAAAATAGTTCATGTCCGGAAATGCTTCATTTCCGAGTTATGGCCTTCACAACATTGGAATTCACTGGAACGTTTTTCTTTCCGCAGGTCTTTGCCGTCAAAGGAGACATTAGGAGGGCGCTCTGATAGTTCATTCTGAGGAAGGTTACATTCAGTGTGCTTTAGGCGTTAAGACTGTGCTACATGTATTCAAATCAAGAGCTGGCAGAGATACACTTCATGTACGGTAAGGCGGACGGCAATGCTGCGCTGGCTCGTCGTTTGTACCAGGAGAGGTACCCACAGCGACAATGTCCAGATCGGAAGACATTTGTACGTCTCCATTCCCGTCTGTGCGAGTATGGAACATTCACCTCTCCTGGTTTGGGAAGGGGGCGACCAAGATCTACAACTCCAGAAATGCAGGAGGAGATTCTGGAGGCTCTGGACAGGACTCCTTCTATCAGCATACGACGGTTAGCGTTGCAAGTCAATGTTCCTCATACGACTGTCTGGAGACTGTTGAACGAGTATCAATTGTATCCTTATCATTTGCAACGTGTACAGGCCCTGTCACCAGCCGATAACCCTGCACGAGTTAGGTTCTGTCAGTGGTTTTTGCAGCAGTGTGGTGTAAATCCGAACTTTTCTGCCGTTGATTATTTACAGATGAAGCACCGTTCACAAGAGATGGCATAACAAAGTTCCACAATCAGCACGTATGGTCGCATGAAAACCCACGTGCAACTGTTGTACCTCATCACCAAGTGCGGTTCTCCCTCAACATGTGGGCCGGTATCATTGGTGATCGATTAGTTGGACCCCATGTACTTGTAAACAGACTTACGGGACAGGCGTACACAAACTTCCTGGAAAAAACCATACCTGACGTTTTCGAAGACACTCCACTGATCAATCATCAACACATTCATTTCTTGCATGATGGCGCTCCTGCACACTTCAGTCTTACGGCTCGCCGGTACTTGGATCGAAGGTTTCCTGATCGATGGATAGGTAGAGGTGGCCCAATTGCTTGGCCTCCACGCTCACCTGATCTGAACCCTCTCGATTTCTACTTGTGTGGCCATTTAAAATCATTGGTTTATTCGTCTCCGGTGCCGGATTTGGAATCCCTTCGGAATCGAATTGTGGCAAGCTGTGAGGACATACGCAATACTCCTGGAATTTGGGATCGTGTTCGCAAGTCAATGAGACATCGATGTGAGGTCTGTATTCAAGCAGGAGGTGGACATTTTGAACATCCTCTGTAATGACAACAACCTGCGGAAATAAAAACGTTCCAGTGAATGTCAATGTTGTGAAGGCCATAACTCGGAAATGAAGCATTTCCGGACACATGTTATAATGAACCAATTTGATTGTCTACATGTGGGAAATACGAAATACGTACATACCTGAAATTATGGCCCGTATTTTTGAATCATGCTGTATATATATGTGTGTGTGTGGTCCAACTATTCCCGTATTTGGCGTGTGCAGATATCCTTTCTTTGTTAAAAGAGTTGCGGAAATCAACGGGGTTATTTGAAGATATAAAAGAAAGTGGGGAATGGCTTACTGACCCTATTGCTTATCGTGGTGTCGGAGAGGTGGATGGCGCTCATTGAGAGAAGTAAAACGAAGGTATCTCTCGGTATCCTTCCCAATAGTGGTTTTAACTTGAAATGTCCCCCTTGAGTTTAGCAACTCTTTTAACGCACCAAGGAATATCTGCACACGTCAAATACAAAAATTGAACCACCAGGTAACTGAGGAAAGTAGAAAAGAAGAATGAGTGTAGGAAGCTGGTTTTACAATGACGTGGCTCCGGGTAGAAAACTACGGTATACTGGAATTATCAGGAGTTTAATGCTGGTAGTATTGAAATTATTTATGTATAGTGCGAAACGTGGATTTTAGTTTATTTGCGGTATCTGTAACCAGGCCTTCAAAAGCAGTATTAATTAAGTATATAAGTTTGTTTTCCGTTTCTTTCTTTACAACCTCATCATTTGTGTATTTTAAAGACTAAATGGTACATTATTAACATAATATCACATATTCATCGTACGGTTTTATGAATGCCACAAAAAGTGTTTTATTTATGCTAGTATCGAACAATTCTCTTGGAAAATCATTTACATTAGAACTGATATTAAAATGAGAAGCTCTTATACTTATCAATGTGTTTAATTTATCAATGTATTTTAATTTATCGTTGAAACCATTATATGTATTGAAATAGTTTCTTCAATGGACATAGTTCAGTTTCGACCAACCAACTATAGCTAGTAAGCGTTATTATTTTAAAGTCTAGTTTTAGTACTGCTGTTTCAAAAATATTATTTTGTTCAACAATTCAAAACACAAGTGATCTATTAATATGCAGTCTACAAGCCTTGAAATAGTATTTATCTATTTAACTTTGGGATTATTAACAATAGATGGTTATGTGCTTACTGGTTCCCAGAAAGTATCGGTAGGAATAGAATTTAACTTAAAGTAGATAATTTGACTTAAAATGAGTAGGAATTTAATTTCGTTTCATTACAAATTATTTTATATAAATATTCGCTATTCTTTCTAATTTAATTATTAGTAATTTTATTAATTATATTTTTCCACAGAAGTTGTGTATAAAGTTGAAATAGTAGTCAGACTGAATATTTCCGGGCTATGATACTGAATGTTTAAGTCTGACTCTATCCAATGTTAATATACATTTAATTTTTATACTGCTAATTTTCATATTAAACGTTCGATTTGTTGTGTCTATTTCATACAGCTGCCCACATTTTTATTATTTCATATCTACATCAGTTTACATCTGTCCCTGGAGAGATGTCATCCTCTTTGCTGGTCGTAAATGAAGAGGATGGATGCACCGGTTTAATGGTGGCCTTTCTTCTAGGCGCTAGTTTCTGCGGCCCTAGCTCTCTTGGAGGAGGGGTCTATTGTACTGGTTTATCCTAATCGTAAATGAAGAGGATGGATGCACCGGTTTAATGGTGGCCTTTCTTCTAGGCGCTAGTTTCTGCGGCCCTAGCTCTCTTGGAGGAGGGGTCTATTGTACTGGTTTATCCTAATCGTAAATGAAGAGGATGGATGCACCGGTTTAATGGTGGCCTTTCTTCTAGGCGCTAGTTTCTGCGGCCCTAGCTCTCTTGGAGGAGGGGTCTATTGTACTGGTTTATCCTAATCGTAAATGAAGAGGATGGATGCACCGGTTTAATGGTGGCCTTTCTTCTAGGCGCTAGTTTCTGCGGCCCTAGCTCTCTTGGAGGAGGGGTCTATTGTACTGGTTTATCCTAATCGTAAATGAAGAGGATGGATGCACCGGTTTAATGGTGGCCTTTCTTCTAGGCTCTAGTTTCTGCGGCCCTAGCTCTCTTGGAGGAGGGGTCTATTGTACTGGTTTATCCTAATCGTAAATGAAGAGGATGGATGCACCGGTTTAATGGTGGCCTTTCTTCTAGGCTCTAGTTTCTGCGGCCCTAGCTCTCTTGGAGGAGGGGTCTATTGTACTGGTTTATCCTAATCGTAAATGAAGAGGATGGATGCACCGGTTTAATGGTGGCCTTTCTTCTAGGCGCTAGTTTCTGCGGCCCTAGCTCTCTTGGAGGAGGGGACTATTGTACTGGTTTATCCTAATCGTAAATGAAGAGGATGGATGCACCGGTTTAATGGTGGCCTTTCTTCTAGGCGCTAGTTTCTGCGGCCCTAGCTCTCTTGGAGGAGGGGTCTATTGTACTGGTTTATCCTAATCCAACACCAAACACATTCTTCGGATCAGGGTAGGACAAAGTGGTTCATCTGTAAGCTTAACCACTTTGACAGTAGCATACATATTGAAGATGACGATAATTGGTTCCCTATCGAAGGAGTGCGGCTAGGGGAGTCTAAATTCCTCCCCGGGCAGCTCGACGCGTTCAGCTGAGAAATCATTCACCGAATGAGACAAAAATGGTCAGTGTTCAGCTGTGAGTTCTAAAATCAAAGTGGGTGGCCATTAAATTTCAGTATGTACTTATAGTAATTTTCAGTAGCTCATTCTGTTTGGCTAATTTGGAACCTTAATATATCCAAATTAGAAAAAAAAAAAACAAAGTTAAAACATAAAACCGAAGGTTTAGTATGAACTTTACTATGGAATAATTATGAAATTAACTGTAGTGAAACAGGACAATATTCCAAGGAAAAAATTAAATAACAAGAATAAAGTTTTGTAATGTATATGACAACTATATTAGTTTGCTGTAATATATGCCACACATTGCATAATTGTTCACTTTATTATTCAACACTAATATTGTTAGATTTATGTAATTATATAATTATTAAACAATAATATTAATAAAGCCAAGGTATTTAAATGTTCTCTACTTTTTGTCTTTTGAGGACAAGTTTAGATACCTTCTTATCTACTTACAAAAAACATTAATAAACTTTAAACAATATCCCAATAAGAAAAACGATTGACGGACGTTGACACGTAATTTGCTTCTGACATATATAGGTATATTGCTAGAAACGAAAGTTAAGCTTGACAATTATTATTATTATTATTATTATTAGCTTTCTATTTTATTTAATTTTGTCTCATATCTATACGTAAATCTGAACAATAATGAATACATATTCTTTGTAGTTTAACGTCCTTAAATAGGAAAAACTTATGCGATGGATAAAAGAAAATACAACTTCTTTGTTTCCTTCCAATAAACCATACTCCTTTACAGCGTTTACATCTTGCAACTGGTCGATAAGGGAAATAGGAAATGGAGGTTGCTTCAAGTCAGCCTGGATCTCAAGTTAAAGTAACAAACGTCAAGTAGCATACCGAACCGTGGAAGGGGATAACTTATGGACGTTCCAATTCAGCTTCTTCCTCCCGAGATCTATGGGCGACAAAGAAAGAAAGTTAAAGGAAGAATCACCACGTTTTCTGTGTTTTAGAATTGCTAACGTTTCTCCAAGAGCGATTGCGTTCAGTGGAAACTACCAGGCCACAACTTAACATTGTTTCTGCAGCTGTTTCCAACGTGCCAAGGCTTTAAGCAAAATAATTTCTCGCAATTTAAGAGATACCTTTTTGTTGTATATAGGGTGAATAAAAGATATAAATTCGTTTGACAAACTTCCACGCCTTGAGTAAAGGCTGTTCCATTTCAACAAATCGGGATGGTGTTCGAATTCCTACCCCTTATAACAGCTTTTTCCTCATCAGTTTGCAAACCTAACATTGTAAATTTTCAAATTTAACTAACATTTTATGGAGAAATGCTATATAAAACGTAAGCATGCTCTTTAAACTACACCAGACATAGCGGTTGGCACTGCTACAGCGAGTTCGAAGGCTTTTGTCCCTATGGTCAAGCACTAAGGAATATTCACCACCACATAATGCGACATTTGTTGACTAATGCTCTCCAGAAAGTTGAGTATGTGACCCACGAATAGGTCTCCGGAATCCCCACACAAGGGAGCACATGCCGTGTTGAAATAAATGCCTTTAAACCTGGCTCACATACTGGGTTCATATTAGATTCCACAGTACAATTTGAAACGAGCCCTGCCCAAGCCAAGGAGGTCGATGTAGAGAAAAAGAACATCTACCAACCAGCAGTTCCATATTACAAAGAAAAATATGCACTCGACCATATTACTGTGATCGGCTACTAATTGGTGCCCGTGGAACAATTCCAAAGTTCTTCGCTGACACCTGCAAGAAGTTAGGCTAACACTACAGATATTAGATCAATTAGTAACTCTATATTGAAGGGCTCAATATATATTTTATAGTCTTCATCAATGACATTCTTATTCAATGAGTGTCCCATGTCCAATTTTCGAACATTTTGATTTTCTCAAAAATGGCTCTAGCAATTTTGATTAAAATATTTTATACTAAAGATATTTGTCTGACAAATAAAATGTATTACTTGAATTTTCTGGGAAATGTCTCGGAAGACTACTTTATTCTGGATACATTTTACGGAATTTTGCATCACTGGCAAAAACTTACTTAACAGAAAATGTAGAGCTCGTTAAAACACACAATTTATGTTTCATACCTTTTTTTCGTGAAGTGGATCGTTTTTTAGATATTCCTTATTATTGGTTTCAACTTTAAAAAACATACCAATCCCATAGGGAATCTTTCAACTCCTGGCTGTACAAACAAAGGAACTTCAGTCACCTAGCAACCAGCTTTTGATTAATACTTTAGCCTATGTTACTCCCTTATTTTCCTTCTGCTTGCATGGAAGAAACTAATAACACTATTTCTGATATTTTTTCTCGATTAACATGAAACAAAGAGCAGCATAAGCTTTTTAACAATAATTTGTTGCAGAGAAGTAATGCGAATAGAATACATCAGATTTTTTCTAATTGTTTTAACACGTTTTTCTGGTTGAAATCTCGGTAACGAATTTTCGAGTGGCATCCAATACCCTCTCTATACATTAAACACAGAGTACTTATAGAGAAAGTAATAATCCAATAATAAATAGCTTCTAATTAAAAAACAAAGGATAATAAAATCAATACAATGGCATTGTCCAGTACTATATGAATTGAATATCTACGTTAATGAACAAAATACAATTTTATGGGGGTGGGTACCCAGGAATTCCTGGCACTAAACAAATTCCATCCCTTAATTTTAAAAATACCTGATGAAACCTCAGTGGGGCGGCTTGTTCGTGCATCCAGTTTAATTTACCTTTAATTATCCTATCTGCTGTGGCAGAGATCAGTTGTGTCCCAGCATGGAGCGAACCTCTGCTGCTTTAATTTCACTAATTTAATATGATGAGCATGTCCGCTGAAACCAGGACGCCTACGCCCTCTAAATTAGTGCTACCCGAGCACAGAAATGTAGTCAACAAAACTTGTAAGTATGGCCTGGATACGGCGACGCTGTCAAGCCAATGAAAATGATACAAAATAACTCAGAATTTTTGGCTGTAACGTTTATCTTTATCGAGAGTTTAGAATTACTTTTGGTTACCTATTTAACAAAATCATAAACATTTTATGTTTCACACTCTCACTACTTTTTACTGACTCTACCACGTATGCACATACAATGTATACAGTAGCTAGGGAACGTATTGTATTCCATTAAAAAATTCGATGTAGAGATATCACCGAAAATATATGTTTGAGGTCTCTGAGTCCAAAAAAGCATTTTTAGAGAACGTTCTGCGCGCGCATGTGTAAGTTCAAAACGAAAAGGGCGTTAAATAGCAGACTTGGTATTGCTCTATTGTACCTTCCAAGGATACAACACGAAGATTTTCTAGAAAATCCCCCGTCTGAAACCACCCTTTGTATGCAAGAGTTTTTGAAAATTTTGCTTTTCTCAAAAATGCATCTGACGATTCTCATTAAAATGACATATATTAAAAATGTCTACATCACAAATAAAATGTATATTTTGAATTTTATGGGAATATTCTCTGAAGACCTCTTTATTCTGGATGGAATTTCCAGTGTTTTGTTTAACTGACAAACCGTAAGTGATAGACAAAAACTTAATACACCAAAAATAAAGATATCGTTAAAATACATCATTTATGTCACATTCATCTTTCAATATATTCTTTGATATTGGTTTCAATCTTAAACCACCTTTTTTTTTTTTTTTTTTTTTTTTTTTCAAACGGGAAGCACCTTTCGTTTTATCTTCTTATTTTACTGCTGGCCCTGCAAAGCGAATCGAATCTTAATTGTTTCACATAACGACCAGAGTTTAAAATATTTAACTATCGCTTTAGCCTAGTGTATTTCCTTATTTCCCTTCTACTTAGAAGGAAGCACGTAATAAGACTAATTCTGCTTGTGTTTATCTTAATCATAATGGAGATAAAATAATTATTTGTGCAAGAATACATTATATATGGAACGGTTAGAAAAAAATATTGAATGGAACACGTCATATTTGTTAAAGATTATATGAATCGGAGATTTGAACAGAAAATCAAAATCTCTTTTCGCCAAAAATAAGTTAACAAATATATATATATATTAATGTAAAAGAGAATCTTGTCGTATATAAAGCATTACTCTATGTACACCCGATTAAATATTCCATTCATCTTAAAAGAGAAGTAAGTCCAGACTAGTTTGCCTTTTATATTCAGAGAGGACTGTAATGAAAACTTTTAAATACTTTCATGGCGTCAATAGTGGTGGTAGTGGTATTGGTGTTGGCGGTAGTGGTAGTGGTGGTGATGGTAGTGGTGGTAGTGGTGGTAATGGTGGTGGTGGTAGTGGTGGTGGTGGTGGTGGTGGTGGTGATGGTATTGGTGGTGGTGGTGGTAGTGGTGGTGGTAGTGGTAGTGGTGGTAATGGTGGTGGTGGTAGTGGTGGTGGTGCTGATGGTAGTGGTGGTGGTGGTGGTGGTAATGGTGGTGGTGGTAGTGGTGGTGGTGGTGATGGTGGTAGTGGTGGTGGTAGTGGGGTAGTGGTTGTGATGGTAGTGGTAGTGGTGGTGGTGGTAGTGGTAGTGGTGGTGGTGGTAGTGGTGGTGGCGGTGGTAGTGGTGGTAGTGGTGGTAGTGTTGGTGGTGGTGGTGGTGGTAGTGATGGTGGTGATGGTGGTGATAGTAGTGGTAGTGATGATGGTAGTACGGTAGTGGTGATAGTGGGGGTAGTGATAGTGGTGGTCGTGGTGGTAGTAGTAGTGGTGGTGGTGATGGTGGTAGTGGTGGTGGTGGTGGTAGTGGTGGTGATGGTGGTAGTGGTAATGGTGAGTGTAGTGGTGGTAGTGGAGGTAGTGGTGATGGTGGTGGTGGTAATGGTGGTAGTAGTGGTGGTGGTAGTGGTGGTGGTGGTAGTGGTGGTGGTGGTGATGGTGGTAGTGGTGGTGGTAGTGGGGTAGTGGTTGTGGTGGTAGTGGTAGTGGTGGTGGTGGTGGTAGTGGTGGTGGTGGTGGTAGTGGTGGTGGCGGTGGTAGTGGTGGTAGTGGTGGTAGTGTTGGTGGTGGTGGTAGTGATGGTGGTGATGGTGATAGTGCTGGTGGTGATGGTGGTGATAGTAGTGGTAGTGATGATGGTAGTACGGTAGTGGTGATAGTGGGGGTAGTGATAGTGGTGGTCGTGGTGGTAGTAGTAGTGGTGGTGATGGTGGTAGTGGTGGTGGTGGTGGTAGTGGTGGTGGTGGTAATGGTGGTGGTGGTGATGGTGGTAGTGGTGGTGGTAGTGGGGTAGTGGTTGTGGTGGTAATGGTAGTGGTGGTGGTGGTAGTAGTGGTGGCGATGGTAGTGGTGGTAGTGGTGGTAGTGTTGGTGGTGGTGGTGGTGGTAGTGATGGTGGTGATGGTGATAGTGCTGGTGGTGATGGTGGTGATAGTAGTGGTAGTGATGATGGTAGTACGGTAGTGGTGATAGTGGTGGTCGTGGTGGTAGTAGTAGTGGTGGTGGTGATGGTGGTAGTGGTGGTGGTGGTGGTAGTGGTGGTGATGGTGGTAGTGGTAATGGTGAGTGTAGTGGTGGTAGTGGAGGTAGTGGTGATGGTGGTGGTGGTGGTGGTGGTAATGGTGGTAGTAGTGGTGGTGATGATGGTGGTGGTGGTGGTGGTAGTGGTGGTGATGGTGGTAATGGTAGTGGCGGTGGTAGTGGTGGTAGTGTTGGTGGTGGTGGTAGTGGTGGTGGTGATGGTGATAGTGCTGGTGGTGATGGTGGTGATGGTAGTGGTAGTGATGATGGTAGTACGGTAGTGGTAGTGGTGGTAGTGATATTGATGGTGGTGGTATTGATGGTGGTGGAGGTAGTGATGGTAGTACGGTAGTGGTAGTGATATTGATGGTGGTGGTATTGATGGTGGTGGAGGTAGTGGTGGTAGAGGTGGTGGTGGTGGTGATGGAGGTAATGGTGGTGCTGGTGGTGGTGTAGGAGTGGTAGTAGAAGAAGCAGCAGCAGCATTACCTGTATCTCCTAAGGGGAGAAAAAGGCATCGTTACGATGTTTCTTTAATCGGATTTGAAAATTTGGCACTGGCATGGGATTGGCATTCGGAAGGTCATGAGATCGATTCCCGCAGATAACGTCTCTAACCCACTGGTTTTTTGGGAGGTTTCCCGGATAAATGAGGTTTCCATTACTCCTAAACTACTTCATGACCTTTCATTTCATCTCCATTTCATCCAAACGATCTCTTTCAGGGTTGTAAGTGTGGGTGAAAACTGCGATGGTGGCGCCCTTCCGTGGTGTTGACTGTACTTTGAAAATACAGCTCTCGTTGGCGGGATGGCGTTGGATGTTGTCCATAGACACAGGTAGTTCCGTCAGAATTGAGGCGCGGGTTCCTAGATTTAAGTATGGTGATTAAAAGATAAAATAAACTTTTTTCAAGTTTAAATTATAATAAGTTTTCTGATCCATGAATAATGATTAAAAGATTTAATTAACTTTCGGATAACAGCATCATTTATTTCTAAGAATTCATATCAAAAACCGTCCGGTTTCGGCAGCTGTTGATATTTTTCTCATTTCATAATATTCCCACTGGGACTGACATACAATAAATCAATGGCTACAGTGTGGAATCCCCTCTTACATCCCTCAACACAATATATTCCCAGATGAGCATGTGGCCAAAAATTGATATTGAACTTAATGTTGAGCAAAAGCTTTCAATAAAAGCATTTTGTAATGTCAGTTCATAATAAGCCATAATGTAGCCTAATGAGATATGTATTATGTGAAAACACATATTACTTAATAAATGCTTCATTAATTTAAAATTGCAGAAATAACCTCATTACAGAAATACCTTTTGAATACCATCGTCGAATTATTTTATAAAGGAAACAGCTACGAAACATAAGGGTTCTTTAAAACAGTGAAATTAAAAATTAGTCTGTTGAAATAGTCCAAAAACTCATAAATAACTAATCATTAGGTTATTTATGAAACATAAATTTCCAAGATGCCAGCTCAAACTTCGGATATATTAAGTTCTTATTTGCCAAAAAGTACCGAGGTAGTACTTTTCCTCTTTTCAAAACAGTGATTCATATATTCTCCTATCTAACTAAATATCCATCCACCCATCCATCCATCCATCCACCCAGCAATCCACCCATCCACCCAGCCATCCACCCAACCACCCATCCATCCAGCCATTCAGCCATCCATTCATCCATCCACCCACCCACCCATCCACCCATCCACCCAGCCATTCAGCCATCCATCCATCCATCCATCCATCCAGCTATCCAGCCATCCACCCACCCACTCACCCATCCACCCACCCATCCACCCACCCACTCACCCATCCACCCAGCCATCCATCCATCCACCCACCCATCCAGTCATCCAGCCATCCATCCATAATCCCACCCACCCACCCATCTACCCATCCACCCAGCCATCCACCCAACCACCCATCCATCCAGCCATTCAGCCATCCATCCATCCACCCACCCATCCACCCACCCACCCATCCATCCATCCACCCATCCACCCAGCCATCCACCCATCCATCCAGCGATTCAGCCATCCATCCACCCACCCATCCACCCATCCACTAATCCACCCATCCACCCAGCCATCCACCCATCCAGCAATCCATCCACCCATCCACTAATTCATCCATCCACTCAGCCATCCATCCACCCATCCATCCACCCACCCATCCACTAATTCATCCATCCACTCATCCACCCACTCATTCACCCATCCACCCATCCACCCAGCCACCCAGCCATCCACCCATCCACCCATCCAGCCATCCAGCCATTCAGCCAGCCATCCAGCCATCCATCCACCCACCCACCCATCCATCCATCCACCCATGCATCCATCCACTCACCCACCAATCCATCCACCCACCCACTAATCCACCCATCCACCCAGCCAACCATCCATCCGTCCGTCCAACCGTCCGTCCGTACATACATACATAGATACATAGATACATTACATACATTACATACATACATACAGACATACATACATACATACATACATACATACATACATACATACATACATACACACACATACATACATACATTACATACATACATACATTACATACATACATACATTACATACATATATACATACGTACATACATTACATACATATATACATACATACATACATACATACATACATACATACATACATACATACATTCATACATACATACATACATACACACACACACTCCGGGTCTTCAGATTTATTCGGCCTTTAGCGCCAGCGGTTTAAATGCATGACGTCATTATGAGGTCTTAAAGTGGAGTAGTGGGCTGCATGCATTGCCTACTTCATAAACAGGTGCAGTGGTATTATTATACCCCAGGGCATTTATTCTCATGCAAGATGGAACTGACCCTAATCACATTTGTATCGCTGAGCGTTACTTCCGAACTGGAAGAATACGTTACCTATTAGCATAAATGCTGCGATTGCTACTTTACGGGACGCAAGCGAATGTTCCAGATGTAAATATTGGTAGGGTACGATGCAAGTTCCATTTCACAAAGATAAGTGCAAAACTTTTGACATCTTATACTTATCATTCACTAGTCATCTGCAAGAAACAATGCGTGATAAACTCGCTACCCAGCACTGACTTCATGCCCCGCAAACGCCTGGCTGTAAAGGCCATATATATATGCTCATATAACATGGTAAAAAGCGTTGAAATACATATTCGGAAGAATGGACAAATAAATTTCACAGCCGTACAGTGATAAATATATTTCTGATCCTATATGACCTTGCAAAGTTCTTGCAAAGTATAGGACAAAAAATCTGATGTGTTCCATTCACATGACTTTCCCTATATCTCTGCTTCAAATTATTGTTAAAAAGCTTATTGTTCTATTTGCTTAATACTAATCAAAAATTTTAACAGAAATAGTCTAATTCCTTGCTTACTTGTAAGTGGAAGCGAAATAACGGAGTACCATAGGTTAAAGTGATAGTCAAAAGCTGATTGCTATATTTCTGAAGTTCCTTTGTTTGTATGGACAGAAGCTAGCAAAGTCCAGTGTGAGAAAAACATAATTTTTTAAAGCTTAAACCAAAAAGAAGGAATATCTCAAAAACGATCAACTCCTTGAAAAAAATACATATAACATAAATTGTGTGTTTTTAAAGTGCTCTTCATTTTTTTTTTTTTTTTTTTTTGTGTGGTAAGCTTTTTTTCACTCTTGCGGTTTAGCAGTTATGCAAAATCCGTAAAATTCGTCCAGAATAAAGTAGTCTTCAGAGGTTATTCCCAGAAAATTCAAAGTATACATTTTATTTTATTTATACCTTTAATTTATGATATTTTAATCATAATCGTTAGAGCCATTTTTGAGAAAATCAAAATTTTCGAAAACAGTTTCTGTAGAGGGTAGTTTGGCGTGGGAGGATTTTTCTCAAAATCTTGGAAGATCGCATCCTTGGAAGATACTTAATTTAAATACCAGGTTTGGTATTTTAGCGACTTTTCGTTTTTGAGTTATTGTGTAACAGACACATGGATACACACACGGACCTTTTTGTGAAAATGCTTTTTTTTTATACAGGGGACCTTAAAACATATATTTCCGTTTAAATCTCGGTATCGAATTTTTGGGTGGTGTGCAATACCTTCTATGTTCACTATGTACATAGTACGTGACGAGAAATTAAAAATCTTATGTGTTCCGTTCGCATTTCTCTACCTGTTCAGCAAACACTATTCTAACAAAAGATTATTCTTTCATTTGCATATTATTAATCCAGATAAATATCATCAGAGAATCTCTTATTATTTGTTTCCTACTAAGAAGAAGAGAAATAGGGAATACACTATACTAAAGCGATAGTCTAGTCTTTTAAGAGCAAGTCCCTCTATGAATAACTGAAGTTCGGTTCTGTTTTCATGTCTAGAAGTAAATAAAAATAGATGAAACCAAAGATAACTTTTATTTTGAGGAAAATTTAACCGGTTTCAAAAGGAAACCAATATTAATAAATACTCGAAAACAGTAAACTCTATAAAAATGCATAATTATATAAATTATATTTTAACGATAATTACAGTAATTTTTTGTCTGTCTCTTATGCTTAAACAAAAGCCATTCTGAATGAAAAAATTTCAGGGGCTATTCCCAAGAAATTCAGAATATACATTTCATTTGCCATATAAACGTCTTTAATATACGACATTTTAGTCAAAATTGTTAGAAATAGAATTCAAAAAATATAAAACATCGAAAAAATTTCCATGTAAAAAGCTTTTCAGAAAAATGTCTGTTGCGTCATGAAAACAAAAGTCCATTGAATAGAAAATTATGTATTTAAGCTTAGTATACTCCAAGTATGCGATACGAAGATTTGCAAGAAGATCCTCTTACACCAAGTTACCCTTTACGTAGAACAATTTTTTTTTCTTTTCCATAACTGACAAAAACTTGCTTCTCAAAAAAGTAGATGTCGGAAAAAGAACTTTTTTTTTTTTTTTATTTGTTATGTGGAACATAGTGTAAATTGAATTTGAGTATTATTTATGCACGGACCTTAACTGCTATAGTTCTCACCAACCATTCGATAGTGAGAGTGAAAGACGCCTTAATTTTGCTCTTAATCAGGCTTGAGGTTTTTTGACGTGCCACTTTACTTCCCTTCCGACGGTCTCTTGCTAAGTCCATCGCCCTCCGCCGAGTTTGAACCCACGACCTTGGGAAACAGAGGCTAGATATTATCCGGTGGAGGACGATGGATTTTTTCGAGCGTAAAAATCCTTAGCATGGTTTCCTTCAGAAGGGAAGTAAAGCCGTTGGTCCCATGCCGTAGATTTATGGCACGTAAAAGAACCTCAGGCCTAATAGAGAGGCCTCTGAGGAAAATTAAGCGATCTTTCACGCTCAGTATAGAGTGGGACGCTGAGAACCACAGCAGTTAAAGAGAGTCCATAAATAAAACGCCATTTCATTTCATCATGGAGAACGACTCATATAGTGAAATTTTAAATATTTGTCTACCCCTTTTCCTTCTATTTATAGGGAACTAATTAATATGAACTTTCTGCTAATGCTTATGTCAATTACTATGGAATAGAAACAGTAGCAATATTTTGCAAGAAATTTGTTTATATAGCAGGTAAAGGAAAACATGTGAATAAAACACATCAGATATTTCTAAATTAAAAACCTACAAAGACACCATTATTCATGAATCAAAACCTGGATCAATGCATTTTTACACCACTTTCAACGCCACTTATGGAAATGCTATTATTATTTATAGATTATGTTACTATTAATTGTGAATAATTAATGCGGGAGTTTTATAACGGAAAATCCTTAAAGATATGTATGACTGTAAGTTTTGAAATTTCAAACTAATAAAGATGGCTTTTTTAAATTTATACCACCGATGTACCATAATGCAAATAAGCTACAGTGAAAATTGCACCAGTTTTGAAAGTTATGGTCAATTTGGTTTATGTTCTTGAAACGTCACTAAAAGCGTCCCTTGCTACAAAAAAATTAAAATTTTGGTCTAATATTTTAAACCTAGGTTCTAGGGCGGATTTCGAAAGAAAGGGAAGATGGTTGCTCTGCTGTTTAGGTTGTAGGAGTTCTCATGGTTGCTGATTGCTGCGCTGTGGTATTTTAAACCTTTTTACGGGTTTGAATTTGCCGCTGTATAAGAAGTTGGTAACTCTTGCTGTTGGCGAAACTGTAATTAGCTAGTTGCCCCAGACTTAATTGTTGAAGCAGTTAAGGTTACTGTTATTCGTTAACTTTTCGAACAATGTGATGCATTAAGGCACACTATTTGAACAGAGTTCTCCTTTTACAAAACTGTGCCACATATATGCAATATAATATGTACTTACAATCAATCTCTTATTGATAAATGCTAGAATTTATACTGAATCGCCTCATAAGAAGTTTCGATTGACGAGAGTATCTCTATGCGTCCTTATCCCTGGCGTTTATCTCAATGACTGCGTCCCGGATACTTATTAAATTTTTTACCTATATACGATAGTTGAAGATCAATGTTTTATACATTTTAATCTGTCCGTCTCCATGAGAACGGCAGATTTTCCATTCTACATTTCGTGAAATACAAATTTATAATGCATTTTATACATTTCTAATAATTTAAAATCAATACATTTGTGTAATTTATATTCTTTTAAATAGCTAATATTTTTAAATACATATTTGTTTTAACTTTGGTTCCTATGCTTTGCTACCGGTATAAACAATTTAGAGCATCCGGTATCTCGTTCATCTTTGTGATTCTTCTTCTTCAATCATATTACTGTTTTTAATTATGTTTTATAATAAATATGCTTTTCTAACTACCATTGTTCATCTTTACATTGTACAATCTAATGTGTTGTATTCATTTTATAGCTTTGGCTTTGTTATTTTTGTAGAAGCATGCCATTTAAGGCTATTCGTGTGTATTGTGAGGCGATGACGTCACGCTGCCATTTTTATACATATTACTTTTGGCCTACATTGCAAAACAATATGCTTTATTATTTTATACCATTCTTTCAGGGCAGTATTGTTCCATTTTCTGTTGACTTGATTTACTTAGAGGCTCCAAACATTTTAAAGTTAGGAATTTGCTTTTTTTGTCATAAAAATAGCATTTTTGCGTTTGAAAATCAAAAGCATATGATTAAATATATCTGACAGTAAAACTTAGGGCAAGTCTTATTCCTTGTACATCTGTGAACATATACATATCAGGTTTAATTTGTGTAACTGAAAACCTGCTCGGCAAGGAGCATTTTACAGGAAGAAAAATGCTGAAAATACAACTACCCAGAAAATAAAGAAAGATTGGAATGCATGCCTCATATTAAAATCCTCCAGATTGATTGGTTGGTTGGTTGGTTGGTTGGTTGGTTGGTATAACATTCAGATTTTCTTTCCCTCTCCTCTGCTGCTGCATTTTCTATCCTTCTTGCTTGCTGCTTAGTTTCTGCACAACTTCATTTTTTACTTTGTAAGATGCGAATTAGAACTCGTCGAACTGAAGTTTTTCTTGCAGAGTTCCAGTTTCACCTCCGATGCTTTGCTGTAGCTCCAGTGACTTAAGGCATTTAAAAATGGTGCCTGGTGGCCAAATGTACCTTTTTAAATCTCTACCGGTACTATGTACTCAGTGTATAGAAAAGGTATTGTAATGCACCCAAAAATTTGATACCGAGTTTTCACCGGAAGAACGTGTTTTGGGTCCCCCTGAATAAACAAAAACATTTTTGGAAAATTATCCGTATGTGTGTGTGTCAGTAGACATCATAACCCAAAAACGATAATACCAATAAATATCAAACTCAGTATTTAAGTTTGTAATCTTCCAAAAATGCGACACGAAGATTTTCAGGAAAATTTCCCCACGCCCAACTACCCTTTACATGGAAGTTTTTAAGAATGTTTTATTTTCTCATAAATAGCTTTAACAATTTTGATCAAAATATAATACATTAAAGATATTTACCTGACAAATAAAATGTATATCTTGAATTTCTGGGAATAGTCTCTGAAGAGTACTTTATTATGGATGAATTTTACGGAATTTTGCATAACTGCTAAACCATAAGAGATGGGTAAAAAGTGTAGAACACGTTAAAACACTTTATTTATATTATATATGTACATTTTTTCGTGGAGTTTATCGTTTTTTTAATTATTGTTTTTTTTTCAGCTTTAAAAAACACACATTTCTCATACAGGAATTTGTCAACTCCTGTCCATACAAACAAAGGAACATCAGTCACATAGCAAACAGCTTTTTGGCTTTCACTTTAACCTATGGTACTTCCTTATTTCGCTTCTACTTATAAGGAAGCAATAACAAGACTATTTCTGCTATTTTTTTTTCTCGATTAGCATGAAGTAAATAGAAGCATAAGCTTTTTAACAACAATTTGTTGCAGAGATGTAGAGCAAGTCATGTGAATGGAACACGTTAGATTTGTTTTATTCCAGCATGCCTAAATTATTTTATGGAATTAAAATAAAAAAGTCAATTTTTGTGATTTTTCATGAAATTTCAGCCATACATACCCTTAAGTGTAACAAAGAAAGTATGGAGCACACATACGCACAAACCATGCCCCCGCAATATAGCGAACGCACTGGAGAAATGAGACAAAGTTCACCATATTTACAATTGTTGTGAGATACTGTGTCCACTTATTAAACTTTATGTTTTAATGTTTACCACAAATACACTTGATAGAGTCATAGATGCAAAGTAGTAATTTCCTGTTGAACCCCAAAGTAATTGATACTAACGTCTCTTGAAAATAATGTAAGCTATCGTAAGGAAACTTTTACCAGTTATAACACAGCTCCTCTAATTCAGAAACTTGGGTTAATAATTGCTAGCCTATTGATGTTTTAATAATTAAAAACATTGCAAAAATGTTCATATATTTTCTTCTCTGGGTACTTTCTGCTCATAAACAATTAAAGAGAGACACTTAAGAAGCTGTAATATCTTGAAAGCCATACTATGTGACTATTATACTTTTTAGAAAGGTGTACCAAGGAGAAAATATGAGAAGAAATTAGCATATTTTTACTTTCTCTATACATACTATGTACATTGTGTATAGAGAAGGCATTATTTTGCCCCAAAAATTAGATATCCGGATTTCACTGTAAATACATGTTTTGAGATGCCCTGAATGCAAAAAATCATGTTTAGAAAAATGTCCGTATATGTGTGTATGTGTGTGTCTGTGGACAGCATAGCTCAAAAACGAAAAGATCCTTAAATACCAAACTTGGTATTTAAGTTTGGCATCTTCCAAGGATGCGACAGGAAGATTATCAAGAATCTCCCCTCACCCCCAACTACCTTTTACATGGAAAAAATTTCAAAAATTTTGATTTTCTCAAAAATGGCTCACACAATTTTGATAAAATCCGTGATATTTAAGATATTTACGTGACAAATAAAATTTGTATTTTAAATTCTCCCATGAATAGCCTGTAAAGACCTCTTTATTCTGAGTGATTTTTATTGAATTTTGTATAACTGCTAAAGTGTAAGAGATAGACAAAAACTTAGTACACAAAAATGTAGATCACCATAAAACACACAATTTATGTTATATGATTTTTTTTCGTGGATTTTTTCGAATTGATCGTTTTTTAAATATTATTTGTTATATATTTAAAAAACTTACACTTTTCTCATACAGGAATTTTTCAACTTCTGTCCATACAACAAAGGCACTTCAGTCAACTGGAAATCAGCTTTTGACTATTACTTTAACCTATGGTACTCCCTTATTTCCCTTCCACTTGCACGTAGGCAAGTAGTAAGACGATTTCAACTACTTTTTTCTCGATTAGCATGAAGTAGATAGAAGCATGAGCTTTTCAACAATACTTTGGTGTATAGCTGTAGAAAAAGTCATGTGAATGGAACACATCAGATTGTTTTAGTGATTTCATTAACATGTAGCATTGGCTATTTAAATATATGTATACTGAATATGCACAAAAATCACAGCTCTATTATACTTTTTAGAAAGATGTTCCAAGGATGTGCAGAATTTTGCATATTTTTTTTGTTTATTGAAACATCAACAAGTTAGCTATTATTAACCTAAAATAGACTTGAATATGGCTTCAGAATTAGAAGAAATTGTTTTATAAGGGATAAAATTTTATAATGCAAGCTTGCATAATTGCTAAATAATGTTAACGTATTATTCATTATTATTTTGTAACTTTCTCTAGCACTTATGTGCATACAGTGCATATATTAGCTAGAATAGGAATTGTATCCCACCCAAAAATTTGATGTTTAGATTTCTATTAGTAATATAAGTTTTGAGGTCCCCGAATCCGAAAAAGGTATTTTTAGAAAAAAAGGTTAGTGTGTGTGTGTCTATCTGTGTATGTGTCTCAGAACTGTATAACTCAAAAACTAAAATACCATTAAAAACCTATGATATTTAGATTTAGTATCTTCCAAGAATGAGACACGAAGATTTTAAAAGAGATATCCCCCCCAGAAACTAACTTTTACATGAAATATGTATTAAAATTAGGATTTTGATTAAAATACGGTATATTAAAGATATTTACATCATAAATAAATGAAAACTATGCATTTTCTAGGAGTAGCCACTAAAAGTCCTTTTGTGAATGAATTTTGCATAATTTTTCATAACAGCTAAACCGCAAAAGATAGACAAAATGTAGATCTGGATAAAACACATAAGTTTATCTTGTAGTGTTTGCTGTTTGTGAGATATTACTTCTAATAGGTTTAAGTTTAAACTACTTTCTCTTAAACGCAACCATGCAAAGCGAACCGAGCTTCAGTTGTTTCACATAGCGACCAGCTTTAAAAGATTTGACTATCGCTTTAGCATAATGTATTCCCTTATTTCCCTTCTACTCACAGTGAAGCTAGTAATGAGGCCAATTGTGCAAATGTTTTTCCCGATTAGCATGATGTAGATAAAAGAATATTCTTTTGTAAGAATAGTTTGTATTTGGAGATGGAAGATATCAGGCTTTTTGTTGTTGTAAACTAGAGCATTTCACTCCATCGCGGTATTAGAGCAACATGCATGATTTGGTTTACGACGCGAACGATGTTAACAAGGACTTATAAAGACCTGTAGCAGTATATTTCACTTAATACTGATATTACTGCAATGCAAGCTATTTTGGTTTATGAGTCTGATGGTGTTTTGTACACTGCGAGATTTGGATTAAAATTAGCTCCCATCTGAACCTCCCTCGCAGTTTTCTACAATTCTGCATGCAAGAATGTTTTATAGATAACTTAAAGCTTACCGACTTCAATTCTTCGGAAGGAATAAAACACCTAGTTATTTTCTTAATAAATTATAAGAGTCTGTCTGAAGTGGCTTATATATCATTACTTGTACAAGATTTAGAGTAACAGTACACAATTATTACATATTTAGTACCTCTACCAAGCAATCTGTAGATGCATAGTAGTGATGGCGTTGTACTCCACCCAAAAATTTGATATCAAGATTTCACAGGAAATACAAGTTTTGAAGACCTCTGAAATCAAAAAGAGCATTTTTAGAAAAATCTGATGTCTTCCATTCACAAGACTTACTCTACAACTCTGTAACAAATTATTGTTAAAAAGTTAAATTCTTCTATCTACTTTATACTAATCGAGATAAACATTGGCAGAAATGATCTTATTACTTGCTTCTTTGTGAGTAGGAGGGAAATAAGGGAATATACTAGACTAACCGATAGTAAAATCTTTTAAAAGATTGATTTCCATGTGTTTGAAATCGATTTCTTTGCAGTGCCAGAAGTTACATACTTCCGCATGAAAAATTTTAGGTATTTTAAAACTTGATTTTAAGGAAATTACCTAATAATAATGAATATCGCAAAAATGGTCAACTCCACTAAAAAATGTATATGACACAAATTGTGTGTTTTAACGAGATCTCTGTTTTTCTGTAGTAAGCTCTTTCTTTACCAGTTATGCAAAATTCAACAAAATGCATCCAGAATAAAGAGGTCTTTAGAGGCTATTCTCAGAAAATTCGAGTATACATTTTTTATCATGTAAGTGTCTTTAATACAGTGTTTCAAAATTGTTAGAGCCATTTTTGAGAAAATCATTATTTTCAAACTTTTTTTGACGAAAACGTAGTTTGGCGTGCGAAAATGTTCTTTAAAGTAATCGTGTAGCATCCGGAAGAATTAAACTTTAATACCAAGTTTAGTATTTAAGGACATTTTTTTCAGTTATTGTGTTCAGGTACACGGACACACGGACATTCACACACAATCACACACGGACCTTTTTCTAAAAATGCTTTTCTTAAGTACAGAGGACTTTAAAATGTACATTTTCGGTGAAATCTCAGGTGGAATGGAATAACTTCTCTGTATACTAATATATAACATGTGCAGAGAAATTAAAAAGGATACGTTCTTGTGTGTGTTATGCCTGTGGACAGCATAACTCAAAACTAAAAGTCCGTTAAACACCGGACTTGAAAATTGAGTTCAGCATTTCCAAGGTTGCGATACAAATATTTCATATAAAGTCTCCCCAAACTACTCTTCACATGGAAAGATTGACGAAAATTTGGATTTTATCAAAAGTGTCTCCAATGGTTTTCATTACAATATAAAAAACTTCAATATATACATTTTATTTGAGTGTAAATATTTGAATATATGTAATTTTAATCAAAATCGTTAAAAGCGTTTTCAAGAAATCAAAACCCATTTACATGAAAAATTTTGGATTTTCATGTAGATGGGCTGGAGGAGAATTTCTTGAAAATCTTCATATCGCATCCTTAAGAGATACTAAAACTTAAATACCAAATTTGATATTTAACAGATTTTTCGTTTCTGAATTATGCTGTACACAGACACGCACAAAAGCTGACTTTTTCTAAAAATGCTCTTATTTGGATTCAAAGGTCTCACAGGTATACTTCCAGCGGCATCTCTGTATCTAATTTTTAGGTGGAATAGAATACCATCTCTACCTACTATGTATATTGCACATATGTGCTAGAGAAAGTAAACATTACGGCTTATGCTGATTGCGTGTCTCAGCTAGTTAATGTTGCATATTATCGTGACATCGTATATTCACAATTCGTTATCAAACTGCTTGCTGTGCTTTTTGAGTAACACTGACCCTGTCGCACAAACACGACAGGAGCATGCTAAGTCCAATTGTATACAATTTCTCTGCAATCCTAATCACTTATTGCTCGCACACTGTTCTACACATCCAACAAGTTTGAATTCATTCGAGCAAATATTTCACGATGTTGCAATTTTCATGAACAGTAGTATACATTTTGGCTTTCTTAGGTCCCGCAACATTAACAGTCAGTTAAATACCAAACATCACATTAAATTTCTGCGTATGCTTTATATGCATTTTCTCTATAATTTCACAAAAACTGATATAACGGTTTTCATTAACTTATCATATAGATGGTCGTCTCCTTAGCGCAGTCGTTGCGCGATTGCTTGTCAAGCGGAAGACCTGGGTTTGATTCTCGATCCCGGCAGGGGAAATTTTCCCCCGGTGCAATTGAGGAGCTACTTGATGGAGAACTAGCGGCTTTAGAACGAAAACGCATTAACCGACCGGGAGGGACTCGAGGCGCTGATCACGTCTCACCCCATTCATGATGCCTTTGGGTAGAGATGGGCAATGCAGCGACCGGGCGGTAGGTTAAGGTCTCCTGTGGACTGTTGTGTCATGGAGCTAAGTTTTTCATACAAATATAATATATATATTATAAATTTTCTATAAACAATTTGTCAATTTTGGATCACAAAACCTTCCTCAATTTTTTCAATCCATCATTGCCTATAATTCCTTATGTGTTTATATAAATATATAGCCATTATTCAATTATAATATGTGCTCGTAGCTTTAATAACCATTTATTCCAAAGGGGTCAATTAATTATGCGTACAATCAACCTTATCATTTAGTTATTTAAAAAAACCTGGCCTTCGTCGCACCTACAAGAATTATAATTGCAATAACTGGGTATTTGTGTTCAAGGTCTCATCAAGAAGAGTTTATATACATTATTCGTAAAAATTAACATATTTATTTATACAAAGTATAATAAACTATACGAAAAATAGAAAAGAGTCATAATAACAAATACTTAGGGTATGTAATTCCAATTACTTGAATTAAAAATAGAAAATAGAAAATACTCGATGTAATTGGAGATTTTTATTTTCTTTAGCACGTATGTACATACAACGTACATGTAGCTAGAGAAGGTGTTGTACTCCACCCAAAAATTCGATGTCGAGGTTTTACCTGAAATATACGTTTTGAGGTCCGATGAGTCCATCACAACATTTTTAGAAAAAGGACTGTGTTTGTGTGTGTTAGTGACCAACATAACTCAAAAAAGAAAATAACTACCAAATTTGGTGTTTATAATAAGTATTTACCAAGTATACGACACGCAGACCCTCAAGAAAACCCCACACTTCAAACTACCCTTTACATGGTAAAGGTTTTCAAATTTTTGTTTTTTTCAAACGATTTTGGTTAAAATACCATATATTAGAGGTATTTACATTACAAATACAGTGCATATAATGCATATTCTTAGAACAGCTTCTGAAGTCATCTTTATTCTAGATGACTTTTCTCAATTTTGCATTACTGATAAACAGTTGAAGACAGACAAAAACTTACTACTTGTATAAAAAGTGGATCTAGTTAAAATACATTATTATGTCATATATGTTTTTCTTGTAGAGTTGACGTTTTCATTTTATTCGTTGTTATTGCTTTCAATTTTAAACTACGCTAAAACAACAAGCCAGCTTTCTCTTCGCCTGTTATATTGTTTCACATACCGATTAGTTACTTTCTCTTACTAGTTACTTACTCTTTCTTTTCTTATACTTTTTGTATACCTAGTAAACCGAAAGAGATTGACAAAATCTTACTACACAAAAAATGTATACCTCCTTAAAACACACAATTTATGTCACATACATTTTTTTCCTGGAAATGACCCGTTTTCGAGATATTCCTTTTATTGGTTTCCGTTTTAAAATACCTACATTTTTCTCTTACCGGGCCTTGTCGTTGCCCTCCGTGGTGTAGTGGCTACTATGTACCCAAGGTCGCGGGTTAACACCCGGCAGAGGACAATGGATTTTTTCGGTCGTTAAAACTCCTTAACATTGCTTCCTTCGAAAGGAAAGTAAAACCGTTGGTCCCGTGTCCTAGATTACGTCACGTAATAAAACCTCCAGCCTGATAAATAGACCTCTGAGCGAAAGTAAGCGGGATTTTTCGCCCAATATAGAATGGGACTGAGAACCACAGTAGATAAAGAGCGTTCATAAATAACGCTCCATTTCACGCAAAGAAACAGATTTCAATTCCATAGCAACCACATTATAAAGCATTTGACTGTCGGTTTGGCCTAGTGTATTTGCTTGTTTTCTTCCTGCTTATAAGGAACTAAACAATAAAACCGTTTCTGATAATGTTTATCTCAATTGATATGAAGTTGATAAAAGAATAAGCTCGTTAACAATAATTAATTTCAGAGATGTAGAGAAAGTTGGTTATTTTTTTAAAAATGTCACTATCACTTTAGCAAGTGTACTCTCTTATTTCCTTGTAATTAAAAGGAAGAAAGTAATCACATCAATTCTTCTAATATTTATCTCGATTAGCATGGTGTAGACAGAAGAATAATCTTTTGTAAGAAGTTTGTTTGTAGAGCAGCTAGAGAAAATCATGTGAGTGTAACACTTCAGATTTTTTTTAAGAATAGTTTATATGTGAAACAGCTAGAGAAGGTCATGAAAATGGAACATATCAAATATTTCTCAATTCTGTTACAAAGCGCTTGCCACCCTATATACACTGTGAAAATCAGAAAATTAAATACGAAGGTAACAAACTGCAAAATTGTTTTATAAAAATAAGGAGAAAATGAATGTGTAAAATAAAAATAACAAATACGAAGGAAATTAAATTGCAAATAACTACATAGAGGTTTTAACTTGTTAGCTTTTTACTTGCTCTACTCGTTATTTCGCCATTTTTTACTTCCTGAATGCAAGGGAAAGAAACCCAGTCTTTCGCCGAACTCCTTGTTAGGTTATAAGCTGCTTTAATGGTACGTATATAAGAGCAGGAAGTAGGTAGGAAAATAAATGTTTGCGAGAACTTACACCAGCTCTTCGGCAGTTGTAAAGCCAGCTTAGCTATAAAGAACAAGCAGCATTTGAAGGGCTGCCTTTATACGCCATAATAGATCTGCAGGGGCGATTGTAACTCTTGGAACGATAAAGACAAAATGCCTTTCTACAAACGACCAGGAAGGAATTCCTTAGGCGGTAAAGTCTAACGTTCAGTTCTGACCTTGGGTTTCTTCGAGGAAAGGGTGAATCACCTTCTGTCTCCTGCCTCCCATTTCCTCCTGTTTTCTTTCAGAGTTACAATTTTAACGGTTGGTATATGCTGTACTGTGCTGTGCTATGCTGTGCTGTGCTATGCTGTGCTGAGTTTTGAGGACAGAGCTGCTATTCCTTACCTAACACGAGTTCTGCCGGATTCTGACTGCGAGAAGAGAAAGCAAATATAGGGGTATCTGTGATCAGTGTGATATATAAGATCAGAACTAGCCGCCATGTTGAAAGCAAGTAAGTGTAAAATGAGTTCTAAAGCGCGCGAATGTGTGTGCGTGAACAACATAGCTCAAAATCGGATGTGTTCCATTCACATGACTTCACGAAACTGTTCCACAAACAAACTTTCCTTACCCATGATTATTCTTTTATCTACATCATGTTAATCGAGATAAACATTAATAGTAATAGTCTCATTATAAGTAGAAGAGCAATAGGAGAACACACGAGGCTAAAGCGATAGTCCAATCTTTTAAAAACTATCGCGAAATGAAACGATTGGAATTCGTTCTGTTTTGCATCTCTGTGTGCATTCATTTTGAAAAAAAAAACAAAAAACAAAAGAGATCAAACAAAAATTGACTTCCTGCTTGAGAAAAGTTTAAGTAGTTTAAAATTGGAACCAATAACAAGGAATATCTTGGAAATGGTTAACTCTGCAAAAAGTATATGTGACACAAATTGTTGCTTTAATGGAATCTGCTTTTTTGTGCAGTAAGTTTTTGTCTATCTGTTATATTTACGAATTATCTAAAATGATGCTTTTTTATTTTCTTGAACTTTTCAAATAATTTGTGCTTTTTATGTATTAGGCCAGCGTCCACCTGTTTTCCATTACCAGAATGTGGAAATTCAAAGCCAGAATACAGCGAGCCGCGTTTAACTAGGGGGTGTCAGTTCTAAGTACGGGAAGGGCAAACCGACCACAAAAAAAAATGTTGAGCTATATTCATAAAATGTACCTTTTGCTTTACCAATCTATGGTAAAAGCTCGAATGAATAGTATACTTTATTTTCTATGTATAAACTATAGCTTAATATAAGAACTATAGCTTTCCTGGCGACGTGTTAATTCAAGATCTTCTCGGGCTTCTAGCCAGGTAAAAACTTGGCTTGACACCAACGTTTCGAAGAAGTGCATCTTCCTCACCCTGAAGACGAGGAAGATGCACTTCTTCGAAACGTTGGTGTCAAGCCAAGTTTTTACCTGGCTAGAAGCCCGAGAAGATCTTGAATTATAGCTTAATAGTTTATACCTCCAGGCCATAGTTTATCTTTCAATAATAATGGATTTTCGTAGCATTGGGGGCTTTTGTTTATATTCGATTCTTATTTAAAACCTCACATGACAGGTTATAGAAGGCGGAAAATTCGAAAATTGAAAAGCTTATGTAAACGTAACCTCTATGTATAATTAAAATTGAGTATTATTAATGGACGCTCTTAAACTTCTATGGTTCTCAGCGCCATTTCTATATTTCACGTGAAAGACCGCTTAATTTTGCTCAGAGGCCATCACTAATAGAAGAGTGTAACGTGCTGCCCGCAGTGACGGCTATAAAAATGGCCGATACGGCCTCAGGCAACCTTGACTCGACTTGGCGGAGCCTGCCTTACGTGATAATTTCAAACTTACAAAACTTATACACTAAACGCAAAAATAATTAACGCTAGAGATTAATGTATGGTTGACTTTTACTGTGTTACATGTATTAAAGATCTGTAAAATAATCATTCAGTAGATTTTGCTTTTTGTTTTAATCTGTGATTTCCCTTAGTAAGTTTATTATAAGGAACGGACCTGGATATATGCAGAGATATGGGGGATATATGTGAATTCTTTGGATCCATCCTGGACGAAATTATAAAACAGAGGTGCGCAAAAATAACCTGCTTTTTCAACCTCACTCTATGTCCATTTATCATCACCTAATAGAAACTGTAATACGCTGTGTTTTGGAAATCATGACACCCACATGTACATGACATTTGCATTTTAATAATGAATTTGGTTATCACTAATTTGCACTACAGGACCATCTGCAGCAGTTGTCTTACTGACATCTGAAAATATTTAAATCCAATAGCTTATCGTGAGGTAGATTTTACTATCAATATCCTTACACACACACATTTGCTTGACTGCCTCGACAGGTCAGCGAGCTGGCTTTAAGAAGGCTCCAAGTTCCACCCTTGACTGGAGTGGGGAATTTTCCTTTAACCAGAACCATTCTCTATCCCTTTCAGAGTCTGGAATTAAGCATGTGATGGTGAAAATGTTCGTGTGTTGGAAAACGGAAATGATTAAAACTCATACTTTAAAGAACCTACAGTCAACGAGATTTGTCTCAAGTCAAATCATCCATCCAATATGACCATAGATGTTAAAGGGGGTCGTACAATTAAAACATTTAAAAAATCTCATATGTTCCATTCACACGACTTTCTATACCTATTTTGTAACAAAATATTCTTGCAAAAGCATATTCTTCTACTTCATGTTAATTCAGATAAACATTAGCAGAAATTACTTAATTCCTTATACGTAAAAAGGAAATAAGGGAATGCACAAGGCCAAGCTCTTAAAAGCTAGTTGGTATGGATCGAAATTCGACTCTCTTTGCATGAACAGAAGTAAAAAAAAAAAAAAAAAAAAAAAAAAAAAACAGGAATGACAAATTCCCGTAGGAGAACTATTTTAAGATAAAACTAATAACAAATAGATCTCGGAAATAGTTAGCTCTTAGCAAAACCGTGTACATGATATAGCTTTTGTATTTTAATGACATCTACATTTTTTTGTATTGTAAGCTTTTGTCTCTCTCTTACGGTTTACCAGTTACACAAAAACCATTCAGAGTGAAGAGGTTTTCAGAGGCTATTCCCAGAGAATTAAATATACCTATATATTTGTTTTTATTTTTCATGTAAATATCTTTAATATACGAAATGTTAATCAAAATTCCTACAGCCATATTGGAGAACTTCAAATTGTTCTAAAGTTGTTCCGTGCAAAAGCTAGTTTAGGTGGAGGAATTTTCTTGAAAATCTTAAATCGCTACCTTGGAAAATGCTAAATCTAATTATGAAGTTTGGTATTCAACCGACTTTTCGTTTTTGAGCTACGTTGTTATCAGACACATACACACACGCACACACACACACACACCGCTTCTTTTAGGGAAAACCCAAAAGCGTGTATTTGGGGTGAAATCACGGTGAAGAATTTTTGGGTGGACAATTCTCATATTTATGTGGTTATTATATTGTGAGACAGGCAATTATGATTTTTAATTTCTCTAGCACGTATATAGAATGTATGTACATAGTATACAGAAAAGTTATGGTATCCAACCAGAAATTTGATATCGAGATTTCGTCGGAATTACACGTTTTGAGACCCCTGAAATAAAAAAAAAGTTTTAAAAATTTGATCGTGTTTGTCTGTGTGTGTATGTGGGCAGTATAGCTCATAAACAAAAAGCCAGTTTAATATTAAATTTGGCATTTAAGTTAAAAATCACTCAAGAATTCCACAAGAAGATTTTCAAGGAATTCCCCCCTCTCAACTACCATTTCAATTGAACATTTTTCCAAAATATTCATTTTCTCAAAAGTGACTAACGATTTTTATTAAAATGTCACATATTTAAGTAATTTTCATCATATACATAATGTATGTCTTGAATTTTCTGGGAATAGCCTCTGAATATCTCTTCATTCTGGATGACTCTTATATAACTCGTAAACAGTGGGAGATAGATAAAAATCTCTCATTAAAACACCTAATTTATGTCATATAATTTTTTTGTGGAGTTGTCCATTTCCGAGGCATTCCTTTTTATTGGTTTCAAGTGTTTAACTATTTATTTCTCTTAATCGGGGTTAACTTTCGTTTTATCTCGTTTGTTTTTCACCCGGAAATGCAAAAGAGAACCGAATTTCAGTTGTTTCACACAGTGCCGAGCTTATAAAAGATTTGACTATCGCTGTAGCCTATTGTATGGCATTATGTCCGTTCTACTTACAAGAAATTCTGCTAATGATTATCTCGATTAGCATAACATAGATAAAAGAATAATCTTTTTTAAGGAAAAGTATTTTTGTGGAGCATTAGAGAAAGGCATGTGATTGGAACACAGATTTTAATAGGTATGTGTCTTATGTAGATGTATTATATTTAACTTCTATTGCATTTTTCGAACCTCTGTCGTATCCTAGAACTTTATTGTCACCCAAAAAGAAAGACACTAACGCGCAAAACTATAACCATTCCGAACAAAGACTCTACTTTCAGCTGTATCGGTTAATGCATTGAATCTTGAACGGAAAACTCATTCTTCCTTCACAACTACCACCATTAGCACAGAAAATGTGCTTCTGACCTTTCTCTCTCTCCCTTACTTCTCTTTCAGAAAATCGAAGATTAGGTACGTGAAAAATATGAGCATCTATTAGACGAAACAAGCATGGCAGAACAATTTGCCGGTGCCGGGAGAAAGGGGTATAAGTCCAAAAATCTTATGTATTCCATTCACGTGACTTTACCTACCTATTCTACAAACAAACTATCCTTACAAGAAATTATTCTTCTATCTTTACCATGCTATATGAGATAAATATTAACACAGTAGTTCCTTATAGTCACAAGGAAAATAAGGGAATATATCAGGCTAAAGCGATAGTCAAATATTTTAAACCGATCGATATGTGAATAATTGAAATTCGGTTCGCTTTGCATTTCCATAGAAACAAAAGAGACTCCGTTTAAAGGTGCGTAGTTTAAAATTGAAACCAATAATATGGAATATCTCGAAAACGGTCAGCTCTGCAAAAAACATGTGTATGACATAAGCTGTGTATTTTAACATGATCTATAGTTTTTCTGTAGTAAGTTTATGTGGATCTCTTACGGTTTACCAGTTACACAACATTATGAAAAATTCATTCAGAATAAACAGGTCTTCAGAAGTTATTCCCAGAAAAGTCAGATTATACACTTTAATTGTGGTGTAAATACCGGTAGTATATGTCGTTTTAATCAAAATCGATACAGCCATTTTTAAGAAGTACAAAATCTTCAAAAATGTTTCCATGTAAAGGGTAGTTTGAAATGTTGTGTCGCATCCTTGACAGATACCAAACTTAAATATCAAGTTTGGTGTTTAACGGTCTTTTAGTTTTTGAGCTATGCTGTCCACAGACACACATTCTTGAAAATGCTTCTAAAATGCTCCTTTTGGACTCAGGAGCCCTCAAAGCATACATTGCCGGAGAAGCCTCGGTATCGGAATACTTCCTCTAAGAACTATGTACATATTGCGTGTAGAGAAAGTATAAATCTGATGTGTATATTCTTTACGTCTTCTGCAACAAACTATTCTTACAAATGCTTACTCTGATATTTATTTCATCCTAATCGAGATACACAAACAGAAATGTGTTTATTACACACGTCCTTGTAGAAACAAAGGAACAAGGAATACACTAGGTGAAAGCGATAGTCAAATCCTTTTGAGCTTTCTCTATATGAGGTATTGAAATTCCGTTCTTTCTGCTTTACCAGGTAAAAGAAAAACGTATTACAACTTCCCGTTTGGAAAACATTTAAATAGCTGATAATTTAATCCAATAACAAGACATTTATCGAAAATTGTTAACTTCACAAGCATGGTATTTGACTTAATGCGTGTTTTAACGAGATTTATATTTCTGTACAATAAGGTTCTATCTAACTCTTATGGCTTAGCTATGCAAAAATCAATCATAATGTATAAAAGTACATAAGAGACAATTAAGATGTGCATTTGATTTGTCATGAACATGTCTTATCAAAATCATTAGTGATTTTTATAACATCAACATTTTTCAAAAATATTTAATGTAAAGAATAGCTTGGGGTAGGAGGGTTTTCATTAAAATCTTCGTGTGGCTTCCTTGAGTATGCTTAACTTTAGATCAAGTTTGGTATTTAACCAATAGTCGTTTTTAACTATGCTATTCACACATACCTAATTAGAATTTTGTTAGGTTGGGATGTTAGTATCTTATTGCTTACTTATTTATTATCAAAAAAATGTTTTTATCAAATCACACACACACACACATGCACGCACACACACATACTTACACAGACGCCGAATTTTTTCTCTTTTTTTTTCCTGAAGGGCCTCAAAACTTTTCCGGTGAACTTTAGATCTATAATTTTTGGATGTAATATAGTGCATTGCTTAGTAGTAGTAGTATTTTATTAAATAAAGCAAGAATGTGAAGCTGTTATTAGATGTAAATTACTACAAAGTGTGTTGCGAAATGTTTATTTGGGTAATAAACCAAATAAATAGTTAAATTTCTTGATGCTGCTAGTGCAGATTGTTTGCAGAAATTAATATATAAATACATATAACGTTAATTAGACATATAAACAATGTTTCTCTTTAAATTATTTATTTAGTTACCAAATAACAATTTTCTGTATAAAACAATTTATGGCTTGTATAATCGTATGCAATGATAACAAGTTTCCGGTGACGTCACAATTTGTACAGGATTGATAATAAGCAGATTATCTTTCTATGAAATTAAAATATATATTGCTTGAGGTGAATGATGTTTTATACCCAAGGTCGCGGGTTCAAACACAGTGGAAGACGATGGATATTTTCGGGTGTGAAAATCCTTAGCATAGCTTCCTTCGGAAGGTCCCGTGTCGTAGATTTAGGGCACGTTAAAAGAGGCCTCTGAGCAAAATTAAGCGGTCTTTTACGCCCAGTATAGAATGGGATGCCGAGAACCACAGCGATGTTTTCTCGTTTTTAACAATTTAATTACCTGTAGTAAAAATTGAGACACTTTTTTTGAAACGCACTGAATAGAGTTGTTGGAGTAATGAGTTTTCAAATGAGGTTTAATACTGTACCTTACTAGAGACATTTGGAAAGGTAATTAAGATATCAGATAGCCTATTTTATTATGCACCAATTGCGCTAAAACAAATAAAAATACAAACACACAATTCTATAACTGCAATTTTCAGGTATTCGGTAGCCCAATATGCACTTTAGTATCAATAATAATCATCTAAAGTAAAACAACATTAATTACTTTTCGGCTACAAGTTCATTTTCTCTCTCTCTCTCTCTCTCTCTCTCTCTCTCTCTTCCCCCTATCGTGTAATTTAACTTCTTTAACCAGGTAGGTCTATTGGGGAATAAACGAACGACACGGTTGAAATGATGCTATAATGCTCACTAGGTCCCGAGAGCTAAGAGTTTCTCGACATTCCGCCTCTCAGGATAAGAACAAACTACAAGCATGGGACCTCGAATGCGACACCAATGCTGCCCACACGGAGTTCGGCCAGTTACCTTTTACTTTCCCCACACGCTCTATGTACATAGTGTATAGAGAAGGTATTGTATTGCACCCAAAAATTCGATACCGAGATTTCACCGGAAAATGTTTTAGGACCCCCTGAATCGAAAACAAAACATTTTCAGAACAATGTTCATGTGTGTGTCTGTTTTTCTGTCTGTCTGGCTGTGTGCGTATCTGTGTGTGAGTGTGTGTGTGTCTGTGGACAGCATAGCTTAAAAACGAAAAGACCGTTAAACACCAAACTTGGTATCTACCAAGAACGCGACACGATGATTTTGAAGAAAATCCTCCCACCCCCAACTATCCTTTACATGGAACTTTTTTCGAAAAGTTTAATTTCTCAAAAATGGCTCTAATGATTTTAATTAAAATATCGTATATTAAAAATATTTACCTTACAAATAAAATATATATTTTGAATTTTCTGGGAATGGTATCTGGAGACTACTTTATCTGGCACGAATTTTATGGAATTTTGCATAACTGCTAAACCGTGAGATAGACAAAAAATTCCCAAACAACATTTTAGAGCACATTAAAACACACAGTTTATATTATATACATTTTATTCATGGAGTTGATCGACTTTTAGATATTTCTTGTTTTTGGCTTCAGCTTTAAAAAGCTAACACGTTTCTCATACAGAAATTTGTCAACAGCTGTTCATACAAACAAAGGAACTTCAGTCACATAGCAACCAGCTTTTGACTATCACTTTAACCTATAATACTCCCTTATTTCGTTTCTACTTACAAGGAAGCAAGTATTTTCTGGTATTTTTTTTTTTCTCGATTAGCATGAAATAAATAGAAGAATAAGCTTACTAACAATAATTTGTTACAGAGATGTAGAGGAAGTCATGTGAATGGAACACATCAATTTTTTGGAAAAAGGTTCATGTTAGTGTTTGTGTGTCTGTGTGTGTGTGTGTGTGTGTGTTTGTGGACAACATAGCTCCAAAACAAAAAGACCGTTAAATGCCAAACTTGGTATTTAAGTTTTTTATCTTCCAAGGATGTGACACGAAGATTTTCAAGAAAATCGCCCTACCCCAAACTACCCTTTAGATGGAAAAAATTTTGAAAGTTTTGATTTTTTCAAAAATGGGGCTAACGATTTTTTTTATTAAAATCCCTTATATTTAAAATATGTATATACCAAATAAAATGTATATTTTTAATTTTCTGGGAATAGCCTCTACCTGTTTATTCTGGAAGATTTTTGTTGGATTTTGTATAACTGGTAAACCGTAAGAGATAGACACAAACTTACTACACAAAATATGTAGATCACGATAAAATATACAGTTTATGTCATATAAAACGTTATCTTTGAATTGGCCGTTTTCGAAATGTTCCTTGCTATTGATTTCAGTTTTAAAATGCTTTAACTTTTCTCATATGGGAGCTTGTCAACTCTGGCCACGTAAAGATACGATTTCAATCCCATCGCAACCCCATTTTAAAACATTTGACTTTCGCGTTCGCCTAATATATTCCTTTCTTTCCCTTCTATTTATAAAGGAACTAAATAATAAGACCGTTTCTGCTAATAGTTTAGCATTAAATATATAGAATAATACGCTTACGGAGATGTATAAAAGGTCATATGAATGGAGCACATCAGATTTATATTTTATCTATAAATTTATATTTAATGAACCTATATTTAACCAATTATTATAATAAGAATTTTTGTTTTGTAATAATTGCATTTAGATTTCATGACTTTTTAATGTTATTTAAATAATTGAACGCGAAAATACTGAAAGAAAAGAAACGCAAAGTTTAGAGAAAACTAGCAAAAGGTGCAGTGTGAACCAACCGACGTCTTCTGGGAGTGGAAAAGGACAAGAAAATAGGGGATCAAAGAGCTCACTCAGCTGAAGAGAATGCCCCAGAGTCAGATCAAGGATATGGCTAAAATATGGAAGCGGACACACCACCTAAAATAAAATTAGGCTCACATATTCTATCAGAAGGAATACATCAAGTGAAATGGATCCAGCGAAAAGAATGGTAGACAACAACGTTGCACAGAATGATGTCAATCCGGTGGGATATATCCTAAATTCCATTACGTTACCATAGGACTTCCTTACTTTAAGAAGTTAGCGGTGATTTAGAAGCTACGAACGTGGCTGAGTGGTTAGATCAGTGGCTTCCCATCTTGTGTTCGATCCCAAGTACCCGCATGTGAATGAGATTTGTGGTGAAAGCAGCGTCTGGATGGGTTTTCTCCGGTTCCTCCGGTTTCCCCCGTCACTTATTCCACCAATTGCTCCATCATCACCTTTCCTATCATCCGTTTCGCTTGCATTTCATTTCACTTCCTCGCGCTCATGCCTGGCTATGGGCCGACCACTCTTTCTAAGTTCTCCATTCTGTGGTTCCAAGCTATTAGCTCCCTGAGAGTCTTCTGACTCCTAGGCATCCATTTGTAACTCCCAGGGGAGTGTCAGTCCTACATAAGGGGAGGGTAAGCCGACTACGACAAAAAAAATGGACAAGCATCCAGTCACATCGAGAACGAAGGTGGATGTGATATAAGATAATGCAACAAAAGCAGTTCTTTGTTACTGCAACAAACAATTCTTTATTTCTTCCACTGATTACAAATAAAAATTTATTTTCATACGGATCTCTTTCTTCAATATTTTTGCAACAATTTGTAAGAAGTTTCTCCCTCGATGTGGCGGTGGCTACGATTGTAGGTTCTCATTTTCCCATCGAAATGTGGTTCAACTGTTGCTCACTGTGCATTCCCAGTTGAAAACTGATTCCATTGCGAGGCTCGTTTTTTTCTTTTTATACTGTCGATGACGTGGCACATAGTCGCACTTGCAAATCATCGCAGGTGTAACAATCGCAGCTTCGATGTTAAACAACTCGCCGACGGCATATGTGTTCATTCACGCAGGTGTAACAATCAGCTATGACCGAAAGCAAATCGCTCATACACGTGCGACGATTACGGCCACAAGGCATAGTCACAGTTACTACCTATAACACGATTCTTTTAAAAAGTTAAAAAAGCCATGTATGAAAATGGAAGGTATGCATTAAATGATATAGCATTCATTGATTCATACAATAAAAGGCTAAATCTCTAGACATCTGATACTTTACATATTTAAGAAAGAAAGAAAATATATTTTATACAATTGCAGGAAAACTGACAAACAGTATTCAACAAGTATTATTGTTTGTACTAGAAAATATCATCTTGATTCAACTGGCAATGATTTACAAGTGGAGCCAAGAGGACTATCCACAGTGTTTTTTTGTTTTTTTTTTGTTTTTTTTTTGTAGAAAACATATATTTAACATTTATTAAAGCAATGCCCCTCATGTTATTTGAAGAGTCCCAGATATGTTGAAAGATCATTTATATGGTACCATTTTAATTTATTTTTATCTAAAAGTTTGTTTGGTAAGGGACATTTCAATATGTGTTTGCAGTTTATAATCATTTTAGGTTGTACCTTGTATAGCAGAAGTGTTATTAATTTTTTAAAGACTTGTTGATAGCAGTATCAAATTTGCAGACGCTGAATTGCGTATATGACGTATACTGCAACATCTTTGTATACTAAAATCTTGTGTGTTCTATTTGCATGACACTCTCTACCTGTTTTGCAAATAAACTATTCGTATAAAAGATTAATGTTCTATCTACTTTATGCTAATTGACATTATTACTTAACTCCTTGCATGTAGAAGGTAAATAAGGGAATGCATTTGGCGTTAGTCAAATCTTTTAAAAGCAGTTACTATCCGATTGAGATTAAAATTTGGTTCTCTTTGGATGGCTAGGGTAAAACAAAAGAAAAACGGATGAATACTTCCTGGTTGAGAAAATTATAAGTGTTAACAATTGAATCCACTTACAAGAAATATCTCCGAAATGCTGCACATACAATTCTTAAAACAGCAAAAACATACGATTGAATATTGGGTTCAACGTGACTATACATTATATAACAGATAAATGTATAATACATAACTTGTATATGTTGTCGAGATTTACATTTTGTGTGATAAGTTTTAGAATATCTCTCACGGTTTAGCAATTATGCAAAAGTCATTCAGAATGAAGAGGATTTCAGAAGGGAAATTCGGGTTATACATTTTATTTGCCATGTAGGTAAATACACGTATTTTACTCAAATTCTTTAGAGCCGTTTTTGAGAAAATCAGACATTTCTAAAAATATTCCATGTAAATGATAGTTTGGAGTGGGTGAATTTTTTAAAATCTTTGTCTCAATCGTTGAAAAATGCTAAAATTAAATTTAAAGTTTGGTATTTAATGGATTTTTATTTTCCAGCTATGTCAAGCACATACACGCACACCCGAAACTTTTTCTATAACACGATTCGTATTTTATTCAGGGAACTGCAATACATGTATTTCAGGAGAAATATCGGTAAAACTTTATGGGAAAATAAAAATATAAAAGATACTATTCTTCCCTTAATATTAGATCAAATTTGTAAAATGTATTTACTAATTACTCCACCTCTGCTGTACATTTAAGACAGCCTGTACATATACGAGGTGTAATAAAAAATAACGTGATTTTTTTTTAATTTCACGAGCTTTATACCACCGATTTTCAAAACTTTTTTTTTATCTTGTATGTACACATGTTCCTGATATATGTTTGCATTTTCAGCTGTTTTAAACACTAGTTTATTGTTGACCGTTAAAAGGGTTATACGTGTTTTCGAAAGCCCAGCGAATTGCATTAAATGTTGTTTAAAAATTGAATAAAGTGTTCGAAATGTTGGCTGTGGCTTTTGGAAAATCTACTATGAGTAAGACAAGAAGATTTGATTGGTATCAAGATTTCGAAGACGACGATTCCCTAGACGTCCTAACACATCAGTTACTGACGACAATATGGAAGATACAAAGAAATGGGTTTGCCATATGGTTATACAGTCAATAATATATACCACCTATAAGCTATGCGCCATTTGCATGAAGTAATCCAAAGAAAACGACCAGAATGTTCGCAAAATAACACATGCATAGTGCTCCTGTTCACACCTCCACGCTTGTTCGTGATTTTTTGGCAAAAATCAGAAACGTTATGTTGCCTCAGCCACCTTATTCGCCGGAGATGACCCACTGCGACTTCTTTCTATTTTCGAGGCTGAAGAGATAATGAAAGGGCGTCGTTTAGCTGCTATTGGTGAGCTAAAATCAGAATCGCTGAAGTAGCTGAACATCATAAGAAAAAGTGAGTTCCAGAGATGCTCCCAAGATTGGAAAAAGGTGCTGGAAAAATGTATTATATAAGGGAGTTTATTTTGGATGGCACAAAATTGATATAGATTCTCGTTATTTTTTGATCACACCTTGTGTTGTAAAGAGCAAACAAGGAAGGAAGGGGATTAAATTTGCACGAGACACGCTGTGAAATGTGGGGTCATATTGCCCATAGATTAGGTGTTAATATACAAAAAATATTTTTCTACCAAAACAATATAGCGAAAGAAATCGTAAGCTTTCTTTGTGGGGGGGGGGGATTGAGCTTAAGCCGCCATCCAGCTTTATACTGGATGACTACCTTTTATTTACGTTAGCTACAGAAATATAGGTTATTTTTACTTCTGAAATGTTTGGCTTATTTTGGTTCCGGTTTACTTTACTTGTACATAATTATTATATAAAGGGTTTGTTGAATTCCCTCTCAAAAATTCGATACCAAAATGTATTGAAACTGCATGTCTTTGACCCCCTTATTTTAGAAAAGAGTCAAAGTGTATGTGATAGAGACAGAAAGGAGAAGAAGAGAGAATAAGAGACAGAAAGAACAACATAGCTCAAAATGAAATATCGAATAAATAGCAAATTTTATGTTTAATGTCAATATTTTCCAAACATTCGACACGAAGATTTTCAAGAAAATTTCTCCAGCACAAACGACGCTCTACATTTTTCAAATAAATGTTTTTCTTCCACACTGCTCGCTATTTTTTATTTCTTCAAAAACATTCCTAACTATTTTGATTAAAACAACGCATATTTAAAATATTTGCAAGACGTACATGAATAATTTGCAATGAACAGCGTGTAAGTCCTGCTCATTTTGAATGAATGTTGTATAATTTTGTGTAAAAGTAAAAGTATGAACAAACTGAAGAGATCCCCAAAGCGGGGCTGAGCACCGCACCTAGGTTGTATAGCCCCCCCCCCCCATATTTCTACCGTAACCCTGGGGAGGGCGGGATGGGGGGAGAGACCCGAAGAACGACCATATCCGGAAGACGGCGGGAGCAAGAATGGATAGGTCCCTAATGTTTCCACTTAGAAAGCTGTGTATTGCCTTTAGCTTTATACTTTCTCTAGCCCCATATGTACAATGTACGAGTACATAGGGATAAGGAAGGTATTGTAATGCACCCAAAAATTCGATACCGAGATTTCACCGGAAATATATGTTTTGGGGTCCCCTGAGTCCGAAAAAAGCAAAAAAAGGATTAATACGCTGCTTTTATACATTATTAAAATACTATAAATCAAAACTGCAGAAAACCAAATCTAATTATCTTATTGTATTATTTGACTAAATAAACTATCTGATTATTATTAAAAGTCTTGTCTTGAGTAGTTTTAAGAATAAAACCAAAAGATGTTTAATATTTAATACCTTTTCAATATAAAACAGCTTAATTATATTTTTATGTTGTTATTTATTGCAGTTTTTAACTATGTCCATCACTGTATTGCAGTTTAATCAATAAATAATTATATTTACGGAATTGTATTTTTTTTATTTCATTCAAAGAGTATGGAAATCCAAAACCAGCATTTAGCGAACTGCTTTTAATACAATACTGTCGCTTTAGTCCCCTGTATAACTCTTGTATCTAAACTATTTCTGTCTCTAACAGAAAGAACAATAAACCTTTATCAAGATAATTTGTAAAATATTGACTCGAACGTAGTGTTACACATCAAATTCATAGCTTAATCTTAGCTGCATAATTAAAGTAATCGGCTAGTGATGAACAAAATGAAATAAACCAGCCCTGACGAATCACCACAAATAAAGAATTGTGGTTCTTTCTTCGAGGATTTAAGTTCGATAAAATGAAGATAAATGACTTAAAGCGAAAGAGGTAAGAAAGAAAATAGAACCTTTTGTCCCAGATAAACTGAAGCAGTAGAAACAGTTGACCTTCGTGGCACCTTCCTTTTTAGAATCGTAGAGCAGAAAGTCATTTATTATCTGCTATCAGAGGAGTTCTCGCTCTGTATCTGCTAAGCAACAGAAGAAAAATATATCGAATTATTTTAACACCACCTAAAGAGAAAATCTGATGTGTTACATTCACATGGCTTTCTCTACCTATTTTGCAAGCAAACTATTCTTACAAAAGATTATTCTTCTATCCACATCAAGCTAAATGAAATAAAGATCAACCTAATTGGTCTTACTGTTTAATTCCTTATAGGCAGATAGGAAATAAGCAAATATACCAGGTTTAAGCGATAGGCAAATCTTTTAAAAGCCGATCGACATGTGAAAAACTGAAGTTCGGTTCGCTTTGCATTTCTAAAAAACAAAAGAGAGACGAAACGAAGGGTGACCCCGTTTGAAAAGTTACGTAGTTTGAAACTGAAACCGATAACAAGGAATATCTCAGAAACGGTCAACATTACAATAAAAATGTATATGACATAAATTATGTTTTAACGAAAAGTACATTTTTGCGTAGTAAGTTTTTGTGTTTCTCTTACGATTTACCAGTTATACAAAATTCAGGAAAATCATCCAGAATGAACAGGCCTGCAGAAGCTATTCCCAGAAAATTCAAGATATACATTTTCTGATGTAAATAGCTTTAATACACAGTGTTTTAATTAAAACCGCTAGAGGCATTTTTGAAAAAAGAAATTAATAAATGTTTTCTTATTAAGGGAGGTTTGGGGTGGGAGGATTTTCTTGAGAATCTTCGTGTTGCATCCTTAGAAGATAGCAAAGTAAAATACCTAGTTTGATATTTAAAGGTCTTATAGTTTTTGAGCTATGCTGTCAACACACTCACTCACTTTATCGAGTAATGTTTTTTGGAGAATAATATTTCCGCTGAAATCTTGGTATGGATTTTTTGGGTGGAATACAGTACAGTTGTGATACAGTAAGCACATACTTGATTTGTTAAAGTGGTAGGAATATTTTCATATTAGTGGATTTAAATTGTATACTATTTTAGGGTGACGCAATTGTGAAATTTGGAAAATCCACAGTCTGCAAGATTTCATTGAACTTTATATCAGCTATCATACACAATATAGTGATATTTTTGACGAGTATCAAAATTCCAGCTTACATGGTTCTTTAAATAATAATAATAACAATAATAATCATTTTACGTTTAAATTCATTGCTCTAATCAAAATGAACTACGTGATACATTTTAAAAACATTCAAATACAAAATTCCACTTAAGCAGAAAATGAGTTTTCAAATAGATCTGCAATATTTTATTTTTTGTAATAGTCCTAAGTAGTGCTGAAAAATTACTGATTTTTGTACTCTCAAAAAATCTTGTTTATCAAAATTGGACTGAGCTTCAAAAACAATATGGCAACATTTGTCAATAGGTTTGTGAGAGCCAGTATAACAATTCGGAAAAAAAATTGTGAAAAATTATATCGTGTGGAACATTTTGGGTATGGAAAAGTACTGGATAAAAATGTTTGAGAAACTAAATTTAAAGTTGGGGTGTGTATTATTAAGCATGTACCTAACCATATATAGTTTTAGTTAATTGGTAGTTAAAGTGCACCAAGTGCGAAAAGCAATATATTTTCATATGCTTTTATTATAATACAAAATAAGCTTTTAATTTTCTACAACTTCTTAAAAAGTACCCCTAATATTGTCACGTGAGTCATTGGCGAGAGATTAACTTATATTCTTTTAGTAATATGTTATTAATTAAGAATTAATTCATCTGAATTTAATAGGATTTGATTCTTACATAATCTTGGAAAAATACAAGTTTTGTTATAACCTGATTCAGTAACAGAAGGAAGTGACTAGCCTCTTCCGATGGCACTCCTAGTGGACTTTTCAATGACGCCAATATCCGTCGGGCTACGTTCACATTCGCACTTTGACATCACACCGGATATTCTAGAACATTTAAGCATTCGGTGCTGATTGGCTAAGACTACCCACTATTAGGAGAACACCACCATGTTGGAATGCCCTTCCGGGACTGCAGACCCGACCACCAGGTCTTGTCTTTGACCGTCGGGGAACCTCTGCTTCATTATGTGCGTCTTGGGAAGTCGCTCCGGGCTCAACCGCTTACCTACGTCGACCACTTCATCTCTTACCTCACCCAGACACACCTTGACATATTTCTTAAAGTAAGACTTTATGTTAGTAACTCCTTAATCAGAGTGATATTTGTCAGGATTAATAGAATAGTTTGCAATCCCCCACCTTTGTAAACCAAATATGCGCAACCAACAAATTATGTAATATTTCTTATTATATTAGCTTAATTTAAGTCCCCATTGTTATTGCTCTGCCATCCGCCTTCCTTTCACCACCCTCTAATAGCTATCCCCGAAGTCGCAGAACCTTGTTCGCGACAATATAGACAAAAAACAGTTCTAGTTTGACGGATCCCTAAATACAAGATGTAACATTATATATCGTTTTGCAAAGCTTTTTGACTAGGGTCTTGGGTTTTTACAAATTGTCGTGATATTAATAGTGTTAGATTTATAAATGGATAGCAAATGATATTTTCTGTATTTAGGAAATAGATGAAAAGACTTTTTCTGTAGCATGTGGTGAAAATAAACTAATTTCACGGTAACGTAGACAATATTGACTGACATTTTCCCCATACTACGCACAACTTATGACCAGGAGCAGGAAGTTGGAGAATTAAGCGCTATAGCAGAGCAACAAGTATAAATATTGATAGCAAAACCAAAGTATTTTTACTTTCTGTACCATAAAGTACATAGCATGTAATCCACCTAAAAATTTGATACCAGATTTCACCGGAAATATATATTGTTACAAATGTTTTTATTGGCTCAAATCTTTAATTCACTACTTTAAATAATTCATTCGACGTTCAGCACAGCATCCATGGTTTGCGCCCCACTACACCGTTACACTCCAGTCACTCACGACTGAGTACAATTTACAACACAACAGAACAATGCTGCACTGCAATCATTTCTCCTTTTATAGCTAGAAAATGACGTTTCAAACTTTCTGCACACTTATCCATGATACTGGAAGCCGAAGTTGGGAGAAAAATCTCGAATATTGAGAAGAATCACGATGTCTCGCGTACCGAAGGTTACGTCATGCCGCTCTTCCGTGTTGTTCACGCATCCCAGCTGGGATTACTCATATACCAGATCCATAACAAAAGACGGCATTGTTACATATTTTGGTGCCCCTTGAAAGAAAAAAAATACATTTTTCTCTTCCTTTTTTTTAATTTTAGCCCTTTTCAAGACATTCCTTGCGATAAATTTCAATTTTATTTCACGTAACTTTCCTCAAGTAGGAAGTTACCATTCGTTTCATCTCTCATTTCGTTTACTGTTCAGAACTACAATTGTTTAGAGCCACCAGTTTTAAACATATTTCACTTTCGCTTTAGCCTGGTCCATTACCTATTTGCTCTCTACTTACAAGAAACAAGTAGTAAGACCGTTTCTTTTAATGTTTATCTTTTTACAGATGACTTCACGAGATAGTAACTGAATTAAATTGGAATCGGAGAAATTAAAATTTCGACCATCTTGACTCTGTGGTCATCGTCCAGGTCAAGATGATCAAAAGCTTGGATTTCTCCGATCGCAATTTAACTCGGTTGCTATCCCGTGAAGCCATCTGTAAGAACCAACGCCGAGAAAGCTTCAAATCTTTAAGGTTTCTCTTGATTAGCATGATGTAGATAAAAGGATAGCATTTTTTATTAATTGTTTATAGAACTGGTAGAGAAAGTTATGGAAATGGAACAAATCAGATTTTCTGTACATGTAATACTCCTAATTGCCTACTTTTAATGACAACTCTATTTGAAGGTTAATGCACTACCTATTCTCTCTTTCGATTGCTCGTTAATAACTGTCGAACTCGGGACTCTCCTCGCGTAGACAACTGTGCCTTTTCTAACGAAAGAAACTGTATGACAAGTGTGTATACAGCTGTTAGACAAGTGATATAAAATTGAAGAGAAAGAATAATATATAAATGCCATTCTGCGGAATATTTGATAGGACAAAATATTCTTCTCTTTTTGTGTTTACCCTCCTATATAGGATTTCCACCGCACTCCCACCGCAGGAACCGAAATCAGACGCCAGTTTTTAGGAACGAGGGCACTGGATAAGAGAGAAGCCGTGATGGGTGATCAGTCTGATACCAAGTAGAAGTGAGGAAATGGATGACATGAAATGATGGAGAAATGGTGAACGCGATTATTATTGAGAACTTTTTGGAATTAAGGTGGGGGGAACCGAAGAAAACACACCCAGACACCGCCGCATTATAAAATATTCACCTTTTAAAATTAAAAGCTTGAACTAAGAAACCCTTAAACATAAAGTCCCTTCAGGAACGTTGTTTCTTTTCATAAGTGGTTTACCCTCCCCATAATTGTAGGACTGACACCCTCCTAGGACTTGCAAGCCAATGCTGAGGGGTCAAAAGCCTGTCAGGGAGCCTGCGGCACGAAACCACAGAATGGAGAACCTGTTACGAGAGTCTGCCCGTAGCCAGGCATGAACATCAGGAAGTGGATGATAAGAAATGTAAACGAAATTGATGATTAGAAAGGTGATGATGGAGCAATTGGTGGAATAAGTGAAGGAGGAAACTGAAGGACCCGGAGAAAACCCATCCAGACGGCGCTTCGTCCACCACGAATCTCACATGAAGGCACCTGGGATTGAACCCGAGCCGGCTAGATAGGAGGCGAGCGGTCTGAACACTCACTCACGGCGCCGCCTTTGCTTTAGGAGCTAAACTATGCAATTTTTTTCTGTTTCATTTATTTAGTCCCCTTTATGGTCGAATAGGGGGTTTTGTCTCAAAAATAAATTGCTGACTCTAGATTCCTTAACGCTAGGGTTTTAATAGTTTTCTTTTCTTCAAATGTATGAACATTCATTCTAACATGCATATATCCACATAGTGATTCCAGTCGGTAATCAAACCTGGGACCTCTGGGTGAGAAGTCAACTCTCTAACCACTCGACCTCAGAAGCAGTCGAAATACAATTTTACGATGATATTTTCAGCTAAACTGATGGAAACACAAGAAAATATATTTTTAATGGTTCATTTCTTGAAATTTATTCCGTGCTTTAGAAAAGTATTATTTTGGTACTTTTATTTCAAAAATCATCATTACCATCATCAACATTAACACGCATAAAGGTTGATACATTCAGCATTACTATACGCTTGCTAGCCCTTTGTTTCATCACGCTAGCAATCGGAATGTGCTGCTTCATGCAAAAAGGTCAAATAAATATTAATACTGTGGAGACTGCGGGATTAAATGCCCGTAAAAAATTGTATAATCCTTGTCATGTATACCAGCGGCTGACAAAGGACCCGCTTTTATTAATATGCATGTCTCGGCATATAATTTATCAACAGTGTTATCTGTACCATTTTTAAACATTGTAAAATATTCATGTAAATTTTCATGGAAAGTAAACTTTGTTAAATTTCAATACAGCATTTAATGCATAGAACATACACCTTATCGCTTAAAATATTTACAGCAATAATGTAATAATATTTTTATGTTACAGCAAATAAAAAACATAGTCATAACAACAAAATGGTACAAAAGTGAATTTACTTCACATTAGAAATTGATCGTCGGCGTTTACTTGTTGGACACTCTAACCACTAAATCAGTAGCTGCATTTACATTGTCTTAATGTCCCTCTCTGTGAGACAAAGAAGTTGTGGTATTGTAACGAATGTCTCTATTGACCCAAAAATTGTTTACAAAAAGTCTTAAATTCACTGCTCAAATAATTCACTGGACGCGTTGAAAGTTTACAACTACACGGAATCCATGGTTCGCGAATTACTGCGCGCTAACACTCAGTGATGACTCAGTACAATTCACAACAGAAAAACACTGCACTGTAATGGATCCTCTTATTATAGCTAGAAAATAACGTCATAACAATTTCTGGAAGTCTCTGAAAGCCGAAGATTGCAGGAACATCTCGAAAATCGAGAAGAATCATGTCGTCTCGCGGTCCGAAGGTTCCTGATAGATCGCGCCGCTCTATCCAACTGCGATGACTAACATACCAAGGCGAACCTGAGAATCGCTGCTTATGAAGATGGCCTTGTCACAATATACAAAGTCTATGAAATTTGTACTGTTTATTTCCATAATCGACTTTAAATGCTATGGGTACATCGAGGTCTTTGATCAAACGTTTTATGGTGTTTTTACTCTTTAAACTTTCGGGTTAGGTTACTCTAGTTTTTGGATGTTTTAGTTTATTTTCAAACCCACATTTACTGGGTCCACACTTCCAGACACTTTGGAGGGTAGTAATGAGCTTTTGAAAGATTTAACTATCGCTTTAGCCTTACTTCCCTTCTACATATAAGATACTAAGTAATAAAACAATTTCTACTAATGCAATTATGATTAGCATGATATAGACAAAAGAATAATATTTTGCAAGGAAACTTTGTGAATCAGCTATAGAAAGGCATAATTTTTATTATAAATGAAGTTCATATTTTGAATTTTCGGGAATAGCTTCTGAGTTCCTCTTCTATATCAATTTCTTTTGCATAACTGGCAAACCATTAGAAGTAAAAACATACACTATTTACGACAAAAATATGTCTGTGACGTGCAACATTACCGACATACGCCTTGATTTTGCTTTAAGTTTGCAAATATCAAAAGGAAAATGGCCTTCCACCCCCCGCCCTACACACACACACTTGGTTATGCAAAGACAAAGGGAATCTCAAACCGTTTTCAAACATTTCACCATTTCACTTAAAGCTTACTATATTCCCCTAATACCGTTGTATGTAGTAGGAAATATGCAATATGACCATTTCTGCAAATGGTTTTCTCGATACGTTTGAAATAATATTTTGTGCAACATGAGTAGAGAAAGTCATATGAGAACAACTCATTAGAATTTTCATATTGGGTAGAGAAGGCATTCTATTTCACCCAAAAATTCCATGATGACATTTTAGCGAAATTTTAGAGGTCCTATGAATTTAAAAAGCATCTTAGAAAATAGTCTGAGTGACCATTGTGTGTGTGTGTGTGTGTGTGTGTGTGTGATTCCGTGAGTCTGTGAACAACATAACTCAGGAACTGAAAGTCCGTTAAACACCAAAGTTATGTTTAAGTTCAGAGTCTTTCAAGGAAATTTCCAAGAAAATCCCTTGATTCCAAACTATTCTTTACATTGAAAATTGTGGTTTTGTCAAAAATGGCGATAGTGATTATTATTAAAATACCATATTTTAAATATATTTTCTTCAAAATTAAAATGTTTGTCTTAAATGTTTCGTGAAATACCTCCGAGGTTCACTTTATTCTGGATATGCAGTGCCAGCAGTTTACAACTTTCCGTGTGAGAAAAGTTTTAAGTATTTTAAATTTTAAACAAATAACAAGCAATGTCTCATAAATAGTCAATTCCAAGAAAAAACATATACGACATAAACTGTGTTTTTAACGTGATCTACATAATGTGTGTAGGTAAGTTTTTGTCTATCTCTTACGGTTTACAAGTCATACAAAATTCAGCAAAATTCATTGAGGATAAAGAGCTCTTAGAAACTGTTCCCAGAAAAGTCAAGATATAAGTTTTATTTGCCATGTAAATATCTTTAATCAAAGTCGTTACGGCCATTTTTAAGAAAATCAAAATTATCGACTTTTTCCCATATGTTGGAGAGATTGGGGTGGGGGATTTTTCTCAAAATGTTCGTGTCACATCCCTGATACCAGATTTGGTATTTTAACGACTTTTCGTTTTTGAGTTATCATGTTCACAGTCACACCTTTTTTTTTTGAGATTTTTTTTTTATTTTTTATACAGGGGACCCTAAAACGTCTATTTCCGGTGAAATTACGATATCGAATTTTTGGGTGGAATGCTTAACCTTCTCTATACACTATGTACATAGTACATGTATAACACATAAACATGAGCAAAACCCTAGAAACAGTCCAGTTTTGTTTATAGGTCTATTAATTGAAATGAATTATATAGTATTATAATCTATTTGTGTTGTCTATTACTGATCATTAGAATACGTTTTTATACGAGTTTTAAAATCTTGCCACGCAAAAGCCAAATAACACTTTGGAGCTACTAAGCTAGTTTTCTGGGTTTTTTTTTTTTTTTTTTTTTCTCTTTTCTTTTTTTATGCGTCCAAAATGTTTCACAAGGTGCAAATTTTGTTCAATTTTCTTCAAATATTATACAGATGCACGCAAAGCTATAAGTATTAAAGTGTTGGGAGTTATTTTTCTGTATGAATTGTCAATTGAGAAATGTGAATTTAGATATCTAAATAACGCTAGAAAAAAAGTTTGTCATAGGTTTATTATTTTATTTCTTAAAAACTAGAACACCAATAAAAATCTATTGTTGGCAAATAACAGGTGTCTTAAATATGTCTCCGCAGTGAGGTAAATGCGCTAGCGCGCTCACTCATCGCAGTTCGGTTGGTGACGGATCACGCTAGTTATTATTGGTGAACTGAAACTGAGTTCACTTACTAGAGAAAATGGTATAAATGCATAATTTCTTTATAATTCAACTGCTTTGCCCTTATTTTGGACGTTTGTTCAGGATTAATATTTATTATTTCATTAGGTATCTACTTTGCCGCTTTACAATTATTTGAATATATAGAATTACTTTTATTTATTATACAATCTAAATAAAATATGATAAAATATAAAGTTCCGATATCTTCATGATTTGTAAATCATTTCCTGCGTAAATTTGTGATTTCCTTTAATTCATCCTTTTTATTTCAAGTACATTTATAGGAATGCAGTTTTTTTCCTCACTAATGGTTCTGCCTGCATAGAAACAGTTTTTTCTGTGCTGATTTCTGCATTCATTTAGTGGAGCTTCTTATCATTCTATCCAAGATTTCGTCCAGTTTAGTCTGTTAAAACTTTAGATCTACGTTTTACGGATCATCATTCTGTTTCAGGGAATTAGGAATTTAGTAATTAAATCTTACACACAATCATGATGAAGACATGCTGAGTGTGCAAAAATTTCTAGAAATGTAAGTTTCATATTTTCCTTATCACCATTAGAGAGCATGTCCTTAACTAAAACCTACTTTTCAATGGTTACAATTTTAATTTCACTTCACAAGCACAACCTTGAAGCAAAGAGTTCTCACATTACATCAAACATAAATAATGCTCCGTTCCCAACTTATCACAAGCATCTAAGTGTACTACAGAGACTCTTTTCAGACACTTTTTATCTCTTATAGTCAAAACTAATATTTATATTAGTATAATCTTAATTTTTCATCGTGCGGACTATTTTATTTTTCATTAAAATAATCGCCTTAAAACCACACTGTATATTGTAATGAATATAGGTGCATGCTTCTGATATTTTTGTTACTTTTGGTATACATTTCATATTTTCATAAATATAGAATTTAAAAGTTCAGCTATGAATAGTCATAAAAAGTTGACTGTGCAGTTTAGCCTATGCATTCAGGTATTTCCCTTGTGACCACAAGGATGTAAGTAATAAGTAATGTCTGCTAATGTTAATCTCGATTATAATGAATCGGACAGAAGAATAAGCGTTTGCAAGAATAGTTTGTAGCAGAATAAGTGGAAAAAATCTGATGTGTTCCATTCACATGACTTTCTCTATAGCTCTGCAACAAAATATTAATAAGTTTAAGATTCTATTTCCTCCTTGTAAGTAGAAGGGAAATAAGGGAGTACCATACGTTAAAGTGATAGTCAAAAGCTGGTTGCTATGTGAAGCTCCTTTGTTTGTATGGACAGGAGTTGACAAATTCCTATGTGAGAAAAGCATACGTTTTTTATAGGTGAAATAAAAAAAGGAATAACTCAAAACGAACAACTCCACGAGAAAAATGTATATAACATAAATTGTGTGTTTTAACGTCCTCAACACTTTTTGTGTAGCAAGTTTTTGTCTATCTCGTACGGTTTAGCAATTATGCAAAATTCCGTAAAATTCATCCAGATTAAAGTAGTCTTCAGAGGCTATGCCCAGAAAATTCAAGATATACATTTTATTTGTCAGGTAAATAACTTAAATATACGGTAATTTAATTAAAATTGTTAAGAGTCATTTTTTTTAGAAAATAAAAATTTTCGAAAAAAGTTCCATGTAAAGGGTAATTTGGGGTGGGGGAATTTTTCTCAAAATCTTTGTGTCGCATCCCTAGTATATACTAAACGTAAATACCAAGTTTGGTATTGTAGCTACTTTTCGTTTTTGAGTTATCGTGTTCACAGACACACGGACACACACATGAACCTTTTTTCGAAAATACTTTTTTAGATAAAGGGGACCTTAAAACATATATTTCCGGTGAAATTTCGGTATCGAATTTTTGGGTGGAGTGCAATACCTTCTCTATACATAGTGAATATAGAGAAAGTAAAAATCATGTGAGTGGATCAGGTTTTTTCCCCTCCATGCTCAACATTATTTCGCACTACCCTTGTAGAGTTAAAAATGCTTTGCAGTGGAAGACTACATCCAGGCTTCAATGTCTGAGCCATTACAAAGGGGAATAGAAGCCCCTCTATTCGTCTGTCTGGTTGCCTGAGAAACGGGTGACTGGAATACACGTTTTTTGTTGATTGGGTTTTCTGCTGCCGCTGGCGCATCCTCGATCTGACAGTTTCAAAAGCGAACACATGCCCCATTATTGAGCATTGAAATTGAGTACTTAGACCGTTCAAAGAGCAACGTTCTTTGATGCAGTAACCACGAATGAAAATTAATGAAATAGTGAGTCTCTGGGGCTTTACGGGGAATAAACTGGTTTTAATGAAGATATTAAAATAGGACAGAATACGGCAAAATCTGATGTGTTCCATTCACAAGATTTTCTATACATCTCTGTAGCAAACCATTGTTGAAAAGCTGAAGTGGTCTTCTTACTTGACTCCTTGTAACTGGAAGGGAAATGAGGGGACATGCTAGGTTAAACCGATATCTGGTTGACTTTGTGATTTCTTTTCATGTCCAGGAGTTGACAAATTCCCACTTGAGAAAAGTTTAAAGTATTTTAAAACTTAAACCAATAATAAGGAATATCGCGGAAACGCTCAACTCCACGATAAAAATTATATGACATAAACATATGTTTTAACAATTCTACATTTTTGTTGTGTAGAACATTTTTGTCTACCTCTTGCGGTTTGCCAGTCATGCAAAATTTGGCAAAATTCGTCTATAATAAATTCTTTAGAGGCTATTCCCTGAAAACTGAAGATATTCAGTTTATTGGTCACATAAATTACTTGAATATCCCGTATTTCAATTAAAATCATTAGTTGCTTTTGAGAAAATCAAAATTTTCAATTTTTTTCCATGTAAAGTGTAGTCTTGGATTGGGAGATTCTTCTCAACATCTTTGTGTCGCATTTTTTGAAGATATTAAATTTAAATACACAGTTTGGTGTTTTACCGACTTTTTGTTTTTGAGCTATATTTACAGACACGGACACACACATGGGTCTTTTTTCTAAAAATGATTTTATGGATATATGCAATCCTAAAACGTGTATTTCCGCTTAAATCTCGGTATTGACATTTTGGGTGGAGTGCAATACCCTCTCTACCTATGTAACATATACTATGTAGAGAAAGTAGAAGTCAGATGCGTTGCATTCACATAACTTACTCTACATTTCTGCCACATTTCTGCCATTTCAGCCTCTGCTTTATTTTGTAAAGCGTATTCTTCATGCTAACCGAGATAAACATTAGCAGAAAGAGTCTTATTACTTAATTCTTTATAAATAGAAGGGAAATAAGGGATTACACTATGCTAAAGCAATTGTCTAATCTCTTAAAAGCTCGTTGCCATACGGTTGAAATCCGTTTCTTTGTATGAACAGAAGTTTAAAAATTCCCTTATGAGAAAAGTTGAAGTATTTTAAAACTAAAACAATAACAAACAACATCTCAGAATTGACCAACTCCACAAAAAAACTGAATATGACATAAACTGTGTGTTTTAACGAGATCTCCATTTTTGGTGTAATAAGTTTTCGTTTATCTCTTGCAGCTTACCAGTTTTGCAAAATTCATCCAGAATAAAGAGCTCTTCAGAGGCTATTTCAAGAAAATATAAGCTATATATATATATATTTTTTAAGTCACTGGTTCGATCGAGGTGAAGGGTGTTACGTTTTTCGCATTAAAATTCTAGGTGTAACTTTCTTTGAAAGAAAAGTGAAGTTAATGGTTCCATTTAATGCTTAATTCCACGTAAAAGACATGGATTGCAACAGAAATTGCCTGGGCAACGTTTTATTTACTTTATGTTTTACTTTCTCTACACGTAATATGTACATAGTATATAGAGAAGGTATTATAATGCACCCAAAAATTCGATACCGAGATTTCACCAGAAAAACATATTTTGGGTCTCCCTGAATAAAAAAAAGGATTTTTAGAAAAAACTCCATGTGTGAGCGTGTGTGCGTGCGTGTGTGTGTGTGTGTGTGTGTGTGTGCGTGTGCCTGTGGACAGCATAGCTCAAATACGAAAAGACCGTTAAATACCAAACTTGGTATTTAAGTTTGTCTTCGAAGGATGCGACACGAAAATTTTCAAGAAAATTCTCCCACTCCAACTACCCTTTACATGGAACTTTTTTCGTTAATTTTGATTTTCTCAAAAATGGCTCTAATGATTTTGGCTAAAATATCGTATTTTAAAGGTATTTAACTGATAAATAATATGTATATCTTGAATTTTCTGGGAATAGCATCTGAAGACTACTTCATTCTGGATGAATTTTATGGAATTTTACATAACTGCTAAACCGTAAGAGATAGACAAAAACTTACCATACAAAAAAATCTAGAGCACATTAAAACACACAATTTGTTATATAATCTTTTTCGTGGAGTTTATCGTTTTCGAGATATCCCTTGTTTTTTGGTTTCAGCTTTAAAAACTTATTTTCCTCATACGGAAATTTGTTAACTCATGTACATAAACAAAGGAATTTCTGTCACAAAGCAATGAGCTTTTGACTATCACTTTAACCTACGGTACTCCCATATTTCGCTTCTACTTACAAGGAAGCAAGTAATACTGCTATTTTTACTTTCTCTATACGAACTATGAACATAGTGTATAGAGAAGGTATTGCATTGCACCCAAAAATTCGGTAACAAGATTTCACCGGTTTATGAAATATTGGTCTCAAATTTTTAAAGAAATACAATATATTTTCTACCAATTACAAACGTGCTGTCGAAGGAGTATTAAATAAATAAACAAACGCGTTTAGACACTTTGTTTCTTTTTCTTTTCACGGCTGACTCAAGCATCATAAACCATCCCCACTAATTATCTAAAGTAATGAAAGTCCGCTTTCATATCGGTGCTAATGCGGAAAGTTAGGCTAAAGGCCAAAAACAAGAAATGTGGCGCGCTACAGGAGGTAAGCGGCCCAAAGATTTATGAGAGGTTAGGGGTTCAAACTCTCCCAGGCTCCAGCTTATCCTGGAACTGGAAAGGCTAGGCCCGCAGCCCCACCCCAAGGCGAGCAGCAAGTTGCAGTCCAAAATTCCTGCTATAAAATCCTGGCATTCCTTGACCTCGCCAAGGCGAGCAGAGTGCGATTCAAACTAATACAGTCATAAACTGGTGTTGTTGCAGGCTATACTTGGAAAACAAATGCTAGTTGACATAATTATCATATTTTACGCTTAAGTTTTGCTTTCTCTACACGTACCATGTACTTAATGAATATGTACACCCAAAAATTCGATACCACGATTTCACCGAAAATATATGTTCAATTCAAAAAAATATTTTTAGAAAAAGCTCCACGAGTGTGAGAGGGGGGGGGGGCAGCATGGCACAAAAACGGAAATATCAAGCATCATATTTAAGTTCAGTATCTACCAAGGATGCGACACAAAGATTTTCAAGAAAATGATCCCACCAGCAACTGGCCTTTACATGGGAAAACTTTTAAAGATTTTTATTTTCTCAAAAATGGCTCAAACGATTTTTATGGAAATCTCTTATATTTAAGATATTTACATGAAAAATAGAATGTATTTTAGGAATAGCCAATGAAGACCTCTTTATTCGGGATCAATTGTTTTTACTTTTTCATAACTAATAAACCGTAAGCGATAGACAAAACTTACAACACAAATGTCATACACAGTTTTTTCCTGGAGTTGACCGTTTTCGAGATACCCCTTGTTATTGGTTTGAGCTTTAAAATAAAGATTGTCTCCTACAGGAACTTGTTAACTCCTGCCCCCACAAAGAAACGCATTTCAATTGTATAGCAACCAAATTACAGCATTTCACTGTCGGTTTAACCTAGTGCATTCCCTTATTTCCCTTCTACTTATACGGAGTTAAGCAATAAAACGTTCTGGTATAAAGTAGAATAGAAGAATAAGCTTATGAAGAATAGTTTGTTAGAAAAATGTAGAGAAAGTCATGTGAATGGGAAACATCAGATTTTTCATAATAGACATTTCTGTTCCTATTAAGATCATTGATTTCTCCTGAACTCTTCTACAGAAATAATCAGATTTTTTATTTTAAATGCCTTCTTAAATGCAAGGGAGCCCAAAAAATAAAACATTGACAAAATCTAAAATAAGGATAAGACTTTTATTGTTCCATTCAGAAAAGCTTCATTACCTATTCTGCAAACAAGCTATTCTAATATATATATATATATATATATATATGTATATATATATATTATTCTTTTATTTACAGCATGTGCATCGAGATAAACATAATTAAAAAGTGTTTTACTACTTGCCTTCTTGTAAGAAGGGAATTAAGGTCAAAGCCAAATGTTTTGTAACAATTGAAATTCGGTTCTCTTTGTGCGGTTGGGAGTAAAACAAAACAGATATGAAACGAAGGATAATTTCCTCTTTAGGAAAAGTTTAATTAGTTTAAAATTAAAACAAATGTCAAGGAATACCTCGGAAATTGATTTGGAGTCCCCAAACTCTATATTTCCGATGAAATGTCGGTATAAAATTTGCGAGTGGATTACAATACCTTCTCTACCTACTATGTAATAGTATTCTCTTGATTTTATTACAACTAAATCACTTTCGGTATTTATTCCAGGTATACCAACATCAGTTGGATGTTTATATTATAAATATTAAGATTTTTAAGCACTTCTGCTACTATATAACATAATATCGTGCAAAAAGATAAATTATAATTGTGTATATTATAGAAGCTAAGAAAGATGCTTTTCGTTCGTGTTTTATTCCTTTGCCAATTTTGCAAAACTCATTTACATCGTAATGCAAATGCTAGAGAAGTAACCACAGCTGTCATGGCTAAAGCCTGCTGCGCTGCTGCGATGTGTGAGAGAGACGGTTGCAGGGTGATAGCAGATGGGTAGAACACTCTTGCTGTGGAATGAAGCAGTGTTTTATTCAATAAAATGCGTATTCATAACTTCGATGAATATAAACAGTACGAAGGCCGCTAGTTATATTTTGATTCTTGGCAACACTGATTGTTGAAGGTACAATCTAGTGTTTCTACTGGAAATTTTGACATTGTTGACCTTAACCTACTTCAGATATTTTGTCAATAGAGCGTTAATTGTGCTGTTTACAGCGACTTGAAAATTGTGTTTCAGCGAAAAGATTTAATTAACACGTGAATATCTTTGAGCGATAATTTATTATGATTTTCGACATAGATTTTCAAGACAAGAGTGCATTGATCAATTTACAAATTACATTTGGCAATGAAGTTACATCCTTTGTCACTGTGAAACGCTGGTATAACGAGTGTTCATCATGGCCGCCGTTCGCTCACAGACGACACTCGTGAAGGCCATCCAAAATCAGTTATGTCAGAAAACATTGATGTTATGCAAAAGTTGATAGTGCAAAATCATCATGTCACATACTCTAAGATATAAGCAGCCCTAGGCACTAGTTCCACCAGCATTAGTTCCATCTTTTTATGATCATTTAGCCATGAAAAAAGGTTTGCTCTCGTTGGATTCCACATAATTTGACGCAATCTCAAAAGGATGCTCCTGTCAATTTATGCGCACAAATACTCAGGAAATACAATGGTGGGGCTTTTAAAGACATATATAAGATTTTAACACGTGACAAATCATGGATATGTGCATATGAGCCGGAGCGCAAACAGCAGTCGACTATATGGGTGTATCAAGGTGACCAAATCCAACAAAAATTGTTCGCACTCGAAGCACTTCGAAACAAATGGTGGTGTGCTTTTTCAGAAAAAAAAAAAAAACTGGTCAAGGGGCAGCAGTATCTCTAGAGGTACGTAAAATGGTCACTTTTGAATGTACACAACCATTTGTTTGCTGAAAGTCATCAGCGAAGTAAGGAAAACAAACAAGTGCCGTCGGATTGTTCTTCATCAAGACAATGCAAGCCATCACATATCCTGTCTAATAACCAATCGAATTGATGACTTAACCGCCAAACAGTTCTGATTTGGAACCCAATAACCACTTTTTTCCCAAACATCAAGAATACAATGCGCAAACAATGAAGCCGTTGATGTGTTCAAAGACCATGCTTTGGAGGTGTCTCAACCAGATTAGAAAAAATACTCTGGCAAATGGTTCGCACACAAGTAAAAGTGTATTGATCATAAAGGAGAATATTTGAAAAAAAATCTGATGTGTTACATTCACATGACTTTCTCTACATCTCTACAACAAATTATTGTTAAAAAGTTTATGCTTCTATTTACTTCGCGCTAATCCAGAAAACTTGGCAGAAAAAGTGCTATTACATGCTTCCTTGTAAGTAGGAGCGAAATAAGGCAGTACCATAGGTTAAACTGATAGTCAAAAGCTTGTTGCTATGTGACTGAAGTTCCTCTGTTTGTATGGACAGGAGTTGACAAATTTTTGTATGAGGAAAATTTTCAAAGCTAAAAACAAAATGTATCTCAAAAACGACCAACTCTACGAAAAAATGTATATGACATAAATTGTGTGTTTTAATGTGCTCAACATTTTTGTGATAAGTTTATGCCCATATCTTCGGTTTAGTAGTTATGCAAAATTCCATAATATTCATCCAGAATAAAGTAGTGTTCAGAGGCTATTCCCAGAAAATTCAAGATATACATTTTATTTGTGAGATAAATATCTTTAATATAGGATATTTTAATCAAAAGCGTTAGAGCTATTTCTGAGAAAATCAAAATTTTCGAAAAAAGTTCCATGTAGTGGGGTCCCACTTTTATTGAAAAATCTTCGTGTCGCATCCTTATAAGTTACCAAGTTTGGTATTTAACGTTCTTTTGGTTTTTGTGCTATGCTGCCCACAGACACGCACACATTCATACACACAGACAGACAGACACGCACGGAGATTTTTCTAATTTTTTATTCAGGAGGTCTCAAAACATATATTTCCGGTGAAATCTCGGTATCAAACTTTTGGGTGCATTACAATATAGTACGTGTAGAGAAAATAAAAATACAGAAATGTTCAATGATAAATTACTGATTTTTATTATAAGGTTCAAAAATAATGTGACGCTCGTACTCACCTCGTAGTTTGCTTTGAAACTCTATAAACTAAATTTTTGAAATAAAACCATTAAGAATTAACATTTACTGAAGCGACTTTTGAGAGTGTTTGAACGCAAGTTATTGCCTTGTGGTAGTGTTTGATGAATGCTCAAAACAGCTTCAAGTGATATGTTGGTTTACCACCGATGGACCGATAGGAGAATCGTAGCGCCACAGTCATCGGCGCGCTTTGACCCAGCATGTAATATACAACTAAAACGCACATATTACTTGTTTGGTGAATATATGAACGATAGTTGATTTGGACCAGTTGAAAAATGCAATGCCGCAGCCGGGAACTGAACACGGTGTTCCCGCTCTCCATGCGGTTGCTCTAACCATTGAGCTACTGTGACAACCCGCCGGTATGGCATTCAATCTTCCAACTGATTATGTGTGTTTTACCCGGTTCAACCAACCAGTAAGTCTCACTTCAGAGAACCACCAGAATGGCGACTTACAATCTAAGTACTTAGTATCCGGGTAATATTCACTATGTTTCTGCCAACATATAAGCTATTCTATTATGATTGGAAGATTGAATGTTGTACCGGCAGATTGTCACAGTATCTCAGGGGTTAGAGCAACCGCACGGAGAGCGGGAGAACCGTGTTCAGTTCCTGGCTGTGGCATTGCATTTTTCAACTGGTCCTAATCAATTAATTATATATCATTGTACCTTTCAATAATATGTAGGAGAGAGGAGTATTACAATTATAATATGAACGATAGTTCTGCTTTGGCACTATATGTAAGTTATGAGAGAGAATAAGGTGCCGATGTAGTAAATAGGTCCGTCATTGATGAATTTACAGTTATGAGGTGATCCAGGAAGGAGATGAAGAACGGAGATCAGAGAGAAGAAAGTACCTGTCTAGTGAAAAGGACCGCCATATTTGAAATTGTAGTTATGGTGCTGAGGAAGGAGTACGATAGAAGTGGAAACCGTGACGATAGGCAGGTTAAAGAGCGTTAAGCTATAAAAAAAAGGAATCTACATTTTGTATAGTAAATTTTACGGTTTAAGTCCAATCATGCAAAAGTCATCCAGAGTGAAGAGGACTTTGGAGGCCATTCCCATAAATTTCAAAATATATTTTTTTTCATTAAAATGTATTAAACATATGGTATTTTAGTTAAAAAATCTTCTTCCATTTTTAAGAAAGACAAAAGTTTAGACAAATGCCCCATGTAAAGTGCAGTTTTGAATTGGAAATTTTCCTGAAAAGCTTCATGTTCCATTTTTGGAAGATGCTGAACTGAAATATCAAGTTTGGTATTTAAAGGATATATATTTTTCACACAAATACACACATGTACACATGAACCTTTTTAAAAACAAGTTACTTTCTCTACTTAGTACATATTGCATAGCTAGAGGGGGTTTGCATTCCACCCAAAATTCGATGCCCATATTTCACTGGAAATGCACGTTTTATGGTCCCCTGAATCTAAAAAAATTATAAAAAGATCCGTGTGTATTTAGGTGTGTGATCACGATAATTCAAAAATGAAAATTCGGTTAAATACCAAGTTTGGCATTTAAGTTCGGCATCTTCCAAGGATGGCGATACAAAGTTTTTCAAGAGATTCTCCAACTCAAAATTACCCTTTATATAGAAAAAACTTCGAAAATATTTATTTTTTTTAAAAATAACTCTTAACGGTTTTGATTAAAATACCGTATATTACGGATACCTACATGGAAAATTAAATGCATATCTGCAATTTTCTGATAAACTAGTTAAAACACATAATTTATGCAATATATAATTTATTTTTAAAGCAATACAATTCTGAGATATTCCTTGATAGTCGTTTCAATTTTAACTTAAACTTTTCTCATACAGAAATTTGTCAACAACTGGTCATGTAAACAAAGTAAATTTCAATCATATTGCAACCAACTTTTAAAAGATTTGACTATCATTTTAGTCTAGTGCATTTCCTAATTTCCGTTCAATCTTAAAGGAAGTAATAAGACTGCTGATATTTATCTCGATTAGCATGAAATAAATAGAAGAAGAATATTTTAATATGATTTGTTACAGTGATGTAGAAAAAATATATGAGCGGAACACGTCAGATTTCAGGGTACCCAAAATAATGTATTTGCAGTAAAATCTCGATATCGAATTTTGGGCGGAATACCTACTTAAACCTACAATTCAAGTTTTGGAAAAAGTAAACATTAAAAAGCTGATGTGTTGAATTTACATGCCCTACTCTATCTGTTCTTCAAACAAACTATTCTTACAAAATATTATTTTATCTACATTATGATAATCGAAATAAACATTAGCAGAAATTGTCTTATTGTTGCTTCCTTGTAAGCAGAAGGACTAGAGCGATAATCAAATATTTTAAATGCTGGTCGATATGCGGACAATTGATATTCGTCTCGCTTGGCATTACAATAAAACAAAAGAGAGATGAAACGAATGGTACCCCCTGAGCGAAAAGTTACGTAGTTTAAATTTTAAGCAAATAAAAATAAATCCCTGCAACAAAAGTGTACTTGACATAAAATGTGTATTAACGAAATCTACCTTTTTTGTATAGTATGCATTATCCATTTCTACAGTTTACCAGTTTTACAAAATTCATCAAAATTCATCCAGAATGAACAGGTCTTCAGAAGCTATTCTCAGAAAATTCAAGATGAACATTTTAATGTGATATAAATATATTTAACATACGGTAATTTATTCAAAATCATAACAGCTCTCATGAGAAAATCGAAAATTTCGAAAAATGTTACATGTAAATGGTAGTTGGGCTTTGGAGGATTTTCCTGAAAATATTGTGTCGCATCCTGATGCTGAACCTAATTGCAAAGTTTGATATGTTATCTAATTCTCGTTTTTGAATTATGTTATTCACAGACACACGAGGACATACATACGTATATTATTCTAAAAATCTTTTTTATTCAGAGACCCTAAAACGTTTACTTCCAGTGAAATCTCGGTATCGAACTTTCGGGAGGAATACTAGAAGTTTCCAATGAGTCTTTAGAAATGTCAATAACTTACACTTGTAGCATCAAAAAAGTATGTATTTAGTAGCCGTCGTCTCTTATTAGATGGAAGTTAAAGTTTTAGCTATATGCATCACGTGGTTTCGTTGCCGTAGGCAACTGAATTAATAATCTTGTACTTATTTAGAAAGATGGAGAAAACGAGTTTCGCGCAGTGATTAAACATGTCTATTTAAAAGCCTTGACACCGAAAGAGATACAGTAAATGGCTCAATACTCTTGCATTTGCAACAATTTACTAATGAATAAATGAATTTAAACATGGCCGTACATCCATAAATGATGAAAATCGTTCTGAATGTCCAGTAGAAGTGACTTCCTCCGAAATTATTGACAAACTCCAGGATATAGTTTTGCATGATCGACGAATCAATTGTTCGCGAAATAATAGAGCCAGAGGCATATCACAGGATACAGTATTCTCAATGTTGCTCCACAAATTAGGTCTGACAAATTTCTCGGCAAGATGAGCGCGTGTTTTCTCTCAATGGAGAATAAACGCAATCGTGTGATCGATTCGAAAACTGATTTGGCACATTTCCGTCGCAATCTTGACGAGTTTCTACGTCGATACATAACTGCTGAAACTTGGATACACTACTACAATCCAGAGACAAAATTACAGTCGAAACAGTGAGTTTTTAAAGAAGAAACGGCTCCGAAGAAGGCAAAGGTGGTGCTGAAGACAAGATGCTGGCGTCGGTTTTTTGAGATGCACGCGGAACCATCTACATTGATTACTTGCAAAAAGAAAGAACAATAAATAGAGAGTATTATTAGTCGATATTGCCTCGGTTGAACGAAGAAATCAAAAAACAGATCCCTCATATGGCAAAGAAAAAGATTCTTTTCCATCGAGACATCGATAGCGAAAATTTTAGAATTAAGGTTTGAATTACTGTAACATTCACCGTATTTACCAGCTTTGGCCCTTAGTGACTTTTTTTATTTCCAAACTTAAAAAAAAAGAAAAATAACATTGTATGTCACATTTTGGATACATTTGGATAAAAACTATAAGACTTAGAACTTCATTCTATGGATATTTTCAAAAGTGCAACATCAGAAACACTGAGATACAGCGGAACTTTTTTCAAAAAATGTTTTGTTTTTTTTATTCAGGGGGATATAAAGCACGTATTCCCGGTGAAACATCCGTTTTGAATTTTTGAGTGCATTATTATGTATATAGTACGTATAGGGAAAGTAAGAATACCAAAAATAATTTGTTTTTCTATCTTATTCTAAGGACTTATTGAACGCCCCTCTTATATTTCTTTCTCTATACTAACTGTGTACATAGTGTATACAGAAGGTATTGTATTGCACCCAAAAATTCCATACCGAAATTTCACCGGAAATATATCTTTTGAGACTTCCTGAATCAAAAAAAAAAAAAAAAAAAAAAAAAAAAAAAAAAAAAAAAAAAAAAAACATTTTTAGAAAAATGTCGTGTGTGTGTGTGTCCGTCTGTCTGTCTATCTGTCTGTGTTTATGTGTGTTTGTGTGTCTGTGGGCAGTATAGCTCAAAAACGAAAACACCGTTAAGGCCCAAACTTGGTATTTAAGTTTGGTATATTCCAAGGATGCGACACAAAGATTTTTAAGAAAATCCCCCCGACCCAAACTACCCTTTACATGGAAAAAATGTCTAAAATTTTGATTTTCTTAAAAATGGTTCTAACGATTTTGATTAAAATACCGTATATTAAAGCTTTTTACCTTACAAATAAACTGTATACCTTGAATTTTCTGGAAATAGCCTCTGAAGACTACTTTATTTTGGATGAATTTTACGAAATTGTGCATAGCTGCTAAACCGTAAGAGATGGACAAAAATTTACCAAACAAAATATGTAGAGCATGTTAAAACACACAATTTATGTAATATATATTTTTTCGTGGAGTTGATCATTACAAAAAGCTGTGAACTCCTGTCCATACAAAGGAACTTCAGTCACATTGCAACCAGCTTTTGACTATCACTTTAACCAATGGTACTTCTTTATTTCCCTTCTACATACAAGGAAGCAAGTAATAAGACTATTTCCGCTAATTTTTTCTTGATTAGCATGAAGTAAACAGAAGCATAAGCTTTTAACAGTAATTTGTTGCAGAGATGTAGTGAAAGTCATGTGTATGCAACATTACTGATTTTTCTACCTACTATGTACGAGCTGGAAAAATTAAATATTAAAGATATTTGCATAACATTGTATGTGACATTTTGTATACACTTGGATAAAAACTGTAAGACTTAGAAGTTTCTTCTATAGATATTTTGAAAAGTGCAACATGAGAAACTCGGAGATGCAGCGGCGAGGTTGACAGGTAACTGCCACACAAAGACATCTACAGGTGATATGGTGTTTTACTGCAGGGGGTGGGTGGTGCAGAGACACACCATGCCCGGGAATCTCACCGCCCCTTACTATCATCTCCCTGCCTGCGCCCTCGATCGATACAGCATGCACCCCCACCCCCGCATTGTGCAACAGCGGTGTAAGCGACAGCACTGCGGACTTTGCTACCCCACACTGTGGGGGTCCACCGCAGGCTCATCAATGAAACGCGGTCCACATGCCTAAACCCTAAAACACGCGCCAAAATCGATCACAAACGATCAAAATGGTTTTCTTTCTAAATTTATGTTTATTGTTGGTTAGCCTCAAACAGAAACATCTTATGCATTAGATTCACACACATTTCTTTACTCAGTCTTCAAAAATTATTATTTCAAAAGTTTATACGAGAATGTTATTTCATGGTAACCGAAATAAATATTTGTATAAATAGTTTTATTTCACATTTCGTTATAAGTGGAAGTAAACTACTGTAGGCTTAAACTAACTTAACTCTTTTAAAACTAGGTCACTGTGTGAAGGCTACGAAATTCTGTTCTCCTTATCTTAAAGAGAAGAAAACAAATAGCTACCTAATATTTTAATCAAATCTGATGCGTTCCATTTACATGCTGTTTACTATTCTTAAAAAACTTATTCATTTATCTGCATTGTTACTAGCAACTGCTCTATTACTTAAGTCGTTATAAGCAGAAGGGAAACAGGAAGACATACTGGACTAATGCAATAGTTAAAACGTTTAAAAATTTGTTGTTGTGTGGTTGAAATTCGGTTCTTTTTCCATGGCCGGAATTAAAACAAGAGAAACAGGAATGACACATTCCCGAATGGGAAAAATGTTAAATACTTTAAAATTGAAACGAATAAGAAAAAATATCTGGGAAATGGCTACACATAAAAATGTAACTCCATAACTCCATGGCAGGACAGCTCAAGGGGAACCTTGGCCTACCGCCCGGCCGCTGCGTCCCCCATCTCGGTCCACTACAGACGTCATGGATGGGGTGCAGTATTGGAGGGTGAGACGTGGTCAGCGCCTCGAGCCCCTCCCGGCCGGTTAATGCGGTCCTCATGACCTGGAGCCACTACTTCTCCATCAAGTAGCTCCTCAATTGGCCCCCCCCTCAGGTACCGGTCCAGGTCTCCCAGCGAGGGGAAAATCCCCATGCCGGTACTGGGGATCGAACCTAGGTCTCCGGCTTGGTAAGCAACTGTGCTAACCACCGCGCTAAGGAGACGACCACATAAAAATGTACATGGCATAAGTTGTTATGTTAAACGAAATCCAAACCTGTTTGGTATTTTTTTTTTTTTTTTTTTTTTGTCTATCTCTTACGGTTTACCAGCTATGCATAAGTCATCCAGAGTGAAGAGTTTTTTCAGATCTATTTCCAGAGAATTCAATATACACATTTTATTTGTCATGTACATATCTTATTTTGATCAAAATCATTAGAGCCATTTTTGAGAAAATCAAAGTTTTGGAAAATGTCTCCAGGCTGACTATCGTGACTTGGGGGCTACTAGTTCAAATTCCGCCTGGTGGTATTAGCTATATATTTGATGTGTGCAGATATTCGTGCGTTAGAATAGTAACAGAACTCAATGGGACTATTAATTCAGGTTAAAACCGGTCAGTGGCGAACTGCGATAACCCTCTTCGTTTTACCCGCCTCACCGTCGCCGCGATATGCAAGAGGGGTAAAACGAAGGTCACTCAGTCAGTTCTCCAAATATCAGTTATAACTTTCTATAGCTCCGTTAAATTCTGCAACTCTTTTAACGCACATAGGGATATCTGTACATGGCAAATACGGGGCAGTTTGGCCAGTTTGTGCTTCCATAAGTAGCAGCAAGAAAAAGGAAAAAACTAACTTTACAGAGAGTAAAGAAAGAAATACGATTAAAAATAATAGTAAATAAACATACAAACTAGATATATAGAAGTTCATGTATAAGAAATAATGAAAATATATTAAATAAATGAAAAAAGTACTATAATATAATTTAAAATAAAAGTAATTATGGTTTAAATTGGTGAATTTAAAGTTAATACTAAAAATACACAAATTAATAGTATTAAGCAATAATTATAACAGTAATAAAAATCCATTAATTTAAATAAAAATTTATGGTAGATAAGTAAGAATAATAAATAATGATAAATATTTTTGAAACGTGAAAAATAAAAAATAAAAACGTTGAAATTAGTTATAATTTTTTGTAGTTTAATCGATATCTGTAAAATTACTGTCGTAAATTATCGTTAAGGTAGTTCAAAACTGAAAACCATAACAAGGAATATCTTGAAATTGGCCAACTCTACAAGAGAAACGAATATGACATAAATTACATGCTCTAAGATCTTCATTTTTTCTGTGAAAAGTTTTTATGTATTTTAACCGATATGCAAAATTCTGCAAAACTCATCCAGAATAAAGAGGTGTTCAGAGGCTATCCTCAGAAAATTCAAAATATAAATGTTATTTCTGATGTAAATATTTTTAATATTCGGTATATTAATCCAAATCATTGGAACCACTTTTAGATGAAAAACATTTTCAAAATTTTTTCCATCTAAAAGATAATTTTTGGTGGGGGAATTTTCTTGAAAATCTTCGAGTCACACTCTTAGAAGATATTAAATATAAATACCCAAGTTTATTTGACGGTCTTTTCGTTTCGTACACACACACATACACACATGCATACAGAGAGTCCTTTTTTCTAAAAATGCTTTTTCCGAATTCAGGGGACCTCAAAATATATATTTTCGGTGAAATATTGACATCAATTTTTTGGGTGAAATACATGTACATACGTGCTAGAGAAAGTAAAATAGACAGAGAAAGAAGAAACTAAGAAAGGAAGAAAAGATGAAATGACGATATAAGAAAGGAAGAAAGAAAGAGGAAGAAGGAAAGAAAAACAAAGAAACAAAGAAAAATCTTGCTTTTCCCAATGTAATTCTCCCCGTGATAATCCGCATTTATATATCAATTAAATAGAAGAAAATTTTGCAGGTTACAAATTGTAAGCAACACATTATTAAAATTAAAGTTCCAAAAATGTAAAAAAACTGGCTGCAGCAGCCTAAATTACAGACTTTGCAATAGATGTTGCTATAATGTTAGTCATTAGCACATGACCGCATTCCGTAATGACGGATATCAATTTTCGTTTCGTTTCGACAACATGCTCTGTTGTTTAATTCCTTGTTAAAGAGGAAATATCTGCTGCTATAATTCACCTAAGACTACAACGTGCCTATGGAGTTGTCTGCTGGGCGCCAGCAGTGATAGATAGGAGGAGATCAGTGAAACATTTCAACGTTGCAAACTTGAGTATCCAAAATGAGCCTCGTACCGGTCGTTCTAAAAGTTCCTCTGTGGAACGCAACAAGGTGTTCATAGAGAAGGCAGATATGCCATGTGGATTAAATAACTTCAAAACTTGCAATAAAATATAGCTCACGCAAAATTGATTGAAATCTTAGATCATCGAAAAGCTTTTGCTCGTTGAGTGACAACTTTATTCACCAAAGATCATAAACTTCAGAGAAAATATATCATAAGTAATATCACGAGTGTTTTCACCTTGTCTTCTATTCACGACCGCAACGAAGCGAATGGGAGTGAGTTGTCCTAGGAGATAAAAACACAAGTTGTATTTGATAAGACAATTCAGCAATATAGACTATTAATAATTAATAATATATAGGAAGGGAGTTATTATCAGGTGACTGTAATACTTACGTTAGTTATCAAATGGTAGATGACGCATTCGACCATATTTGTTTGCCAAATTTTGTTTGTTTTCTTCTCTTTTTCCCTGCTTCCTGAATTATGAATGCACGAATATCGATACCAATAATAGAAATAGGAAACAATTATTTTATTTAAGTTTTTAATAACTAATACATGAAATGGAAACAAACGTCATTTTATCTGAGGTTATTGCACCCATCTCCTGCATAAGAAATACAAATAACGATTACTTTCACTCCTTTTTGAACTAAATACATTATGAACTGGCTAAAATTGTAAATAAACGTCGTAACTGAATTAATTGAAAGTACAATTGTGAAACTGACAGCTATTAAAAGTGAAGGCTGGTTGACTGGATTGTCACCTTGTTACCAACAGCCAAGACAAAAGATTAAACAAATAAACGTAAGGTACTACAAGATTTCAAAGAAATGAACATCAGTTACGATAAGATGTTTCGACAATATCGCTTCAATCAGATGACCGCGATAGGTTGAAAATTGCCTAATCTCGGCTATTGAATTGGCGCTGTAGTAGTTGATCTAAATTGTGACCCAAATCCTCCTTCAGCCATTTCAAAATGGTGTTGATATTTTGGCGAGTATTGTGACAAACAATGAGAGCCGGTTGCTCATTACGTCATACATGGAATGGCACGCTTTGGACATATTCGGAAAACATGCCTCAGTCTCTTCGGGCAGCTGAAACAGAGATCTATCGTAAAAGTATTGTCCAGCTTACAGATCGATTGGAGACATGTGTAAATAAATGGAAAGGTGGCGAAAAGTTGTATATTAAGCGAACACAAATTCGCAGAAAATTCGCGATTTTTTGTGAAAAATCAAAAAATTGGTTTTCAGCGTTAACAAAATTTGTCAACGTTAATAATATATCACCTTTTGTCCTGTAATACTGTGGAATCGAGCGCTCCGTAATTCTTAAATGACCTACTTGTCATTCTATATCAAAATAATAATTATTATGAATATATGCAAATAAACAAATCACCTTAAATGAAGTATTTTGGTAACTCAATTGATCAGCATTCGTATGCATATAACAGACTTCAAATAGCCACTTTTTTGTCTTTATTGAGAACATATTTGTTTACTTGCCTAAGGAGCTGAAGAATATTTGTGAAGAAATGTAATAAAAAACCGTAATTCAGTTTTCTAATTTCAAGTAGGTACTTAAAATCCATTAATTTATATACCGCAAGTTTCTGCAAAGCCACATTGATTAAGAACTTTCATTGGCCTTGTATTAATTCAATATCACTGACTCCTTCACGAAAAGGATGTGAAGACCATATCATTTTGGGCTATAATTTCGATTGAAATTCATTTTGGAAAGAATCCTAGAAATTGTGGTAATCCACCTGAAGACATTACAATAATAATAATAATAATAATAATAATAACTAAAAACAAATTATTATTATTATTATTAGTTGTCTTTAATAGGTTTAATGAATGTTAATTTTTTGTTGAGGGGGGTTAGTATATCAATTAATGTATTTTGATTCTCTTTTAATTGTAAGATTTTTAGTTACATTAATATGTTTACATCAGGTAAAACTTCACATGCATGTAGGTATTTATTTTTATACCAGATGAGCTAAATATTTTTCAAATTTTCGAAATATGCTAAATAAATATATTTTATGGTATTCTTTATCGGATATTTTAGAGATAATACAAAAGAAAAGGTAGGAAACAGATTGCTCGTGCCCAGTGGCTATGTGCTGCCGGTGTAACCTTATCTCCCACTTCCAGTGTCTGGCTAAAGTACCTATACTATGATTATAAATTACTGTTTTGAGAAACCTTACGGTGTTACTCTTTTTTCTTTCTTTATTATATGTGGCTATATATTGAATTGGGTTAAACTTTATTAATACTTCACAGTCGTGTTAGAGAATTTACAAACCAAAGCATTAATATCCTAGAGAATTAGTACACTTCGTTTTATCATTTGAAGTAGCTGTCAGCCCGAGCGATCTACATTCCCGCAAAACAGAGAAGACAGAGAAGTTGCCGAAGCAGAATTTTAACCTTACCTTGAGAGAAAGCGATAGTGGTGTTAGGAACAGTTACAGCTTTACATTATTTTATGAAATGAAAGTTTATTGCCACTTTATTTATTCCGTTTCTAATTTTATAGATAAAGCAAAAGAGATTTGTGGTGGACAAAGCGGCGCAAGGGCGGGTTTTCTCCGGGTGATCCGGTCTCCCCAACCATCACATTCTACCGGGGCTTCATCTTCATGTATCATCAGTGTCATCGCCTGCGGTGCCAGAGCAGTAAACAATAAAAACCATTCTCACTGCCATCCTACCATTGAAGGCAACAGACACTGCTCGCTAGGTACCTGCAGCTAATCAATGGATGCAGTCATCGCTTAATGGAAAGAGGTTCCCCTAAAATTCAATGACTTTATGAACTTTTTAAAAATATAGCTCATATTTTAAACCATTCTGCAACCTCAGAACACATTAGTATTCTTTGTACTTATAACTGTCCGCAAGAAATTGCTGTTGATTAAATATGTCCTCAAATCATAGAACATATCTTTATTACAATACTGATTTTATAGCCATTATCATTTCATTCTGTTCTCTTCAAATGTAATTCTATCTTGCTTCATTTGCCCCCGTCAATTTTGCATATATCAGAAGTCAAGGTTTTAGATCTATACGGCAGTTACAAAAAAAAATAGATAAACTGTGACTACGTATTTATAAAATAACAATATAACCTCTTTAATTTCCCTTTAAAGTTGTATCTAATATGACGTATTAGGCACAAATTGACATGTCTATAGTTCTAAACACTTTATATTTTACTAATAGAGGATAATAATACTTTAAAATATTGTTGAACTCTCAACCATGTTGACTTTTTGTTGAATAGGGTGGAGATATGGGGAAGTATAACATTAGAAATAATCAACATTAACTTATTATACATACCATATAAAGTATATCATAAAACATATAATTTAATTTTGTAAAACTGAATCTTCTTATCCAATAATATTCCTATAGTTTAGCTCCATTGAAAATTAAATTCAAATTGTTTGATTGTTAAGTAATATTTCAATTGTCCGGAATATACCAGCGCCAAATTTTCGTTCATTAGAATTTGTGTATGCATAAATCTAATGATGTGGGCAGCTCTTTAGAAGAATATTAACTCCAGACAAGAGAAAATAAGAGGAATATCAATTATAATGCTACTTCAGCGTTTTAACTTTAGTCTTAAACACCTTATTGTCTAACTAATGCGTTTATATACACGTTCCTGTTACGTAAGAACAAATCCAATTCTTTTCCTTTAAAGACATTTTAAGTTTCTACAAATAGTTCTAATTTTGTGAAAATAAGTCAGCTATAATAATATAGATTAATAATAGTAATATAATAATAAAATGCTTAATAATTTTCAAATCAACAATATTAGAGAAAAGTCGAAATATGAGAGCTTAGACATTAGCGGAAACTAAGATCAAAATGTAATTTTATAATACTCAGTAGCTACTGCAATTTAATTAAATTTATAAAACTACAAAACCTGAATATAAAGCTGTAAATATGTAGGAATAAAAGCTATTAACTATTCTGATTTAGTGTACCTATACAAAATTCATATACAAATTCTTACCACTGAAACGAGAATAAATTTTAATTTAAATTCCACAATATTACACTAAACATTATTGATAAACAGAACTATCCACGTTTAGGACAACTTTTCTTTTGTAAAGAAATAAGGATAGAACAATCTATCATACTTACACGTTCTACAGCACATATGTACTTGCATCCCATCCAAAAATTCAATACCAAGATTTCACCGGAAATAAACTTTGTAGAGTCCCCTTTTGCAAAAAAAAAAAAAATAATAATTTTAGACAAAGGGCCGCTTGTGTATGTGTGTCCGTGTGTCCGTGAACACGACAACTCAAAAACGAAATGTACATAAAATAACAAACTTGGTATTTACGTTTAGTATCCTCTAAGGAGATTTTGAGGAAAATCTCTTCACACCAAACTACTCTTTACATGCAAAATTTTCGAACATTTTCGTTTTCTCAAAAAGAATTTTGATTAAAATGTTTACGATATATAAAACATATTTACAAGGCAAATAAAGGTTATATTTTCATTTTTCTGGGAATAGCCCCTGAAGAATTTTATACAACTGGTAAACTGTAAGATTTAGATAAAAATCTACAACACAACAAATTTAGAATTCGTTAAAGCACACGATTTATGTCAAATACATTTTTTACGTAGAGTTGACAATGTCCAAAATATTCCTTGTTATTGGTTACAGTTTTAAAGTACTTACTTTTCACATACGGGAATTTTTCAACTCCTCAGTATGCAAAAAAAGTGAATTACTATCACCAAAAAACAGCTTTTAAACGATTTTACTATTAGCCTAGTGTACTCCCTAATTTACATTTTACGAGGGGCCTAAGAAAAAAGATAGAAAATCACATTACATTTGAATGACTTTTTTATGTTTTTTAACATAATCTCATTTTAGCTCAATACTCTTATCCCAGTGTTTCTCTAACTGTTTTAAGCCTCCCAAAAAGTAGGATTTCGTAAGGTCCTCAAAATAGGAATCTGTTTGGGAGATGACCTCTTTGTTAGACATGGATCGTTTTCCGCCGAGGCACTTTTACAAACTTGGAAATATAAAAGGTCACAATAGTCCAAATGTGGCAAATACGGCGGATATTGTAGTAATTCAAACCCATAATCTATCATTTTTGCCATCAAAATTATTGAAGAGAATCTTTTTCTTTGCCAGGTGAGGGCGTTTTTTTCTTGATTTCTCTATTCAACCGGTGCAATAACGATGAATAATAATTTTCATTTATCGCTCTTCCTTTCTGCAAGCAATCAATGTAGATGATTTTGCGTGCATCCCAAAAATGGCACCGAGGCGATCACCTTGTCTGCAATTTCACCACTTTTCCTTATTCGGAAAAGAAGGAAAACCCAATTTTCGAGTGTACCTTTGTCTGCGGAGTGTAGTAGTGTATCCATGTTTCATCCACAGTTATGTATTGACGCAGAAATTCAAATGGATTGCGACGGAAGACTTCCAAACCAGCTTCCGAATCGATCATACGATTGCGTTTAGTCTCCATTGAGCGCAAACGCGGCTCTCATCTTGCTGAGATCTTTGTCAGATCTAATTTTTTGTGCAAAATTAAAAACACTGTAACCTTGTGATATGGTTGTGGCCTCTGCTATTTCGTGAACTTTGATTCGTTGACCACTCAAAACCATATCCTAAATTATGTCAATCATTTCGGAGGAATCCACTTCTATTGGACGTCAGGAATAATGATCTTCATTTGTGGATGTATGGCCACGTTTAAATTCATTTACCCAATTGTAAATTGTTGAAAACTCGGCAGATGTGCCATGAACTTTATACAACTTGACTTTATCTCTTTTGGTGTTAGGCCTTTTAAATAGTTTAATCACCGCACTAAACTCATCCCCCCATATTTCTAAAGAAGCACGTCATTATTGATTCAATCGCCTATGACAACGAAACTGTCATCTAGTAAGAGACAAGGTTACTAAATACAAACTTTTTTCGTTGCTGCGAGTGTAATTTCTTGGATTTTCTAAGCACTTATTGAACGCCCCTGTACTTACACGAAAGCAATTTCTGCAAATCTCGGTTAGCATGAAGTATGAAGCTTTTAAATGTGTTACAAAGATACATAGAAACTCAGGTGAATGGAAAACATCATAATTATTTCATCAAATAATAGGACTTTTATTGGTTTTCCCCATTCCGCGAATGTTTAACTATGTATATAACTGGACTGAGCCTTTTTCCAAGACTTTTCGTTTGATTGTTTTTCCTGCATTGACGTAGCTCATAAAACATTAAATGTATACCAAGAAATGGAACAGAAGATATGCAAATGATACAAAGGACTCCCTCCACATTCACCCGAATTTCGATAAATATAATTATGCCTTTTTGGAAAAACTAAAATAATGTACTGAAATGTCCACTAGGAAATGTCCGCTCGTCATAAGTATAACTGATTTTAACCCATAAAATACATAATAGTTTTACCTATAACAATTGCTCTATTATGACGTTTCCTATCTTGCATTTCACATCATCCACTTCCTCCTGCTCATACCTGGAACGAGCACTCATTCCAGGTTCTCCATTCTATAGTTTCATGACGTTAGCTCCACGGTAGGCTTCTGACCCCTAGGTATCCACTTATAAGTTCAGTCCTAACATAGGGCAGGGTAAGTAAATATTCGCGGTACATTATTTGTTGTGCAGCTTTTATAAAATTTATAAAAGAAAAATAGCATTGTGGTTGACACGAAGCACTTAGGCGGCATGACCATTAAATTAGATAGAGAATTTGAGCCCAGAAATGTTTTCGATTCTGTGCTTCGACTGATTAGGGATTTAGGAATGGCGTGTTGTATACACACAGTGAAAACGAACATCCATGTGAGTGAAATAAAAATACCTAACTGTGTTAATAATTCATAAAACAGCTGATGTTTTACTCAAATACTTTCTCTACTCACTGTTACATAAGCTATTCTAATAAACGTTTACTGTTCCATCTATTACATGTATTACATTACGTTAATTTAGATAACAATTTGCATAGTATTATAGCATAGCCTTATTGCATATTTCCTTTGAAGTGCAAGTGAATTAGCAGGCTTTAAGTATTGCTCAAATGTTTTAAAAGCGGGTAGGTGTAATGGCTTTGAAATTCCATTCTCTTTACATGCCAAGAGAAAAGAATTGTGAGTAGTGAGTAGTGTAATTTTTCGGTTTGTTATTTATGCAAAAGTCATCCAGAATGAGGAAGCTTCGGATGCAATTCCGACAAAATTCAAGCTATACACTAAATTTGTCATAAAACTATCTAAACCATGTGACATGTTCATAAAAGTCGTTAGATCAATTTTTGAGAGAATCAAAGTTTTTTAAAAATGTTCCATGAAAAGAATAGTTTAGGATCGGGTATTTTTTTAAAAAGCATCCTTGAAAGATAAAAAATTGAAGTTGCAACTTTTTTATTTAACCGAGTTTTCGATTTTGAATTATGCTCTTTGAGTGCGGACACACAAGGACCCTTTTATAAAAATACTTTTTATTTTCTCTGCTATACAGGTGTATTTTAACAGCAACAAAAGGAAATGTCGGTTAAATAACAAACTTGACTCTTAAATTTGCAGATACGCCACAGAGATTTTCAACACGTTCCCCCACCCTACACTTTACTTTACAAAGAGTACTTTACGAAATTTTCGATTTTATTGAAAGTGATCCTAACGGTTTTAATTAAAATTTAATACATTAAATATATTTACATGATAAATAATATATATATTGAATTTTTTGGTAATATCCTGTGAAATCATATTCATTCGGAAGGCATTTTGTATAATCTAGTATAACTGGTATATTTTGTGAAAAATGAAATCATACTACACAACATATTGTAGATATATTTAAAATAGAACATTATTTTAAACATACCTTACAGCGGTAAGATATTTCCGAAATAACCGTTATTAATGGTTCGAACTGTTCCGTACTTGGGCATTCATGCAATGTGCTATAGATGTTCAGTTGTTTCTCGCAATAGCATGGAGAGGGTATGGAATTTAAGACCAGTATAAACTTGATTAGTTGTTACACATATAGCAGTCGGTATTATCTTTGAAATATTGTATGTACCTCTACATATTGTGTTATTAATATTTCTCTTTTATCTATCTCTGCAAAGCTTTATCTCGATTAAAGTGAAGTAGATACAAATATAATGTTTGGTAAGAATAGCTTTTATACATACTAATAAATCATTGAGAATAGAAAAAGTCCCGTGAATGTAACAAGATTTTTTGAGGTTTAGAAGACCTTAAAATAATTTCAGTGATAGTCGATATCGAATTTTTCAGCGGAATACAATACTTTCACTTTTACTTTCTCTACACGTACTTTGTACATAGTGTATAGAGAAGGTATACACTATGTACATAGAGAAGGTATTGTAATGCACCCCAAAAATTCGATACCGAGAGTTCATCAGAAATACAGGATTTGGGTCACCTGAATCAAAAAAAAAAAAACATTTCTTCTAAAAGGTCCGCGTGTGTGTGGGCGTGCGTGTGTGTGTGTGTGTGTGTGTGTGTGTGTCTGTGGAGAGTATTACTCAAAAACGAAAATACCGATGGTATTTAAGTTTGGTATCTTCTGAGGATACGACACGAAGATTTTCAAGAAAATTCCCCCACCCCCAACTATCCTTTACATGGAACGTTTTTGGAAAATTTTGATTTTCTCAAAAATGGCTCTAATGACCTTGATTTAAATATTGTATATTGACAAATAAGATGTATATCTTCAATTTTCTGGGAATAGCCTCTGAAGACTATTCTGGATGAATTTTACAGAATTTGCATTACTGTTAAACAGTAAGAGGTGGAAAAAAACTTACCACAAAGAAAATGTAGAGCACATTCAAACACACAATTTATGTTAAATACATTTTTTCCGTGGAGCTGATCGTTTTGGAGATATTCCTTGTTAATGGTTTCAGCTTTAAAAAACTTATACTTTTCTCATACAGAAATTTGTCAACTTCTGTCCATACAAGCAAAGGAATTTTAGTCGCATAGCAACCAGCTTTTGACTATCAGTTTAACCTATGGTACTCCCTTATTTGGTTTCTACTTACAAGGAAGCAAGTAATAAAAATATTTCTGCTAACTTTTTCTCGATTATCATGAAATAAATAGAAGCATAAGTTTTTTAGCAATAATTTGTTGCAGAGATGTAAAGAAAGTCATTTGAATGGAACAAATCAGATTTTCAGTTTATGTAGTATAGGGAAAAACAAATTGGATGTTTAACAAGAATTCACTCTTAGACTTAAATTTAAAGAGTATGATACAATTTGGATCTTAAATTAAAAGTTCAATGATAATAATCATAATAACAATAATATGTTATTTTATTCAACAGGGTTATAATTTAACTCACACTTTCCTACACACAAATACTCATATCCTCTTTCTCCATTCTTCTCTCACTTCCCAATTACACCCTTCTTAGTCTCTCACTTTTATGCCATTTCTTATATTGCTCATCCGTGCATTTTTGGTCTACCCCTCTTTCCTCTCCCTAGAGGAATAAATTCAAAAATGTGTCTAGATAATCGCGTTTCTGTCATTCCATACCCACCCAGGTCCTTCTTTTCTCTTCTTGCTGGAACGCATTCAAAAATCTGATGTGTTCCATTCACATGACTTTCTCTACATCTATCCAACAAATTATTGTTAAAACGCTAGTACTCTATTTACTTCATTTAATCGAGAAACAATTAGCAGAAATAGTCTTATTACTTGCTTCCTTGTAAGTAGAAGCGAAATAAGGGAGTACCACAGGTTAAAGTGATAGCCAAAGGCTGGTTGCATGTGACTGAAGTTCCTTCGTTTGTATGGACACGAGTTGACAAATTCCTGTATGAGAAAAATATAAGTTTTTCAAAGCTGAAAACAAAAATAAGGAATATCTAAAAAATGATTAACTCCAAGAAAAATGTATACAATATAAATTGTGTGTTTTAATGTGCTCTTCATTTTTCTGTGGTAAGTTTTTGTGTATCTCTTACGGTTTAGCAGTTATATAAAATTCCGTGAAATTCATCTAGAATAAACTAGTCTTCAGATGCTAAGATATACATATTATTTGTCAGGTAAATATCTTTAATATACGACATTTTAATCAAAATCGTTTAGGCCAGTTGGAGAAGATCAACATTTTCGAAAAAAGCTCCATGTAAAGAGTAGCTGGGGGTGGGGGGATTTTCTTGAAAATCTTCGTGTCGCATTCTTGCAGGATACCAAACTTAAATACCAAGTTCGGTATTTAACGGTTTTTCCTTTTTGAGCTATGCTGTCCACAGACACACACAGATGCACACACGCGCACACACGGACCTTTTATCCAGAAATGTTTTTTTTGGATTCAGGGGGACCCAAAACATATATTTCCGGTGATATCTCGGTATCGAATTTTTGGGTGTATTAGATACTCTCTCTATACACTATGTACATAGTATGTGTAGAAAAAGTAAAAATTGTTTTTAGGTAATTGTATATCAGTCATTCTATTTTGTAATTTTACTCCCATCCCAGGTCATTTTGGTCTCCCTATCGGAATTCACTCTAAATTGTGTCTAGGTAACCTTGGTTGTCATTCTACGCCCATCCAGGTCATTCTTGGTCTACCCCTCTATCCTCACCCTGGCGTAATTCATTCTAAATTGTGTCTAGGTAATCTTGGTTGTCATTCTACGCCCATCCAGGTCATTCTTGGTCTACCCCTCTATCCTCTTCCTGGCGTAATTCATTCTAAATTGTGTCTAGGTAATCTTGGTTGTCATTCTACGCCCATCCAGGTCATTCTTGGTCTACCCCTCTATCCTCACCCTGGCGTAATTCATTCTAAATTTTGTCTAGGTAATCTTGGCTCTGTCGTTCTATTCTGTCACTCTACGCCCATCCAGGTCATTATTGGTCTACCTCAAGATAGTATAAATTCAACTTAAATTATCCTCGTTTTACAGGAAATACATCAATGTTTATACCTTTTACTTCTCTGTCTTCTCCCTGGTGGAATTCGTTCTAAAATGTGACTATATAATCTTGTTTCAGCCATTTTGCATGGGTGGCTCTACCATTCTAGCTAATTATAGCTCATAAAATCTAATAATGTATCACGGATTTACATCTCTTTTCTAATGATTGTGTTGTTGAATTTTTTCCCATTTAGAATATCTAGTGGAGGGCATAAAATAATCCATTTCTGTTGAAAGTAGCTTCAATTTCAGATTCCTGTTCAAATGAAATGTTTCCGCAGCATATGTTGTCGTATTTTTACTTTATCTACATGTACTATGCACATAGCTTATAGAGAAGGTATTGTAATGCACCCGAAAATTCGAAACTGAGATTTCACCGAAAATACATGTTTTGGGACCCTCTGTATAAAAAAATATTTTTGAAAAGTGTCCGTGTGTCTGTGTGTGAGTGCGTGGGTGCATGTGTGGCTGTGGGCAGCATAGCACAGAACGCAAAGTTTGTTAAATACTAAATTTGATATTTAAGTTCAGTATCTCCCAAGGTGCGACACGAAGATTTTCAAGAAAATTCCCGCACCTCCAACTAACATTTACATTGAAAGCTTTGCGAAAAATTTGATTTTCTCAAAACTGGCTCCAACGATTTTGATTAAAATACCATATATTAAAGATACTAACGCGACAAATGAAGTGTATACTTTTAATTTTCTAGAAATAGTCTCTGAAGACCCCTCTTATTCTGGGTGAATTTTGCTGAATTTTACAAAAGTAGTAAAGCGTAAGAGATGGACCAAAACTTACTAAACAAAAAACCTCATTAAAACACTCAATTCATGTCATATATATTTTTTTCGCGTTTCCGAGATATTCCTTGCTGTTTTCTTCAGTTTTAAAATACTTCAACTTTTCTCATATGGAAACTTATCAACTCTTGGCCACGCAAAGAAACTGATTTCAATCACATAGTAATCATGTTTTAATATATCTAACTGTCGGTTTAGTCTAGTGTGTTCACGTATTTCCGTTCTACTGATAAGGAACTAAGTAACAGGACCTTTTCTGCTAGTGTTTATCTCGATTTTTGTTATTTTTATTTGTTTTTCTTTGCTATTCTTTCTCTCCCAACCTGAAACCATATCGCTGTCTAACCCACAGTTAGGTGATATTTTTGTTTCTTTTTTTCTTTTTTTAATGAATAAATCGTTTTTTATTTTTGTATGTCTTATTTTATTTTGAAGGAAATGTGAAAAAGAGAGAGGAAGAAACGATTAGCATGAAGTGCATAGATGAATAAGCTTATTAACAATAATTTGTTTCGTCCGATATGACCAACCAGGTTAAAGGACGTTAAACTATCAAAAAAAAAAAAAAAATGGTTACAGAGATGTAGTCATGTGAATGAAATATATCAGATATTTACTATAGGTTTATTGATTTGAAGTTTTGTATAATAATAATTGTTATTATTATCTATATTATTATTTATTATTATTAGTATCTTTATTATTAATATTATTTGTATTTTTATTATTAATATTATTATTTATATCTTTGTTATTATTAATTTTGATTAGTTATGTTGCAGAATGTTGAGCACTCCCGGGCTCTACCTCTGTAGTCGGTAGGTTTACTTTGGCAGGGAAGGGGCTCAATTCGGGGTCGCTTAAGCGTAATGAATGTGGTGCATTTTTGGCTGCAGATGCTGTCCTCAGTCATAGAGGGGCGATGTAAGTGGCAAACCCAACTGTTGGCGCACAGCCATGAACGGGAAGCTAACGGCAGACAAACATTAATGCTTTTCTTGTTAATGGTGTGAACTTCCGAGCATTAGAATTCTTATAAAAACTTTTCTGAGAAAATGAAGTGTTCTTCAATACGAAGTTCTTGCTGGATAATAAACCCATGTCATTATGTTGGCAATGTTTTATGTTAAAGATCTACCTGAATTATGTGTTTTATTGTGAGAATCAGCTGAAAAACTGACCGGGTAAAAAACACGATTGAATGTCTTGTCGCATGTTGTCACAGTAACTTTTTGGGGGGGGGGGGTAGTGATCAATGCCCGCTTTTGCAGCTCTGGCACCACAGGCGATGACACTGATGATACATGAAGTTGGGGCCCCAGTGGTATGTAATGGCGGGGATAACCGGAGAACGCGGAGAAAACCTGCCCCTGCACCGCTTCGACCACCACAAATCGCCTGGGATCGAACCCGGGCCGTCTAGGTGAGAGGCGAATGGTCTGACCACTCAGCCACGGCGCGGCCGTCACAGTAGCTCAATGGTTAGAGTGACCGCATGGAGGGCGAGAGAACCGTGTTGTAGCCCCGGTTATGGCATTGCATTTTACATTTGGTTGTAACAGTTTGCCTGTCCCCATGGCCGCGCTCACTAAAGTGTCTAGCTTTGGTGCTTCGTGGCGCAGGGGATCGTGGGTTAGAGTCCCCCCTTGGGCATGGGTGTTTGTTTGTTAGTAAATGTGTGTATATGTATGTATATTAGAAGCAAAAAAGAAAAAGAGCAATTCAATAGAAAAACAATGCAATAAAAAGAAAAAAATCTGATGTGTTCCTTCACATTACTTTCTCTATATCTCTGCAACAAATTATTGTTAAAAAACTAAAGCTTGTATTTACTTCATGCTAATCGAGAAACAATTAGCAGAAATAGTCTTATTTCGCTTCTACTTACAGAGGAGCAAGTAATAAGGGAGTATCATAAGTTAAAGTGATACTCAATAGCTGGTTGTTATGTGACTTAAGTTGGCCAATTCCTGTATGAGAAAAGTATGTTTTTCAAAGCTGAAACCAAAAACAAGGATATCTAAAAAACGATCAAAGCCATGAAAAAAATGTATAGGTATAACACAAATTGTGTGTTTTAATGTGCTCTACATTTTTTGTGTGGTAAGTTTTTGTCTATCTCTTACGATTTAGCAGTTATACAAAATTCCGCAAAATTCATTCAGAATAAAGCAATCTTCAGAGGATTTCCCAGAAAATTCAAGATATACATAGTATTTGTCAGGTAAATATCTTTTATATACGATATTTTAATCAAAGTCATTAGAGTCATGTTTTAGAAAATAAAAATTTTCGAAAAAAGTTCCATGTAAAGGGTAGTTGGAGGGAGTGGGCGTTTTCTTGAAAATCTTCGTGTCGCATCCTTGGAAGATACCAAACTTAAATACCAAGTTTGGTATTCAATGTTTTTTTGTCTTTGAGCTAAGCTGTCCACAGACACACAGACACACGCACACAGAAATACACACATGGATCTTTTTGTAAAAATGTTTTTTTTTTTGGATTCATAGGGGCTCTAAACATGTATTTCAGTGAAATATCGAATTTTTGGGTGGAGTGCAATACCTTCTCTTACACTATGTACATAGTACGTGTATATAAAGTAAAAAAAAAGAATACAGCGCCCCGGAGTCCTGACAAACCTGTAGAATTAGAAAAACAAAGCAAAGAAAAACAGTAACGCGCGTCCTTGGAGTGTTAATATAACATTACTAATATTGTAATAAAAACTGTGGTGTGTTACATTCCATGAATTTCTCTGTCTGTTGTGTAAAAAAAATGTTCTTACAAAATAGTATTCCTTTATTTACATCTTACTAATTCAGATAAGCACCAGCACTATAGTCTTATTATTTAATTACTGTATTACTTGTAAGTAGAAGGGAAATAACGAAATACACTACGCTAACCAAGGAGAGCACTAAAACAAAAAAGGTCTGAAATGAAAGATGATTTCCCGTATAAGAAATGTTTAAGTAGTTTAAAATTGAGAAAAATAAAGAAATATCTTGGAAACGGTTAAATGTACAAAAATGATTGACATAAGTTTTAACCAGATCTTATATATTTTACGGTTTATCAGTTACGTAAAAGTTATCCAGAGTTGAAAGCTTCAGAGATTTTCCCAGAGAATCCAAGACATACGTTTCGTTTGTCATGAAAATATCTTAAACGTGTGGTATATTAATAAAAATCGTTAGATCCATTTTTGAGAAAATCAAAATTTTCGAAAAATCTTCCGTGTAAAGGGTAGCTGGGATGGATTTTCCCGTAATCTAGGTTTATGGCACGTAAAAGAACCTCAAGCTTGATAGAGAGGCCTCTGAACAAAATTAAACGGTCTTTCACATCCAGTATAATGGGACGCTGAGAACCATAGTAGTTAAAGAGAGTCCATAAATAACACGCCATTTTTGGGAGGGATTTCCTTGAAAATGTTCATGTCTGATCCTTTGAAAATACTGAACTTACATACGAACTTTGGTATTTAACGAAGTTTTCCTTTTTGAGCTATGATGTCCACAGACACAGACACATACACACGCATACACACACACACAAAAGGGAACATTTTTCTAAAAATGCTTTCTTTTTCAGGGGGCCTGAAAACATGTGTTTACGGTGCAATCTCGGTATTGATTTTTGGGTAGAATACAATACCTTCTCTATTTACTCGGTCGCGCGTGGCCGAGTGGTCAGAACACTCGCCTCTCACCTAGACGGCCCGGTTTCGATCCCAAGCACCCGCATATGAGATTTGTGGCGGACAAAACGGCGGAGGGGCGGGTTTTCTCCGGTTTCCCCTGCCATTAAATTCCACGGGCCTCCACCTTCATGTATCATCAATGTCATTGCCTTCGGTGCCAGAGCAGTAAAAGCGGGCGTTAAACACTACCAAAAAAATCTACTAAGTTTAGGCGCGCTATAGAAAGTAAAACATTGCCCAATAGTTGGCGTAACCTAAGTACTTAGGATATATGTCACCAATAAGTTAAGACACATACCGTTTGGTTAGGCGGGTAATATATATGTGTAGCTTAACGTCCTCAAACTTGGTTGGTCATATGAAATTGGTGAAATGATGCTCAAATGATCTCGAAGTCCATTTCTCGACATTCGTCTTCTCAGGATAAGGGAAAACCCCGAAAAAACCCTTAGTCGGGTAATTCACCCTAAGCGAGACTCAAACTCACGACTGGTTAGGTGGGTAAAAGACACGAATCACTTGGTGGGTTAAATGTCATACAGACATGTCACAGTAGCTCAGTGGTCAGAGCAACCCTCACGGAGAGCGGGAGAACTGCATTAAAATCCCGGAAATTGAAAATTTAAGCTAGTTTTAAGAGGTTTCATTGATAGTGTTTAGCGCCCACTTTTACTACTTATGATTGGTAAGAGTAAAATAAACTTATACATTATGAAAACTATTATGAACCAAAGTATAAAAGGTAGACAGCAGAAAGGTATATCTCTCAAACAGCCAGCTATGTAGATTTATTGTGGCTAATGCTATCTAGGAGGATGGGATGACGTGAAGGTATTATATGAGACCACAGGCACATAGGCCACCAGAGTCGCGCGGAAGTTCGTAACGTTTCCGACCCCTATGAATCTCTAAGAGAGAGTTCAAACGACCTGTCAACTTGGTAGACACGCAATGACACGGAAATATTCTTTCTATTGAGTATGCATCTGCGCCATTTGTCCGCACTGCCATACACGATGAACTTGGAGACACTCCTGAAAGATGACAGGGAAACGGAATGAAGTGGAAATCATGTAAGGTAAATAATGGCTGATAAGAGCCATCGCGGCATTCACTTGGATATCCCAGGAAACCAAAAAATAAAACCATGGTTCAGAGTGGGCGATGCCAGAGATAGAAAACGGAGCCTACCAAATTGAATGAGAATCACACTTATTGCAGCGCCACCTCGCTGGTTGTCCTGAAGTAATATTTATTTCGTTTTCTTTTAAGAAAGTGAATTAAGTTTACAAATTCTACAAGGCTTTAGCTAAGGAAAATTCTCAAAAAATAACTATAAGCTAGGTTACATGTGAAAATAATCCGTCTCGATTAGAAAAAAATGATGTGTTCTTTTGACATTACTTTCTCTAGGTGTTCTTTAAACAAACTGTTCTTAAAAACCACTATGTTTTATCTAACTCAGATAAACATTAGCAGAAATTGTCGTATTACTTATTTACCTCTAAATAAAAGTAAAATATGGGTATATGCTATTCAAATCATTTAAAAGCTAGTCACAGTGATATAGTTGAAATTCAGTTCTCTCAATATGACCAGGAGTAAAACAAAAGAGATGAAATAAAAGTTGACTTTCCCTTAAGAAAATCTTTAAGTAGTTGAAAATTTAAACCAAATAACAAGGAATAACTTAATAAGCATTAAATCTGCAAAAACTGTCTATGACTTGCATTGTGTTTTTAACGAGTTCTTTCTTTTTGTTTGGCGAGTTTATTTTCTCCTTAAAGTTTATCAGTAGCACAAAAGTCATACAAAATGAAGTGGACTTCAGAGGTTATTCTCAGAAGATTCAAGGAATATATTTCATTTGTTATAAAAATAACTTAAACTTGTGTTCTCTAAATCAAAAGCGTTACAGCCATGTTTGAGAAATTAACATTTTCAAAAAATCTGTCATGTAAAGGGTAGTTTGGGGTGAAATGATTTGTTTTGTATTTTCACCGACTTTTCGTTTTTGTGTTATCGTGTTCAAAGACACACGGATACACATGGACTTTTTTCTAAAAATGTTTTTTTGGATACAGGCGAACCTAAAACTGTATTTACGGTAAAATCTCTGTTACGATTTTTGGGTGGATTGCAATATTTACACTATACTACAATATACACTATGTATATAGTACGTGTAGAGAAAGTAATATGCGAGGTATATTTCTATATAACCACTTATTTATTTCCTGTCTTTTGGAAGAAATATAGAGTCCTCCTACTGCAAAATAAGTAAAGCAAAAGCGTTTTTACCGTTAGAGTACTGCACCGTTAAAATTAGATAAATAAATGAATAAAACCGCTGGACCAAACTTCTACTCACCGTGTCAGTATTTGTGGCACGTAGCTGCATTAAAACATATGTGTAGCCGACTCGGAGACAGCTGAGCTCTAGAGCTATAAGTTGTTAGAAAACGTGCGCTTCTATGCGACAAAATACTAGAGGCTCATGCGCAGAAGTTACAACTACATAAAAGTAAAAGTATAGTTATGAAAGCAAAGGGAGCAATGGAGAATTAAAAATATCTGAAATGTTTCATTCACATGACTTTCTCTACATCTCTGCATCAATATATTGTTAAAGTGATAGTCAAAAGCTGGTTGCTATGTGACTGAAGTTCCTTTGTTTGTGTGGACAGGAGTTGATAAATTCCTGTATGAAAAAGTATAAGTTTTTCAAAGCTGAAACGAAAAGCTCCACGAAAAATGTACATGACACAAATGTTGTGTTTTAATGTGCTCTACACTTTCTGTGTAGTAATTTTTTGTCCATCTCTTATGGTTTAGCAGCTATGCACAATTCCGTAAAATACATCCAAAATAAAGTAGTCTTCAGAGGCTATTCCCAGAAAATTCAAGATATACATTTTATTTGTGAGGTAAATATCTTTAATATACGATATTTTAATCAAAATTGCTAGAGCCATTTTTAAAAGAATCAAAATTTTCGAAATTTTGTCCATGTAAACGGTAGTTTGGGGTTGGGGGATTTTCTTGAAAATTTTCGTGTCGTATCCTTGGAAAATACCAAACTTAAATACCAAGTTTGGGCTTTAACGGTCTCTTCGTTTTTGAGCTATACTGCCCACAGACACACACATACATACACACAGACAGACAGACACACACACGGACATGTTTCTAAAAATCCTTTTTTTGGATTCAAGTAATCCCAAAACATTATTTCCAGTGAATTCTCTGTATCAAAATTTTGGGTGTAATACGATACCTTCTCTATACACTATGTACATAGTTCGTATAGAGAAAGTAATAAGGGAATACTTTAGACCAGAGCGATAATCGAAATTTTAATCTAATCACTAAATGGTGGCATTGAGTTGCGTTTTGTTTACATAGTCAGGAGTAGAGATAAAAGAGAATAGAAAAAACATTTACAATTACAATTTGAGAAAAGTGTAAGGAGTGGAACAATTTAACCAATAACAAGATATATCTAGGAAATGGTTAACTCTACAAAAACTGTATTAGATATTAATTTTGTTTTAACGATATCTATGTTTTGTAGAAACAATTTGTCTGTCTCTTATGGTTTACCAGTTATGTAAAAGACCATTATGAAGAGAACTTCAGAGGCTATTCCCATAAAACTAAAAATGTACATTTTATTTCTGACGTAAATATTTTATATGGTACTGTAATTAAAATTGTTAGTACCATTTGTGAGATATTTGAAATATTCTGAAAACCTTCTTGTAAAGGGTACTTTAGCGTGTGGTAATTGGAAAACATTGAATTTAAACATCAAGTTTCGTATTTAAATTAGATTTCGGTTTTACTTTTTTTGTCAAACACTATGAACGTACATAGCAGAGAAAGTATTGTATTCCACGGAAAAGGCTATAGCTTTTCTGCCTCCTCTGTATATTGGAAGTAGAAGAGAAAGTAAAAATTTAAATATAACATGGAAAGATAAGTGAAAACAAGTGAATACGCCTCAATTTTGGGGTACAATAATTTCCGTAACAAGCAGTTTAGAAAATTAAATTAACAATATAGTAAATAAATCAAATAGAACATATTAGCAGCTTTACAATAGTATAATAGGAAAGAAAAAAGCTGATGTGTTACACTCACATGACTTTCTCTAGCCGTTCTACAAACTTCTTACATAAGATTATTCTTCTTTCTTCACCTTGTTAATCGAGGTTATTCAGCACAATGTTATTACTTAGTTCCTTATAAGTAGGAAGAAAATAAGGGAATACACTAGGCTAAATCAATAGTCAAATGTTTTAAACGCTGTCGTGAAAATAATGGAAATGATAGAAAAACGAAAGCACTAAACTTAGGGTTAGGATGAATTAACAAGATCAAATAAAGCAATTTTTAAATCACGGAGAAAAGAAGAAAGTCGGTGAAGTAGACCAAAAAGAATGGAAGCAATACGTCAGTGAGGTGAGAAAAAGAGCAAGGAAGATGCAAGATGTGAAGAAATTGGCAAAGAACCAGAGACAGCTTAGAAAGTAGTTATTAGACTCGATGCCGAAAGACAGAAGGAAACGGTGTAGAAGAAAAGATGATGTGCAGGAAGATTGATCAAGGTTTAACAGTATTTCAAGCACAATTTTTAAAGAAAATCTCTAATATATGACGCTCATATTCTCTTCCATTATACATTTATACTGGGTGTTCAGATTTATTCGGGCTTTAGCGCTTGTGGTGCAATGTATGACGTCATTATTAGTTCAGCGAGCCTATTGTCTCAAAAGGATGTTGCGGAATTGAACCTCCGACTGCATGTATTACCGACTTTTGTAAACAGATTGATGCGCTGGGCAGTACAGAACTGTTTTTCACCAGGAAAATTTGTTCATTTTTTGCAGAGACCGATCGCAGAATTTGTATGGCTGACTGCTACTTCCAAACTGGAAGAATACGTTACCTATCTGCATAAATTTCGTTTTATTTATTTATTTGTTCATACATTAGGTACATCAGTACATAGACATGGTCAAAATAATATATACAAGTAAAATATAAAGTCAGTCAACACATTTGGTATTAAAAAATTCATCTAGATTGTAAAATACATTGTGCATTAACCATTTATACTTTCTCTACACATATATAATTTACTACATTCCACCCCAAAAATCTAATCCGAGATTTCACCGGAAATACACGTTTTAGGGTCCCCTGTATCCAGAAAAAGTATTTGGAAAAAGGTCCGTGTGTGTGTCCGTGTAAATACGATAACTCAAAAACGAGAAGTTTGTAAAATACCAAACTTGGTGTTTAAGTTTCCTATCTTCCAAGGATGCGGCACGAAGATTTTGAGAAATATCCCCCCATCGTAAACTACCCGCTATATGAAAAAAGTTCTAATATTTGGATTTTCCCAAAATTGGCTCTAACGATTTTCATTAAAAGATTAAGATATCTAAGTGACAAATAAAATCTATATCTTCATCTTTCTAGGAATGGTCTCTAAGGATATGTTTGTTTACTTATTTATTCTGGATGAATTTTGCGAAATTTTACATAACTAGTAAACTATAAGAGATACACAAAAATATATTGCACTAAAAATGTTTAATGTTAAAACATACAATTTGCGTTAAATACATTTTTTCGTGGAGTAGGTCGTTTTTAGATATTCCTTGTTATTAGTTTCAGCTTTAAAATACGTATGCTTTTATCATAGGGGAATTTGTTAGCTCCTGTCCATACAAAGGTACTTCACATATCAACGAACTTTTAAAAGAATTGACTATAGATTTATTCTATTATACCCCCATTGATTTCCCTTCTACTTACAAGGAAGTAGCTAATAAGACCCTTTCTGCAATTTTTTTCTGATTAGCATTAAGTAATTAGAAGAATATGCTTTTCAATAATAATTTATTGCAGAGGCGTAGAGAAAGGCATGTGAATGGAACACATAAGATTTTTTAATTTATTCTTAAACTGTATTACGTTCAGATCTGCCACATGGTCAGGAAGCTTATTATAGGATATAATGCTGGTTACCAAATAACTATCCTTAGCTTTCTTTAGTCTAGGGAATGGAACATGTAATTTATCAATATTTCTGGTATTTAATGTGTGTTCATCTCTTTTCAGTTCAAATTGATTTAAATTCTTGTGGATATATAATAATAAGTGTAATATATAGCAATTGCACACTGTTAAAATTCTCTGCTGCTTAAAGTGGTCCACATGAAACATTGTAAGAGTAGTGTCAGAAATATGATGATGCTGCGATTGTAAGTTTACGAACGCACGCGAATGTTCCAAATGTAAATATTGGAAACGTTCGATACAAGTCCAATTTTACAAAGGTGAAAATATTGTGTGTAACTCTTATGGTTTACAAGTGAAAAATTCAGCAAAATTCATCCAGAATAAATAGGTCTTCAGAGGCTATTCCCAGAAAATTCAAGATATACATTTCATTTGACATGTAAATGTGTTTAATAAACGATATTTTAATCAAAATGTTTAGAGCATTGTTGATAAAATACAAAATTTCCAAAACTTTTCCATGTAAAATCTAGTTGAGGGTGGGGAATATTCTTGAAAATCGTTGTGTCACATCCTTGGGAGATGCTTAACATAAATACCAAGTTTTTGTTTTTGAGCTATACATACATACACACACATATATAGACACACACTGACCTTTTTCTATTTTTTCATTCAGGGGGTTTCAAAACAGAATTTTTGGTGAAATCTCGATATATAATTTTTGGGTGCAATACAATACCTTCTATGTACACTATGTGCCAGTACATGAAGAGAAAGTAATAAACAATATGGGCTGGGTAAAATCATATCAATATGACACATCAGAAACAGCTTCACCCCAAAATATTCTTAGCATGGAAAATGTTTCAAGTTTTTTGTTTTCTTAAAAACATGAAGATTAAAATGTGTATATTTAAGATACTTTTACAAAAACTGAAGTGTATATCTTGAATTTTTTGGGAATAGTCTCCGAAGTCCTATTAATTTCCAATAATGTTTACATAAATGGTACAGGTCGTGCACTAGATCTTGACGAATGGCATTTTTAAACAGAGATTAGATGCGAGTCACTTACACACCTTTACTGAGTATTCTCAAAATTTATCATAAGGAAGTAGAACTGTCTGTTATTGTAACTATTTGCTGACCTGTTTATCAAGGAAAGGCTATCTTCGCTAAGGGTCATTCTTCTAGAAGGAACGAGCAGCCTGTAAACCGAGATATACAATATTTTACTACATAAAAAAGTATATGTCTTTTGCTTTCTTTGTTTTTTAGTTTACCATTTTCGATAAATATTTTATTGCTTTATATTTTCTCAAATAAGAAGTCACTATTCATTTTGTTTTACTCTATATTGTGCTAATAAAATGGAATTTCATAGCCATCACGTAGGCATGTGCCCTTAAAATATACTTTCGCTTAAGTACATTTATACTTCGTCTATTTCCATAATACGTACAAAAGTATATAATAATACCATTTTCTTAAATGCTTATCTCAGTTAACCTGCAGGAGACAGAATAATAAGCTTTTGCTAGAATAGTTTATAAGTATATGAGTATAACGTATTAGATATTTTATTACTTGCTTGAGCTGAAGTTGAGGAAAATCTGGATCAAGAAAATTGTAAAGTCTTAATAGGACATTCAAATGAATTTCTATTTCTACAATTTCTCTACGTTTAACTCCTTTATTCTTTTTACTGAACTTAAATCAGAAATGGAATAGAATGACTGTGACTCTCTCAGCCCATTTATGTCCAAGACGGCGGCAATTTCGTTTCCATTTTGTGCCATTATCGCAGGATAAATGGCTGAGAAATGAAGGCAAAATGTGTAATTATTTCAAAGATGACTACCATTTATCTCTCTTGTTTCAGAATGGACATAAGTCTCTTCAAGTAACATACAAATGAGCTCTCGTTGTGCGATGTTGCTTATCATTTTGCGTTTACTCTCTAGTAAATTGTCGTATTAAATTAATTATACACGATGGGGAATAGAGAAATAATTGGTATTCATACTTTCATATATGTTAAATCACACGTTATCATTTTGTTACTTTGTGGGAGTCATTAACATTTAATTGTTGGAGCGAAACAATTAGAAAGCCTGAATCCTGAGGGTAACTAAGTTCCCGGAAACTCAGTAAACTAGAAATTCATTCAGGCTCAGTTCATGAAAATTGTATGTTATAAAATCCTAAAGGACGGTGTGAAAACGCACGTAGGCCATTGTGGGAATTATAAAGGAGCAGGTATTTTGATAAATAAGTCAGTCCAAGAGTAAAATGTTGTCTCAGATGCTAATATGAAGTGTAAGATTTGGTAACGTATAGCACAGGAACTTCGGTGGAGAATCATTGATGTAGGCGGCAGTTAGGTCAATAAAAGAGCATGTTTCGGAAATGTAGTTATTTCTACTGCGACTTCTATTGCATATTCGGCTTCTCGTCTTACGGTTGTTACATTATGGCGCTTATACTATATTGCGCGCAGCACATCATCCACTTGGCGGTGACTGGTAAGAGTCGCATGCTTTTTAATTTATCATTCTTAGATTCAGGAGCAGTTGATCATTAATCTTAAAACAATCGGCCATTCGTTCCAAACAAATCAGCTATTAGCCTTCATTAAATATTTTCAGTAAACTTAACATTCCACCACGCATACCTTGAAAGAAAGATCTCACAACTATTGGAGCAACTAACCTTCAAGTATTGCCAGTCGGTGTTACTGATCAATGTAGCTTCTAATGATATAAATATGATATAAATATGATATATAAGATTGAAATAAAATTATTCTAATTAACCTATATTTTTCTAGGTACGCAGCTTCAAAGCTATATTAATCGTTTCCTCCAATTCTGCCAGCTTCATTCGTGAAGCAATATAAATAATTTTATCACTCTGAATGTTCTTTACTAGGTAACTGGATGTCGCAGAGCCTATATCACGTAAGAGTGAAATAACGAAGAGGTTCTTGAGACTAGGAAGTAGGGTTTGTGAGGGGAAGAGAAGACTAAAATAAACTATCACCGACTTGTTTTACAACTGCATGATACATCTTTTCCCTTGTCTATAGCTTTTCCCTGCTCAGTATGCCTACTTCCTTGCCTTGCCTGTCCTACACTTCCTTTGTCAGGAATAGGAGAAACGTAAGGAGTTCCCAGTTGATTAATAAGTGCCGCGTACTAATTTACATTATCTACAAAATCCAATTGATAAAAATTAAAAATTTATTTTACTCTGTGGTTGAAAATATTTTACTCTCTAAAATATTATTATTTCTGTAAAACCCCTATTCTACCTATAGCAAAATTTTCTCTTCATAAAATGACACAACTAATATACATTCGTGCTGTTAATACTACAAAATAAACAAATAGTACCATGTTAAATTGTTTTCCAATGGAAAATCAATTCACTCCATTGGCTTTACCACTTATTCAAACTTTTGAAAATAAAAGAGAAAACAAAGACATTTAAATATTATGTCCACGATTTATATTACAAGTATACATACTTAACAATATTTTACTAGAGAAATAAAATTATGTATATCTTAAATTTTCTCTGAGTGTCTTAAAATTCCTTTTGTTTCGTTGCATTTTTTTATTTTGTATAAAAAAAGAAATCTTAAAAGATAGAAAAAAGATAACATGTACAGCTAATTCAAATGTACTGTTTATGCATTATGTAGGTATATGATTCCTCTACTATACAAGGTAGACGAAGTGTTGATCCACCAGAAAATTCGATACCGAGATATAAAATTTGAGGCCCTCTGAATCCAAAAATAAATACTTTTTGAAAATGGTATCTATGTATTTGTAAAGAGCATAACAAAAAAAAGTCTAGTAAATATCAAATTTTATATTAAAATTCAGCTTTCGCCACGAAGACATTTCACCTACTTCAAGCTACACTTTGCATGGAATTCTTTTCAAAAAATTGAATTTTCTTAAAAATGACCATAATAATTTTGATTAAAATGTCATATCTGCAGGATATTTTAAACACAAATGAAACGTATATCTTCTAGGAGTTGCGTATGTCGAAAATGGTTAACGCTATAAGACATCGACACTAGTTCTTACAATTTACTACACTAAATTAATCCCCAGGGGCAAAAGCCTAAATGCTCGCCAAGGCCTACCACCCGACCACTGTATCCCCCTCCTCTTCCAATTAAAGGCGTGATGAGTGGGTGTATTTACAGGATTTTGGGATGTGGTTAGTGACCGAGTCCCTCGGTCCTTTAATGCGATCCACGCAAACTGGAGTCACTATTTTTCCCTCAAGTAGTTCCTCAATAGACCGTTATGGACTTCACGAGGCTGAGTGCACTCCAAATCAGGTCTCAGAGAGGGACAGAATCTCCTCGCCGATATTGGGAATCGAACCCGGTCCTCCTGTTTAATAAACAGCTAAGCCTAATTATACAAGAGTAATTCACAAGGGAGATTTTCGAGGCTATTTCCACAAAATTCAATTTATAGATTTTATTTGTAATATAAATAATATTGTACTTTAATTAAAATCCATAAATCTATTTTTATAAAATCAAAATTTTATAAAAATTCTTCCATGTAGCATCTTTGGAAGACACTATTTTTTGCTTATGAGATATACTGTCCACAGACATACCTAAAAGCACGTGGAAAATGTTCTAAAACTGCTGCTTTTATTAATTTTAAAAAGATATTTTGTATTAGTTTGATTTTAAAAGTTACTTATGTAGTTAAAAAATTATGATTTGTGGTGTCGTAGATATAAGAAAGTTTATCTTATGTTGTGATATATTTATCGTTAGGTTTTATTAGTTTTTTATTAATATTTATATCTTTATTAAGATTTATTTTTAGTTTTGGCGCAATGTCTGAATCAATTTTTAGTAGGATCCGATACTTTTCTACGTACTCTTTAGGTGGTATTTTATTCAAAAACGTTAGAGCCAATTTTGAGAAAATCGTCGAAAAATGTTCCATGTAAAAGGCGGTGTGTGAGGATTTTCTTGAAAAGCTTAATGACACATCTTTGGAAGAAGCTGAACTTAAAAACCAAGTTTACTATTTAACTGACTTTATTTTTTAGTTATGTTGTTCACAGACATACAGGAACCTTTCTATTAAAATACCTTTTTTGGGTCCAGGAGGCCTCAGAATATATTATTCTCAACTGTAAATTTTTGTATAGGATAAAACGCTTTCCCTAATTTAAAAGCGACAGTCCCATGTAGATTTACTGGTATGTGTAAGAACTCGTGCGGGACGAAATTCTGGCACACCAACGACGTTGACAGATCCTGCCAATTGCCAGCTCCTTTGCAAACAAATGTTTTAATGTCGACCCTACATATTACATAAAATACAGAAAACAACAATATATTGTGAATAACGTAACATGATTACAATAATAAATTTTTATTTTTCCTACACGAGCTATGTATATCCATAGTGTATAGAGAAAATATTGCAATGCAGTAATAAATTCGATACCGAGATATCACCGGAAATATGTTTTAAGGTTCCCTGAGACCAAAAAAGCATTTTTATAAAAAGGTCCGTGTTTACTTGTGTGTGTGTCTGTTGACAGCATAGCTCAAAAACAAAAAAACCGTTGCTATTTAAGTTTGGTACCTTTCAAGGATACGGCACGAATATTTTCAAGAGATCCCCTTATCCTAAACTTCCCTTTACATGGAAAATGTTTTGAAAATTTTGTTTTTCTCAAAAATGGCTGTAACAGTTTTGAGTAAAACGCAGTTTATTAAAGAAAATTTACATTAAAAATAAACTATATATTTTCAATTTTCCGGGAAGTCTCTAAAGACCTATTTATTCTGAATGAATTTTGCTGAATTTTGCATAACTGGTAAGAGACAGAAAAAAACTTACTACACATAAAATGTTGATTTCTAAGACACATAATTTATGATATATGTACAGTTTTTCGTGAGGTGTCCGTTTCCCAGATATTCCTTTTAATTGACTTAAAATACTTAAACTTTTCTCATACGGGACTTGTTCACTTCTAATCATGCAAAAAATATAAAAAAAAAACAAAAAAAACGGATTTCAATCCCATGACAACCAGCTTTTAAAAGATTTGGCTATTGTTTTAACTTAGTGTGGTGTTCCCTTATTTTCCTTCTACTCATCTCGATTTATCTCAACTAGCATGAAGTAAATAGAAGAATAAGATTTTTAATTATAATTTGTTACAGAAATTTAGAGAAAATAATGTGAATAGAATATATTAGATTGTTATATGAATATTATCTTTGCTATGAGGATGTGACTTTAAAATTTATGCTTGGTTTGAATACAACACATCGAAGATTTTAAATTTAAATCTCTGCAAAAACGCTGGCTTTCATTGACCCATTCAATAATTAATCACGTGTTTTTGTTTTTCTTCTAATTGGAGAGTAATAATTCTAAATAACTAATATATGTTATTTGTAACGATTGTAATAGCTTTCAAAAATACGGTGGCATTTCAGCATGCCTCTGTTTTTATTAGTAAATTGATTTATTTACTTAGTAATTTTGCTTCCTAATTGGAACACGTTTTCATAATCCATATGCTACAAGAAGAGCATACCAACAAGCAAATATACTTTCAACAATAAAAACAACAGCTCGATTATGCCTTTTACTTTCTCTAGCACGTAGTACTATATAGGAGGTAGATAAGGGATTGCATTCCACCTAAAACTCCAATGCCGAGATTTCACCGGAAATATACGTTTTAGGGTCTCCTGTATCCAGAAAATAGCATTTTTTGAAAAAGATCTAAGCGTGTGACCTTGTTGCTGTGAACACGATGACTCAAAAACGAAAAGTCAGAAAAATACCAAACCTGGTATATTAGTTTAGTATCTACAAGGATGCGACACGATGCTTTTGGGAGAAATGAGCCATCTTAAACTAATCTTTATATAGAAACATTTTCGAAATGTTTTATTTTTTTTCAAAAAACGTTCTAATGATTTTGATTAAAATAGTATATTACAGATATTTACATTGCAAATAAAATATCTGTATTGAATTTTCTTGGAATAGCCTCTGAAATCTCCTTCATCCTGGATGAATTTTGCATAACTAGTAAGCCGTGAGAGATCGACAAAAACCCATTACCCAAAAATTGTAGATCCCTTTCAAACACACATTTTATGTCATATACTCTTTTTTCGTGGAGTTGACCGCTTTCTCGATACACTTTATACATAATACGTGTAGAGAAAGTATATTTTCTCTTACATGAGTAGTTCGTGTTCATATTAGATGCGACATTAGACACATTACAGAGAACTTTCAATACTTATCTCTACCAGATGCTTCACTTTTTGGTTCAGTCATAAAGGTCATGAGGAGATGATTTTGGCTTCCTTGTGTATTCGTCACAGAGAGACAAAAAATCCGGAGAATGAAAGAAATCCACCAATATTCTCTGGAGAAATCCCCCAAAAAAACCATGGGTGGTCACGAGGATCCAACCCGCGACCTCCCGAATGCAAACCACATTCTTGTACCACTCGGTACTGTTATATCATATCTAAAATATATCAATATTATTATATTTACCGTTGGCAAACATGAAGTAGGGGATGTTTGGGTAGAATTCTGTACTTCCTCCAACAATGTGTTCCATTCACATAACTTTTTCTAGCTATTGCACAAACGTTTTTGTTTACAAAAGATTATTTTTATCTATTTCATGTTAATCTAGATAAACTTTAGCAGAATTGGTTTTATTACTTGCTTCCTAGTAAGTGGGAAGGAAATAAGGGAATACACCAGGCTAAAGCGATAGTCAAATCTTTTAAAAGCTGGTCGCTATGTGAAACAATTACTTCGGTTCTCTTTGCATAGTCCCGTTTAAGAAGCTAGTTTAAAATTGAAATCAATACCAATAAATATCTCGAAAACGGTCAACTCTATATGACATAAATTATGTGTTTTATGTGAGAACTATATATTTTGTGAAACAAGTTTTCATTCATCTGTTACCGTTTAACCGTAAAACTCAAACCAGAATAAATAGCGCTTCAAAAGCTATTTCCAGAAAATAAAAAATATACATTTTATTTCTGATATAAATATGTTAATATAAATATTTTAATATACGTGCTTTAGTCAAAATCATTATAGCCATATTTTAAAAAAAAAAAACTTTCTAAAAATGTTATATAAAGGGTAGGTGGCAATGGGGAGATTTTTCTGAAAATCCTATGTGGCCAACTTACAGGATTTAAATATCAAGTTTGATATTTAACCGACTTTTCATTTTTTAGCTGTTTTGTCCACAGACACATAGACAGACACGTATACACACAAGGACCTTTTTCTAAACGTGCTGTTTTCGAATTCAGGGGACCTCAAAACATATACTTCCGGTGAATTTTCGGTTTCGAATTTTTGGGTGGAATGCAAAACTTTATCCATCTACTGTACCTTGTACATATGGGCTAGAGTATATATAGATGAGCATATATTTAGCATATCCTTTTTTTATCCGTCCTTTTAATAAAATTCGCTGACATATATAAAGTGTCGGGTAGATAGAGTCAGACTGAAAAATTTAATGCCATAGCCGGGATTTGAACCACGGATCTCCCAATCTCTAACCGGTTGCTCTTCCATAATAGTTGGCTATACCGCCCTCCGTGGTGTAGTGGTTACCATGCTTTCATATACAGGTCGCGGGTTCAAACCCGGCGGAGGATGATGGATTTTTTCGGGCGTAAAAATCCATAGCATGGCTTCCTTCGGAAGGGAAGTAAAGCCGTTGGTCCAGAGAGGCCTCTGAGCAAAACTAAGCGGTTTTTCACGCCCAGTATAGAATGGGACGCTGTGAAACACAGCAGTTAAAGAGTGTCCATAAATAACACGCCCTTTATTTTACACTACGAATCTTGGGACTTAAAGTACTTACAACATTGTAAGTCGCCATTGGGTTGTCACCTCAAAATAATTTGAGACCACCTTGTGGTTTACCGGGAAACATGCGAGTCAGTTGAGAAAGTCAATGTCATGTTGCAATGGTAGCTCAGGTGGCAGAGCAATCGTCTAGAGACCGGAAGATCTGAGGTTCAAATCCCAGCTATGGCATTGAATTTTTCAGTCTGATTCTACCTATCCAACTCCTGTCCTACACACGACTTGTGAAAAAACAATTAAACCATATATAAAGTGTGCTTATTGGAAATATATTTACAAGATAAACGTTTTCTTTTTGCAGCAAAAGTGTAACATTGCCTAAATGTTGCTTATAGCTAAATCCTAAAAACTGCTGTATCATGTCCGTTTTTAAACAACGTTCTGGGTTGATGTTATTCAACGTTCCCGTTAGACGTTATCTCTGTGCATAAATTGTTCCCGTATCCCGCTGCCGAGTTATTTCACGTTCGTGGTATCTTTAAATAAATAAAAAACAGACACGACGTGGCTAAGCGTAGCATCTTCTATATATTTTACACCCACACCAAAGATTTACAAATCCGATATTAAATTTTTCTTCGTTAAGCCAGCAGGCAGAGAAATCCGAAATACCGCTTTCATATTTATTGCGCCATCCAGCCAATAAACCCCCGCCTTGGATTCACTCATAAAAACTGAAAACTGGTGTGTTCTATTCATATGACTTTCTCAACATCTCTGTAACAAATTATTGTTAATAAGCTTATTCTTCTTTCAACTTTATACTAATCAAATAAACATTAGCAGAAACGGCCTTATTATTTAGTTCCTTGAAAGTAGGAGAAAAATGAGGAAATACATTAGGCTAAACCGAGTTATGTGCTGTAAAATGTGATTGCTAAGGGATTGAAATCCGTTTCTTTGCATTGCCAGGAGTTGACAAATCTGCATATGTAAAAGTATTTTAAATCTGAAACCAATAACAAGGAATATTTCGAAAGCAGTCAACTCCACGAAAAAAATGTATATGACATAAACTCTGTGCTTTAAAGAGATCTACATTTTTGTGTAGATTTTTTTTTTTATCTCTTACGGTTTACCAGCTATACAAAATTCAGAAAACTTCATCCAAAATGAAGAGCTTTTCAGAGGTTATTCCCTGGAAATTTAAATAAACATTTTATTTGTTATGAAAATATCTTAAATATTGGAGATTATAGTCAAAATCGTTAGAGCCATTTTTGAGAAAACCAACATTTTCGAAATTTTTTCCATCTAAAGAGAGTTTTCTTAAAAATCTTCGTGTTACATCCCTGGAAGATAGTGAACATAAATATCAAGTTTAGTATTTAACATACTTTTCGTTTTTGAGCTATACTACCCACAGACACATACTCACACTCACCCAACCACACACACACGGACATGTTTCTAAACTTTTTTTTTCGGAATTAGGGAGTATCAAAACATGTATTTCCGGTGAAATCTCGGTGTAAAATTATTTTGGAGCATTAGATGATCTCCTTTTCTATACACTATGTATATAGTACGTGAAGAGAAAGTAAAAAATCCGATGTGCTCCATTCAATGAATTTCTCCACTGTTCTGTAAACAAACTATTGTTACAAAATATTCTTCTACTTCATACTAATCATAATAAACACTAGCAGAAATTATTTTACCACTTAATTCCTTAAGTAGAAGCGATAAAAGGGAATAGATTAGTCTAAAGTGAGTCAAATCTTTTAAAAGTTGTCGCCATGCGTTTAGGTTTGAAACTGGGTTTTGTTTGCACGTAAAGGAGTAGAACAAAACAAAATCGGGTGACGACCTCCAGTTTGAGAAAAGTATGATTCTAAAAATATATTAGTAAGAGAGGACTGGATATTTAAATAGTTTTATTAAATATTGAAATTCTAGTAATAATTAATAAACTATTTTACCAGAGGTGAATGTAAGAGAATAATTTCTTAACTGGAAAACTGGAAAAATAATTCAATTCTATCATTAAAAAATTTAAATCAATAACAAGAAGTATCTCGGAAACTGTCAATTTTACAAAAAGATTTAAGACAAAACGTGTATTTTAAAGAAATGAACATTTTTGTTTATCACTTAAGGTTTATTATCATGCAAAAGACAGCTTTAGAACCTATTCTCAGAAAATTAAGATATACAGTTTATTTTTAATGTAAATATATTTCGTACACGATAGTTTAATCAAACCCATTACAGGTGTTTTTTGAGAAAACCAAATTTTTACAGAGTAATTTCAGGAAGAGGATTTTCTTGAAAATGTTTGGGTTGTATCCTTGGAAGAAGCTGAAATGAAATATAAAGTTTAGTAATTAACTGACACTTTGTTTATGAATTATCCTGCTCACAGAAGCATGGACATACGAACACATACGCACACAGACCTTTTTCTAAAAGGTTTTGATACAAGGTACCCTAAAAGCCCACTAAAATCTCGGTATGAAACTTTTACGTTTAGGTAGAGAGGTAGTTGATATAATCTATTTTGGATATATAAATTAATATTTAAAACGGCAATTATTCTGTGATTATTCACATGGCTTTCTCTACCCATTCGTCATTAAACTTACCTAAAAAGCTTATTCTTCTTATCTACTTCAAATTAGACAAGATAAACAATTACAGAAATAATTTGTTAATATTGGTTTGTAGATGAATGGGATTAAGGGTATGTAGTAGGTTTAAGCGAAAGTTAAATCTTCAAAGAGTTAGTAGCTATGCCATGATTTTGAATATCCATTCTCTTTGCTTGGCAGGCAGAAAAAGAAATCGAATAACCACTTCCCGTTTGAGAAAAGTATAGATAAGTATAAGAAAACTAAAACATATAACATTTGCTTAACTCCAGCACCAATATATATAAAGACAGAGAGAAAGAGAGAGCGAGAGAGAGGACATAAATCGGAGTTTTCAAGCTCTACATTTTTAGCAAGCCTTTGTATAGCTCTTAGGGTTTCCAGTTATACAAAACACATACAAAATGCAGAGAGCTTCAGAGGGTATTCCCACAAAATTCAAGATAGGCATTTAATTTGTCATGAAAATGTGTTAAAGATACTCAAAAATTGTTCCAAGTAAAGGATATTTAAGGTAGAGGTAGTTTCTTTAAAAGCTTTGTGTCACAATCTTGGAAGATCCAGAATTTTAATATGTAATTTTGTATACAATCGTATTTTCATTTTTGAGATATGCTGTTTACAGACACAGACACACGAAGATTTCTGTCTAAAAATCTGATATACAATGTTTGTTTCACGAGTGTGTACCCATTGCCAGAAGATCCCCTTCAGGCAAGGGTGACAGTAATCTCCGTGTTTTTTTTTTTTTGTTGTTTTTTTTCAGTAGGCAATACCTAGGTTACTAAAAAGCCCCCGGGTATTGGAACGCACCGAGACGGAAGTGGATACGCCACTTATGCGCCTCAACCCCGAAAAGTAGACTATTGAAAAATCTCGATAGGGCCAACAAATGTCTACATACCTCCTACTAGATATCTGGACTAGTGCCGGAGGTCATTGAGGTGTCTGACATCCCCGCCCAGGCGTCACCACCCTCCCAGACGTAACCAATCGGGCCGCTGCCACGTCGAGTACAACCCAATCCAAACGGCTCCCTGTCGGGAGGGGCTCAGTTGTTCAGCCTAACTACTTCTACATTAAAAGTACCATGGGGTCCGCAGCGCCCACATCGGAGTATGTGCAGAGGTCGGAACCTTCCCCCTACGGAATTGTAAGCACACAAAGCTGTTCCTACCCATTCTTCAGCACCTATTCCTTAAAAACTTATTCGTATGTATATCTACTACACGTTAGTAGTAATACATGCGGATTAGCAAGATGGATTAACGATAATCCTGCCACCAGGGGGGATTAAGCGCTAGTGTCGCGTTAATCCGCCGGATTAAGAAAATGGCGGGAAATTTGAAAAAAAAATTGTAGGTGTTGGACATCGGATTATCTCCTAATCCTTTGTTGGAGGGGGTCAAAGGATTAAGAGATAATCCGCTGATGCATACCTTTGCATTTTTCAAATTTTCCCGCCATATTCTTAATCTGGTGGATTAACACTAGCGCATGCGTTGGAGAAAAAAAAATGGCAGAATTATGGATAACCCTACTTGCCAATCCGCATGTAATACTTAATAAACAACAAGAGATTCTTATCACATATATATTTATTACATGATAAAATACATTTTGATATGCAGTACAATATTGATTACATGCAAAAAACTCATATTTATATAAATGTAGAAGCACAAATGTTTATATTTTTGTGTCTTTAGATGCCTTTGATTATCACACGCTCACAGGTCTTCAGCACAGGATAAAAAAATGATGTTGATGAAAGTTTTCGATGTAGGGGAGATAGTTTCACAAGGAGGACGATTCGTGCAGGCATCACAGGATAGATGAATGTGTCTGAAATTGGGGTCGACATCCGCGTTGACGGCAGGAACATAAACAGGTGCAATTATTGAATTGCGAATAATATCACCAGCAGGTAGAAGGCCCGAAGAGGTGACGATATTGTCAATGGCTGGAACCTTGTTGAGCCCCATGAAGACGGTGAATCGAACATCAGGATCCGACGACGAAGCCTTCCATGCCGAGAACCTTACGTTGACGATGTGGGCATCGACCGAGGATACTTTAATGGTAACAATTTTATGGTCACCAAAGGCGGAGATTTCTTGTTTGACGATACGGCACTCGCTGGGGTATATGCCGGCAGCATTAACGGTCTCATCGGTGTCAAATATAATCCTGGCCATTAGGTTTGGATGGATGTCGACAGGGTCAGATTTGCAGGACATGGTGCTGGAGAATGATATGAAATGTGGATATTATTCAAAATCTGAGTACTGGTTGGAACGGTGTTGATATTCACGAGGAGAAGAGAATTTGACGATGCGTCTCTCGAATCCGGATTGCTGTAGTTCCTCGCCAACGTAAGTCAGGCACATCGGGACGGTGTTCATTTCGTCGATGAAGGATTGCGTCATGGAGTCGAAGTTTGTAGGAAGAAATACTTCCCTGTTGTTGATGGTAACGGCAACCTTGCGACCATACTTGGTCGATAGTGCTCTAGCCCCCTGGATTCTGTAAGGGCGTCCTTTCTGTAGCTCGCCCATGGACATGAACGGCAGGGTTTCTGCCATTTGATTGAGATCACGAAGAATGTTACTGGAGGTTGCCATGACGAGATGCAGACTGTGGTGAAATCGACCCATGGTGTGGTATAAGTGCTGGATCGGCGGAAGTGTAATATCCGCCGGAAGAAGTTATCGGTCCACATCCGGCAATAGCGTTGAAATGGCAGAAATGGCAATTTCTTATCATGGGTGCAGGCCCGTCTATGTGAACTGTGTGCCAAGGCTGGTTCCAATGCATGTTACATCTTCTAAAAGAAGCAAATTGGTTTTGCTGATTCATGGTTAGACTGTCCCAAACCAAATCCAAATCACGTGGTGGGTACTTGTTGAAGATCGAATCCCCGTAATACAGAATAATGCTAAGCTCCTCGTTGGATAGAGGAAATAGGCATTGCAGATGCGTCAGGTACTTCATCAATGCCGGGATCTCTGCCATTACGCCGGGCATACCTCTCTAGGAATGCGTCGATTTGTAGCTGAAGTTTCCTGAGATCTGTGAAGACTCCTCCGCTGCACGCTTCACACCAGTACGATCGAATGCTGCAGCGGCACTGACGTCGAAAGCAGGATGTACAGTGAAGCGGAGTGCACTGAGGACCGGGCATGGTGGGAGCAGAGCAGCAACTGCCGCGCTGTCGAAAAGGGGAAGGAAGGAGGGGATATGGAGGGGGTAACAGGTGAGTCACCAGACGGTGCTTTTTTCATACGAGATGATTTTGCAGGTGGCGCCCTCTTCTTCTTCTTCTTTGTCTTGCAGAAGTATGGCTTCCCTTGCGCTGAATATCCAATCCCCGTGAACGATATCCGGCATAATGTACGGTGAAATTCTTCCGAGGTGCACTGTTAGGCATCGGCCAAAACAAAGCTGCCCATTTCCTTTAAGGCTAATCATTTCTTTCGGCGAAATATATTGCTGTTCTAGGAAAACGATGTAAAGACCTTTTTTAGGAACAAATTGAAAAAGTTGATCGGGGAAATCTGTGTTCTGAACTTGTCGCCACAGGTCTGCTTTAAACTGCCTTTCGTTGAGGTCCATGTTGGAAAAGACGAAATGGATGCCGTCCTCACAACTATGGCATTTTACGGAGATATATTTTCCGTCGAAAGAGCTGTCGATGAATCTTAGAGCATACGGGGCGTTCTTCTTTGGGTGATCCTCCAACTCATAATTCTTGAACACCTTTGTCCCATCGCAGTACACTGACACGTAGTTTCTATATCCCATGCTTGATGAAAGGGTGGGGAACGGAAAGAAATATTTTAGGGATGATTATGATGGCGTAGGATATAATGGCCGAGGGAGCTTTTGAGATAATGATCCACCTCTAGGAAAGTTCTAAAGTTTGCGGATCGGATGTACTTTGTGAAAGCCGTGTAATTCATGGAGTCGAAGGGTGCCCCTGAATTAAAAACGTGAAGCATATACTTTTGGAAAGCCGTGATTTGGTTATGTATGTCGGCTTCCTCTTTCTTCTTGTGAAACAAGATGTCTGAAACGAGTTTCTGTAGACTGTCCAATACGTCCCATTCCTCCCGGTTTAGAGAAATGGAGTGACCCTCCTGGTCTTTGAGTTCGACAATGAGTTTGCCGAAGACGGACTTGAACCTGGCGGAGATGCGGCCCGAGATTTGCAGCTGATGCAGGCTTTCCTGGGGGTTGTGAAGGCGGTATTGAATAGCGGCTTTGACATCCACGAGCTGCTGCCACTCCTCCACATCTAGGACTAAGGCGGAGCGGGTTCCACATCTTGCAATGGCCACCTGTAGCTGGAACGGCTCCAGAGGCGAGAACCCGACGCTTACAAATTTGGATTGCGCAACATTGAGAAAGTAGACGTCAGAAAATGGCCCCATAACAGACGAAGGCTTGCAGGAATCGTCCGCTGACGGCTTCATTTCCTCTCCACTGCAACAAAAAAAACAGAAACACGCAATGGGTTAGATAGGTTGTGCGAAGAATGGTTATGGCAAATGTAAAAAAGCAGAAGAAGAAGAAGAAGAAGATCAACTTACCCAACGGAGGAGCTGTCGGGCTCTCGGTCCATGATGCACTGTGCCTCTGTGCAGCGGGCTCGAAAGCGCGGGTCTTATATCAGCCGAAGCGAGTTCTGAAATCACAATAGTCCGGGGAGATTATAGAGGGAGGGGCAGAGAAGAAAAGAGGGAGATATCGACGAAATTTGAAACTATACTTACCCGCAATGGTTGGCAGGACTGTCGATGATTTGAGCATGATGCGAGACATACATGATTGTATGATCGAAGAATGACTCGGTCGTTATGATGGAAATCTTTGGCGCGAAATTTTGAAAAAAACACATCTTTTGATACACCCGAGCAACGGGTTGAAAGGTAATCAATGACGAAATGCCCGCAGGTAGAACTGTCATCACCCTGAAGCCTGATGGAGTTGTGTGTCCAATTGGTGCCGCAGGATTTCTTTAACCAGTTTAGAATGTGTGGAACAAATGGGCTTAGACCGTAACTGTCAAAATACTCCCCTCTTCCCCCGGAGTCAACATAGATGCAGACCCAATGCTTTCCCGGTTTTGTGTCGGGGTCGGTATTAATGACAATGGCAAATGGGGGGCCTGGGCGTGAGGGAACACGAGGTATCTGATTGCTAGCAAAAACACCTAAAAAGAACGGGCGCGTAGCGGGGCAAGCAGAAAGAAAACGCTGCAGATGAGCCGTGTTCATGACACTAAAATGCATCTGTTTGCGTCTATTTCAATGGTACGGTGTATCTCCGCTAGAACAAGAAGCACAACGGGTTCTGTTAAGGGTTTAGAAAAACCTACGCTTAAGGATACAGTGCCATGGCGCTGTCCAGAAATGTAGGAGGCATTGGCGCTCATGTCGGCAGTCAGATCGAACACCAATATGGTGTATCCATGGGGGTATTGCTGTCTAGAAATGAAATGACCCTCGTCCCTAAAGTTAATGCCCAGCCCATCCTGAAGGGTTTGAAAGCATTGCATGAAGTGACCGGCGTCAAAATCGGGTTGTAGTGGTTGCGACGGTATAGGTTGGCCGTTGACATTCATTTGAAACGAATTCATTTTAAAGTGTTGAAGGTTAAATGGGTTGGAGGAATAGCTCCCGTTGTAGGCCTTGTCGGTCACCATGGCGACGACAACCCTTCGAGGAACTTGCCCAATAAATACGTCATTAAAGGACATTCCACTAGACCCCTTTGGAATGCTGAGAGAGTGGAAGCTGACATCCTTGAGGTGGTACTTTGCGTTGCTCTTTGCCAGAACAGCCTGATGGGCAATTTTAATGGTGGGAGAAGGCCTCACCGTTTTTAAATGCAGAGTTGCCGATAGAATATCGGTTGAACCTTTGAAATCCTTAACGGTCGAGAAAAGGTGAAACTGAGGTGATGATGGAGTGAGTTTGACGGTCACACTGACATTGTTTAGCAGCAGGTTATCTTGTCGGAAGAGTGCGTTGGAAAGACAGCCCATGATTTGCACTACCCTTCCTTCCTTTGTAAATCCGTTTCGCCACTGAAACCCTGCATTGGCCTCCCACGTATCCATGATACCTGCTGTGTCCTTTCGCCATAAGCCCGCCTGAAGCCTAGTATTCATAGCATCCTCGGCGTAATTTAAGAGAGTTTCTATGTACGTTCTGTAGGGGTATCCTGGTTGCGGGACAGAAACAATGACATTGTTGAGGGAAACCTCTACCTGTTGAAACAACGCATTGAGTGCATTGTTAACCAAGGTGGCGTTCACGTCGGGTTTGATCGGTTCGCCATCGACATCGACAATGCGCAATTTGAGCTCGAGCACCACATAGGTGAGATCCAGATAATCGTCAGCATTGCCCGAGTAGTGAAACGTGATTGGAGCATTTTTCATGAGCGTGTTTTGAGGACTTAGAGCTATGAATCGGGACTCTTCCACGTTCATTTGTACGGGAAGATCCTTAAAAAGATCTAATTCAGAGCTCATGTTCACGGTTGTCTCGGTCATTATGAAAAGATGTCTTGAACCTTGCGCCTCTTGCGAACGGGCTTAGACTGTTTTCTTCTCGTGATTTTTGCACGTTTTATTCTTTTTAGACGTCGCAATCCGGAGCCAAGCATGGAATCGAGCCTTTCGTCTGCTTTTCTCTTAAGGTTAGATCCCGCTTCCTTGAGCCTAGACCTGAACGCCTCCTTTGGAGATCTGCCGGAGGTAGCAACGTCAGACAGTACGTTGGCCCCCACCTTCAGCGCCTCCTTTCCAATCGCCTTAGCACCACTTTTTAGAAATGGCAGAACGGTTCTAAAGAGTCCTCCAAGAGCGGAGAAGAGCCCACTGCCCTTTTGATATCGTTGCCCTCTGAAGAGAATGAAATCGCGATCGTCTAGCGCTCCACCGGCTTGATTGAGATAATACCGAGTAACCGTGTTCACATCCATAATTATGACCGAGGTTTCGGTCTAAACGTGAGCACTATAGTGGAGGAAAATCCGTCTGCAAATGACAAAAGATCACCGAATCCGTTTCTTAAATCTATGTTCACTGTCTTAAAATCGTGCTGGACAAGTGGAACCCAATTGAGCGGAAAGAATGACTTTTCATCGGTCATGTACGTGTTGTTGCTTTTTTCATACTCCACGGCCACGCTCTCGATGACCTGTGCAAAAGTGTCGCCTACTAACTGAGGGACGACCAGATTGCAATAGATGAACATTTCGTATGGAAACCCCATGTACGGGTCTACAGGATGCTTTCCCTGCTTCTGAAGAACGATGTTGGAGAAGGGGTCGAATCCGAGCATGCTTGCCAATGCAGGAGACAGCATTAAACTGTGAATGCGGTGCGCAGTCTCTTCACGGAAATTGGGAATGGGTACCGTAGCGGCGTTTTCGGCGGGCGCTGCGGCGCCCGCCCCGGCCGCCGCGGAGGAGCCCCCCGCGGGCGCTGCGGCGCCCGCCCCGACCGGCGCGGTGGAGCCCCCCGCGGGCGCTGCGGCGCCCGCCCCGGCCGGCGCGGAGGAGGCCCCCGCGGGCGCTGCGGCGCCCGCCCCGACCGGCGCGGTGGAGCCCACCGCGGGCGCTGCGGCGCCCGCCCCGGCCGGCACGGTGGAGCCCCCCGCGGGCGCTGCAGCGCCCGCCCCGGCCGTCGGCACGTCCGAAGGTTTTTTAGGTCGAGAGGTGCCTGGCTTAGGCTTTTGCGCTGGTCTTGGAGCATCCGACATCAATGCATCGTCCTCTATAGGGCGAAGCACCCGAAAGGGCAAGGCGTTTTCCACATAACCGTCGAATGGAAGAAATGGCATCTGTTGTTGGTGGATGACATCGGCATTTAGCTTAACCGGTCTGGCATCATCGTGGTGAAATACATCACCGACTTGCAAATGCTCGTTAATGACGGAATTCACACTGGCCACCAGTTCGTTTGGATTGTAAACGATGGCTGGTGGCAATTGCAAGCTAAATTTTGATTGGGTCGGATTGAGGGACAAGGTGTACTTTGTCCCTACGATTTGCCCGTCTTGCTTAGAAACGTTATAGAATTTAACGGGGTACCGGACCTTTTGCAGTGCCACCTCCCATTCACCCTGCAATACGATTCTCTCTGGCAGAATGTTGGAGAACTTGGATGTGGTATTATCGGTAAAGTGTTCCATAGATGCATTGCTAACGAGGGTTATGGAAAAAGGTCTTGTTCTGATCATGGCGAATGAATGGAGGAGGCCTTCACCCACGAATTAAACTTTGCAGGATAACCCCTCCACTTCACCAAATATTGTTTGTTGCGACCTTTGCCTTTGACCTGCAGAATGGTATCGATCTTAAACGTCTCTGGAAGCGCAACCCTCTGTAACTCCTCGGCGTAGAAACTACCGTCTATGGCATCTCCGGCGAGATCTTTTAGTTTATATACCACAGGACTGCCCAACACCACGTCAAATATTTCGAATATCTCGTCGGTCCAGCTCTGTTCGTAACCCTTGTCGAACTTTACCTTGTGTTTGGATATTCGCACGTGATCACCCTTTTTAAAGGTTGTGCCTCCTCTTTTAGGATGTGGACGCTTGGAGGCGTACAAGTTGTGATACACCTGCAAGATGTTAGATTCGCTTACATCCTTTGGAGCCATTTTTATGGACCTATGATAGGAGCTATTATAGCTCTTTACGAGAGCTGGAAGAACCTCTACAAATCTGTAACTGTTTTTGTGAGTAAAGTACTTCCACATTTTAGTCTTTAGAGTGCGGTTAAATCGTTCAACTACGCTGGCCTTGACATTGCTGTGGGTAGTGTAGTGGCTCACACCGTGCCGCTTTAGAAACGTGCGAAACGTTTGGTTCGTAAACTCGGTCCCTTGGTCCGTTTGCAGAACCCTGGGGGAGCGCTCTGAAAATATGGACTTAAACGCTGTCACCAGCTCAGCCCCGTGTTTTGTCTTTAGCGCAACGGCCCAGGCAAACTTTGAAAAAACATCGATAACCGTTAGGATATAGGCAAACGGTTTGTTGTACTCCTTTATATTGGGTACCACGTTAAGATCGGCCTCCCAAACATCGTCAATGTTGGTCACGTGATAGTACCTCGTCGGGTATCGTTTTCTCACTGGTTTGTGATAGGTGTAACTGTCCTGCGTTTCCAGAAAGGTTTTAATCTTTGGTTTAGAAATGCCCGTGGCCTTGTTCAGCTTTGCTGGAGTAGAAAATCCTGCAGAATGTTCGGGATCGTAGTAATACCGCTTGAGAGTCGCCCATTCCTTCATAGTTTACTCCTTGTATAGGGGTTCCCACTGTCGCCTCCTAAAGAAATATGGATCCTCGGATTGGTTCGGTGTCGGAAAGCGAATCCCCGATTCATCCCTTGGTCTTCTCTTAAATGTCTTTCCCGACTCTAAGCGCTTTACCTTACGCTTTACCCTTTCTGACATTGGCTCACGATTAATTTTTGCTTTTTTAATAAAAGGTGTCCTCTCCACTTTTTCGGTCACCTCTTCGCTACGTGGTTTTGATTTAGGAGGTTCGGGAATGTCCTCAAAGGCATCGTCGTCATCGTCGTCCGATTGCATGAATGGTTTCCTCACTTGTGACATGAGCCCTAGGTAGTTTCCTAGTTTATACTTTAGCAATCGCCACTTTTCGGGAGCAGCCATATTGGCCCGTTTAACTATATTGATTTCCTTTGCCAAACTCGTTAGACTCTTGTCTATAACGTGAAGGGCATCAACTGCCTTGGGCTGTGGTGCTACAAGCACCTGTCGCCCGTACTTCATTTCACAAACTTTGTCACAAGGGCACTACCCAGGGAGGCAAGAACCGGTAACAGAAATGCGGGTAGAAATCCTCCTTTTTGAACCAGAATGCGTTTCTTTTTCTTAAGCGAAAGCTTCTTGTCGACTAACTTTCTCCAGCAGGTCTTGTGCCTTTTTAAACGATTAAGACATCTTTTGGGTAAGCTTACATTGCCCTTGCTAACGTTAAGCATGCATTCCGAAACAGCCTTCACCAACTCGGGACTGGCATTCTGAATCAGCGTTTTGCGCAATGCAGGTTTTGCCTTTGCTATCACCGCCAAGTTGGCGTGTTGCCTCGCTATGAGCGGGCTGCTCACTTTAGCGATGGTTGACCTTTTCCTAACCATTGCTCAACCACAATGATCCCTATAGCTTAAATCACTCTGTATTTAATACTACTCCCCATGTCCGCCATGTTCTTGTTTTAAAGATCTTCGTTAGCAATAAAATAGGACAGTTTTTCTCCTGGAAGAACACCGGTTCGATATCTAAAATCGTTTGGGGTATACTGCGTGCAGTCGAGCAGGAGGTATCCATGCGGTTGCTCCGTTGCCTTTTCGAATGCCTCCAATAGAAATCTCGAGCGCCGGGGTTCGAGCTGCTGGCACAATCTTTCTATTTGCATCTTGTCCCTATTGTTTTTAAACACAACAATATAGTTTGCATTAAGTGATATCGTCCGAAATTTTCTTCCCTGTGGTAGAGCATTTTGCAAAATATATATAACTCCAAAGTGCTTATGATGAGAATCTCTAGTGAAGAAGTTTGAAACGTTAAGGCAGTCCCCGTCAAACATAAGGTCGTCTAGTATTACAAGGTAGTTTTCCCTCACCATGCTTAGATCGGGAATGCCTGCATGAGTTTTGCAATTCGAAGGGAAATCTTGTGGGTTTGGTGTGTATTCCTCAGGGTGGCACCAAAGGACCTTTTGCAGCGGTTTATCGAACATTTCTCTAGCATTGCTAATTAGCTTCTTAACAAAGGTAGACTTCCCACACCTCGAAGGTCCTGCAACCAGCATCGTGCATGGAAATGTTAACCTATTTGGACATTTTGGGCCGGTGTTTGACACGGTTTGCTTAGGGACTCGGGTTCCAACGTTTGGAGGTTGAGAAGTTTTATTTTTTGCCACCATTGCCTCTAACGCCGTCTCTTATACCCGTAGGGCAAAGTATCGTACCCGTCTACCATAGCTCGCTTTGTGACAACCATTTTAAAGGTTTTTACTGCTGGTTCTGTCACCACATTCCATAGTGGTTTCCTAGAGATCTGCGTTCCCCGCAACATAACTACTCTATCGGTGTCGTGGCGGGCGACCTCTCGCAATACCTCGGAATTCACAAGCTTCAGGTTCCCCGAGTTAAGCGTTATGCCTTTGATTTTGCACACTGAGAAGGTCTTTCTCGTCGTAGGGCTGTACACTTCAAGGCAGTAGCTCTTTGGACCTGTGGAAGCAAATCGCGATATGTACGCACCCTTCCCGTACTTCTCAAGCTCATCTGTCATGTCGCCCAAAAAGCTTCCAACAGCCGGCAACCAATCCCCCGGTTTTGCTGCGGTAATGACAGAGTCGGTATCGAAATAGCATACCCGATCCCCAAGTCGCTTAAGGTAGGAATACAACACCAGTCGCGCGTGTGCCGTGGTGTAGGCGGTAAGAACCACGTTAGTCGTAGCACTTAGCTTAGGGCACTGTTCACAGTACCTCCAAACAACATACATTACGTCATCTGTTGCCGGCATGTAGGTCTGCACCTCCACACCCGGATCGTTCAGTAACTCGACCAGTCGGGCATGCTGATCTATTAGTTCACACGTTGGCAGGTTATCCTTTTGACCTAGCTTTCCCCAGAAGCTGTTCAATGTTAGCTTAGCCAGTTCCCGTCGGCCCGGATTGTGAGCAATGGCTGCGGGGTCCAGGGTAACACCTTCACGCTCGTAAAACTGTCTAACATATTGCTCCTTCGCCTCTGGGGATTCGCATTCTGAGGGCCAACCCGATGCTTCGGTTTTTATCTTCAGGAATTGATTGACATAGTCCTGAAACAGTCCCTTGGACCCTGTGGAGGGATTATTCTGCATCATGTCATACTCCCATATCTCATATATCTCTAGAACACGGTACCCCTCCTCAACGGCCACCATCATCTCGTCCAACACCCATGTTCCCGTTAAGACTCTGTCCTCGTCACCATGAATACACCCTTCCTGATTTTGTGCCTCTGCACATGCGCGACACAGTGGAAACATAAGCTTCCCATTGACGCGCACCGGTAGAACGGGATGATACAGATTTTGGGGTGGAAGCACCCTACACTTTATGATTCCACCCTGTAAAGTTTCCAATCGTGGAAAGTTTTCCAAATGAATCTTAGGATGACCCACCGGGTACGGTTTTGTCTTGTTCACATACGGATACAAACTGCACACATCGTAGTAATAGAGTTTAGAGTTCTCTGTTGCCTCGCAGTACGTTTTCGTGCAGTTGGTTCGACCCCCATAAAATGCATCTCTCGGGTTTAGAGGCTCCGGTGTGCAAAAGTGTTTGGCATAGCGGGCGAGTTCCTCGTCTACTTTCATCATGGCATTAAAGGCGCACTCCCACATTTCGACTACAGTATAGCCAGCCTTCCGAATGATGTCAGACACCTTCACGGTAGTCTCGTACCTAGAGGCCATGGTCTCATTCCCCGTACAGTACACCTCGGCGTGTCTATTATGAAAACACTTTGGGCACCCGTGGTAGAAACAACCATGAAAGAAGTAAACCGTCTTGTCATCCCTGTACCCATCAACCCTGTGCCCTACAACTTTAACCTCCCTACCCCTCATAGAATGCTGGATGGGTTTCTTCTGCTTCCGTTCAAGCCACGACAACCAAATGACCGCTATGCGCGACTGCCTGTCAGCCAAACGGTAACCGCCTCTGGGGATCATAGCTATTTTATCCTTTGGCATAAACCGTTTTCTATAAACCTTCATACATGCCTGTGCAATGGTGACACATTCCCTAAACGGGTCTATGCCATTCTCCTCAAGAAATTCCTTTCTAAATTTTCGAACACCGAGACTTAACAATGTAACATCCATATTGCAATATTTAATAATTTCAGATCGCATGTCAAATACATAGTTCGATTCTCTCTTATTGTCATGCCACTGGTCAAAGTCTCTACGTCCGTATTCCGTCATTCCATCAGGACAGAAATACCTTTTGTCTGGAATGGGCCCAACATATTTCTCATTATCTATAGTGTTAAAAAGGTAGGGAAAATAACCCTTGGTCTCTCTTATCTGAAAGGTTTTTGGAAACCTAGAAAGTGCCATGGGAAGAAAGTTTAGCGAGTCCAGGAATGTGACATTATTATACTTCATTTGAAATATTTTAGTTCCGTTCATTATGAGCTCTGGTGTCCATTTCAAACCCCCCACCATATACTTAAGCAGAAACTGCCCGTCATAGGCCTTTAGATTATGCGCAATGACAATGATGTCCCATCTATCATATCTAGAATCAGTGACGTGATCAAACAGCTGTTTTACTGGATTCTGCGCAAACACCCACTCCTTGATGCCACACTGTGTACAATACCTCATTTGGTGTTCATCGTCTATGCAGAGCGGACATACCTGGTGGAGCACACACAAATTTGGAACGTGTTCAAACACGTTTGCTCTACCTCTAAAAGGCGTATTTTGCGTGCATTCAAAATCGATAAACATTATAATAAAATCATTTTTAAGCTTCCTAGACTGAAAAGGTTGCATATAGCACAAGTGATTGGCATCAACATGTCTTTTGCAATTTCTGCAGAATATTTCTCCACAGGTGTGAGTCACCTTCCTATTCCTAATGGTAATCAGCTTATTACAGCTTAGACAAACCTTTTCAACTTCGCACACTGTTTGCCCTTTAGAATAAAAACCTCCCTTCTTCAGATGGTTCTCAAAACAATGATGTCCGTTAAAGTCGCGGTTGCACATGTTACACCGTACATACTGGATAAATGGCTGTTTGCACAGCATATGACATTTTGTACACAATGTGTCACATCTATGCATTTCCCTATAATTGGAAAATGGGTGGTTACAATTTCGACAATAAAACTTGCATCTAAATGCCATGTTTAGGTTAACAATGACGTTGAAATGCCCATCATGCAATATAACATCGATATGTTTTTCAGAGTTGTTTTGTGATTTGAATAAAACAGTTTTTCCTGTATGATCACCAAACACAGTAATTTTGTATGCCTGCAAATATTCATCATACTTTTTAACATCATTTATTCTGCCTCCTACACTTCTAAAGAGTGCTAGAGCCCTTTCTTTCTGCAAGTATTCGGAATTGGTCAGTGTTTTATAATTAATATCTTTGTCAACCTTGGCCTTTCCTACAATTAGGGCTCTAGGCAAGCACATATCATCCCTATTTTTGATTTCTATAATACCTTTATTACTGTAGCATAATTGGCATGGTTTATAACACTGTCCAGAAATGTCCTTTGTCCATACACAATTTAATTTAAGTGGCCCTCCCATTATAAATTCCCTGTTGCTTTGCATAACTTTTTCAATGCTTTGAAAGAACACATTTGCATTCACCTGATCGATTCTACGCACACTCATACTAAATGGTGTAAATGCATTATGCGTATCGTGAATGGTCAATCCTACATACCCGGGTTCGTTTTCCAAGAGTTCGGTTTTTACAAATTCTATTAGATTATTAAACATGCTTTGAATCCATAGCTGTGGGTCTGCATCGTGCGGTATTGGCTTAACATTAATTTCTGTCTCAGAAAAACCTGTATAGTACTTTGCAAGATTTCTCTGCCTATGCTCTGTAATTTCGAATCTTCTACCCGACGGTTCTATCTCCTGGCTATCGTCCTGCGATACCATTGTACTAGTACTCGGTTTATTATCCATATTTAATGAATGTTTTAACAACCCACTAATGTGAATAGTGTATATGTGTATGTGTATGTTGGATTTTCAGGTTCAAATTCTATTAGTAAGCAATGTATATTCTTTTCTCAATGTGTTATATTTGTTTTACAAGCAATGTATTCTCTACAGAATGCATAACATGCTTATACTGTGCAGATATTTCTTTCTCATAGAGATTTGCTCTTGTTATCACCGCTGTATCCGGACCTCATTAGCTCAACTTATTGTTATCGCTCTGCAACCTACCAAGTGGTTATCTGGTTCACATCCGGTGGAGTTGCTTTGGCTTGCGCAATGTTTCATCATATCCGGGCGGCCATTATTATTTTATATGTATGTGAGCTGATATCGCTTTCTGTCCCGTGTGACCAACTCCCCCCACCCCATCACCATTACGTCTTTTAGTGCTACATATAATTGCAGCATTAGCATTAGTATTTCATCATGACTTCCAATCAGTCGAATAGTTCATCATCATCCTCGTCACCAGCCTCGTCGTTCGGTGGCAGTCAAAGTTCGGTGTCACCACCAAGATCTTGGACGTCGTTCATAGACAACGAACATGTGCGGCAACAGCTACAAGAGCTTTACCAAGGTTCTTGGTTTTCAACCTTTTCAAATAATTCTGTTAGGGTTTCAATAGAGTTGGTGGATAGGGAGGGCACCAGTCCAGCAACACCGCCTCCCGATTCTCCACCTCGTTCTGTAACAGCGTCGGACGAGTCCGATAATATATCAACGGCGTCAACCATCAGCTATCCAGGGCAACCCTGGAATATTTTCGAGGGTGTTCAGGATTACCTCGACCTTCAGGACAGCAGAGACAGCGCCCTCTCCAGGGACTTCTTTGAGGAGTTTATACGTCCTGCTCCAAGGCCTCCTCTTGGTCAAAGAAGACCAAGGAACATCATTCTACCCTATCCTCCGCAGTCAGAGGTCCACCGCATTCGCCAACAGCGTATCCAGCAACAACAACAGCAGCAGCGACAGCAACAACATCAGCAAAACAACATTATTATTCCCCAGCTTGATCTTGACTTCCAGTTTCCCCCGTCATTTAATCTATGGTAAGCCTTTCTTCTTCTTCTTCTTCTTCTTCTTCCAGTTTCTAGAAAGCTATATATATATATATTTTTAAGTTTTTGTTTGTTTGCTTTTCTGCTTTAATATGCCTGAAAGGTGGTGCCCGTTTTGCAAAGCCACCCTAGACACCAAGTATGGCATTATTGGACATTTCTGCAATACATTTCAATGCAGAAAATGTCTTCATCAAGTTGACAGCTTTTTCCACGATCAGGTCTGTCAATGGAAAGCCTATAGCAGTGCCTGTAACCATTTAGGCCGTAGTTGTAATCCGGATAAGTTCAACCCGGCGTGTCTTGCATGTCAAGCACGTCGGGCCTGTGTACTTTTTAATGCTCAAAATCCGTATTCACATATTTCTTCTTTTTACAAAAATTCTTGTCATTGTGATCACTGCTCTATTCGCGGTAATTGGTGTTGCCCACACTGCGGATGTTTCCACCATCCTGTGTGCACTTGTTTTCATTGCACAAAGTGTGGGTGCTTTCAAATGTTTGATTTCTAGCTGTTATTATTTCTACTATTTCGAAATTTTGTTTTTTTTATTTATTTTATATATATATATATATACTTTCATTATTTCTCCCTCCCTTTCATTTGTTCCTGTCTTTCGTTTATTTTTTGTACATTCATATATTTGTTTTGTACATAATTTTATAACAATAAATTTTCAATTGTTTATTCTTATTTTGTTGTCTTTATTCATTTATATGCTGTTTAGCTAGTTAGCTTTTATTTAACGTTTTCCAAGGTTAGTTAGATTAGGGATATTCCCGTAACCCACCCATCCTGGTGTTTATCTCAATCATGTGTGCGAGTGAATGTGTGTATGAATGTTTTCTAGAATTTCAACTAGTCGACTTGCAGCATCTCTCCTCCAGGTACGTATATTTTTTTTTTTTTATTTTCCATATTATTCCTTTTACATATGTTTAAATAGTTATATTTTTAATTTCATATAGCAACCTAGCACGTTTACTTATGTTTTTCCCATCGTCTAGCAATCTATGTAATGTTCTCTCCTCGCTCCCCCAGGTCCGACTAATTTTTTTAAATTTAAATTTACAAATTTTCCCGATACCATCCCTCTCTCTCTTATATTTGTCATTAGCGTATGCGCATGTGTGTGTGTGTGGAAGTGTGCACATGTGTTTGCGCGTGATTTCATTTTGGTCCACTCATCTAGTAACCTCTGTAATGGTATCTTCGTTCCTCCAGGTCCGATTTTTTTCAAAATATTAAATCTTAGTAATTTTTCCATATATTATCCTATTTTAGTTTTTCCTATGATGTGCGTGTGCGCATATGTACGTTATTTATTTTGTACCTTTCATCTAACAGCCTGTATTGGTCACGTATTTTTATGTTTCCAAAATTTAATTTAGTATTTTTATTTATTTCCTTATCATCCCCACCCTTCATTACTTTTCATATGTTGTGCGCATGTCCATGTGTGCAAGTGTTTTATTGTTAAGCCAGTCATCTAGCCACCTTTCATATGTTCTTTTAGCTCCTCTAGGTCCGAATTTTTTTAATTTTCGTAATATTAAATTTAGCTTTTTCCAATATCATCCCTCACTTAATTTTTAATAATATGTACGTGTCGCATGTGCGAGTGATGTCTGGCTAGGTCACTCATCTAACAACTTCTGTAGTGTCCGGTTCACTCCTCCACAGCCGTATTTCTAAAATATTATATTTATCAAATTTTTATACGTTTTGCGCATGTGTGCGTGCTCATTTGACCACGGTATTTCTTTTGAGCCACTCATCTATCAACCTCTGTAATGTTCACTTCGCTCGTGCAGGTCCGTATTTCTTTATGTATCATAGTTATACTCATCTCCGTCGTTATCATTGTATCCGTTAACTGTTTGTTCTGCTCCATCATCATCATCATCATCATCTTTATCCTCGATTTCTTTAAGCTCATCTTCATAATTCACAGCTTCGTCGCCATTGCCACTTGTACACCATTTTCCTAATCTTAATACAAGTTCTTTTAGTCCCTGAAATTCTGTATTTATTTGATTTACGTTTTCTTTTATTTTGCTTACTAAATCACCCTGTCTGCTCAAATCACTGTCTCGCTCGTTCAGCTTCCTCTTCAATTCTATAAGTTCTGCATTTGCATGGCGCAATAATTTTTCAACCTCCTCTTTCTCTCTTTTCGCATCTTCTACCTGTTTCCCAATTTCATGCGTCTTGTTTTCACATTCTTTTCTCATTTTTTGTTTTTGTGTATTTATGCTCTTTTTACACCTATCGTTTGCAGCCTTTCTTATGCTGTTTATCGAAACTCTCCCACCTTGCCGTTCTGCCCCTCCAACTACACCTCCTTTCCCTCCGTTGCATTCAGATTGTATTTTTAAATTTCCTGAAGCTAGCCATCTTGAACTTCGCTTAGCTCTTCCTAATAATTTTTGTCCACCTCCAATGCTCAGCTCCCACTCTCCATTTCCACATTCTCCAAACACATACACAAAATTATCGGAGAAAAACGTGTTCATTTCATTTACAACGCTATAGGCTACAACTAGTTCACTTTCTTCCGGTGTTAGTTTCCAATCTAATTCTAACCCTTCTGGTAGGTCTAATGTATCCATTATTAAGCTACAATCTACAATTTCTACCTGTAATGTTTTATTGTCTTCAGCATACATGTTAACTGGCGTTTTGTAAAATTCACACTTTTTTACCCTTTGCCCTTTTTTCCCTGGTATACAACCGCACCTGCTGTTTAGTACAAACCCGTCAGGACATTGTACTTGACCGAACTTTAGGTTGCCATAATATAAAAAGCCGCATTGTTCACCTCTTTGGCATCTGGTCACAGGTTTTAAACAATTATAAATATTTCTTAATGTTCCCATGTTTAGAAAGTCTGAATTAAATCTGCATAAACTGCCTTTTTTATATACGCACGTGCAGTTTGGCATTAACTCGTAATTCTTTTCACATTTAATAGCATTTTCCAAATGTCCCGTCTCGTCATTCAAAACAAACCCACATCTACCAAAGCTAACACAACTATCCTCTGCACAGGATGAACCAGCGATAAGTATCACTATTGCGATTGCAATCATTTTCATTATGATATTTATTCTTTTTCTCTTCCCCTTTTTATACCCTGCCTCCCTTGTTATTTATTTGGCTTTATCAATCATTCGTCCAATCAGATTTCTTTTTTATTTCTAACTATTCTTATGCTGTTTAGCTGTGACGTCATTCCAAATACTGCTCGTTTATATCTATTTCGCATATCCCTTCCTATCAGATTTCATCTTACCCTCTTCCCCTCCACCCTGTTTTATCTGTATCATCATTTCTCCATTTTTCATTTATTTGCTTCAGTCATTGTCTGCAGATCCTTCGTGTCGCTCGTCTCGTCCACCAGGTCCACCATCGCCGATGTTCTCCCATTGCGTACCCTAGTGTAGCGTTAATCCACCGGTTTAAGGAAGTGGCGGAAAAGATTTCGGTTTATAGCTATTTTAGTTATCCCTTCCTAGCTGCATTAACCTTCCCCTTGTCCCCTCCTTCCCTTCTTTTATGTTTATCGTCATTTATTTGCTTCAGTCCTTGTCTAGAGTTCCTTCGTGCCACTAGTCTCGTCCACCAGGTCCACCATCGCCGATGTCCCCCTTCCATTTTTATTATTATTATTATTATTATTATTATTATTATTATTATTATTTACGTTATCTATCTTCATGCGGATTGGCAAGTCAATTTTACGATAATCCTGCCACCTTTGGGGATTAAGCGCTAGTGTTAATCCACCGGATTAAGAAAATGGCGGGAAAATTTGAAAAATGCAAAGGTATGCATCAGCGGATTATCTCTTAATCCATTTACCCCTCCATCAACGGATTAAGAGATAATCCGATGATCCACACCTACAAATTTTTTTCAAATTTCCCGCCATTTTCTTAATCCGGCGGATTAACGCGACACTAGCGCTTAATCCCCCCTGGTGGCAGGATTATTGTTAATCCATCTTGCTAATCCGCATGTATTACTACTCACGTTATTAAATATTTCCCTGCAGTTACAAGGGAATTAGGGGAATACACTATGCTTCAGCATTATCAAAACTTTAAAGAACTGGTGGCTACGTGATAATTTTGAAGTTCCGATCTCTTTGCTCGACTGCCAGAAAGAAAAGGAATGTCAACTTCCCATTAGAGAAAAGTATAAGTTTTGGAAAATTTGTATCATTTACAATATTATAATATCTTGGAAATCTCAACTTCAGAAAATATGTTTTGGACATAAATTGTGTATTTGACGAGATATACATTTTTATGTACCTACTACGTTTTCGTCTGTCTCATCGTTTTATCAATTATACAAAAGTCATCCAGAATGAAGAGCGCTTGAGAGACTATTCCCAGAAAATGCGTGATATACATTTCATTTGCCATGATAATTGTCGAAAAGATTTTGGAAAGATTTTCTTGAAAAGTCTTTGTCTTGAAAAATGTTTTTTTTTAAAATATTAAGTTTCGTATTAAGTGGACTTTTCGTGCTTTGATCTTTTTCTAAAACACGCTTTTTATTCAAGATATATACCTATTTTGGCGAAACTTTGGCATCGAATTTATGGTTTACTCTACGTAGAAGTAAAAGTAAAAATCCTTTACTTGGATCAGGGGCTTCAAAAATTATATTTATGTTATACCTCGAGATCGAGTTTTTGGGTGGAATACAATACCTCACCTACCTATTATGTACATTGTACGTGATGCAGAAAGTAAAACTGTGTATCAAATTTTGTACTTTTTCAATTTTTGAGGCATTAGTTCTCAAATGTCTGTTTAGCATGATGTTGGCGAGTTATATTTTGTAGTATCTTATTTACACACTTTAAACAATTTATATTTAACCTCTATTATTTAAACTACTAGTTTACAGAAGCTGAGTTGAGAAAACCATGATATTTTTATTTAATGTGAAATATTAGTAACCTACTATTGCTTATGAAATTTAATTTTGTTGCATTTAGTAGAAGTACTTCAGATTCAGTAGACGTTTTGCGAGTAATTAATATTATTTCATTGAAGACTAAGTGTAACATTTTATTCAATAATGTTCATAATCGGCGATTTCAATCTACGCAACAATAGCACTGGTTATCTCAAAATAAATAAATAAATGCACTACAAATTGAATATAACTTCAAAAAATATTCGATCGGGTCTCGTTCTTCAGTGGCCCAATGCTCGTCAATCATTTTATTCATTCCCTTTAATACATACATTAACACGTTAATTACTTCAAATGTCCTTTCTTAGAATTGAGGCCTATTTAGAAACATTGGCATACATCAAGAGCAGAAGTCTAGTAAGGTTTATTTTGTGAAATGTCTTGCATAAAATTTTAAATTGTAGGGAATTTTCTTGAAAACCTTCGTATCGCATCCTTTGAAGATGTTGAACATAAATATCAAGTTTGATTTTCGTTCTTGAGCTATGTTGTTCGCAAACATACGCCGGACTTTCTTTCTAAAACAACTTCTTTTGGATAGAGGAAAAAACATGTATTTCCAGTGAGATTGCGATATCTAATCTGTACTACATACAATATAGCACGGGTAGAGAAAATAAATGTGATGTGTTCCATTCATATAACTTTCTCTACATCTCTGCAACAGGTTATTTTGTAAAAAGTTGTGCTTCTATTTACTTCATGCTAATTGAGAAGAATTAACAGAAATAGTTCTACATCTTCCTCGTAAGTAGAAGCAAAATAAGGGATAGCATAGGTTAAAGTGATAGTCAAAAGCTGGTTGCTATGTGACACAAGTTCCTTTGTTTGTATGGACAGGAGTTGACAAATTTCTGTATGAGAAAAGCGTAAGCTTTCCAAAGCTGAAACCAATAACGAGGAATATCTATAAAAAGGATCAACTCCACGATAAAATTGTATATGACATACATTGTATGTTTTATCGTGATCTAATGTTTTTGTGTAGTAAGTTTTTGTCTATCTCTTACAGTTAAGCAGTTATGTAAAATTCAATAAAAATCATAAAGAATAAAGAGATCTTTAGAGGATATTCCCAGAAAATTCAAGATATACATTTTAGTTGGCATGTAAATATTTTAAATATAAGATATTTTAATCAAAATCGTTGGAGCCAATTTTGAAAAATCAAAATGTTCACATTTTTTTCCATTTAAACAGTATTTTGTGGTGGGAGGATTTCCTTGAAATTCTTCGTGTCGCATCCTTGGAAGATACCTAACTTAAATACCGAGTTTGGTATTCAACGGTCTTTTCGTTTTAGAGCTATGCTGTCCACAGTCACACGCACACACACGCGCGCACACACACACACACACACACTTGCACACATGCACGGACCTTGGTATTCTCAGACCTGAGGTGCGTTCTACTCTAGCGCTCACCACATCGAGATGAACTCTTGGGAACCGTTAGGTACTCTTCACGATGGCTCCCTACCGCAGTCTGGCTCTGAATGCCCTCTACAATTACTCTCATTCCATCCTCTCCTTCGGGATATGATGTACAAAAACCTGTCATGGTCTAAATACCAAGTTTGGTGTTTAACGGACTTTTCGTCTTTGAGCTATGCTGCCAACACACACACACACACACACACACACACACACAGACACACACTGACATTAAGGGAAATTTTTCTAAAAATGCTTTTTTGTTGGATTCAGGGTGTCTCAAAACATTTATTTCCGGTGACATCTTGGTTTCGAATTTGCTTCTAGAGTACAATATATTCTCTATCTACTATGCACTTTGTAGATACGTGCTAGAGCAGGTAAAAAGAGTTTAACAGTGGATATAAAGGGAAACTAGCCAAGTTTACTGCTAAAATACAATTGAATATTACAACTTCTGCATTTACACTGATATTAATAATCGGGAATCTACTCCCAAGTTAATTTGTCTGTCAGTTTACTATGTAGTGCCACTTTCAGAACATTTGGCTCGACAGCTTGAGCTTCACGAAATTTGCTTTATCGTCACACCTAGTGGAAATGACAGCTGCGTTTGTCTACAGCTGCAGATCTGCCAACACTGGGTTAACCCATCCATCATGTTCGCCTCTACCGGACTGGAGCAAGTGTAATACTGACCGCAACTTATCTCTCAACACCGAGATTTCTCTGTAAATACACATTTTAGTATCCCTGTATCCAAAAATAAAATTAGATATGTTCCATTCACGACACTACACCTCTGCAACAAATTATTGTTAAAAAGCTTATGCTTCTATTTAATCATGCTAATCCAGAAAACATTAGTATAGTCTTATTACTTGCTTTCCTGTAAGCAGAAGCGAAATAAGGGAGTACCATATGTTAAAATGATAGTCAAAAGCTGTTGCTATGTGACTGAAAATGGCCAAATTCATGTATGAGAAAAGTATAAGTTTTTCAAAGCTGAAATCAAAAACAAGGGATCTCAAAAACGATCAACTCCACGAAAAAAGTATATGACATAAATTGTGTGTTTTAACGTGATCTACATTTTTGTTTTGCCTATTTCTTACTATTTACCAGCTATGCAAAATTCAGCAAAATTCATTCAGAATACAGAGGTGTTTAGAATCTATTCCCAGAAAATTGAAAATATACATTTTATTTGCCATATAAATATCTATTATATACGGTATTTTAATCAATATCGTTTGAGCCATTTTTGAGAAAATCGTCATTTTCGAACTGTTTTCGATATAAAGGGTAGTTTGGGGTGGGGATATTTTTCTCAAAATCTTCGTGTCGTATCCCTAGAAGATGCTAAACTTAAATACAAAGTTTGATGTTTTACCAACTTTTCATTTTTGAATTATCTTGTTCACAGAAGTACCGACACACAGATACACAGACACACGCACAAACGGACCTTTTTTTAAAAACGCTTTTTTTTAGTTACAGGGGACCCTAAAACATATACTTCCGATGAAAATCTCGTAATTGAGTATTTGGTTGGAATGCAATATCTCCTCTATACACTGTGTACATAGTACGTGTGGAGAAAGTAAAAAATAGAAAAGAATCTAATGTATGTGTATATGTGAACAGGTTACCTTAAAAACGTTAAGTCGGTTAAATTCAAACTTGATATTTAAGTTCATCATGTTCTAATAACGCGACGCGAAGGGTTTCAAGAAAACATTCCCAACTCGTGCTCCATTTACAAAGAAAAATATTTCCAACATTTTAATTTTCTCAAAAACTATTCTAACGATTTTGATTAAATTACCATAAAATAAAGATGTTTACATGACAAATAAATTGTATATCTTGAATTTTTTGGGAATAACCTTTGAAACCCTCTTCATTCTGAATTACTTTTCCATAACTAAACATGAGAGATAGACAAAAACTTACAACACAGAAAATGTAGATCTCGTTAAACACACATTTATGTCCTACACATGTTTCGTGAAGTTTTCCATTTTTGAGGTATTCCTTGTTATTAGCTTCAGTTTCAAAATACTTAAAACCTTTCATATATGGGAATTTTTCAACTCCTGGCAGTTCAAAGAAACAGATTCCATCCACATGGCAACCAGCTTTTAAAATATTGACTATCGTTTTAACCTACCGTATTCTCTTTTCCCTTCTACAGCTAGTATGCTACAAAACTTGGCCGTCAGATACACGGTCTGTCTCTCGGCCATACATGTGTGGGCATCAAATAAAATCTCAAATCACATTAACAATTAACAGAAGAAATACAAAATATACCTTATCAAATGAGATGTTGGAAATGCCGTACATCTCCATCTATGGCACCTTCTGAGGAAATTTTCATTCACATGCATTATCTCAACTTCCGAATTAGTGTTAATTTTTGTCCTGATATTTTGTTTTAATTCTTTCTAATGTGTGGGGATTAGTTTTGTATACTTTATTTTTCAAGTTGACTCATAAATAAACATAGCCTGCCGTAAGATTGGGGTATCTAGCGGGCCATAAAACCTTTCTAATGATTCTATCCTCAAAATGTGCGCAATAAGCTGTAATGATTTATCATATATGTGCGGTGGAAGAATCCTGCTGGAAGTATCCAGAGTGACATTCAATGTCCCTCAGCTATTAGAAACATGGTGCCAGTACATTATTTCTATATATATATATATTCCTGCATTTATGGTATACTCATAAAAATAGACCCTATTATTCTGCATTCATTTATTGCGCACACTATTTTTTTTTATCATGTAAGAGAGTTTCATGAACGAAATTGTGTTTATCTGTAGCATAATATCGGTGGTACTCTGATGACAGATGACCATGTAAATGAAACCATGCTTCGTCACTGAACAGTATTAATCGTGGGTCATTTGTTTCATCACTAACATTCCTCAAAATTCAGTTACAGAAATTTTCCCGGGTCAGGATATCAACAGTAATCTTGTATGGTTTGAATTTTTAAAGTTGAAGCTTTCGAAATTTCAGTTTCTTGTAATAGGCGCCTAAGAGATTTTGACTGTTGTAACCTTTCTCCGATTTCGTCTACTTTCTGCTGCGTAAGCAGATACCAGTTAACCTTTCTTTTCCCATCACAAACTGATATCGTCTCCCTGAATTTTATTACAAGCAAACGAATGGCCTCTCTACTCAGAACACGTACGCCAGGAAATTCAGTTTCAAATTGCCTTATAACTTCCCTTCCCTTAACAAGACGGTGTAAGCACATACGTATCGTACATAAACACTCTTTGTGGTACTGTATACTGCATTCGAAAGCACTTCAAGCAAAACTAAACACTTCTAAGCATTTCTAGTGTTATTCACGTGTGAACTGGACTAGAATAGAAGTAAGACTGCCGCACTTGTGAGGACAGAGCGGATGTAGAACGTGCGCGCAGGGAAATGCAGTGAAGGTTGCGGCCAAGTTTTGTAACAAACGTACTTTACTTACAAGAAAGCAAGTAATAGATCATTTCTGTTAATGTTTATATTGATTAGTATGAAGTAGATAGAAGAATAAGGTTTTTAACAATAATTTGTTATGGAGATGAAGAGAAAGTCATATGAATGGTACATATACGATTTTTACTACCTCTAGCACATGTGTACACCGTACATAATGGGTAGAGAAGGTATTGTATTCCAACCAAAAATTCTAACCCGAAATTTCACTAGAAATATACGTTTTGAGATACCCTGAATCTATAAAAAGCATTTTTAGAAAAAGGTCACTGTGTGTCTGAGTGTGAGTGTGTGTGTGTGTGTGTGTGTGTGTGTGTGTGTGTGTGTGTGGTGGACAGCATAACTCAAAAACGAAAATACCGATAATACCAAATTTGGTATTTAAGTTCACTATTTTTCAAGGATGCGACATGAAAATTTTCAAACGAAGAAGTTCCCGAAACGTGTTTTGATAGTCAGTATACTGATTTTTATTACCTATATTATGAATTCATAGATTGCCTAACAGATACAAAATTAGAAGTTATCCATTTCAAAAAGTATGTAAAGATCTTTATTTTTCATGTTTTTTTTTTATTATTTTAAAGTCTACCTAATGAGTAATTGCAATTGTATTATATACTGCATGTATTAAATTGCATTAAAATATTTACATTGTTATAACTTTCATTAAATCCTGAACAAAGAAGAAACATAAAAAACATCTGAAATATTGCGTTTACATGTCTCTCTGTAGTGACTCTTACTATTCTTCTTTCTATTCCTTTCTAATTGAGATGAACATTAGCAAATGACAATTACTTAGTCTATTATAAGTAGAAGGGAACTAAAGTAATGCACTATACTAAAGCGATAATCAAATGTTTTATAAGCTGTCACAATTCGATTCTTTGTATGACTAAGAGTAAAGAAAAGAAACACGAATGAGTTGCTGTTTGTGAAAAGTACAAGTATTTTAAAACTGAAACCAAAATCAAGGAATATCTCGGGGCCGAGCCCCACAACAAGAATGTAAAGGGCATAAATTATGTGTTTTGACGAGATCTACACTTTTTGTTACCAGTTATGCAAAAGTTATTCAGACTGAATAGGTCTTCAAAGGCTGTTTCCAGACAATTCAAGATACACATTTTATTGGCCATGTAAATATCTTTAATATATGATATTTTAATCAAAATTGTTGTAGTCATTTGTGAAAAAGTCCACACATTTTCTAAAAACGTACCATGTAAAGGGTAGTTTGTGTGTGGGGGATTTTCTCGATAAGCTTCGTGTCACATCCTTGGAAAATGTTCTACTTAAATATAAAGTTTAGTATTTAATCGATGTTTCGATTTTGAGCTATGCTCTTCACAAACAGGCGCACATACATACACACACGCCCGAGCTTGCGCGCGGACGTTTACTAAAAAGTTTTTATTCTAAATTAGTGGTCCCTAAAAACTGTATTTCCAGTGAAATCTCGGTATCAAAGTTTGGAATACAATACCTTCTACCTATAGAAAGTAAAAATGTATCCTGCTAATGAGAGAATAAAATCTATGACCCTCAATACCTAATAGAGATTATAAGCTAGTAAATTGTTGATGATATCAGAACAGATAAGTTGTTCATAAAATACTATTTTCAGATTAATCCTATGTGTACAGATGGCAATACAAATACCTAAAGGCAAGCTAATTATCAAAATTTACGCCAACGGCCCTTTTAGAATGTAAACCAATAACGGGCAATATCTCACAAATTGTTAGCTCCACAAAAAACTGTATATGACAAATTGCATGTTTTAAGGAAATCTACATGAATAGTAAGATTTTGGCTATCTCTTACTGTTAACTAATTATCTAAAAGTCATTCGGAATAAACAGAACTTCAGAAGCTATTCCCAGAAAATGTAAGATATATATTTTATTTCTCATAAAATTGTGTTTAATTTAGGTATTTTTATCAAAATAGTTAGAGCCAATGTTGAGAAAATAAAAAATTTCAAACATTTTTCCATGTAAAGGGTAGTTCGGGATGGAGGTTTCTCGAAAATCTTCGTCTCGCGTCCTTGGAGGATGATGGACTAAAATATCAAGAGTAGTATTTAACCAACTTTTCGGTTTTGAGTTATCGTGTTCACAGACAGACAGACACACGCACACACACACATGAACACTTACGAACCTCAAAACATATATTTTCAGTGAAAAATTGGTGTCGAATTTTTGGGCACAATATATCCACCTCCAATGTACATAGATTTAGAGAGTGTAAAAATGGAAAGTCCGTTAAAGTCCGAATTTGATATTTAAGTTCTGCATCTTCCAGAGATGCAACACGAAGATTTCAAGAACTGCTTCCCATTCCAAGCTACCTTATACATAGAAAATATTCGAAAATGTTAATTTTCTCAAAAATGTTTTAGATATTTATTAAAATACTATATGATTAAGATATTTTCGTGAGAAATTAAATTCACATCTTGAATTTCCTGGGAATAACGTCTGAAGTCCTTTTCATTCTTGATGGCTTTTGTAAAAATGGTAAACCGTAAGAGCGAAAGAGAGGGTGCATTTTAGTGAGTATGAAATAAGTCATTTACAGCTACATTGAATCCAATCCCCATAACGTATTTTTGGGTGCAACGACACTATATGTATTTAATATTAAGTAAGTCGTAGACAAAGTATAAAGAAGTCAATTTTTGTTTCGTTAGTATGCGTTACTTATGAAAACTACTGTTTGTGAATTTCCGTGGGTAGAGAAGCTATGTGAGTGCTCACCAGACTTCTAACCTGAAACGGCAGGCATTAGGTACTAGACAGCTGAATTATTACACAGCATCTTGTATATATGTCAGTTGATAGAATGAAAATGATGATTCCACAGAGATAATATTCTGTATACTATTTCACTCATTCCACTAATATTTTCGTAGTCGGCTTACTCTCCCCGTATTTAGGACTGACACCCCCCCCTAGGACTTACAAGCGGATGCCTAGGGGTCAGAAGTCTGTGGGGGAGCCAAGGCACGAAGCCACAGAATGAAGAACCTGGAACGAGTGGTCACCCGCAGCCAGGCATGAGCGTGAGGAAGCGGATGATATGAAATACTTGCGAGATGGATGATAAGAAATGTGATGATGGAGCAACTGGTGGAATGAGTGGCGGGGGAAACTAAAGTACCCTGAGAAAACCCGCCCAGACGCCACAAATGTCACATGCGGGCACTTGGGATCGAACTCGGGCCTCCTAGGTGGGAGGCGAGAGGTTTAAACACTCAACCAGGGTGCCACCTCCACTAATAGTTGCCGGTCCCCATGGCCGCGCTCGCTAAAGCGTCTCGCTCTGGTGTTTCGCAGCGCAGGGGATCGTGGGTTCGAGTCCCGCCTTGGGCATGGGTGTTATATGATTGTGTATGTGTGTGTAAAAGGTAAAACAGAAATTCAATAATCATACAGTAATCACAGTAATCAAATTAGGTAAATAAAAAGTAGGGTATACAGATCAGACTCCGGAACTGCATTTAAAAAAAAATAGTTCGGATATAAAACAGAATACAATTTTCTCGCCTATTTCAACAAGCCGTCCGTCAAAATAATCTACGATCACTTTGACGTGATCGAGGTACAATGAGTTATCGAGTAACAGAGCCTATAATGACAGTAACGTTGTACATCATGAGTAGCAGATATTGGCACGATATTGTGCGAAACTTTGGAACCAGAAAGTTACGGCCCAACACCTGCAAATGGCAGCTTCTATTTTATTAAACTGCAGAACACGCACTGCAGCCAACGCCTGCGCAAATGTACCGAATGGAAGCAAACAGGGGAAAATAGTAAATACTCGTATATCTGTTCTTTTTGTACTTCGGGCTTACAGTATTACTTGTCCAAAAAAAATCTGATATGTTGTCTTCACGTGACTACCTAATCTGTAACGAACTATTCTTATAAAAGCTTATCTTCTATTTATTCCATACTAATCAGGATAAATAAACATTAGCAGAAATGGAATTACCACCGAAACAGGTGGCTCAGTCGGTTTCGTCTGTAACTGGTATTCGGGAGGCCCAGGTTCGCTCCCCGTCGACCTACTTTCTGACCCTGGGTTTTTAGTGGTTTTCGTGGGGCCGCTCAGGTGAATGCCGCAGTTCTGTTAATCTACCACGGTTCCTGTCCTTCATTTCATTTCCCTTCTTCCATTTTTAGGTCCCCGACTTTTTCAGTCACTCCCTGAGCAACCGTGGTACTTCTGACCTTACTAGAAGTAGTCGAGATGAGTAACTGAGCCCCTCTCGAAAGGGAGCTGCTAGGATTGGGTTGGACTCGACGTGGCAATGAGGTTAAGTACGTCTGGGAGGGGTTGTGAGACACCTTAATGTCCTCCGGTACTAACTTGGAAAGTTAGCAGACCTAAGTGGTGTAGATCGGCCCTACCGTGGTTTTCTGTAGTCTTTCGCTGGGGGTTGACGCGCGTAAGTGGCGTATTCACTTACGTCCCGTATGAAAGTTCTTCGGTCCTTTCACGCAGGGGGTTCAGCGTATAAAATAGGTACTGGCCTAACGAAAAAACCCCACGGACTTGTCCCTGGGTTCACACATGTATCAGGTTGGCAGCAGGCGTAGTTCGGGGCTTTGTAGACAGATGGCCTGGTCAGTTGCTCCGAGTAAACATCTGCGTCCCTTGGCTCCCGGCGCCGGTGTAGCCTCCAGGGCTGCCATCTAGTAGGTCTTCCTGCGTTTCTGCGCTTGGTTATCGTGTGCTGGCCTGTGTTTTCCCCATCAACTCATCTCTCCCTCCGAGGGGATGGTAGGCCCCAGTAGACTAATGCTGTCGTTATGTGAAACAATTAAAATTCGACTCTCCGTAAAACAAATGAGAGCTGAAACAACAGATGACTTCCAGTTTGAGAAGAGTTTTGGTAGTTTAAAATTGAAACAAATAAATAATACCTCGGAAACGGTTATCTCTACGAAAAAATGTATGTTCATATAAATTGTGTGTTTTAACGAGCTCTGCATGTTTATGTAGGTAGTTTTCGTTTATCTGTTACAGTATGCAAAAGTTGACTAGATTGAAGGAGTCTTCAGAGACTATTCCTGGAAAATGTGTTAATGTAAATACCTTTAATATACGGTATATGAGTCAAAATCATTAAGAACCACTTTTTAGAAAACCAAAATTTTCTAAAATTTTCATGTAAAGGACAGTTTTTATATAATGTTCCGATGTCTTTATTATTGGTTGAGAATAGTCACCGTTTTCGAGATATTTCTTGTTTTTGGTTTCAGCTTTAAAAACTTATACTTAGTCAACTCCTATCCATACAAACAAAGGAACTTTAATCATATAGAAACCTGCTTTTGATTATCCCTTTAACCTATGGTACTCCCTTATTTCGCTTCTACTTACAAGAAATCAAGTAATAAGAATATTTCTGCTAAGTTTTTCTCGATTAGCATGAAGTGAACAGAAGCATAAACTTTTTAACAATAGTTTGTTGCAGAGATGTAGAGAAAGTCATGTGAATGGAATACATCAGCTTTTTCTTGAAAGGTATTTATACCACAAAAAGACTCCCTGCCAATGTGTTTTAATCTTGTTAGTCTTTCTTGAATTCTTTGTTGTATATAGCGAGTTGTACAACACGGCAAAGCGTGAATGTAATAATTGGCGGTACTTACACACAGCAAACAATCGAAGATTCTTTGTCCGTAAGAAATTATTTTTTGCTCTTCATTATGTACTGTACTGCACCCAAATATTTATAAATAACATTCATTGTACTGTAACTCCTATTAAACTGTGCCAAAATTGGTTTTTCATATCAAAGAAATAAAATGACTTCTTATTTATGGACGTTCTTTTAACTACTAAGGTTCTCAGCGTCCCATTCTATATTGGGCGTGAAAGACCGATTAATTTTGCTTAGAGGTTCTAAATCTAGGACTTTGGACCAACGGCTTTACTTCCAAAGAAAGTCATGTTACCTCCGCCGGGTTTGAACACGCGACGTTGGGTATATGGTAATCACTACATCACGGAAGGCGATTTCATATCAAACATATCATATCCCTGTGTAAGTTTTTTTTTATACTGTTTAACGCCCGCTTTTACTACCATGGCACCGCAGACGATGACACTGGTGATACATGGAATGAGGATGGAGCACCGGTGGAATGCGATGGGCGGGGGAAACCGGAGAACCCGCCCCCTGCTTTGTCCACCACAAATCTCACTTGCGGTCGCTTGAGATCGTACCCAGGCCGTCTAGGTGAGAGGCGAGTGGTCTAACCACTCAGTCACGGCGCGTGTATAAGGCTGTGTAAGGTTATTACGCGTTTAGGCCACAGACCTTACGTGACTACGGGGTTTTACTGTAATATTATACAGGCTAGATAATTAAATTGTGCATCTTGTAAGAATGCGAAATGAAGATTTTTAAGAAAATCTCCCCACCTCAAACTACCGTTTACATGGGAAAATGCTCCAACATTTTGATTTTCTCAAAAATGAGTATAACACTTTGATTGAAACACCGTGTACTAAGGATATCTACATGATAGATAAAATGTAGAGCTTGAATTTTCTGGGAACAGTCGTTGAAGAGCTCTTCATTCTGGATGATTTTTGTATTACTGTATTACAGACAAAAACTTGCGACACAATAAAGTGGACCTCCATAAAACACACAATATATTTTGGAGTTAACCATTTCCGAAATATTCCTTGTTATTGATGTCAATGTTAATATATAAACTTTACTCAAACGGGACTTTGTATTGTTTAGTTTGTTTTACTCCTGGCCGTGTAAAGAGAACCAAAGTTCAATCACATAGAAACTAGCTTTTAAATGACTTGACCTTCGCTTTAGCCAAGTATATTCTCTTATTTCCCTTACATTTATAAGAAACTAAGCAATAATATCATTACCGGGGTTCTCCCTTATCCTGAAAAGGCTAATATCGAGCAACTAAGGTCTATGGACCCCGAGATCATTGAGCATCATTTCACCAATTTCATTCATCGTCCAATATGACCAACCAAGTTAAAGGGAGCTAAGCCAAAAAAATAACTAATGTGTTCCATTCGTATGACTTTCTCTACATCTCTGCAATAAATTTATTTTAAACATTTTATTCTTCTATTTATTTAATGCTAATTGAGAAAAACATGGTAGAAAAGGTCTTATTACCTGCTTCCTTGTAAGTAGAAGGGAAATAAGGGAATCACTAGGCTAAATCGATAGTCAAATCTTTTAAAAAGCTGGTTGCTATGTGATTGAAAGTAGGTACCTTTATATGGACAGGAATTGACAATTTCTAGTATGGGAAAACTATAAATATTTTAAAGCTGAAATTAAATAAGAAATATCTCAAAAACGGAAAAAATTGTATACAACATAAATTGTGTATTTGAACGAACTTTACATTTTTGAAAGTAAGTTTTTATCTAGCTCTTACGGTATACCAGTTATGCAAAATTCTGCAAATTTAATCCAGAATAAACTTGTCTTCAGAGGCTATTCCCAGAAAATTGAAGATATACATTTTATTTGTCACATGAATATCTTGAATATAAGAGATTTTAATCAAAATCGTTAGACCCATTTTTAAGAAAATCAAAATTTGCGAAAAATGTTTCATGTAAAGGGTAGTTGGTGATGGGGTATTTTCTTGAAAATCTTCGTGTCGCATCCTTGGAAGATGATGATAATAATAACAACAACAACAATAATAATAATAATAATAGGTAATAATAACAATGGCACGATAGCTCACAAGAAACCTTGGCCTACCAACCAGCCGCTGCGTCACCTGTCTCGATCCATGACAGACGTCATGATGGAGTGCAGTATTGGAGGGTGAAACGTAGTTAGCGCCTCGAACCCCCTCCGCTCCGGCCGGTTAATGCGGTCCTCATGACTTGGAGCCGCTATTTCTCCATTCAATTGCCCCTCCCCAGGAACCTTATGAGGCTGAGTACATCCCAGATCAGATGTCTGCGGGGCAAAAATCCCCACGCAGGTACCGGGAATCAAACTTAGGTCTCCCATTTGTTAAGCAGCCGCGCTACCACCGCGCTAAGGACAACCATATCCTTGGAAGATGCCAAACATAAATACCAAGTTTGGTATTTAACGGTCTTCATTTTTTAGCTATGCTGCCCACAGACACACACACACACACATAGACAGATAGACATCCTGACATTTTTCTAAATAAATCATTTATTCAGAGGGTCTCAAAACATGTATTTCCGGTGAAATCTCGGTATCAGATTTTTAACACAATACTTTCTCTATACACTATGTATGAACATAGTACGTGTACAGAACATAATAAATAAGTAAGACCATTTCTGATAATGTTTATCTTGATCATCATGAAGTAGAAAAATAAGCTTTTATCGAATAGATAGAGAAAGTAATGTGAGTGGAACACATCAAGTTTTTTTATAATGTAACAGGGTATGTTACTAACTCATATGTGTTGTGTTTTAATTTTGTCCTGCTTGTATTTAAGGTGTACAGTGTTGTATACCTTTTATTTAACAATTGCCTATTTGTCTTGTATAAAATTGGCAGACTGAAAAACTGAAATTCATATATACCAAACTTCTTCAGTTATACTATATATAGTATACATCTATAGTATATATGTATTTGCTCCTTTCAAATGTAATGTATAATAAAGAAAATAACAGGGCAATTTAGCATACACTTCATATTATGTTTGTCTTAGCTTCCTCTTTCCTTTACTCCTAAGTCGAAGCTTGACTTCTATTCATTGGTTAGGATTTTAGTACCAGATTTTTTTACATAAAATCAATATCTAGTGAATATTTTCCAGCCACTCGATAAAATGCTTCCGTTTTGCCGCTCTCTTTGTTCAAACCAATAAGAGATTAGATGTAGATCAACTGATAAATGGATTCTGCCAACATTACAGGAACAAAAATACCACAGGAAATCGAAAGCACCGACACGTATTGTGAACTACAGTAATTTACTTGACTAGTCAGAATTTAAATTTGTAAGGAGGAAATTCTAATAACCAAAGTGGGGCATCACTATTGTTTGTCTTTATTACTTAGGCTTCTAAGCAAGAATGTATTTAAATGCTTGAAAGTGTGGATTCAAGAATTTGTTTTGCACAAGTCTCATTAACATGATTGTTCCAATTAATATTACTATCAACAATAGCATCTAAATAACTCGTCGTTTCTGCCTGAAAAATAATATAATTATTAAATTAAACTAATTGCATACAACACATGTCTGCAGTGGCTAATAAGCAGACTTGACTTTGGATTCCGAAGCACACAGAGTTACGAACACACAGAACAGCCAGTATAAAGAGTAGTACAAAGAGAGGATAGTGGGAAGGGGTTTATAGCGTAAACACGCACACGTTGAGGTATAGTCTGTTCCAAAAGTAGCTCATTACGTCCTTCTAATTCCTAGAGAAACGCAATAAAACAATTATTTTATAATATGATTAGTAAATAAAAACGCCTTGTACTTTTACAAATAAAGGTGTAAAGCTTGATATAAAAAAGTCAGGATAATAATGAGCAGAGCTTTGAAAAGACAATGAACGTAAATAAACCAAACTCACTTAGAATTCATTGCAGAGAATTAGAAGATACATCTTTACTGTATCAAAAGAAAAGGCTTTCCTCCCGTCACTCAAAATATATCCGAATCATCTACAAGTTCGCTCAGTGTCAAACGCCTATCCTTTTGTATTTACGACATGTTATCAATCTGCATTCCCTTTCAGTTTTCACTGCTTTATCTACTAGCAGAAACTGAACAGGCCAGGTAGTGAGCAATGTCAGATAGTGCAACAAGTTTCCAAACCTGCTCTAGAGACCACACCTACTCCATCATGTCATACTTATACTCTGTGTGCACCGAACATCAATTTCGTGATCCTGGATTGAGCTCTACTAATAACCATTGATGTCCTAATTTTGAGGGATTGATGCCAAGGCCTAAATCGCATACCTGTACACAAAATCAAAGACACAGTTAATTTTCAACGCTACATTGTGAGCACCATTAACCCTTGTATGTATAATTGGTCATCGACGTACAGGTGATATTTACTGTCGTGAAAATAGTGAAAAATGTCAGTTTAGTAAATTATCTCCAAGTTTTAGAAATGATAAAGTTCCTGCTGTCACTTAATAGTCACTACGCCCCCATTTTTTTCAGAAAGCACTCAGTTTTTCCGTAATGACTTGGTTCTATCTAAGCGATCATAAAAAAGATTTATAGTGTTAAGTGACGTTTGCAGATTCTCCATATCACGTCGCACCAAACCTTCCATAATCACCTTGTCTTTCGGTGTGGTAGGTCATAAGGTGGGTTACTGGAAATAAGCTATAGCGTTCCCTCCGCACTTTAGCCGATAAACGCTTGAATGACCCATTATATCCGGTCCTTGGGGATATTATATAACTCATCTTATGTCAGTATTTATGATCAATAACGTCGCACAAAGGCTTCCAATAGCCAGGGCAGGGTATAATGGTGACCTGGACCAGATAAGGTGCAACATATAAAAAAAAAAGATCTGATGTGTTCCATTCATGTGACTTTCTCCAGCTGTTTCACAAACAAACTTTCCTTGCTAAAGATTACTCTTTTATCTATATAATTCTAATCGAGATAAACGATAGCAGAAATGGTCTTATTACTTGTCTCCATGTAAGTAGAACGAAATAAGGCGATACACCAGGCTAAAGCGATAGTCAAATCTTTTAAAAGCTCATTATTATGTGAAACAATTGAAATTTTGTTCTCTTTTGTATTCTCGGGAGTAAAACAACAGAGACGAAATGAAAGTTGAACTCCATTTGAGAAAGTTTAAGTAGTTTAAAATTGATATAAATAAATAATATCTCGAAAACAGTTAACTCTACAAAATAAAGTATCCATATGACATAAATTGAGTCTTTTAATGAGATCTACTTCTTTTGGATAGTAAGTGTTTGTCTATCTCTTATGGTTTACGAGTTATACAAAAATCATCCAGAATGAAGAGGTTATTCCCAAAAATATTCAAGGTATCGAATTTTTGGTCGGATTACATCTTCACCATCTCTGTGTACATTGTGCTAGAGAAAATAAAAATAATAAAAATAACTGTGGACAGCATAACTCAAAAACGAAAAGAAGAATAAATACTCAGCTTGTATATAAATTCCGGAGCTTACAAAATGGATCAGATAAAGCAATGAATATGAAGAAATAATAATAAAAAGATCTATGAACACCATAAATCTGTAACAATATTATCTCCAGTAGCAAAAAAAAAAAAAAAATAAATATGCTTTAAATGCTATGTATATGTAGAAAGAAGAAAAAATGCGTGGGAGTGCGCATAAGGAAATGTATATAGGTACAAAGAAATAACGTGAGAAAAAGAGACAACATTTGTAATTTAATCTTACATTGTTAACGGCAGCTTAAAATCTAAGTAACTGCACTAAACATGTAACATCAACTAATGTGAGGTATTTACGTGATTATGCCTAAGAAGCAGTGGGACACCCAATGAATTTGATTCGCGTTTGGTTGCATACAAAAGTGTATCTATTTAACGAGAGGTCATCCGCCTCCCTTTATTGAGTTTGAAGTTAATAAATTAGTGGCAATTCAGCTCAAAAGATCGTTTCATTATTTAATAAAATAGGAGTATTGCACATATGTCCTCTCTCCACGACCGCGAGCTGAGATAAAGAAGGGGTGACGTGAATCTATATAATACTACTACATTGTTCTACACTGCAGCTAAGCCGACACATAAATAACATATAGCCACATTTAAATGGCAAACTTATAAATGCGTTTTTCTTTACAAAAACAAAAAAAAACAAAAAAACAAAATATTGAATCGCCTAAACAACACAATTTGTTACAATTCAAAAAAGTCAGCTAAATACCAAACTTGGAGGTTTTAACTTCAGTACCTTCCAAAATTATATTTAAATTACCTCAAATTGTCTCTAAAAACTACCCTTTAAATGGACATTTTTTATAGAATTTTACTTTCTAAAACTAATGGCTCTAACCATTTTGATTAAAAGTATATATAAATACATTTACGTGACGATTAAACTGCATTACTTGAATTTTCTTGGAATAACGAGTAAAGTTCTTCTCATTCGGAAGGAATTTTATGACGTGTAAACCATAAAAGATAGAAAAAACTTACTGGGTAAAAACTATAAGATAACCTCCAGGAGGTCTCGGGTGGGAAAATTACCTTTGTCAGGATTATTCCCTGGCCTCGCCAGAGTTTGGAATTACGAATGGGAGTGTGCAAGTGTATGGAAAGTACTTATACATATGTTGAATTTCCAGCAAAAAGCAAGCCTGTGAAATCTTCATTTTGAATGACGTAAGTATTACTGGTATAAGATACAAAAAATTAATCCGACTAAAATACACAATTTATGTTAACTAAACATGTTTTAGAGTTAAGAATTTGCGAGATATTCCTTGTAATTGATTTGAATTTTGAAATATTTGCAATTTTCTCAAATAGTAAGTCTCTATTCTTTCTTGTTTTTCCCCTCGTAACCATTCAAAGGGTGGAATTTCAAAGGCATCACATATGCTCTTTAAAAATCTGACTATCGCTTTCTATTGTAGATATAATGAAACGAGTAAATGTTCTTGATGTTTATCTGGTGTAATAACAAATATATAGAATAAATAGGCTTAGTAGCACTAGAGAATATAGAAAGTCGTATGAATACAGTATATAAGAGGATTTTAGTTGCAATGTTAAAAGCAGTGGATTTTGTAAAAATTAGATTTTTGAATCCGGAATAAATCAAAACGTGTATTTCTGGTGAGACCTCAATGTTGAATTTTCGTGTGGAATACAATACTTGCTCTAACTACTAGGCAAGGGTAGAGAAGAGTAAAAAGTATATTTGCAATTTGTCTTGCTTTCACTAGCCTTTGTGACCGTGGCCGCGTAACGACCCAGCCAGTGTTCCGTGACGGATATCTGGGGGCCAGTTCGTTATTCTGGCGATGCTCACGCCAAGCGAGTGATAGCGGACTAGTTTGTCTCAGTTTATTGCTGCCATGTGTCATGTCCAGCTTAACATCGTGAGGAAAAACCATTCTAATGAAACACATGTAGCGCGAATATTACCAAGACACTTGGGTTTCAATACGCACGCGAAGCAAGAAAGTAATCTACGTTCACAATGAAATGCAAGTGCAGACGCAACGTAAGCGCAAGAGCTCGGATCCATATTATTTCATGTAAGCATTCGCATAGAAACACGCAAGACGCAACGCAATGCAATATAACGCAAGAGTTTGCAAACTCCAAACTTCTGAAAGATAAGCGCTAAATATTCTTCCTCTGGGCGCTACATTTGCGCTAAAAGCTGTTTTTATGGAAGTTCCATCAATTCATTCCTCTATAGTGAGTTAACTGCAAAAGTGAACCTAAAGAAATGAACTGTTCAAAAGAAATTGAATTCGTTTTTATTTTCCCTACACTAGATACTAGATACATAATCTATAGGGAAGGTATTGCATTCCACCCAAAAGTTTGATACCGAGATTTTACTGGAAACACACGTATTAGGGTCACCTGTATCCAAAAAAAAAAAAAAAAAAAAAAAAGGAATTTTAGAAAAGCATCCGTGTGTGTGTATGTGTCAATGTGTTCGTGTGTGTGTGTGTGCATTAAACACGATAACTCAAAAACGGAAAGTCAGTAAAAATACCGCTTTTAGTATTTAAGTTTATATCTTCTAAGGATGCGACACGAGGATGAGGAAAGTCCCCCACCCCAAACTACTCTTTTCACGGAAAAAAATAATATTAAAGATATTTACATGACAAATAAAATGTATATCTTGAAGTTTTTGGGAATAGCCTATAAAGATTTTTTTATTCCGGATGAGTTTTCCAGAAGTCGTAAACCGCAAGAGATGCACAAAAACTTACTACACAAAAATTGAAGATCTGGTTAAAACGCAACTTCGTTGAGTTGAGAATTTTCGAGATATTTCTTGTTATTGGTTTTAGTTTTAAAATACTTAAAACTTGTCTCACACGGGAACTTGTAAACTTTTGGCCTGAAAAGAAGCGAAATTCAATCACATAGCAACAACTTTTACCACTATAGCTTAGTGTACTCCCTTATTTCCCTTCTACTTTACAAGGAAACAAATAATAAGACCATTCTACCAATGTTTATCTTGATTAGTATGAAACAGATATAAGAATAATCGTTTTAATAATAATTTGTTGCAGAGATATAGAGAAACTCATGTTAATCGAACACATCCGATTTTTCTCAAACGTTTTACACAATTCGAAGTTTAAATTTCATCACAATCGTAAATTTTGTAAGTGACATCTGAAAATGTCGCATAGAAGAAACTATCAAATTCTGATCTGCGCCATTGATTTTGGGGCCCCTTGGTGCAAACACCCTCCCCATTTCGCAAGAGATAACATTTTAGAAAATTTTAATTTGCCCCTCGCCGACAGCTTTTATTTTCACTTTTAGATAATCTTTGCTTTCTTTTTTCTTTAGTCAAGCTTTCAAATGTTTCTCCAATCCATAAATGTGTGTCCAAGATATTTGTTGAACAAACTTTCAGCCAGGAAAAAATGTCTTATAAGATAATATACTATAAATAAGCTTAATATAAATATACTTAAGGGAGCGCTTCGAAAGTACCGTGTTAGGAATGAAGACGCCATTTTTTATAACACAAACTACTTATTTCTCAAAATAATCCTCTTTTAGGAAATTACACTTCTTCCAACTTCACAGGTATTTTAACCCCTCCAAAATAGGAATTATCAAGCTCTGCAAAATTTGTCTGCATCTCAACGATATCCTGATTTGATATTGTAACAAATGAGAACGTCAGTTTCAAATAAATTCGCTTTATTGGTCACTAAAGCACTACACGTAATGTGTACACGCTTATACTTCTGGTGCACAAATGACTGATTCACTGAGTTCACGTCAGTTCCATAGCAAGCGTCACTCACTAGATTGATCTTTAACTCACTTCAGTTCTTTTCAGTTCACTTCAGTTCAATTTACTTCAATTCACTTCTCCGGCACTTGTCGTTACCCTATATAGTCCGTACCGGCCTTCAAAGGTTCTAGTCTTAGAAATTACGAGAAAATTACGTTTAGTCCTGATTCACTGAGTTCACGTCAGTTCCATAGCAAGCGTCACTCACTAGATTGATCTTTAACTCACTTCAGTTCTTTTCAGTTCACTTCAGTTCAATTTACTTCAATTCACTTCTCCGGCACTTGTCGTTACCCTATATAGTCCGTACCGGCCTTCAAAGGTTCTAGTCTTAGAAATTACGAGAAAATTACGTTTAGTCCATTAGAAAGAGATTACTTTCAAAGAAGATATTTCTCGGCCTGGGGAGAAAGAAGGCTCGAGATAGCTTGCAGGGAAACACACAAAGGTCTTTGTTTGCCCAGCTCTTGTGTTCCCTCGCTCTATTGTTACCGTGGACCAGGCAGCGATCCCTTCAGCGGTCGCCCGGTCCCACGCACCGCCGTTACAATATCCATTTTATTGCCGCGACCTTATCGTTATATTTGAGAACAAGAATAAATTGCAGGAGCCAGGTTGGTCGAATATGGTATTAATGGAGCAATTCACAATACAACTGATGTAGTTTGCGGCGACATCTATGGATGAATGTGCTGGTGTCGTATTCTGCACCAAATGGGACCATGCCTGCTTCAACTCCTTCTCTAATCGGGCCAATAACTCTCAGTAGTATTTCCAATAATCGTTTTTCCTTTTTCTAAGAGGTCAATGAGTATGACACACTTGAGTCCCAAAACAAAATCGTCATTGATGTTCCCGTCGATGAGACCATCATTGCCTTCTTTAGAGCAGATTCACCGGAAGCAACCCATTGTTTTGATTGTTGCTTGGCTTTCAGAGCACAATGATGAATCCAGGCCTGACGAATTTTAAATTTGGAATTTATTTATTTATTTTTATAATACCAATAGTTTATTTAAACTGTTAGAACATCAAAAATGATGCGATCCAAAATTCCATCGGAGTTCTCTTAAATAGCTTCATACACAACTTCCAAGTTGGAAGCCGCACCCGCTTGTTGTTTACTTGGGAAATTACACCACCAATCGGACCGAAAACTTCATCTCCAACTTAGCATGTGAAATAAGAATTGCCGTTCATATCGATATAGTTCGACCGTAAATGAGAATCATATTGTGGACTTCCTCGGTAGCTAAATCTGCCAGGTGCTGCTCATCAAAAGCATATGTCAGACCACGTTTAAGGTGGTTGAAGCAATATATAACTGCTGTCATAGAAGGGTCTCCATAAACAGTATACAGTTTCGCAGTTATCTCATCGTAAGTTTTCCCTTCCGAAAGTAAAAGGCGTATAACTGACTACACTTTCTCCATTTTGACGAAAACACGTTGAACGACTAACTGAAATGCCCGCCATTCCTAACTAACCTATGAATCAGAAAAAAAAAATTGTTTTGGCGACGTGTAACAAATAGCAGTACACGATGGTAACACCAATCTGCTTTAGCAATACCATTTATTTTGAAATACGATTATTTATTATACCGCCCTCATAAAGCACTTCAAGCAAAAACTAAATTGGTATTCCACGTAAAGCTGCGCTTGTTGAAGAAATTCTAACATACACAAGAAGTAACAATAAATATACCTTTTAAAAGAATTAACAAAATTCAGACTTGTTTCGTACTTCCTTTTTTTTATAGTGGTTAACGCCTACTTTTACTGTTTGTGGCACCGCAGGCGATGACACTCGTGATACATGAAGATGGAGCATCGGTGAAATGCAATAGCCGGGGAAACCGGAGAAAATCCGCCCCTACGCCGTTTTGTCCATCACAAATCTCACATGCGGTCGCTTGGGATCGAACCCGAGCTGTCAAGGTGAGAGGCGAGTGATCTAACCAGTCGGCCACGGCGCGGCCCCTTGTTTTGTACTTCCATAAATAAATTAATTTCCCAACGCATGCCACTGTTTTGATCTATAGCTTGTTATGTTTTATTAGATGTTTTATAATTTTATATTTTTATTGAGATTCATTTTTATTGCAGAAACAATATTCAGTACGGTTTGTTTTCTCAACTACGTATGGTAAGTAAGGGAAGTATTTTATTACACTCAAAATTTGATACCGATGTTTTGCCGCAAAAACACGTTTTGCGATCCCTGAATCCAAGTATTTTTAAAAAAAGATCCGTGTGTGTTTTTGTGCATGAACAACATAATTCATAAACGAAAAGTCGGTTTAATACCATCAGTATTTGATGTAACATTGATATTTTCAAATAATAATAACAACAGCAACAAATAATCGCCCACCACAAAGAATAGGAATAGGACTCGGACTTAGGTGCTCTGCACCAAACCATATGTTGGTTATGTATCTATGTCCCATGAGGAGGTGCCTCTGGGAGGAAGGGATGAGATGAAAGGATACATCGGATGCCAGAACCAGGAGCGACAAAACAGCAATGACAGGGTCCCTACGGTTTCCAGATAGTAGTGCCCCGACAGCCGGGCATCCCCGCCTCACAGGCTCCAATGCCTCCACCAGGTACGATTCTCATCCCGGCAGCCATCCGAAGTTGGGGGACGGAGAGATTCACAATGAGTATCCACGCTGTGCCCGGCACCATCGGCGACACTTACAACCCTGAATGAAACCAACGGCATGAAGGATGAATGAAATTACAATAGAAACGACATGGAGAGACAGGAAATTCGGGGAATGGAAGAAACCTACCTGGTAACCTGGAGAAACCCGAAAAACCCACCGGTCAGGTAGGCTTGCCGCGTGAAGCGAAACCAAAACCTCCCGAATGCGGGGCACAGAAAAGCCGCTCGGTTCCCCACCCCAGGCTACGCTTTACTTGGAAGATTTTTCGAGCTTTTCGATCTTCTCAAGAATGCTTCTAACCAATTTGATTAAAATAACATATATTGTAAACATTTATATGGAAAATAAAATGTACATATTATATTTTATGGCAATAGCCAGTGATGTACCCTTTGTTCGGCAGCAATTTCATATAATTTTTCTATTCACATTTTATTGTCATATAACGCTTACAAAAATGGAGATAAGTTTGCCGTTACCGGTGTATTGCGAACCAGCCTTAAGCCTTGTTTTAATTATGAATTCTTAAATACTAATTTAGGGATGGTGGTCCCATGGCCGAGTGGTTAGTCCGCTCACCTCTCACCAAGGTATCTCGGGTTCGACTAAAAGGGGCAGCATGTACGATTTGGGTGGACAAATGTGGGTTTCTTCCGGGTTCATTCCGCCACCTGCTCTATAATCATCTTTTCTTTGTTCCATTTCACCATAATTTCATATTATGTGCTTTCTCACTCTCATACCCGGCTTTAGAGTTATCACCCATCTCGACTCTCACTCTCTGTCTCTCTCTCTTTCTGCTTCTCAACAGGCTCTGACTCCAGGCGTTAGCTTGTAATTCCTGTGGCGTGTAAATCCTTCATACGAGCAAGACAAATATCAAAATAAGAACAAATTTAGGGTTACCCATCCGCAAAAAGTTCCAAAAATAGATAAAATTATGAACATGTATTTAATATTATTAAATAGTAGAGTAAGGGCGGGTAATGTCGGATACATTTTCATTTTTGAGAATTGTAGTGTGTAAGAACCTATACTAAGGGCATATTTTACCACAATGTATTGCCTATGCAGTGCGTTTAATCCAGTGAAGCATACAAGGTCTTAACATGAAGGACATATTTTCTATTGAAGATTTAAAGGAAAATGGGCAAAATGCTTATGTCGTGCTATAGGAGGGTAATGTCGGACACTATCCGAGATTACCCGCCAAATTTTATTGTAATATACACAAACAATATTAAATCTCATTTTGACTGAAAATCTTAAACATAGTGAGGTTTTAAGACTTGGCCAACTTCTTAGCCTTGTTTTAAAAACCCTTGAACTTTGAAACTGACATATAAACTGGAATGTCATCTTTAAAAACTCTTAGAAAATGAAAAACCTAAAATACACAACAAAAGGTATGCACTGATTTTCTCTGTTTATGCACAGTAATCACAAGTAAAGGCTTTTCGGCACCTGAACATTCCTCATGGCACTATTCTTCACAGGTGATGCACTGAATCCATTCTTCCCCCTGGCGAGGGAACTTTCCTTTGCAATACATGCACTCTTCATCTTGTGTAGTGATGCAGTCTAATATAGCTTAAATGGGTTAAATGTTCAATAAACAAATTCTAATAAACATTTAAGTATTATTTATGTATTTAAATGTAAATAAACAAAGTTTATAAAATTCGTACAGGTAAATGATGAATTATGCTCTAATTAGTTGTATTACTGGCATTTAGAAGTTGACTATTTCGTTGTTCACTGTTATTTACAAGTATTAAAAAGGTGCTTCCACAGTGGTAGGTAATGTCGGATACCAACTGACAGGTATCCGACATTACCCGCATTCATGGCATTCTTCCATTTTCCATTTGGTCATTCACATTTCAATACATCTTGTACTTCACATATATTAAAAGGTAGTGCAAAATACGCACTTTCGAATATAACATGACGAAATTACTTTGTTATTATAACACCGTTGTAATTATAGCATGTTAACTTGCCTTTAAAAATTCTGTTTTCTGTGAATTCAGTTTTCTCAATGTAGCTTCCACAAAACACCACAACTCAATATGGCGACCACCGTTAAATACTTCCTTCAGCTCAGTGAACATGTTTCGAGTGCTTGTCGTAAGATGCCAGCACCAATCAAGCCGAAACCTAAGTATGCGACATTACCAGCCTATCCGACATTACCCGACCTTACTCTATAAACCGTTCACATTAGTTCTATATAACGTGTACATCTGCTGAGCTATACCATACAGCGATTAAATTGTCTGCTTGTAGACACTTCCTATAAAAATGAAGAGAAAAGGATACGTTTTGCCTGAGTAAAAGAAAACAAGCCATTCAAGAGAGCCCTCAGATATCTGTAAATATTTCATTGGTTGTAGAGGAGGAAAAATATAATCTGACGTGTTTCATTCATATGGCTTTCTCTAGCTATTTCACAAACGACTTTTCTTACAAAAGATCATTCTTTTAACTAAAACATGACAATCAAAATAAGCTTTACCAGAATTGGCCTTATTGCTTGATTCTTTGAAAGTTGAACGGAAATACGGGAATGCACAGGCTAAAGCAATAGTCATCTTTTAAAAGCCGGTTGTTATGTGGAACAATTGAAATTCAGTTTTCTCTGTTGCTAGGAGGAAACAAAAGAAAGACGAAAGAGAAAAGTTCAATTAGCTTGAAACTGAAACCAGCAACTCGGAATATCTCGAAAACGGTTAACTCAAAAAAATGTATATGACATACATAAATTGTGGGGTTTTTTTCCTCTTGTTTTGGGTTGTTGTTTTTTGTGAGTTTTTGTGTATCTCTTACGGTTTATACAGAAGTTATACAAAAGTCATCCAGAATATGGAGGTCTTCAGAGACTATTCCCAAAAAATTCAAGATATACATTTCGTTTGTCATGAAAATATCTTAAACATATGGAATTTTAGTAAAAATTGTTACAGTCATTTTTTAAAAAATCAAAATGTTCGAAAAATGTTTCATGTAGAGAATAGTTGGAGATGGGCGAATACCTTGAGAATCTTCGTCTCGTATCCTTGGGAGATACTGAATATTCCAAGTTTGGTATTCAAACGACTTTTCGTTTTTGAGCTATGTTGTCCACACACAAACACACACACACACACACACACACACACATATAGTCAGACGTGACACACACGGACATGTTTCTAATTTGTTTTTATTCAAGGCTCAAAACGTGTATTTCCGATAAAATGTTGGTATCGAATTGTTGGGTATAGAATACCTTCTCTATCTACTATGCAATAATTAATAACGGAATAAAAATTATGAGATTCTCTTTTGTTAACATACTTAATTCTGATGCTGTTAAACAGTAACATTTGTATTGTGTACATTTTAAGGAGTATATTGAATTCTTAATATATATATATACACATCTATGTATTTGTTAACGACGCTGTCAATTACCAGGATCAAGTCAGCGCCGCCGGTGTGCCGGAATTTCTCCCCGCAGAAGTTCTTTTTCATACTGAGGTGGAACTGTCTCTTTTAAGCATACTTAAAAACCGTCGGTCTGGTTACTGGGTTTGAACCGCGACGTTGGGATCAGGAACCCAGCACTTAACCAATTGAGCCGCCCTACTTTGAATTCTCAAGAATAATTGCATCGTGTGGACCAATTTTAAAAATAGTAAAAAATAAATGTATGTAAATATATAATAAATTTATATCTCGAACTAATTTCAAAATGTGAGTGAAATATGTATTATCCATTGATTGCTGTATTAAAGTTTAAAAGCAGTCACCTAAAATTATGGATTTTTACTTTCTCTATACGTGCTATGTGCATAGTGTATGGAGAAGGTATTGCACTCCACCAAAAAATTCGATACGGAGGTTTCACCAGAAATATATGTTTTAGGGTCCCCTGTGTCCAAAAAAAGTATTGCCAGAAAAAGTTCCGTGTGTGTGTGTGTCCGTGTGTCAGTGTGTCCGTGTGTCTGTGAACACGATAACTCAAAAACGAAAAGTCGGTAAAATACCAAACTTGGTATTTAAGTTTAGTATCTTTCAGGGATGCGACACGAAGATTTTGAGAAAAATCCCCCACCCCAAACTACCCTTTACATGGAACTTTTTTCGAAAATTTTGATTTTCTAAAAAATGGCTCTAACGATTTAGATTAAAATGTCGTATATTAAAGATATTTACATGACAAATAAAATGTGTATTTTGAATTTTCTGGGAATAGCCTCTGAAGACTACTTCATTCTTGGTCAATTTTACGGAATTTTGCATAACTGTTAAACCGTAAGAGATGGACAAAAACTTACCACACATCAAATGTAGAGCACCTTAAAACACACAATTTATGTTATACACATTTTTTTCTTGGAGTTTATTGTTTTTTGGATATTCCTTGTTTTTGGTTTCAGCTATAAAAACTTATACTTTTCTCATACAGGACTTTGTGAACTCGTGTCCATACAAACAAAGGAACTTCAGTTACATAGCAACCAGCTTTTGATTATCACTTTAAACTAAGGTACTCTCTTATTCCACCTCTACTTACAAGGAAGCAAGTAATAAGACTATTTCTGCTAATTTTTGCTCCATTAGATGAAGTAAATAGAATAATTTGCTGCAGTGATATAGAGAAAGTTATGTGAATGGAACACATCATATTTTTTAAATTTTCAAGGATGCTTATTTTATAAAGGCTATTTTTTCAATTCATTTGTTATATTTTTAAACATAAGTTCATATTTATAATTATTACTTGGTCTAGATGTTTCTTAAAGGACTAACTTTTAAACCTAAGTATTTTGAGCAATTATCGCTTTAAGTTTTGCCAAGAAGAAGAAGAAGAAGAAGAAGAAGAAATCGTTATAAAATATTGATGACCGTTTTCTTTCACACAAGCCGTGTAAGAAAGGGTTCAGAAGATAGAATCAGACTGAAACATTCAATGCCAGAAACCTAGGTTTCCGTTCAACGACTCAGTTGATCAAGCAGCCAGCTGAAAACCGGGATATCAGTAGTTCAATCCTAATGCTATAACATTAAATTGTTTAGCCTGCTTCTACTATTTCAGTTGGTTTAATGATATAACGCATGCGGCTTACTGCATAGCCAGTTTTAGTCAGCATATATTGGGAAAACTATTTTCCAAATTTCACTTCAATAACCTTAATTCACATAAGGCACATTTTAAATGTGGAAAATGTCTAAAATGTTATAGTCGGTAAATTAATTTGTGTGTGTGTGTGTGTGTGTATTTATTTATTAGAATGTGAGAAAACTCTGGAAGTTTCAATGCGCTGCCACGACGTGGGATAACGATTCTAAATCATTGTATAGCAGATTTATGCAAGAAAACTTCCTATGGATTCAGGCTTACCAAATTAAAATGCGAAATCTTGAATGTTGCACCACTATTTCCTGATTTTCATCTAGATACCATTCTGCTCGTAGAATAAGAGCAGGAGGCTTTAAGAGCTAATAGTGACCGATGCTTCAACTAGGGAAGTGAGAATCAACCAGATACCGAGTCACAGATATAAAGAGATATATAACTTATGTGTAGATCCTGAAGTGAGAAATGAACAAATCTTGTGCCTAAGGGAAATTGCTTTCGTTCCCTCTTTCTGCAACGGCTGAGATGGGGAACATAGGTGCCAGCTTGGCGCGAATTACTGAACACAATCACCACAGCGTCCAGCGTTAAACAATTACAGTTCAAATAAAATTAATTGTTGGCACATATTCATAGTATAGAGAAATAATTTTGCTCGCTATAAAGATAATTTTTATTAATATATAATACGCCATTGGCAATATGTAGAGCGTGAGACGAAGTATTTTGCTTGAAGGAATGTCGATACCTATATTGATTTTTGGTTAGGATCCAACTTATCACACAATGAATTGGCGGCAATCGCGAACATAACCAAACAACAACCAATATTACTGCCCTCACCAAGTGTTTCTACAGCTTCTCAATCCCGCTCATTGCACCATTTTCATTGTCCTCGTAACCAGCATCATCTTCGGCATCAGTCTTCTTCCCAGTCTAGTGTTTATTTGCATAAAAACTAAAGAATGCCGCATTAAAACTGCGCTAGTGCACACTTCACTCCCTCGTGGACAAAAACGTTATGATTAAAGCGCATATATGTTGGCGTAACTTCTCCCAGTCCTTTGGGTAAAGAGAGTAGCCACTTACGGACCCTTACGGTTTAGCTCTTGTCGCACCTCACGGCCTACATAATACACATAGACATACTATAGTTATAGTAGTTATCAATGCTATAAACTGTTGCCAAATATCAGGCCAGCCAAATACACAGCTTAATCCTCTTCAACATTAATTAAAAAGATCAATGAAACCAAAAATAGTAAATTTTGAATTTTAAAACATAAATCTCAATAATAATAATAATAATAATAATAATAATAATAAAACAAAAAAAACAGCTAAATATAAAATATATCTTAACAAGGACTTATGTCGGATTCACAATGGAAACGACACTGGCGACGCGACATGGTCTCATCGCGACATCGCATTGATCATGGAAATATTGTTCACAATAGGGCGGACAATTTGACATTACTGAGCGGTACCAAATACCTATAGTGTATTTGGCGGTACCGATGCATAGCATACTTAAAGTAATGGCTGCGGATTTAAAGCAAGTTCTTGCTCTGTATCTCCTAAAAAGAAGCGACAGAAACAATCGTTGGTGGGTTCGATCTATATTCAAGGAGAGTAGCCACTTTGGGGATTTTCACACCCTAATCCCGAATATGATGACGGATCTCGAATCATATTACAATTACATGTGAGTGACACTATCACAATTTTATGTTTTGGTCCTCATATAGAAAAACAGCCAATTCGAAAGCCAATATCTTCAGCATTGAGTCTTTGCGTAACTTTGAGATTAGGGGCTTATTTATAGTTCAGTCAACAGCATAGACGCGGTTTTAATTAGGTGGCAACATTATTCTGGAATGAACGCATAATTTTGATTGTCCAAGACAGTTTCAATTTTTTGTAACGTTTGTATTACGATTATTACACAGTTTAAAAAGTATAACATAAAAACTAACGAACTTCCCTCCTTGCTGACGCCATTTTTAACAACTTTAACAAGGACCACAGAATATCAAACAACAGGTATTCTGTGGATGACGCCCATGCAGCGCGGCAAAAGTTAAATCCAATTCAACGGCTTTCCTTGCGTCAGTTCTGAACTCCTATTGGTCAATCGTTTTACCGCGCGTGCCGCTTCGCCAATATCGCTCCATTGTGAATCCGGCATTACTTTGGAGGCTAGGATAAAAGCAAAAGATATTTGTTGTGATTCAGAGACGGATATGAAGGGAGTATCTCAAGAAGAATTGCTTGTCCTCATAGGGCAGCCCCAAGCGCCAGGAGCTGCCGAAAGCGCGAAAAGATTTCTTAGCCCCAAACTGCGATTAATAAGCTGTAAATAATAATTATATTCAAAGGTGAGCGGAAAAGGAGGGATGGTTTGCCCTGACCGATTAAAGTTCGTCTTGTTGCAATGCGACTAGCAATTTTACTTTATCTTTCTTTCCTGTTCCGGTTCAACCAAGAAGGGTATTTGGTTCGTCTTATTTCTTTCGCTCCAACACGATTGGCAGCTCTGCAAACAACAGCAACAACATTTAAAGGCATGTGTACACATTTTCCTACTTGTAATGAATTTGACGAAACCAACAAAAATGCCACGATAAAGGTAAATAATTTCTGCGGTAAATACTTAGTTTCTCTCACCCATTTCCTTTTCAGTAGTATTTAAGAATGTCTGCAATATGTCGGTATTAATTGAAGATACTGTCAGGAGTGTGCCGGCAGGTTAGAATCGTTAGCAGTTGAATGTCAAGGGGGGGATTAGAAAAAGGGATATTCTCCGATTTCTTTTAGAAGAAGAGCAATGACGACAAAGGAATTGGCGGAGAGATTGACCCATTTAAGCATTCCAATAATCTGTGCGACAAGTATAGGAGAAGCTGCTAGGTGCAGCCATTGCACAAGCCCACCCAAATTTCTTAAATTTCTCCATTATCCAATTTACAACTTGCCTAGCATGGTTAACAAATCGAAACCAATTGTTCCTACCATCCAATAACTGCCAGTAGACTTTTCAATAAGTTTCTCCAAGAAGTATTTTGCATTTATGTAACTGTTGTAATGGGTTGGCATGAATATACTGCATTCATTGTAGCAACTTTGACATTATTTTCATACCAGATGCAGATTTAATAAAAGGAAGCGTCTGGAAATTATGGTATAATTTGAGCTATTTCACCCATCAGATTTTTAGGTTTTGTAGTATGAGATCATATATTTACATTATATTTTGAGATATTTTAATATTGAATTTTGTGCAAATTTGATTATTTTGATTGGTTAGGCCTTTGCTGTTTTTTACTTAACACATCTTTCCGAAACCTACTTTCACAAGCAATTCAGACCTGAAAGATAAAAATATTATCATGTTCAAATAGAAAATCCATTAGATTGCTGAGGTTTTGACTTCTCTTGGGATTATTGGAGTTTTAGCTCAAGGCAATTTCCTGTCATTGCCTTTGGCCACTGCTGCTCCACTCCTCTCTTATAAAATACAACCTTGGCTATGCTTTATGGTTTGGGGCCCTCCACCCTGGCTACACGTGGTTTGGGGCTATAAATATTTATAACAAAGCAACTCTAATGGAGAATAACAAAAGTTTTATGGAAGAAAGTTTGTTTTTAACTGCATAATAACAGTCAGCAAACATGTTCGAAGCTGGCTGTACAATAGCCATCCTTTTATGCCATATGCATTTGAAGTTATTTTATGGATAAGCAAAGGACATTGCAAAATAAGACAACTGTATTTCTACTAATTCTATTTACACTGTATGTTTGCCAAAGCATGGACTGTACTGATTTTTATCAGTGTTATTTCAATATAGCTAAGTCTAGAAAAGATTTTACTCGATATATATCTATACAAGGCTAATTACATGGCACAAATGACATCATTATAAATAGTTTTTATAAAATGTTCAATCAGTGGATCTACCTTTATCTAAACATGTAATTTCTAATTTTTATAACTGGTGACAACTTTTACTTTCTCTACATGTACTGTGTACATAGTGTATAGAGAAGGTATTGCACTGTATCCAAAAATTTGAAACAAAGATTTCACCAGAAATATATGTTTTAGAGCCCCCTGTAAACAAACAAAGTTATTTGTGAACACAATAACTCAAAAATGAAAAGTCGGTAAGACACCAAACTTTATATTTAAGTTTAGTATCTACCAGAGATGCACACAAAGATATTGAGAAAATTCCCCTCCTAGCACAAACTATGCTTTACTTGGCAAAAAATTCCAAAATTTTGAATTTCTCCAAAATAGCTCTAACAATTTTGATTAAACATATATTAAAGATATTTATATGACAAATAAAATCTATATCTTACATTTTCTTGGAGACCTCTGTATTCTTAAAACATTTTGCTGAATTTTGCATAATTGGTAAACTGTAAGAGATGGACAAAAACTTACTATACAAAAGGTGTAAACCACCTTAAAACACACCATTTATATGATATACTCTTTTTTCATGGAATATTTATTCTTTGTTATTTGATTCAGATTTAAAATACTTAAACTTTTCTCACGCTGTAAGTTGTAAACTCCTGGCCCTGCATAGAAATGGATTTCAACCACATGGCAACCAGCGTTTAAAAGATTTCATTATCATTTTAGCCTGTGTGTTCCCTTATTTTCCTTCTAGTTACAAGCAAGCAAGTAATAAGACAATTCTGCTAATGTTTATCATAAAGTAGGTAGAAGAATATGCTTTTTAACAATAATTTGTTACAGCAATGTACAGAAAGTATATAAAATAAAATAAAAATCTGATGGAAAGTTTTCATTCTGTGTGATTTGTTACTAGTGGTATTTTCACCAATGGCACTTTGCCGCAAGATAAAATGTTCATAGGCAACCCAATAGAATTTATTACTTTCTCTAACACATATGTACAACATACAAGTAGATAGAGAAGGTATAGTAGTCCACTCAGAAATTCAATACCGGGATTTCATTTAAAATACCTAGATAAAAGCAGTTTTAGAAAAAGGTGAATATGAGTATGTGTGTGGACATTTTGACAGCATCAAAAATGAAAAGTCTGTTAAATATAACATTTGGTATTTATGTTAGTATCTCCCTAGGCTGTGACACAAAGATTTTAAAGAAAATCCCCCCACCCCAAATATGCTTTAAACATGGATAAATTTTTAAAATTTTGATTTCCTCAATAATGACTGTAATTTTTATTAAAAAATGCATGTTAAAGATAGATACATGACAAATTAAGTGTATATCTTAAATTTCTTGAGAATAGCCTCTGAAATCCTCTTCATTCTGAATGACTTTTAATAACCAGTAAACCGTAAGCAGTAGACAAAAACGTACTTCACAAAAGATGTAGATCTCTGCAAAACACACAATTTGTTGTGGAAGTAATGGTTCTTGCAATATTTCTTGTTATTGGTTTCAATTTTATACTTATACTTTTCTGAAGCTGCCTGTGATTCTTTTGTTATACTCCTGGCCTAGCAAAAAAGTGAATTCCAATGACAATCAAATTGCAACAGCTTTTAAAACATTTGATTATAGCTTTAGCATAGGGCATTTCCTTATTTCTCTTGTACCTATAAAGAACTAAGTATTATGAAATTTCTGCTAATGTTTATCTCAATTTGCATGAAGTAAATAAAAGAATAATCTTTAATAAGGAATCTTTGTTTATGGGACAGCTAGAGAGTCATGCAAATGGAACACATCAGATTTATTTTAATTTTAGTTTTCTTTTTTTAAGGGAATGTTATTGTAGAAGCATGTGAATAATATAATTTTCCCAAAGTCAAATCCCATGGCAAATGCATGTAGAGGACATTTGAAATAGTTTGTAAGTTCGTAAGATATTGATATATTATTGAAATTAAGTAAAGTTTAAACCCTCACCAAAAATCATGTTGAAGAACAAATTCAAAATATGGTCTACAAAAGTACACAGGTTCTGATCACACCTGTAAAACGTAAATGGAGTTTCACTCTTTTTAACTGCTGTGGTTCTCAGCATCTCATCCTATATTGGGCATGAAAGACCGCTTAATTTTCCTGAGGCCTCTCTATCATGCTTGCGGTTCTTTTATGTGCCGTAAATCTATGACACTCGACAAATGGGTTTATTTCCCTTCCGAAGGAAGCTATGCTAAGGATTTTTACGCCTGAAAAAAATCCATTGTCCTCTGCAGGGTTTGAATGCACGACCTTGGGTATATGAAGTTAGCATGGTAACCATTACACCCTAATAGGGTCCTTAACCCATTGGTGTTCTAATTTAAATATTCTCATTTAAATCCCTCCACAGCTACACAAGTGTATTGTACAGTTTAAAGATTAATTTAAAATCTAATAATATAATTTCATCCTTAAATGGTATATCATGATACTAGAAGCATTGATTAATTGACTTTGATAGCCTAATATGATTGTTGTGTGTGCTAGATCTCAAAACAGTTCTCAAATGAAGCATAACAAGCCACCTTTGGCATTTCCAAACACTTCTACCGTTTTCCCATTGGTGCAGTATAAAACACATCTTTTTGTTACATGTTTTTCCTGTCTGTGGGTGGACTGTGCATGTTTTAGCTTGCTGTTTTTTGTTGAGTATCCAACTGAAGTTCGACTTCTAACATTTCACTCACTTTGAAGCAACTGATAAGTAAGGCTAGTGCTAAAGCCTGTGTAGTCATTTTCATAACAGTCATCTTGCATTTTTAGTAATTTATTTATTTATCACATATGTTTACAGTGCTAAGCAATGCTCATTAACAGGTGATGCATCAAAGATCTTAAAATTAAAGTACAAACTAAAATTAAATAAAATAAAAGTACTTAAATTGTCATAAATTCAACTATTGTGTTGAACTGGATATTCAACAGCTATAACTTATTACTTCTGATTTAAATGCCTTCAGGTTTGTCTTTTTTGCATACTTTCTGGTAATTTATTCAAAAATTTTACTGCAATGTAGTTGAAACTCTTCTGATATGTTTTTGTGTTTGTTCTTTTCACATGCATGTCTGTTTTTTGTAAGCTGACTGGGCAGAAATCGAGGACACTTTCACTAAAAGCCTTTTTGAATCATACTGAGAAAGTTTTCGAGAACCATGTTTTACAAGAAAACAAATAAGCGCTCTCTCTCAAAATGTTTTATTGTTGAATCTATTTGTTAAACAGCTTATTACTCCTTGACATTAGGTGTAAAGTTGTAGACAATTTGGGTATTTTAAATTGTATTGGACAGTAATTACTGACTTCACTGTGGTTACATTTATTGCCTCTCTTTGAACCATAGGACATTAATCAAAGAAAATAACCTTGCATTGTAGCTGGGGATACTAAAAAGAATTCTGCTCATAGGTACTCTAAACAAGAAATTAAAGGCATACAAAAGTTGACATAGAAAGCATAGAATAATAGCATTATTGTAGCAGATATGTAAACAGTCAAGGAGTATGCCAAAGAGCATAGTGAAAAATCCTATCACGATACAACTTATATAGTCTTTCCTATGGCTTCTATCTTGTTGATGTTCAATGTCAATTGCTAGAAAGGAAGATATGAGATATAAATTAAAATTCTGTTCCTAGCTACAGAAAAACTAGGATACAAATTATTGAATAAGCCATCTAAACACCTTTTGTGTGCTAGAAAAAAGGAAATGTCTGAGAAAAAAAAGAGGATATATAGTCATGAAGCATAATGAAACAAATATCCATTTGTCTAGCAGACAGAAAAATACTTTTGTATAACATTCAGCTGTGTGTTACATTATAGAAAACTAAACTGACACCTGATCGTACAATTTGGCAGCTCCCATTCTATTTTGGTACTCAAGGCATATTTTAGTTTCTTAATCTCCTCTCTTGGTGTATTTTTTTGAAGCTTAAAGTCCTTTAACCTGGTTGGTCATATCAGACGATGAATGAATGAAATTGGTAAAATGATCTTCGGGTCCATGAAGCTTAAAGTTACTAGATATTTGTCTTCTCAGAATAAGGGAAAAGCTCCCAAAAAAACTTATTGTGTCATTCACCCTAAGCTAGATTCGAACTCTTGACCTGTTGAGGTTGACTCGCTACCACCACACTACCCAGGCAGGTTTCTGGGTGTATTACCATTTCATCTTTTGAGCTTGCTTTTGATGTAATGTTAGCAGCTTATGTTTTGAGGAATTAGGTATGTTATCTGTGTTGTTCAGCCATTTCACATACAAGCAGTGCAGTTCCTAATTCTTACTTGCCACATATCACTTTATTAGTTTTATGCCTTGAATTTTAGGCAAATGCTTATTTAGGTCCTTTAGGAGATTGTACAAAATAACAGCAGAAGTTTCAAATTTATGGGGGTGGCTTTAGTGCAGAAAATGAACTAAAATTGAATCAGTGCCTGTTTCTGTTTCATATGCAGCATGAGGATTAAAATTGATTTAAAATAATGGAGAGTGGTAACAAAAACTAGAACAATAAAATTAAAATTCATTAATATAATGTAAGCTTCTAGGTTCTGGGAGTGGAAAAATAACTTTGTCAAGTTTTAACTATCCTATTTCGGGCTGTTCATTTAGATCCATATTGGACTTCTTAATGCAAAAATTATCCAAGATAACCATGACATGAAACAGCAGTAGAATTCTCTCTAGTTGCAAGCTGGGAAAATGAAATTGGAAGAAATTCTAGCAAATATGTGTGCTGACTAGAATCTAAACTCCCTCAGATACATTTAGTATTGGTTCGTTTAGCAAAAGTATTTATTTGCAACTCAAAACTAGCTATTGCCAAAAAAAATAACAACAAAGTATGCACTTAGTTAGAAAGGAAATCAATTAACTTTTAAAGTGCATCATTAATAAAGAATAAAGCTGGGTGCAAGAGGAATTTGAAATAGTAATGGATCTCATTTAGAAAATGTTTACTGTATCAAATTTTGACATTAGTAATCCATAGGTTGAATCGGTCGGTTACAAACCAATGACAACCAAATATACAAAATCAATGTTTCACCTATTGATATGGTCACCAAACTGCATTAGGGATAGCTGGTAAGAACTCCTTACTTGAAGGGCTGATGGTCAGAGAAGTTGCACCAACATGTGTGCACAGAAGTCATAACGTTTCTATCCAAGAAAGAGTTAAGTATGCTAAGTTTTAGTGCAACATTCTTTAGTGTTATGCAAATAAACACTAGCAGATTATTGTAATTTGGAAGAAGACAGTGATGCCAACAATATTAATATATATATCTATATCAATCGATTTAAACATATCAAAATTCCTTCAAGCGAACATCTCCATCTCATGCTCTACATATTGCTAATGACGTAAATGTATATGAATAAAAATTTGTAATGAACAAAGTGATTTCACTGAACTAAGGATATGTGCCAACAATTACTTTCATGTGAACTGCAATGGTTTAACCCTGCTGTTCTGTTTGGGTCTATATGACCCGATATGACAGCTGTTCTCATATATTTCTCATTTAATTAGGCACTGTTAGGAAATTTAATGACTTTGTCCCACTATATATCATCATTTGCTGGTTAAAAATTTGTTACAAAATTTTGAATAGTTTTTTCTAAAATAGTATTTGTTACATTAGTACTGTTCGGGTCATTATGACCTGATACAAAATTTCTGCAACACCTGACTATAGTTATACATTGTTGCATGTGTTATAATCCATTGATGAAATAGCGTGATATATTACCACTAAGTATTATTGCTGTTACAACAATATACTTGTTCTTGTTATACAGTTATATTTTGCAATATTTAAGAATATTGAGTGAAGCAGAATTAGAAGCTCTTGCTAATGCCTCCAATAGTGAGTCCATTTCCGAATTTGAAAATCACACAAGTAAAGCATCTGAAAGTGATGGTACTGACGACGATTCTAACAATCTTCAAACAGGCAGTGATGAACAAACTATTATTTCTAAAAGTAAAACTATTGAATGGAAGTTACAACCACCTCTACAGTGTGGCCATCACTCTGTTTCAAATGTCATCAAGAAGACACCAGGAATTACAGGGTATGCAACCAGTAGAATATCTAACATAAAAACTTCCTTTGAAGCTGTATTTCATGAGGCACTTAAAAAGGAAGTAATAGAAATGACAAATGTAGTGGGATTCAGAGTTAATGGTGAGCAGTGGGAAAATATTGAGAGAAATATTTTTCAAGCCTATTTAGTGCTTCTGTTTCTTGCTGGGGTACATCGATCTCATGGGGGCTCAACAAAAAGCCTGTGGGATAAGGAAACTGGCCGGAACATATTTCAGGCAACAATGTCACTTGAAACCTTCTGTAACATAATGCGTGTTTTGCGGTTTGATAAGAGGTCTACTAGAGAAAAAGGCGACTTAGTGATAAATTTGCTCCTATTCGCAACATTTGGGGAAAATGGGTAGAAATACTTCCTAAATTATATAATCCTGTAGAAAATGTAACAGTTGATGAACAATTAGTGGGATTTAGAGGACGCTGTCCCTTCAAGCAATACATCCCTTCTAAACCTGCAAAATTCGGGATAAAGATATGGTCTCTTTGTGACAGCAATACATCCTATCTTCTAAAAGCACAAGTATACACAGGAAAGGAACAAGGAGCAGAAAAATATCAAGGTATGAGAGTAGTGTGTGATCTTACATATGAGCTGAGTGACCAAAATGTAACTTGTGACAATTTTTGTACTTCATACAACTTGGGACAGCTGCTTCTGAAACGAAAATTGACGATGTTGGGAACTGTACGTAAAAACAATCCAGAGCTTCCACAAAAACTGAATGGAGGGGAAGTACATAGTTCTGTGTTTTACTTCACAAATGACACTACAGTAGTCAATTACATTGCAAAGAAGAAGAAAAATGTAGTACTCATGAGTACACTACACCATGATATTCAGATAAGCAACAGGGATAACAAGAAGCCACAAATGATTTTGGATTATAATGCTAGTAAAGGAGCTGTAGATACATTAGATCAAGCAGTAAGTACATATACCTGCAAAAGGAAAACAAATCGGTGGCCAATGATTGTTTTCTATAACAGTCTTGATGATTCTGCTTGCAATGTGTATATTTTATGGACTGCCATGGACCCTAAATGGAATATGAACAAATTGACAAGAAGACGACTATTTCTAGAAGAATTTTGGAAATCTCTGATAAAGGAACATATCGCATCCAGAAAATATTTTCCAATGACAGAAGAATCATTAAAAATAGTGAAGAGAATTCAAGCCCCTGAAAATGTGGTCAAGGTATCAGACTCTGCGTCAGAAAGAAAAACTGTAAAACGTGCACGGTGTAAGTTTTGTCCATCGAAAAATGATAACAAAACAAACATGCTATGTGGAAAGTGTAGTAAACACATTTGTAAAGTACATGTTACTTATTTGTGTCCAAATTGTTCTTTCTGAGGAATAGTAACTGTCAAATTTGTATTTAGTAATTAGTGTAATATTCTAATATTTTTTCAATAGTTCTATATAATATAAAGTAATTCATGGTTCAAAATGGTTCAAGTTGTTTGTAATAAGTAACAATAATAATAAAAAGTTCAATAATTTGTCTTATTTATGATTTATGACTCATTTTATCTGATTATACTGAATTATAATACTTCGGGTCATATTGACCCAACAGTACATCCATATAGTAAATTCAAACAGAACAGCAGGGTTAATGCTGGATGCTATTGTGGTTGTATTTAGTTATTCGCATCAAGCTGGGATCTCTATGCCCCCTCTCAGCCATTGCAGAGAGGCAAGGAAGGAAAGCAACTCCCCTTATATGCAAGATTTATTTATGTCTTACCTCACGACTTATACACTGGAAATTTTTCGTCAAATGCCTCCTGCACTAAGTGTGTGTACTTATTGGATTGTAGAAAGACAGTTGTCCTTCGTGATATAATGGTTAGCATGTTAGCTTCATATACCCGAGGTCACGGGTTCAAATCTGGTGGAGGACGATGGATTTTTTTGGGTGTAAAAATTCTTAGCATGGCTTTCTTCGGAAGGGAAGTAAAGCCATTGGTCCCCTGTCGTAAATTTATGGTACGTAAAAGAAGCTCAACTCTGATGGCCTCTGAGCAAAATTAAGTGATCTTTCCACTATAAGAACCAAAAATAAACAATATTAATGTTTTTTCAGCAGTTAACCAGTTGAATATTTAACTAAGATTGCTAAACGCCATTTCATGGAACATAGAGCATAACGTCCATAGCAGCTTTCTGCACACATTTGTGACTCACCAAGCAGTCGACCAAAGGAATTGACAATGGAAGCACATGGCTTCTGAAACATGTTTTCCGAAATAAAAAAGTAAGTGATGTAGTGTTACAAAATCGACTCAACTAAATTTTAATTTTAAAGGATATGGGTGCTTTTTCTTAGCATCTTGGATTCCATTTATTTTGTTTCCAACTGGTCATAAGCATCAATAACATTGTTATGGCTATTGTCCCTACCATCAGAGCTGTTATCAACTGTCCAGAATCAAATATTTAAATTATGTTTTAAATTCAGATCTATCCTCAGTGATAAAATGCTTGAAATTTGTAAAGAAGCTTGTGACAGTGCTGTGATAAATATTTGATCATAAGAGTTGTAGGTTTGTAACACTAAACATCATTAAAAATTACTTACTGTGGCGAGTTCGGGAACGTATGTTGTTTTCATTCAGATTGAATCTCCTTTTATTTGGTGATTGTGGCAATATACCACTTGCAAAGGCAACTGATGCTGGATGTATGAATTTTCAAAAGTTGTCAGGCAGTGGTAAATTCAAGTTCTTAATACAAATCTTCTTTCTTATGATGTAGATTTTTTCTGCAAATGTCTATTCTGTAGGTTGATAAGCCAGTTTTAGTAGTTTTGAAGCAGATTTAATGGGTCAGAGCCCGGGAATTGCCTTAAAAAAATAAGGAAAGTGTAAAGAGAAATGCAATTCTGATTTCTAGCCAATGCAGGCAAAGATGAATTTGTGTAAGAAAAAAATGTGCCAAGTTCATACATAAGCAAATAGTAAATTTCTAAATGAGAAGGATATGTTAAAATATAAAAATTGATAAAGAAATGTAATAAATATAATTTTATTTTAGGGAAGAAAATGTATTAAATAAGCTCTGAAAATATAAATATGCATGTGTAGCATTGTTGATGTGTGCAAAGCATTACGGAAGTAGTGAAGTAAGCAACTGATTTCTTAGCATCACTTTGAGCGATACAGATGCTAACCATGTGTTATGTACATGTAGCTCTGAAGTGTAGTGTAATCTTATTGTATTTTTAGCCATTGATTGATCAATAAAAAGTATAGTGTTCAAACAGTATAGATCCAGTTTCCTTATTTTTGGTAATATATTCCTAAGAATCTCATTGCTCATGGCTCACCTAAATAAAGGCAACTAAACTGATATCAATACGATATTGTGACAGGAGAGAAAGAAAGATAAAAGAAGTAATGGTTCTTATATGTGTAGCGCAGAGGTAGTGTGAAACATCATGCACTACAACAGCCCACCATACTTAAAATAATATTTCAGTTTTATATTAGATGCATTTTCATGTTGTGATGATCAAAAGAGTTAGGGAAGTGCAATTTTTCTGTTTGTATTTTAGGCAAAGCATGTGTGCTTTTAGCCTATTTGTAAAACACCTGGGTTGCCTTGAATATAAACAAATATTAAAATCAACAGTTGCTCAGCACTTGTGGTCATCAGAATGAAAGTACATGTAATATAAAACTGTTAAACCAGCTTATCAACATACAGAATTAGACATATGGGAAAAAATGTAATCATGAAAAAGAAGAACAGTATTATGAACTTTGATGTACCACTGCACTGCAACTTTTAGTAGTCCAGATTCCTCCAGAAAAGCTGTATTGCCACAACCACCATCAATAAATTGCACTCAGCTCCCTAATCTTCATTCAGTAGGTTTTGCACAAGTTCAGAACCAAAGAGATTTGAAGTTGGTATACATCCTAATGGCTAGTGACTTCAGTGCTAAAGTTGCATTCTGTCTGTAGTTCTCAGAGCTCAAGAAGACGTTAGTGCTCTGTGTTTTTATTTTCTCTACACATACTATGTACATAGTATACAGAGAAGGTATTGCATTCCACCCAAAAACTTGATACCGAGATTTCACCAGAAATGTATGCTTTAGGTCCCCCTGAAGCATTTTTAGAAAAAAGGTCCATGTGTGTATGTGTCTGTGGACAGAATAGCTCAAAAACGAAAAGACCATTGAATACCAAACCTGGTAAGTTTGGTATCTTCCAAGGATGCGATACAAAGATTTTCAAGAAAATCCCTTAACCCCAACTACCCTTTATTTGAACATGTTGACTTTCTCAAAAATGGCTCTAATGATTTTGATTAAATATTGTATATAAAGCTATTACCTGACAAAATGAATATCCTGAATTTTTTTGGGAATAGCCTCTGAAGACTACTTTATTCTGGATGAATGTTACAGAATTTTGTATAACTGCTTAACCATAAGAGATGGAGAAAAACTTACCACACAAAAAATGTAGAGCACATTAAAACACATAATTTATGTTATACACATTTTTTTCGTGGAGTTGATCATTTTTGAGATATTCCTTGTTATTGATTTCAGCTTTAAAACACATATACTTTTCTCATACAGGAATTTGCTTACTCCTGTCCATGCAAAACAAAGGAACTTATGTCACATAGCAACCTGCTTTTGACTATCACCTTAACCTAAGGTATTCCCTTATTTCCTTTCTACTTACAAGGAAGCAAGTAATAAGACTATTTTCTGCTAATTTTTTCTCGATTAGCATGAAGTAAATAGTAGCATAAACTTCCTAACAATAATTTGTTACAGAGATGTAGAGAAAATCATGTTTATGGAGCACATCAGATTTTTTTTTAATAATTCAGCTAGTTCACGGTAAATTAGATAAACATATTCACTATAATTCCTGAGGGCCTCAAAGAAACAAACTTTCTTTGGTTAAGACAGGCAACTGATCTCTCTCTTCTTCCCCCTGGCCCATGCTTCCCTGTAAAACTAGCTTTCAAGTAAAAATGCATGCATAGTAAGTAATAATTTTAAGTGATATTGTTACAAACCGACTTGACTCTTACCATAAAATAAAATGCTAGTTTAATGCTTGCGAAGTAAAAATGATACACTTTATTATAAGCAAAATAAAAATTTATAATATACTATTATAAACAAAACAAAAATTTAATTTTCAGGTAGGAAAATAATCTAATAGAATGGAATGATTTAGAATTAAAACTTCTCAACAAATAAAATGAGCTTCAAAAAGGAAATTAGAAAGGCAAAGCAACTTTTGCTCACATTATTTGGAGCCAAAGAATGTGAGTATCCTTTCTGAATTTATCTCATTGATCATTGCATTATCTCATTGAACTGTAATGAAATAATTTGTTATTTACACAAAGGTAATTTGCAGGAAATATGATGAATGTGAAAACTAAAAGAGTCACAGAAGAGGAATGAATGATGAAATGGATAAAGCAAATCTTTTAAAATGGAGCAGCCTGATGCTGCAACATTTGCAGTAAAGGTGAGTCCACTAACATTATTTATATATATTCAGTTTGCAGAGAAGAAAACTGAACTTACTTTTGAAACAGTATGTTAACAATTCTTGCAATCTGTTAACTCTATTAATTGTTAGAACCATCTGAAAAATGCAATACTATAGCTGGAATTTGAACACAGTTCTCCCACTCATCATACATTGCCCTAACTATTGAGCATGCCAGTAAGACATTATGTTCTCCAACTGATTTGGGTTTTTAACTGGTTAACCAATTGGTATGTCTCATTTCAGAGATAATACCTTAATGGCGACTTACTATCTTAAGTACTTAGTATCTGGGTAGTGCTAACATAATTTATAGTAATTATTGGATAATTTTATATTATTAGTATTATTAATTATTATTAGTATCATTAAAGCAATGTCATTGAATTTTTCAGCTGGTTGTAACAATTGGCAAAAACACCCTTTAATGATAATATCACCAATATAATGTAAACTTTGTGTTGTATTTTGTTAGACATTTTCTGTTCACAGATATGTATACATACCTTTATCTTAAATTCACAGACCTCAAATTGTATATCCCTGGTGAAATCCTAATGTAGAATGCAGTAACACACACATTGTTTTTCTCCAACAACTCTTTATTCCTTCCACAAACTGATTACAATCAGTATCTGCTCACAAATATCTGTATTTTGTAAGAATTCTACTATATAGCTTCTTTTCAACATTCGCAGAAGCCACTATACAGTTCGCTAAAAAATATCCATCAGACTCACTCAAATGTTGCATGTGATACATTCCCAGTAAAAACTACATACTGGTGGGACTTTGTTGCCTCTTTTTATATCTGTTGGTCATGTGACTGGAAATTTCCAGAAGCCAGTGTATGTGCATTACACTGCAGGTGTTCTCAAACTCATTCAGGCTTAACAATACTTGGCTTCAATGTCAAAAGACAAAGGGATACATGTCCAATCACAGCTGCAATGTCAGAAGAGCTAACCATGGCATAAGTGCTCACTAATACATATCTATATATATATATAAAAATGAATTGTTGAAATGTTTGTACACGTATCACTTCCGAACGACTGCATCAAATTGAAAAATTCTTTTTTTGTTGTATTTGTTATTGTCACAACAAGGTTTGTGCATTTTTAAGATAGCACACCAGTTTATCGAGATGACAAAGCAACAGTGAAATTCAAATACATTTTTATGTATTAACTGCCCTTTCCTTACTCCTATTGTTTAAAATAAAGGAGCTTTCCTGGCGGCAAACACCTGAAATACTATTTGCCACCAGATGGCCATAGTACCTAATGCTCTATTTTTCTTCTTCAATGTTAAGGGAATGCACCTGGTTATGGAGACAATGATGCAAGATAATTACAAAAATCAAACATATTTCTTATGTATTAACTATCATTCCCTTGGTCTCATCGTTTAAATAAAGAAATGAGTATATTTTTATTGTAATTCTTTCAAATGAACAATTTATAAACAATGCACCTAAGCATTAACCCTTCTTGGGATTTGAAAATAACGGGATCCGTTTTAGGTTTAAATTCCTATTGCAGATGTTTATTTGACATTATGTGATACATGAGCTAGCTCAAGAACATGAAAATACCCGCATCACCATCACACTACATTTGTGGTGCTCTTAATACATTTGATCAAGTAATATTTTGGGTTAAATGGAGAAATTTAATACACAAAGCTATCATGAAATAAAAGCTTATCAATTGACCAACCAGATCTACTTGCTCTTTAGTTATGTCGTTGTTAGCCTTAGAAATTCCTGTTTTGTCATAGAAGAAAACAAAGATAGGGGTGGAAAACATTAGGAGTAAAGGAAAGAAAGAGATTCGGAAGAAGCATGAATGTTACTTTGTTACTTTCTCCTTAATGTAATTCATTACCTATGCCAGCATATACCCGCCACACTATAGATGAGCTGCCATTACTGTGATTATGCCAACGACATCTTGGTTTCCCATGCTGTTAACTGCATATGTCATCCTTTCCTTTCCATACTACCTTATGGGTGCTCTGACTTCGTCCTTTTTGCAATGTCGACTATATATGCTACATTGCGCAGATCATTGTGCTTCATTGTGCTTTTCAGATGCAAAGGTATTATTAGACATGGACAATGGGAAAATTCCTGTTGACACTTCCACTGACCTCATTTCGTTTCCATCAAATCTTTGTCATTTCACAACGTCGAAGGAAGAATTGATATCGAAAGTGTTTCCAAATACTGGTGCAAATGGCAAAAACTATGCTTGGTTGAGCGAACAAGCCATTTTAGCAGCAACTTGTAGATGTAGATGATTAGAATGTAAAAATTCAGGGTAAAATTGATGGGCAAATGCATTCATTCAAGTTGAAGGATTCCATTACCAATCCAAATGAAGTCATTAATTATCTAACTAAATTCATTGGATTTGCCAGGATTCTCGCCACACAATTTACAGCTCAAGGTTGACTCGGTGATAATTATACTACGCAATATCAATCAGCGGAAATTATGCAGTGGAACAAAATTCATTGTTAAAAAAATTATCAAAAATTTGATTTAAGTTACTATAACATAGGAAAGTTCAAAGGTACTCCAAGAATACCACTAATGCCAACCGATTTTTCGATTGAATTTAAGTGCGCCTTGCATTCGCAATGACAATAAATCCCAAGATCAATCATTAGAAGTGTGTGTAATATACCTTGAATTGTGTTTTTCCATGTTGTACGTTGTGTGCTCGAGAGTCGGTAAACTATCAGTGCTATTTTTTTTCTCTCTGAAAGGAAAATTGTACATTACAAAGCATTACAATAAAGTGTTGTCAAATTATTTAATTTTATTTCATTGCATGGTCGTACTGTAAATGGAAGATTTTGTCCGAGTTTTCTTTATTAGATACACCACCCGTGCGAAGCCGGGGTGGGCAGCTAGTATGTAATAATGGGCCAACAATCAGCTATAACTTATAAAGCACACTGTGCACACATGTTCAGTGATTATGGCCACAGGGCATAGAGTCATTTCCTCTTAATTGTACAGAAAGTAAAAAGACTTCTTATAGAAGGTGTTAAAAGTGCATTGCAGTCACATTGTGAAGATCACATCGTGTTTCTCACACACTAAGGGGGAGTTTCTTTTCCATAACTTGTTATTTATTCATGAGTAATAGGTAATAATATGCACTATAATTAATGTTAACTCATTATAAATGGTGCTGAAAGTGGTGTCTTATCTGTATGAAGACACTCCTAGCATCTTTGGATGAAATTTCAATTCACCCATAAGTTCTTGCATATTATTCATAATTTATGTCATGTTCCATAATTATTTTATTACTACATATTGGAGTATGACATTTGAATGAAATCATGCTTCATCTGAAGAAATGATTAAATGTGGATTCAACTGTATTATCATAGTTACTAAATTAGCTTGTAATTCATGAAGTATAATCAATTTGTAAGGTTTCAATTTTAAACATTAGTATCTGTAAGAACAAGGGCTTTTGAAATACTCACTTGTTGGGCAACACAGGTGAGGTACTTCATAGAAGAACATTGAAATGACCTCCGATGTCATTAGATTTTCCTCTGTTCAAATGTTTTCACTTCATAGGTTTAATGATCCTAAAGTTGTCAACCAGAGATTTCATATTCTACCCAGAATTAGATATCAAGGAATTTGTGCTGAAATTGTCTACACCTACACCTTATTTATATTATTTTGTTTTTATGTATGTGTTGTACATAAAAATTCTTTGATCAAATGTGAATATTTTGGTAAGCGTTTCAATGGACTAATAACAGGAACATTAAATATTACATTCTTAAGCAAACCACACACATCACATATATCTTAAATAAACTTTCACCTTTGGGATGGATATTGACTGTGTTTATATTAATCAAACACAAATGAGCAACTGAAGAAACACAGCCGATAAGGCTAACCTAATATGCACCTTTTGCTGTTGTACTATAGTGCAGCCTGTTAATTAATAGAGTTTTATTTATAGCCGCTCTTTAACTGCTGTGGTTCTCAGCATCCCATTCTATACTGGGCATGAAAGACCACTTAATTTTGCTCAGAGGCCTCTTTTGTTAGGCTTGAGGCTCTTTTGCGTGCCGTAAATCTACGACATGGGACCAATGGCTTTACTTCCCTTCCGAAGGAAGCTATGCTAAGGATTTTTACGCCTGAAAAAAATCCATCATCCTCCACCAGATTTAAACCTGCAACCTTGGGTGTATAAACAGTGCTGCCTCTAAGGATAAAGGTTGCTTATGGCCTCTCCATAAAATGACAGCTGTGTATAATCATATTTATTGTGCAATTGTTGACAATTTCCCAAATTAAAAATATGCCAGTTTTATTTGTTTATAGTGAATTAATTACAGTTAATACAATTATCTAATTGTAAAGCAGTTAATAGGCATATATAGCTTTTTAGTTCCTTATTATTTGCAATTTTATAACCATTGATTGGTTAAAATTTTAGATTAATACCAAAACTTGTGAAATAATGTGTCACAAAATTGCACATAAAATGGAATAAAGTATTTGTTGAAGTGATAAATGCTCACTTGCCAGGTTTTACAGTTTGCCTATAAAATGCATACTAGTGAATGGCTTTTACGACTTTACAATGAAGAATGTGAACTGGTTTAGTGTTACAGATTTTCAGCACAAAACATTAAATTCTATTGCAATTTAACAACTTAAGATTACAGACTCAATGTAATGCATAGTGCTCTCTACTAAGCAGAGTTCATCTGTTTATCTATCCATCATTATCATGGTTCTCTCTCTCTTGGTATAACTAAATCCACAGTGTAGATTTAAAATTTTATGGGACCATTTTCAAGGAAAATAAAGCATTAAAATAATGATGTAACTTAGATGTAAACTTTACACAATATGGTGTCATGCACCACAAAAGAGGTCATGTACCTGTATTGAAATGAACCCAGTTAAAGGATGCTAAACTCCACCTGTAATCAGGTGTTTGTTTTGCTGATATTGTAATAGATGTCACAATGATTCTTGGCCCATTATCTTTCACATAATGTGCTTTAAGGAGTCAACACATGGCAACAAACAATCTGATGTGATATGGCACAATGATCACATGGTGAAAACTACTCTCTTATTGGTTAGTTTCTTATGTTTGATGTAGGCATAAGCTTAAAAGCTTGGACCATGTAAACTTCTAAGTTTATGTCTAATTCAATGTTTATTTTTATGCTTATGTGATTCATTGTGAATAGTTTCATTAGAACAAATAGTGTTAGCTTTTAAGTTTGTTATTCTTATGATTAATTTCCATTGAGAATGGGGCCTATTGCACCACTAGTGAACTTGTAAACAGTAAATGAACATGAATATGCAGTAATAAAGTGATATAAATTATTTATCTTATTCACATTCTATGGCTGGGGAGTGATAACAGATTCTTATTATTTTTTTTGTAAGTGTTTATATACATGTCATGAAGCATAAAATATGTATTAGAAATATGTTTTAATGAATGAAGCTATGTACTTTCCTTTAATACATGTTTATTGTGATACCAAGAAGAGTTTCAGCATGTGTGATAGAAAGAAGCAGTACTTAATAAACTTTAAAGATTCTTATGAAATAAAATTCCCATAGTTTACATGCAATTTTTACTTTTTCAAGCACATATGTACAATATACTTAGTAGGTAGAAGAGGTATTGTATTCCACCCAAAAATTTGACACTGAGATTTCACCTGAAATACTTTTTGAGGAACCCTGAATCCATAAAAGCATTTTTATGAAAAGGTCAGTGTGTGTATACGTGAGCATGTATTTTATATATATACATATATACACAGCAGGTGTTACAAAAAGGTATAACAAAACTTTGAGAAAACTTTCTTGTATATGGAGTATAAAAAATGTTATATGAACATAGGACTCGAAATTGTTTATTTCCATAGTAGAGCTCTTTTCTACAACTCTGTTTACATGGTGAGATGTGTAAAATGTAGCTGCACTTGGCCATAACCCCACAACAGAACATTTGTTTAATTGTACCATAGTAAAAATTCGCTTTTACATCAGCTTAAATTGGGTGGAGGTGATGCATTTCACTGTTGTCATTGTGCTGCAGTACAGTATGTAGTCCGCTTGATAGGCACCAGTTCTTAGTCCATTGCTTGTCATAGCACTATGCACAGCAGTTCTGTTCTGTGAGTTTCAGGTGCAATAACATTTACATTTGGATTTAGCAGATTCTCATTTAATGTGCAGATTAGGCAAAGTTGTGGTCAGACTACTCGCCTCTCACCTAGACAATCCCAAATAACTTCATGTGAGATTTGGAGTGGACAAAGCAGCACAGGGACAGGTTTTCTCTGGTTTCCTCTGCCATTATTCCATCGGTTCTCATCTTCATTCCATGTATCATCAATGTCATCTCCTGTTGTGCCATAGCAGTAAAAGTGGGCGTTAAACCCTCACTTAGGCAAAGGTAATACAGTAGTGTACTAAGTGTGGTTCAGTGATTACTGTATGTTTCTGATACAGAAACGGTTACTCAAATGCAGAATTGGTAAATGCTCATTTAATGTTCAGATTAGTTGAAGGTAATGCAAGTTACGCTCAGCCTTGTACCAACAAAAATTTCTACACCGACATTGTCCAGATAGGAGACCAATTCAATCAATTCATTGTTGTCTGAGGGAAAACCTTCAAGCCTACAACTTATGAGTGAGGAAGACAAGAACAGAACTGGAGGAGGCAATTCTTCATGTTGTTGAAGAAGACCCTAGTGTGAGCACTCGACAATTAGTTGTAACACATAACATTCACCATATGACTATCTGGAGAGTGTTGCACGAGAACCTCTGTATCCATACCATTTACAATGCATGCGAGCAGATTATCCTACATGAATAGTGTTTTGCAAATTGTTTCTCCACCAATGTATTAATCCAGACTTTGCTGATTACAGATGAGTCTTCATTTCACTGAGATAGGATTGTGAATTTTAACAATCAGTATGTATGGGCTGATGTAAATTCATATGCAATTGCTCTAGCAAACCATCAACATCGATTCTGTGTTAATGTTTCGGCTGGGATTGTTGGTGACTGGTGGGACCATTATACTACCACATCATCTTAATGGATGGAGGTATAGATAGTTCTTACAGAATGACTTACCTATCTTGTTGCAAGATACTCCATTAAGAATACGAGATATGTATTTCATGCACGATGGAACTGCTCCTCAATTCAGTCTTTCTGTCCATCAATTTCTGAATAGCAGGTTTCCTGGTAGATGGATAGGAAGAGGCAGACAATTCCTTGGCCTCCACACTCGCCTGACTTAAACCCACCAGATTTTTATTTTTGGGGACATTTGAAATCTCTTGCTTATGCAACTCCAGTTCCAGATGTAGAAACTCTTGGTGCTCGTATTGTGTAAGGTTGCCAGATAATACAAAATTTTTCAGTCCTAACTCAGTGCATTAGGGAGTCTCCCGATGGCGGGTTGGTAGATGCATTGGAGCTATTTTGAACATGTGCTCTGATTTTCTGTTTCCCCGCAGTTCTATCATTGAGTGTTCTTGTAAGGGTAGCTGTAGAAAAAGAGCTCTGAAAAGGAAATAAACAATTTCTGGACCTATATTCATATAACTTTTTTATTCCCTATCCACAAGAAATGTTTTCTCAAATTGACATACCTTTTTCTTACATCTGTAGTCTCCCGGTCCGAAACTATACTTTACATTTAAGATTTTTCTAAATGTTCAATTTTCTAAAAAATGGCTAATGATTTTGATTAAAATGCTATAGGTGTATTTAAAATACTTACATGGGAAATTAAATGTATTAGCTGAATTTCATGGGAATAGCTCCTGAAGTCTTTTCTGACTGTTTTTGCATATCTATAAACCATAATGGATAGACAAAAAAACTTATTGCACAAAAAGTATAGATCTCATTACAATACACAATTTATGTCATTTACAGTTTTTTTGTAGGGCTAGCCATTTTGGAGATATTCCCTGTTATTGGTTTATATTTTAAAATACATAAAACTTTTCTCAAACAGCAGGTCTTCGTTTCACATCTCTTTTGTTTTCCTCATGCTTTTAAAAGATTTGACTGTTACTAGTTGCCTCCCTTCTACTTGTAAGGGATTGAGTAATGAGGTAATTTCTGTTGTTATTTACCGTGATTAGATTATGTAAATAAATGAATAATCATTTGTAAAATAGTTTGTTTACAAAACAGCTAGAGAAAGTCATGTGAATAAAACAAATCAGTTTTCCATACATTAACTGCACTGAATATTTTGTGTGTTCTAAGTTTCATCTCTGAAGTATAACACTTTCCTGGACAAGTGGAAGTTTTGTGGGGTTTAATTTCAGGAAGTTAACAAGTTTGTTGATAAATTCTGAATAATAAAAGTTTAATTTTAATTTTTTTTTCACATAAACCATGTGCAGGACAGAAGATGGAGAGATAGAGTCAGACTGAAAAATTCAATGATAATAGCTGAAATTTGAACCATGGTTATAGTTGGTTAATTATAAAGGCCGGGACTTGAGTACTTACAGAGTTTGTATGTTGCCATTGAACTATTACATCTCAAAATAATTTGAGATCTCCTAATGATTTACCAGGAAAAATGCGAGTAAGTTGGAGAATTTAGTGCTGTGTCAGGACGTTGCCATGGTAGCTCAGTGATCAGAATAACTGGACGGAAATCAGGAGATCTGTGGTTCAAATGCCAGCTATTGCACTGAATTTTTCAGTCTGACTCTAACTCTCCGAAAGTGTAACTTTTCACAAAACAGTTTTATAGGCACACAAGTTTTAGGATTACCTCCTACTATAGGAATGAAATTACTCTTTATACTGTGTAATGTTTTATCCCTTTGTGAATTTATCTTGCCATTTAGCATCAACTTCCCAATTTCATGCAATGTTTCTTTATTGCTCGTAATTTGGAGCAATACATGATCAATCATCTGCAAATCCAAATGTTTTATGTAAATATTTTTACTTTCTCTATACATACTATGTACATCGATACCGAGAGTTCAGCGGAAGTACATGTTTTGAGGTCCTTAAAATCCAAAAAGATCATTTTTAGAAAATGGTCAGAGTGGTGTAAGCATGGGGGTGAGTGGGTGGTCAGCATAACTCAAAAAAGAAAAATATGTTAAATACCAAACTTGGTATTTAAGTTCAGAATCTCCAAGGATGTGACTCAAAGATTTTCGAGAAAATCCAGACACCCAAAACTACTCTTTACGCAGAAAAATTTTCGAACATTGTTTTATTCTCAAAAATAGCTCTAACGATTTTCACTAAAATATGTGTATTAAGGATATTTACATCACAAATAAAATGTATATCTTTAATTTTCTGGGAATAGCCTCTGAAGACTATTCTGGATTAATTTTGCAGAGGTTTACATATTTGGTAAACTATAAGAGATAGACAAAACTTATTACACACAAAAATAGAACTACTTAAAATTCATAATTTTTGTCAGGAACATTTTTTTTTAATTTGTAGATTTGACCATTTCCAAGATAATCCTTAATATTCATTTCAGCTGTAAACTACGTAACTTTGCTCAAATGGGAATAAAACTTTTCATTTCATCTCTCTTTTGTTTTACTTCAGGTGCTCACATGACCAAATTTTAAAAGATTTAGAATATTGCTTTAGTCTAGTCTATTCCCTTAGTTTCTTTCTGCTTATAAATAAGTAGTTAATATGACAATTATTGCAAACTCTTGTCTATTTTAGAATTATGTAGATACATAAATAATCTTTTTAAGAATATATTTTTTTGCAAAATAATAGAAAAAGTCATGTGAATGGGACACATCAGATTTTTATGTATAAATGCTATTTTTCCTACACAGATCAGAGCACTCCAGGAAGAGAAAGTGACAGTCGTGTACTCATCAGCAAAAGAAGATAAAGTTACAATAGAATATGATTTGCCCCTTCCAGATATAAGGTATGTTCTACCAGGGATATTTTCTTTGGGCTAGATAGGGTAGATGTGAAGTCCGGTAAACTTGTGAGGAAAGAATTTCTATTAAATTCGTAAATAACAAATAATTTATTACTTTCTGTACTCATACTATGTACATAGTGTATAGAGAAGGTATTGCATTGTACCCAAAAATTTGATTCCAAGATTTCACCGGAAATACACATTTTGGGTCCCCCTGAATCCAAAAAAAAACATTTTTACAAAAATGTCTGTGTGTGTGTGTCTGTGGGCAGCATAGCTCAAAAACGAAAAGACCATTAAATACCAAACTTGGTAAGTAAAGGACAAAACTTACAACACAGAAAATATAGAGCAAATTAAATCACACAATTTATGTTATATGCATTTTTTTCATGGAGTTGATCGTTTTTAAGATATTGTTTTTAGTTTCAGCTATGAAAAATATACTTTTCTCATACAGGAATTTGTCAACTCTTGTCCGTACAAATTAAGGAACTTCAGTCACACAGCAACTAGCTTTTGATTATCAATTTAACCTTGTAATGTTGCAGGAAATGCTCAGGATAAGTTTCCTGCAACAGATGGCGCGGGTCATCAGTTAACGCAAAAGTATGGTAGGTCTGAATGCTGCCAGTTTGCAAGTGCTAAAGGTTGGCACTCTGGAGATGATTGGGAGAGGGAATCGAGTCCCAAATGCCTCTTTCACTTGAATTTGTGTCCTGAGGCAGAGTAGTTAGAATTCAGTTGACAGTCCGTCTGCAGTCAGTGCTGATGTAATACCATACCATGGTATATGGTTAAGGGATGGAGTGTGAGGCAGACATTTTCTAAGGAATTCTTCATCATGAGGATAGAAGAAAAGTATTTCTCCCCACGTGCCGTGTGACCGGTGCAAAGGTCAAGTTCTGAAGGTTCATAGCAACTGGTCTAAACATAACCAGTTGGAAGTTAGCCTGCCTGTATGTGTCAATTGCTGTCGTCGGAATGCTGTGAAATAAATCGGCATTCGCTCTGGGTTTTCTTCAATGGAATAAGATGCTGACTAGATGGAATCCTTTGGCAGTAGAACGAGTAATTCTTCTATCCGCAATTTTCCCTGGTGAGGGTAAGGATCTCCAGCAGCCGCCATGTTGGGTAAATCTGCAAGTTCCACATGGATTTCTGTTTAAGATAAGGTGTTATATAGCTACTGAAATCAAGTAGGAAGCAAATGTTCCTGATTAAATGTCCCTGGCTAAGCCTCACTGGAAGTGCAGATTGTTCTGTGGGCGAGACATTAATTTATGGCATATTGTAGGCCATATACTAAGGAATATATTAGTTTTATTTAAGTGTATGAAGTGCAGTTTTAAGTTAAGATAAAGTACATTCTTCTAAACCTCTGATGCACGAGCAGTGCATTTGGAGTGAAATTTCGGAAGTGTAGTTGGAGGATAATATTTCCCCTTTTTACTGTTAAGTGAAAGTAATCATGTAATGATTACGGGGCTAGTTACCCACTATTTATATATTGATGTTTGTTACTACTTTTTATATTATAAGTGTGGTGATGGTTTTATGTGGAGAAAGGTATTACTCAAATGCAATGTGGTCTTATTCTTATGAGGGTAATCCACGAGTGTATATCATATTTTTGTAATTGTTACAAAAGTTGAATATAACATTCTTTCTAGAAAAGTGGACTGTGTTTAACTTAGTAGAATATAATTTCTTGTGGACATCCAGTCAATTAGATATCTGTTTAGACTATGATGACCATTAGACTTAGGGGAAAGTTGAATCCTGGGTCACAATGAGCTAATCTGGTCAAACCTATGGCTGTTTCATGGTTCAGTAGAGAATGTGACTTTCTGCAGGCTGCGGTAAAGCATGGAGCCTGTAGAGCAAAAGGGGCATTAGTTCTCGACTGCTAGTTAGCCTACGTCACACCCTAATGGCTGAGGCTAAAGTTTTAAAGCAGCTGAACCCAACACAGTTACCACCTGTCGTACTTCCTTATTTCGCTTCTACTTACAAGGTAGCAAGTAATGAAACTATTTCTGCTATTTTTTTCTTCATTGGCATGAAGTTAATAGGAGCATAAGCTTTTAAACTATTAAGTTGTTGCAGAGAGGTAGAGAAAATCATGTGAAGGGAACACATCAGATTTTTTTTAATTGTTGGCTGTTTTCATTCTAGCCTATACAGCATAAAATGTGGTCCTTGTGATAAAACTTATTTCTGTTTACAATGTATTGTAGCCTGTCTTCCTAGGTGGGAGTAGCATGATTGACTAATGAGTTACATTGGGGAAATTAGTAGGACTAGACAAGAAGGAAGAAGACACTATAAAAACTCTCGGGTCTTCTCTTGCCATGCAAAATGTAACTGATGCAAATCGATATGTACTGAATAGCCAGTCAAGTGATTTTTATTACTGAAGATAAGGATTCTCAATTTGCATGATGGACACAAACTCAGAAATCTATTTAATGAGATTATTATTGTTATTATTATTATTAAATTTCATTAAAATTACTTATATGTTAAGGATCACTCATTTAACTCTGAGCAAAAGTACATACATAAATAAATTGCAAAGCTAGCTCACAACTTAGTTGCAGCATTGTGTCTGGTTTCTACTGAATAATGTTGAATTAAAACAAAAATTTATGTTTGAAAGTACAACCAGAAAGTAATCTAAACATGTTTGCTTGTAATGTTAATAAGAAATGATTGTTATTATGCATTTTAGCTGTCATTGTTACTAATTCTACGCGTTGCTGTGAACTGAAAAATCTCCAATTACTAAGAATAAGTCTTTTACCTCTCTTGATAAGCATCAATTTTAATGATACAAAATGTTAAATTTCGTTCATAACTTGCAGAAGCTCAATTGTTTTATAAAATTATTTCTTTAATCATCATATTCTTTTATTCACTTTTTGGTTTTTATAAAGTATAGTTACACTATATTGGTTTTTAAAATTATACAGGTGATCAGATTAAGTGGCCATACTTTTAATGGCACCTAAGTCTGAATCATGTACCCCTTCCCTCCCAATTTTTTCCCCTCATGACCGTCTTATACATGAAAACAAATAGGATGAACCTCTTAACTAGGACCATTATTATTTCACAAATCACAGTATTGAATGACACAATCCAACATCAAAAATTAAGAAGATGATTACGATTAAGAATAATTATAAAGAAAAAGATATTACCTTTTCAAAGATAAAGTTGGAAATGTTCTACTTGTGCTCACCATTCCATCTTAACAGATTATTAAAAACATGTCGCAATTCTTCTTAGGTTATTTTCTATTTCTCCCCTATTTTGTAGTTCTCTTAATGTTTGGGGATTAGATTCATACACTTTGTCGCTTTTTGTACCGTACACTTTGTCACTTCTGCTTGTTGCACTAACTTCAAGAGAACTTTTTTTTGACATACGTTCTAACCTCGCACTGTAATATCAATCTTTTCCTCTATTGTAACATGACACTTTTTATTTTTATTCTAGTCTAACATTGATCCCGTACTTTTAAATTTCTTGACTATTTTACGAGCGGAAATCCTAGCAGGCGAGTGGCACATGCTCAAGACCCAAGTGCCTTTAAGAGCATAGCCGCTTAATCTGATGACACTGTATATGGAGTTTTAACATTTGTTTGCAATTTTGTGTATGCTGTTCCATTCTAAACTGAATTGCATATTGATCTTTTATACTTGATAAACAAAGCTTTGGTATTCTTGTTATTTTGGTTGTTGTTAGATACACAAAAATACAAATATTAGGTTGTGCATTATTAGCTTATCCCAAAAATAAAACAATTACCTAAAATATGAATTGAGGTTTTCTTGTAAGCCCAAGTACAATTTCAAATAATATATTACTTGTATATAATTTTGCACTTATATATACAATACATTTTAAAAGTTCTGCATATTTTCTCCTACAGTTAAATGAAATTACTTTTCAAATATTCTGGTGTGCAACATTTACGTCATTCTCCAGCTGTTCCCCAAACAAACTTTCCTTCCAAAAAGCTATTCTTTTAGTTACATCATGTTAATCAAGATAAGCATTAGCAGAATTAATCTTATTTCTTGCAAGCAGAAGAGAAATATGGGAATAATACACTAGCTAAAGCAATAGTAAAATCATTTAAAAGTTCATCTCTGTGTAAAACAATTAAAATTTGGTTCTCTTTTGAATTTCTGAGAGTAACACAAGAGATGAAATGAAAGTTGATTTCTCGTGTGAGGAAAGTTTAAGTAATTCAAAATTGAAACCAATAATAAGAATTATCTTGAAAGTAGGTATCTACAATAAAAATGTAAAAGGCAAATCGTGTGTTTTAGCGAGATTCACATTTTTTGTGTAGTAAGTTTTCGTCTACTTCTTACAGTTTACCATTGTGCAAAAGTCATCCAGAATGTAGAGGTCTTCAGAGGCTATTGCCAGGAAATTCAAAATATACATTTTATTTTTTCATGTAAATATGTTTAATATACAGTACTTTAATCAAAATCTTTAGATCCAATTTTGAGGTGATAAAAATGTTCAAAACATTTTCTATGTAAAGGGTATTTTTGGATGGAGGGATTTTCTTGAAAACTTTTGTTTCGCATCCTTGGGAAATACTAAATTTAAATGCCCAGTTTGGTATTTAACAAGCCTTTCCTTTTCCAGTTTTTGTCCACACACACATTGACCTTTTCTTAACAATGCTATTTTTGAATTCTGGGGTCTCAAAACATATTTTTACAAAAACTCTTTTTCTGCAACAATAGCTCTTTATTTTTCCACCACCTGATTACAATATGCTCACAAATAAGTGTCTTTCATAGTAATTCTACCATATAGTTTCTTTCAAGTTCATTGTGGCAACAAAATAGCTTGTTATGAAATTCCCATTGAACTCACCCAATTCTTACATGTGATGCATTCCTGGTGAAAAACTGAACACACAGCAGGGCTTAGTAGTCTCTTTTATACCTGTTGGTTGAGTCACTGAAAACTTCAAGAAACAATTGCACGTGTAAAACTACCGCAGCTACACACTCACTCAGACTTAACAGTACCCAGCTTTGAGGTCAAAAAATCTTCCGAAAGAACACATGTCCACTCACGCAGGGGTAACAATCACAGCTGTGATGTCAAAAGAAATTACCACAACACAGGTGTTCACTAACATACGTATGTAACAATCAGCTGTGACTTACAAAGTAAGTGTACATCTATGTTTGGAAATTACGACCACTGGCTGTAGTCACTATATTTCTGGTTAAATCTTGGTATCAAATATTTGAGACAAATGCAAAATGCTATATCTTATCTACTTACTATGTACATGCATTATACATATGTACTTCAGAAAGTAAAAATGAGTGAATACATTATATATATCTTATATACAGGGTTACTACAAAAGAAATAGACAACTTAAACTGCCTGTAAAACAAAAACTATTAAAGATACAACCTAATTATTTTGGAGGTATGTTGAAAAACTCTCAAAGTTTCGTTTGTTACTATTGGTAACTCTGTAGTGTTTTGTTTGTTGTTGAAGAAGCTGAAATGACGGAAAATCCTGTGGAAAAGTCATATTGCGTGTTGGAATTTGCTAGAACGCAATCAGCAACTGTTGTCCAACGACATTTTAGAACACGTTACCACAAAATGCCACCGACTAGACAGTCAATCTACGACTGGTATAGAAAATTCGAGACAACGGGATGTTTGTACAAAGGGAAGAGCTCGGGAAGACCAAGAGTTTCGGAAGAAAGTAACCGACAATAATGCTCTTGCATTTTGGCCACCAAGGAGCACTGATCTCACACCATGTGACTTTTTTCTATGGGGATTCGTGAAAGACCGTGTTTTTGTCCCTCCACTTCCTCTTAATTTAGAAGACTTGAAACAACGTATCAGACAAGCCGTGGCAAGTGTTGATGCAGATATGTTACAAAAGGTTTGGGATGAACTTGATTATCGCATGAATGTGTGTCGTGTGACTGGAGGAGCCCATATTGAACATTTGTGAGTTCACAATGTAAACTTCAAAGACTCCTCTACAAACCAGTGAAAATGGCGTCAAATTACCGTAAATAGTTTTTGTTTTACAGGCAGTTGAAGTTGTCTATTTCTTTTGCAGTAACCCTGTATATACATTATATATATTTTAAAAGGCAAACCTTCTTAATCCTTTTGCCGATATCATATGTCAGTTAATGTCCATTTTAAGATATGGAATCAATATGGATGTCTATAGTCCTTGTGCACACATGAATTTAATGATGATTTAACTGTGATGGTTTGTTTTTTTTTTTTTTTTTTTTTTTCTTAAAAAAATTGTATAAGAGATCATAGCTTATATTTAAAAGTTTCGTCCAAATGGCACAGCTTAAAACTGGGATCAACACTCAAAGGTGCATCTCCACATTCACATCAAATCATGTTAGTTTCCTTATGAAAACTCGTATTTCCAAATCACTGTGACACAGTAAAAAGTTTCTTCTTCTTCTTCCATTGCAAAAGTAGGTCGTGTAGCCTGTTCTGGCTCTAGTACGTCTTTCAGGCACTGTCCTGGTTTATAAGTTAATGCCCGTTTTGTTATTCATCGTTCTTATATGTTGAAATCATTGGTATTTAATATAATTTATCTTCTCATCTAATTTATAATATGTATGTTTAGCTCTTCCCGTATTTGTGTATGTCAGCAAAATGCTCTGCACATTTTCTAAAGTAATTTCAGAAACCTGTACACTTCCTATGTAAGCTAGTTTATTTGGCACATTTCTACTTGAAGCCACAACATATCAGGTGTGCTTTTAAATTAGTTAAAAGAAATCTGTGAATCCCTAGAATCTAAACACATACTCAACTTCACAGCATTTGCAAATAACTCATAAAGGAGCTATAATAAGCTACAGCTAATATGAAAATTTGCTTGAAAAAATATTCTGACACTACAAACTCTGATAGAAAGGTTTATATGCAGTTTTGGAAATTGCTGATTACAATACAGCATATGAGGACGTTATTATGTGGTAGGACCATTTTTTTCAAATCTTGACTAATATTAAGTGGATAGAAGAAAAGCATATGTTGAGAATTATCATTGTTGCAATAGAAAAAGGTAAAATCTACAATACTTGTCATAAAGAAGGAGTCAAGTTATTTGCCCTTAACACTAAAACCTGTAGGTTTATGGCATCTGATTTCTTTATAGTTTTTATTAAATAACTGTGTATCTCTAACGAGATACAGTAGTTATTAACTAAATTTTCTTTAGGAATATCATCTTCTGGGTTTGTTAAGCCCAGTAATTCATACCTTTTCCTGCCTAGAGCTTTGCATTGAAGATTATATAAGAAGTTGTTTCCTCCTCTGTATTGCACAACTTACATACTGGTTTTTCTTTGAGCATTCTCATTGTATGTATATATTTCTTTAAATTACTGTATTCCATCAATAACCTTGTTGTACCTTCAGTAAATGAGGAAGATGTTCTACTCACCATTCTTTAATGTACTTGAATCCTGTTTCTGTGTAACACATCAGAGTTTTTGCTGAATATGCTTTTGGAAATACATAGGTTTTCACGACTGGTGTTGTTAGAAATTAAATGATCTTCATCATCATGTCCAGCGCAGTTTTGGACGAAACATCTGGTAGTGAAAACTCCAATAGACCAGGACCTACAAGCTCGGAAAATCATTTAATTTCTTAATGGTTTGGTTTTATACTCAGGGATCCTCCTACACCTATCTAAAATAGCATGATTAATTTCATTGTTAAGAGTTATTAATGGCCTTTTGGCTGTACCCGACCTCACCAAGAAAGCACAAACCTCTTTATTTTTTTACATAGTCTCCTTTCAGCTTGGTACACTTTTCCCAGTGATGCTCAGTAGCTTTGATAACCAGCTTATAATGAGAACCTTCAAGCTCTGCAAAATAGCCATCAACTGCAGACTCCACCTCTTCATTGTTGGCAAATCTTTTACCACCAAGCCATTTCTTCAAATTTGGAAACAGAAAATGATCAGAGTGGGCTAAATTTGGTGAATAGGATGCATGAGGAAGCAATTCAAACTTTAACTCATTGATTTTACCATGTTGATAATGGATGTGCATTATCTTGATGAAACAAAACTTTCTTTTCACTAAATACTGCTGTTTTTGCTTGATTTCATCACTTAAAATTTGTAACAAGTTTGCATGATACTTGCTAATGATTACTTTTCCTTTTTGGAATTATCCTAAGTGTATGTATGATCTTGCCTGCAGATGGAACTGTCTTTGCCTTCTTTGGAGCCGATTCTCCCATTTCAATCCCCTGTTTTGATGATTTCTTCATCTCAAATGTGAAGTGATGGTCCTATGTTCATGCAGTTATGAATTGATCGAAAACCTCAGATTTTTGCAGAGAAACATCACTGTTTGCCTGAAACCTCTTCCCATTGTGAGGAAATGCAGCACCCATCTTGCACACAGCTTTCTTATGTCCAAATTTTTGGCCAGTATGTGGTGTACAACACATTTTGAAATGCCTGGAATGACTGCTAGCTCGTGCACTTTCAGTTGACAATACACATTTGTGGATTTTCTTTACAATTTCTAGCATGGTCACCTCATTTGGTCGACCACTGCAATGTTTATCTTGGCAGTTTGTACGGCCTTGCTTAAACTCTGCCACCAAATATTTTACTGTTGTAAACAAAGTAGCAGACTGCCCCAGAGTAGAAACTAGCTCAGCTTCTGTATTATTTGGACTAAAAACCTTACAAGTGAAGGTATTGTGTCATAATGATGACTAGTTTTATCTACATTTACATATTCACTGAGAGCATTCATTATTGATGCCCGCCAAACGAATACTAAACAATGTAGCATCGTCAAACTTCAAACTTAACCTTTATAAAGTTGATACTTTCTACCATAAGTCATTTATTTGAAACATGCTAACCATATGTCAGCTCGGGTACTTTAGTTACAGCTCTCATATTAAATATAATTCATAATTATTTATTATATAATCCAAATCTGTATAAAAAATGTAATTTCATCAGAAAGTATAATTTCCAACCATTTGGTTTTATATTCATCACAAATAAACAGATCTATTTTCCCAAAATGTTGACACTAAAGAAAATGTGGCATAGCATTATAAATTTTATATATCGGCTGTAAGAAATCATTGTTTCAAGATGTAAAAGGGAAAGATTCATCCTAAACAGAATCTTCTAGATAATATCTAAAGAGTAGAGAGATTTAAAGACAATTAAGAAAAAAAAATTCCAAAATTTAAACAAAGTAGGTAGCTACTTTTGTATGAAACAATTTGGAGTTCTTGAAATGAGCAAAAATTCAGCAAAACTTTCTACAGAGCACAGAAAAAAAGCTAAATTTATTAAAATATAAGATATGAATGAACATTTAGCAACCATTCTTTATCAAATACATATTATTACACATTACAATTTCATTTTTCATAGGTTCTATCCTAGAACTCCATACCACTTAACACCCTGTATGATGACCCTTCCCCTTTCCTCTATATTTATTTTATGAACATTTTAAACCTGCTCCTTTTACCTAGTTTCGCTTTGCTCTCATTTTCCTCCCTCTCCCATATTTTGTGTGTAAAATCTTTCCTTTTTCATACTTTGTCTTTTATTAAAACTTTTTGCGCTTTTCTGCTTTATTATTTTTTGTATACTTAATTTGACCTACTTCAGCTTGACATCACTTTCCCCCTTCACTTTATCCTACACTGTTCTTTCTGCTCTGTTAGTGTTTACCCAACCATGTTTACTTTCTCTACACGTATTATGTACATAGTGTATAGAGAAGGTATTGCACTCCACCAAAAATTTGATACAGAGATTTCACCGGAAATATATGTTTTAGGGTCCCCTGTATCCAAAAAAAGTATTTTCAGAAAAAGGTCTGTGTATGTCCGTGTGTCCAAGAACACAATAACTCAAAAACGAAAAGTCAGTAAAATATCAAAATTGGTATTTAAGTTTAGTATCCTCCAGGGATGTGACACAAAGATTTTAAGAAAAATCCCCCCACCCCAAACTACCCTTTAATGGAACTTTTATCAAAAATTTTGATTTTCCAAAAAAATGGCTCTAATGATTTTGATCAAAATATCTTGCATTGAAGATATTTATTTACCTGACAAATAAAATTTATATTTTGAATTTACTGTGAATAGACTCTGAAGACTACTTTATTCTAAGTGAATTTGACAGATTTTTCATAATTGCTAAAATGTAAGAGATGGACGAAAAATTACCACACAGAAAATTTAGGGCGCATTAAAACACACAATTTATGTTATACACATTTTTTTCGTGGAGAAGGTTGTTTTTAAGATATTGATTGCTTTTAGTTTCTGCTTTAAAAAACATACTTTTCTCATACAGGAATTTGTGAACTTCTGTCAATACAAACAAAGGAACTTCAGTCCCATAGCAACCAGCCTTTAACTGTCAGTTTAGCCTACGGTATTCCCTTATTTCACTTTTACTTACAAGGAAGCAAGTAATAAGACTATTTCTGATAATTTTTTCTTGATTATCATTAAGTAAATAGAAGAATAAGCTTTTTATCAGTAATTTGTTGCAGAGATGTAGAGAAAGTCATATGAATGGAACATTTTTTTACTTTCTTTTTCCTTTTTGCATCTAGTTCTCCCTTCTGTTCTACCCTGATGTTTGTCCCCCACTTTTTCTATATTGTTGTTATTTCATATCCTTGTTTTCTTATAATCTGGTGCATCCCTCATACTCTCACATCATTTCACTCCCTTTCCTTACTAACCACACTGCTACTTCTGCTATGCAATCTGTCATTTCACTTGTCTTCTCTTCTCCATTAACCCCATATGTCGCTTACTTTGTCCTTGGTTGTTGCACTCTACTTTCATTGACCACTGCACATTGCATTCCCTTTCGTGGTTCCCTGTTGCTCAGCTCTCGTATTCCTATTTATTGCATTTTCTCTCAATCACTCATTCGTCATCCAAAGCTTGAAGTTACGTATAATTGTCTACTTTTGCTGACTCCATACCTGCTTGCTTTACTGTATTAAGCTCTTCAATTGAATTCTTTATCCATGTATTGAGTCATTCATATTAATGTCAATAGATTTTAGCTATTTGGTTTTCTCAAATTCTTGTGAATCATTTACATGTTGCAAATTTCACTAGGATGTTCCTTCTTTGTCTTACTTTCCTGATTCTAAACATGTTACATATTTTGAAGCCTCTTAGTTAGATTTCTAATCTTCATACTAATAGATCTCATATTCCTTCTCCTCTTCTACCTTCAATCCCCGAAAACATTAAATTGTATCTTTCACTCATATCTTTCATTCTCTTCTTTGTTCTTTCAATGTTTTGAATTTTTATTCTTAATATCTCCAGTTCCTTATTTCCTCCTTATATCTGTCATGCTTTTTCCATTCTTGTGTGAATATCTCCCTTTCTTTCATCCACAGAAACTTCTCCACCATATATATATCTGTTCACCTCTGCTGCTCACTTATGCGCCCAAAATATTGAAAATGAGGAGTAAACCTGTAGTTCACTGCCCCTTACTGTATATAAAGCTGTTGTAAAGGATGCAAGATAAATAAATATTGTGTGGTTTCTAATATGTGTATTCATTTTGCTTTGCAGTGATGAATGCAGTGCGTCTGATACCCTAAGCTTCGGGGACAGCAAAGTTGAGGATGTTTTGATAACTAAGGCAAAGAAGAAAACACTGACAATAAAGAAGCTTAGCCAAGAGACTGAAAAGAAAATGACAGTAAAGAAAGCAAAGAAAGAAGAGGTGTGTGATATTTGTGGACGAGCATTTAAAACGGGGCTTAGTCGCCACAAACTTAGCCATACTGGGGAGAAACCTTATGCATGTGATGAATGTGGAGTGTGTTTCTCACAGAAGGCATCTGTCAAGCAGCACAAAATAATACATTCAGGACAACGATTGCATTGCTGTGATATATGTGGGTCTCGATTTTCAAGAGCTGCTCACCTTAAGCAGCACAAACGCATACATACAGGGGAGCGACCCCATACTTGTGACATCTGCGGGCAGTCCTTTGCCCAAGCAAGCAATCTGACACACCATAAACTGATCCATACAGGTGAGAAATGCTACTCTTGTGATATTTGTGGGCATCGCTTTTTTAGGACTTATGAGCTGAAGAGACACAAACTAGTGCATTCTGGAGAGAAACCCAATGCTTGTGATATGTGTGGAAAGAGGTTTAAGAGACAGCATACATTACAGAATCATATAAAGCAGCATACAGGTGAAAAGCCACATATATGTGAAGTGTGTGGGAAAAGCTTTGTGGATAGTGGTGGCTTGAAAGCTCATACTTTGATACATACAGGTGAGAAACCACATTCATGTGAAGCATGTGGTAGATGTTTCCTAAGAATAAGTGACTTAAATAAGCATAAGTTCACACACACAGGGGAGAAGCCCTATGCTTGTCAGGTGTGCAATAAATGCTTTATTCGTGGCTCAGATCTACGAAAACATATTCTGGTGCATACAGGGGAGAAGCCATTCTCATGTGAAAACTGTGATATGCGGTTTACACAGAGTAGGAATTTGAAGAAGCACGTGGTAAAGTGTAGAGAAACAATAGCTTAATGTGGCTGTGATAAATATAGCTTGTCAGGGAATCTTACATTAGTCGTGTACAAGGACAACATTGAACATTTTTAGATCATTAAACAAGGATTAGTTTTAAAAAATTTAAATTATTTTATTATTTTTCAAAATACTCCCCCTTAATATTAATACATTTTTGCATTTCATGAGACCACTACTTAAAGTAGTGATGTCACTCCTCCTGAGGTCTCTTCAGAAACCAGATTTTATGATGTTCCACTACTTCAAGTGATGGCGATAAAGTGCTTCTATGCATTTCATTTTTAATTGTTAACAGAAACAAAAAGGAAATCATAAGGTGCTAAGTCATGTGGAGGAGTATGAGGTGTAATAAAAAAGCAGGAATTTTTGTTTTTCTTAAAGAATCTTTATTTAATCATCCTTTTGTTCACTTCAAAGTAATCTCCCTCAGATATAATGCACCTGTGCCAGTGCTTTTTCCTCTCTTGAAAGCAGTTCTGCAACTCACTTTTCATTATGATATTCAATTCCTTCAGGGATTCTGTTTTTATCTCATCAATGGTTCTTCAGCCTCACAAATAGAAAGAAGTGACAGAAGTCCATGTCCAGACAATTTGGAGGCTGAGGCAACATAAGTTGGTTTTTTTTTTTTTTTTTTTTTTTTCCAAAAAATCATAAACAAGCATTGAGGAGTAGCAGGGGCATTATCATGATACAATTTTCAGTAGTGGTTTGCCACAATTCTGGTTTTCTTCAGATTGCTTCATGCACATAACTTCCAGGTAGTATTCCTTATTGACCATAACTATAAATACGAAAGAAAGAATCTCATGATGCACCATCCTATTATTAAAAAAAACAGTGCAAAGAACCTTCATATGTGATCAGACTTGTCTTCTTCTTCTTTCTTTTTTTTTTTTTTTTTTTTTTTTTTTTTTTTTTTTTTTTTTTTTTTTTTTTTTTTTTTGTCTTTGCAATTTCCATTAGGGATTTTTGGGCCTTGGTTTTGACATTATACATTTATAACCATATTTTGTCACCTGTTATTATCTTCTTTAAAAGTTATGAATTATTGTTGAGTTCATTCAGCAATTCTGAGCAATATCTATGCGACATCATTTTTGATAAAATTCAACAATTTCAGAACAAATTTTGTGCTAATTGTCTCATGTCCAAAACTCAAAAAATTGCTTGCCATGAGCCAAAGGATATGCTGACATCATCAGCAACCTCTCTGATAGTGATTCAGTTCTAGAAACATTTTCTTTACATCTTTCACAATGTCATCAGTAATTGATATATTAGGACATCCAGGGCAAGCGTCAACTTCAACATTTTTATTGACCCTCTTTGAAAGGTTTATTCCACTCATTTACTCTGTTCTTACTCATATCAAATCTGTCAAAAGCCACAGTCAACATTTAAAATGCAGTGCTGCACTTTATTCCATTTTTCAAGCAAACTTTAATGCAAGTTCTTAGATCCATCTTTTTCGAAAGTAAAAGTTCAGCAAGAACTCAAAGACTAGTATGACTTTTTTTACTGCCAACAATAAACTAAATATTCAAAACATGAAAACATACATCATGAACATGTGTATCAGTGAGATAAAAACCGGAATTTTAAATCAGATGTTTAAATCCTGCAAAATTAAAATATTCCCATTTTTTTTTATCACACGTTATATAGTGGAAGGTTCATGCTTCTGGCTGGCCTTTAGGGCACCCAGATACTTAGTTTTTTGCAGTATGCAGAGATGTGTTGTCATATCGTAAAATTATTTTTCTCTTTGGGTATTGTCACTAATTTTCTCAAAAATTTCTGGTGAATGTAAATGGCGTGTTATTTATAGACGCTCTTTAACTACTGTGGTTCTCAGCATCCCATTCTAAATTGGGTGTGAAAGACCGCTGAATTTTGCTCAGAGGCCTCTCTATCAGGCTTGAGGTTCTTTTACGTGCCGTAAATCTATGACACGGGACCCACAGCTTTACTTCCCTTCCAAAGGAAGCCATGCTAAGGATTTTTACACCCGAAAGAATCCATTGTCCTCCGCCGGGTTTGAACCCGCAACCTTGGGTATATGAAGTCAGCTTGGTAACCATTACACCACGGAGGGCGACATTTCTGGTGAAAAGACATTTGTACCAATTTACAGTAATAATATATCTATCTTCTAATGCTGTAATAGTAAAATGGCCCATTTTACATAAAACAAACTAGCAACTATCTTTGTTGGACTGTGTAAGCTTAGGTTCTGTTCTAAACACCTATTGTGTCCATTGACATTTCTTTTCAGAATCATAACGATAATTTCAAGATTTATCACCATAACAGTTTTTGAAGCCAAATTTTAAGTGTCACCATAGAATTTTTCCAGAGGCTTTTGCGTCAATCAATTTGTTGTTGTTTATGATTGAGAGTAAATTTGTGTGGAATCCATATGCAACAACATTTTCTCATGTCTAACTGTTTATGTTTTGGATTTATCTCATAGCAATACCAATATCACCCAAATAAATTCTTAACATATCTGCTGTTCTTCATCAAGCATTATTTGAATAGCAGCAATATTTTCATCAATAACAGTTTTTAACCATCCTTCACATAATTCATCACTAAGAAAAAACCAATTTTCAATCCACTATATCAATGGTAAATTGTTGCTTTAAATGCATTTTGAAGCTGACCTTTGCCTTTTTTAGATATTAATAATGATTTAAAGTTATAAAAAATTAAGGCTCAAAAATGTTCTCTAGCAAATTAATTTTTAGCTGAACACAAATATTTTAAAATAATGATAATTAACAACTTTTAGAAAAATTCAAACTACACAGAAATGAATTTGCAAGCATTAGAAAGTAGCTGTCAGATGTAAATAAATTTCACTTATTTTTACAAATAGCATTCTAAAACTCTTCAGTGTCCCTCTTGTAAATTCCATAGGTTATTGGATTTTTCAGAAGGCTCTTTATCTCTGGTGCATATCTGCTTAGCGTCCTTTGTGCCAATTGATATGTGCAGCAGTCTTGTTTATGATAACATTTTTACTGAATTTTAACCAGGTTAATTTATTTACTGCAACTGAAATTGTACTTGCCACTGGCCAATAAATTTTCATGTATGTTAGCCATTTCAGAACTAAAAGATATAATATTTTACTTATGTTAATCCAATAATTTTATAAGACTAGCAAGTAGGCAATAACTAATGACTTAATAGCATGTTCAGACTTATATGGACATTGAAGTGTGTTACTTACACTGTATTAACCCTTTCATTGCCAATTTATTTGACTGAAACTAAAGGGCATTTTGTGGACACTTTTGAGCACAGTGTTATAGTTTAGAAATAGAGGAAAGGATGAGGCATGAGAGAAAGAAGAATGTCCAAATCTGATGACTTCGGATGTAGTGCAGCGGGGTAGCTAACATTTCGAGATTTAGTATTCTCTGATTCACTTTCAGTGCTCCATTATCTTCATAGCTGAAAAGTCAGGTGCCACTGATCATTGTGTTGGGGGCTGCTACCCTGAAAGAAATGAGGGACAGGAAGAGTAATCTACCCCAGCAGCTATCTATGAACTTGGAAAAAATACAGGCAACTGGTTCAAAGGAAGTGAAGGACCTCCCAAAGTAAGGCTGAGGCCCTAAAGTCTTGTTCACAACAACTGACAACAGCAGCTAGAGCGAGTATAACAAAATTGATCTACATTTATTTTAATGGCTCCTTTCACAACTTAGGAAAGATTTCCCGGGGAAGTAACACTTGGCGAAGTTTTAACTTTCTTGTTCTCATTCCCAGCAGGGGCAGATCCTTATAAAGGTGTTAGAAAATCTTAATGCATTTAATTTAACATTAAAAGCATCTTATTTTTAAGCCATGAGAAAACATTATATGGTGATAAAAGTGATGCTTTTATAAAAACAGTCCCACAGTCCCAGCAGGTTTTAGCCACTTGACAATTGGCATGTAACACGAAAATGGAGAAGAATTGGAGGGAGTTTTCACATTGTGCATGTGCATATCTGGCACATTCCTGTTCACATCTTTTGAATTTTCTCCAAGTAGTTTTTAGTGTTAAAACACTCTAATTTCTTATTTTAATGCTGTTTGTGGACTTAATGTTACTTAAACAGTGTGTTGCAAGCAATTTTAAAATTGTATTGACCAAAGAAATATGGATAATTCTGTACAATCACTTATGGAGTGCAATTTTCAGGTTGAGGACCGTTTTAACAAACTCAACAAACGCCATTTTTTTCAAAATGCAGGTTTTGGCAGATTCTGGTCAATTGTACTGAGAGGAAAAGAATGCACTTTTCATAACATCACAAAACGCAATATTTCCCATTGAAAAAAAGTGCCTCAATATAGAGCATTTTCATGAAACTCAACATCTCCATTTCTTAAATTTTACTCAACATATCCTTCAATAAATCAACTTCTCACATTTTTATCCCATCATCATCATCATCATCATCAAATAATACATTGTTACAACAATGCCATGCATTTGTTTTTCGACAATAATGGCACAGCTGCTGGAAGCTAAAGCAATATGTATTTTATTTTCCATGTTAATTCAGTGTATTTTGCCCGCTATAGTGAGTGAATGCCTTCTATAAGTAGTGGTGAAAATGAATAACAATCCTGAATATTCAGAAGCCGTTCAAACGACTGAAAAGGGCAGGAATAGTAGGAGTAGAGTACGTCAATCTAAAAGTGGCACATATACAATTGCCCCTAAAAATGACGACATAAATCCAAACTGTAATCATTTAGAACAGGGAAAAGGAAGTAAATGCACTGCCGGTTCTCTCTGCTTAAATGATCTATTTCATTTTCAAGATAATTTATAAAGAAACGGTATAAATGTGGAACAGGATAACATTTTCCTAAGATATATGAAAGTTGATCTAACTAAATGGCGTAGAGTAAAGGAGGACTTCAAAAATCTAGAAAGATCTGTGTATGTTTCATGTTTCATAAGAGCTGAAAATGGAGATGATTTCTCAGTATATGCTGTTACGTTTAGAAAAGTGACAGGTATATTATTATGACTGATGTTTGTAGTCACAAATATTTATTGAATATCTGCATTGTTAGTAACCAACAATGTATTTTTGACAGGTATTTCTGGAGATAGATTAAGACATATTGCTAAAAGATACAAACTGGAAGGTCTTGCACCTAAGGAAAACCAAGGAGGGCCAGTTCGGAAACTTTGCAAGAAGTATGAAGAGCAGACTGAGTGTATTAAGAGAGACATACTGAATATAAATGTCATGCAGCACATTATTCAAGAAATAAATAGTGCATTCTTATCTTCCACCAGAACTAAACTTGAAAAAAATGTATGACAGGTATTGTGGCTCTAGAATTAGGGAAGGGCATACTTTAGCATGTTCTATTTGTTAAGTACAAATCAGTGTTTTATAAGCATTTCAATTTAGGCTTTGGGAATCCCCATACTGACACATGTTTATCATGTGCAAAACTTCTATTAGAAATAAAATCTCCTGTAGTAGGTCTCGAGCAAAAAAATAAAGGTTGCATAAATTGAGGGCAAAGAAGTTTTTCATTATTTTAAACAACAATAAAGATAAAGATAATGCTTTGATTGCCAGCAAAACCAGCCAGTGCCCAAACTTTCAACAGGGGGAAATTTTCTATTCTCGCCAAGTATAGCTATATAATTGTACAATCTTACAGTATTCACAAAAAAAAAAATAAAAAAATATTGTGAATTATACCTGGCTTGAAACAGATGCTGGGCGAGGTGCAAACGAAATAGCCTCAGCATTGAGGGACTACATAGGTGATTCAGAAAAAAGTTAAGTCACAGAAAAATCCATAAATTTAACCCTTAGATTGTTTTCAGATTCTTGTGGGTTTCAACATAAGAATTCCATAATTTTGGCTATGCTTGTTGGTTATCTGGAAACATTTTAAAGAAACTAAACATTTCTTACCTATCCAAGGGCATAGCTTCATGCCTCTGGACCGTGTGTTTGGTTTGATAGAGAAAGAAATGAGAAAACACGAATCAATCACATTGCCATCTGAAAATTATGAAATTATGGAGAACTTTGGGGAGGTAAAAGTTTTGGGTAAAGACTGGCATACCTATGATTTAAAATCGATGGCAAAAAATATTGTAAAAGGTTGCTTTTAAAATTACAGAGATGAGAATATTTATCTACAAAAAATACTTGTAATAATCGTGTACAGTGTTACATACAAAACACTTATTTTTCTGCACCAATAGAAGTTGAAGTGTTTAAGCCATGCCTGGGCTTAAACACTTCAATTTCTATTGGTGCAGAAAAATAAGTGTTTTGTAATATCTAAAGCACCTGAACTTTCAATGGTGAACCGTGTCACCAAGAAGAAAGCTGACGACTTGAAGAAGTTAATGAGTTACTTCCATAATGATTTGGAAGAGGGTAAAGTATTTTATGACAAAGTTCTAAACGGATGTGGCAAAGTTCTGACAACAGCATGTATTATGATAAGGAACCATTGCATTGATATTTTGTCAATTTTCTGTGATTTTGGGTATTGCAATAAAAAAGCTTAATCCTACATTGAAGTTTTTCTGTACATCAATAATCTTGAACAAATTAGTAAAATGTGTTTAAATTAACCAGTTTTCAATTCAGCTGTATTTAAGCATTATTATAAAACACATTAATGATTTTGATAAGGTTTTTGCCAACTGTGAATGAAAAAAACTAAACATTTTAAGTTATGTGCCTTTCAAAAAATGAGTATGTTGAGTTTTGTAAAATTCTTAAGTTTCATCATATTTTTTTCCAAATAAATAAAATAACAAAAGTAGTTGTACTGCCTATCAATAAATTCATTTCAAAAAGAGACAAACTATCATTTTTTTCTAGTTATATCAAAAGCCTCACAGTAAACTAAAAAAAAAAAAACATGTTTCCTGTAAAATTTTTAAAATGGCGCTTGTTGAGTTTTGTTAAAAGGGTCCTCAATTGGAAACTAAAAGAAATGAAAATTGTGTTTTTAAGACTCAGCTTAATTCTAAGGGTATATATGAGGTATATGACTGGGTCTGTGGTTGCAAAGTTCTTAAATTGTTTTTCTGCAACCCTTTTGTTTTTCCATTTGTATAGGCTCCTTTTGGTTATATTGGGGGGGGGGGGGGGGGAGGCTTTTAACTCGTAAAAGAACTCTATATTAAAGGTAGTTGTCATTAGGTTAATGATTTTATATCATTATATCACACACATTCATTCTCACATTCTTACTTCCAGGCTCTATGGCAATAGGGAATAATTTCAATTAAAGAAAAATTCCCTCCAGGTGAGAAGTTAGCTTGCTCAGGAGGCAGTGGCAGTCTCTGTATGTTTTTTTTGCTCCGAAATGCGCCAATTGTTTGTGAATAGTTAAATGTTGTATATTATACACTCCTTTAACAGAAAAAATGTGAATTATAACACAAAATGAGTAGAAATAGACTTATTTTGAAAAGCCTAATTTCAAATGTTAAGCTTTGCCTTATGTCTGAACTGGCACATGAAGCCATGACAAGCCTATTACATTTTCGAATCCAGAGGTGTACAGCACCTTCATTGATAATATAGCTGAACTCTATACAGTAGTTACTGTATTTTTCGGACCATAAGACTCTTTTTATCCTTATAAAATACTGTCTAAATTTAACTGCATCATATGGTCGAAGTTCACATTGAAAATCAGCTAAATTTATCGATAGTTTCAACAATACATGGTTTATTAACAAGGGAATGTGAGCCTTCTGGACAATATACTACTAAGCAATTGAGATTTAAAGTTCAACATGGCATAAAGCACCATTAGAAGAATATGAGCCTTAATGACAGACATACCTAATAGCAGTTTTGCCCTATAACGGATTAAAGAGTGTGATTACAAGGAAAATTTTCTCTCACAGCCCTTTCTTTTATACTCAGGTTCCAGTAGCAAGTGTACCGCTGTGAAAACAACATTGAGCTGTGAATTTTTCTAAGCTCTCATGTCTATACGATGCCGCCTAAACAGAAAAGATTCTCATACAGTGTTCCATTCAAATTAGAAGTTGTGCAATATGTAAAAGAGAACGATAATAGGGCATTGAAAGGTATTTTGGGCCACCCACCAACTGAGAAAATCATCTGCAGAAAGTGAAAATTCAGATATGATGAAAATACAGTCTTAAGAATACCTTTTGTTGTGCTTCAAACAGAGTGAAATGTATGGGATAACTACATTATGTAAGTAATAGAGAATAAAGCCTTTATTATTTTTATTTCAAAATTTCCTTAACAAAATCGTGACTGTGTTTTCTAGTCCGGAGCATCTTATGTTCCAAAAGATATGGTAAGTTGCAAACCACAGGGCATCGAAACTGGTCTGGAAAAAGTATACGTAAGTGATACTTAAGTGTTACAAACCCAACTCAAAAATACTTTATTCATGCGTATCACTGTTCCAAAATACTCTTTCATTAAAATTGTTCTTATGGTAAGTGATATTTAGAACAGCCACAGTGTTCAAAAGAACTTCAAATACAGATCAGAATGAATTATTGTTAAGACTGCATGTTGGATGACTGTAGAAAGAAAATAGAGCAACAAATTTGAGCTTCCGAATTTGTTGTCATTCTGTGTGACAAAGCAACTGATGTTTCAAATTACTGTCAAATGGTGTTTGTACTCTGTTATTTATGTGACTATGCGAGAGATTTTGGATATTAGTGAATGCTAAAGGAAGAGATGCAGAATCTCTGGTCAAGTGAATGAGGACACAAATTACTTGGCTGTTGCATAAAAGTGATTGCCACCAACTCAACACATGTTCTAAAGTACTCTTTTAACAGCAGTAAAGTGAAAAAGTGGGGTGCTCTTTCTATTTTCTTCCCCCCATTCACACACATCCCCACCCACCCATGCCCCCACCCACATACACACACAAACACACACACACCCTTAAATTTTGCTGGTTTTAAAAGGCTTATAGGTATAAGGCTAACTTTGTGTGGCACAGCATTACAGAAATGCAAAATGCCTACTGCGTAGTCATAGAATTTAAGCTTTAGTCCATTCCTTGGAACCATTTTATTTATTTATTAAATATTCTAGCATATATTAATTTTGTGAGAAGTCTGAGTAATTTATATTTCCTGGGTTAAAGTTTTACAAAACAATGGCATTCCTACACTATTATATGGAAGTGAGACATGGGTCACCACAAAGAAAATGAAAAGTCGTTTACAAAGTGCACAAATGAACTTCTTAAGGCAAACAAAAGGATGTACAAAATTAGATCAAATCCGAAATGAAGATATAAGAGCAGAACTTAATATAGAATCAATAAATTCCAAAATTGAAAAATATCAGAACCAGTGGATGTAACATGTTCAGAGAATGGCAGATTCAAGACTACCTAGGATTGCATTTGAATATGAACCAAAAGGAAGGAGAGATATCAGTCGACCCAGAAAAGAGTGGAGGGAACAACTGTGAGACGGAACGGGCAATCTGCCCATACCGTGAAGTGAAGAAGAATATTAATTTTGCTCATAAATGGCATTTTAAAATGTGTGATGTTATGTTTGAAATTGCTGCTTTATATTAGTGTACTTAGTCATAATTTAACAGTGTTCAGCCTTGATTGGCTCAATTAGTCTTAAGGACTGCCACTGTGACTTTTCAGCTGGAGGTCCAGATTTAGTTCCTGATCAGAAGTTGGACATTTTTCTGTAATTAAGATTATTCTCTATCTGTACAATCTGGCAGCGTGAGTGTGAGATAAATGCATGTATAGAAAACCTGAAGTAAGCTAATTTATATGCCCATGGTGGTTAAAGCGGAGTATTAAAATTAAAAAAAAAAAAAAAAAAAAAAAAAAAAAAAAAAAAAAAAAAATGGCTCAACTGCAGCAAGTGGTGTAATTTCATAAAGGATGGATGAAGTTTAGGTAACATGCTAACATAAGCCACTTATTTCAGTGCACTATACAGAGATTTAGAGAAGATGGTTCTACACCAGAAGTTCTGGTAATGGTATCTCTGATCACTAAGATCGCTTTTTTCTACTGCAAGCTCTTTGTAATCTGCATGCAATAATGCTGGAGATCAGTGGTATGTTATCAGTAGGCATAAGAAATTTCAAGTAGTTGGCTTCAAGTTAGCTTCACTCAAACCAACATCAGTACAGAACATACACGCTGATGGCAAGTAAAACACAGACTGATGATTGGTCTGCACGTGCTGAGAGATGAAGTGGTAAAATAATATCTATACTAATGTAAATATTTCTATGTAATTTTATATATATATAATACAACAATTGTAAATATTAATATACTTTTAAATTATGAAGTAGTGACAAACAACAACATCCATCTGTTCTTGAAATAGATAACTTCTAATTTTCATGCACAAAATCAGAAACTGGGCAAATTAGGGAACCTTATCTTCAGTAATAAAAATGACTATGCTGGGTGCAGACATATCAGGAACTGCTTTAACTATCTTCAAGACTCTTGGCATGACAAGAGAAGATCTGAGGTGTTTTTTGTAGTGACGCCCCCCCCTCACTTCTTGTTCCGTGAATATGTCCATTATACCATGTTGGTGAGTCATACTGCTCCGGCCTGTGAACAGAATCGGGTTATACCACAAGGAGCTCATTTTATTCCATGGCAGTATATTAGTATGAAATCAGTCAATAGATTAGGCATTAATTCCTTGTTATTTATAAATTTATTAGAAATTCTTTCTTCAGAAATTTACTATGCTTTGTAGCTAGCCTAACTGGGTCCTAATAATACACCCCTGACTCATACTATTCAAAACTGGATTAAGCAGCAAGGTACTCTTCACAACTAAGGGCAAGTTTTGTTTGAGTACATCAGATTGGGTAGGTAGTTTAATGAAGATCAGGAGTACGTAATGCATCCTGCACTTTCCCTTGAGGAAAAGATTTAACTGTTGTTCAGTATATTTGGTTAGGAAAGAGGTCAGCATTGAAGTGAGAATGAGACGTGTTTATTCAGAAAGGGTCACTTGACAGTTCATCGGTACATTGTGGAGAGCCTTTTGCACATGTTATAGGCAACAGCATAGTTCCTATGAACAACAACGCTTGTCCACACAATGCCTTCCTGGATATAGTTGGGCTTGAATTGATGGTTAGCCAGTACACAGTCCAGATTAGAGGTGTCCATTGTATGAGTTTTCACCATTAATTTGCACTTTTGTATTATAATGTAAGTACTGTAAAGTAGCAGAGGCAAAGTTGAAAATGGAGTAGCCTGGCATTTGATAACTGTCAATCCTTTGCACTAATATACTGAAGTAACACGCCTGAAAACAGCGGCATGATGTGAACTTTCAAATGAGTGGATACTCCAAGTAATGCCCATTTCCCATGAGAGGGAATAGGAACCAGAAGCTCACAAGAATTGGACTGAAGAAAACTGTACTGGTTTCATTATATATTATATGAAACTAAAAAGTAAATTGTATACCTTTGGCAGCCTTAATCCAGACTTGGACTGAATAAAAGAGCCTGGATAGGGAACCATGCTGAGGGTTTGCTCCTTCCACTCACTGGCAGATCAAGTGAAATGGAACTGATATCGCAAGAGGGTACAGCAGCTCTTATTTAGAGTATGCCTGATAGTATCGCATTTGCAACTAGTGTTAGAGGTATCAACACACTTCACAGAGACTATGATTGATTTACACAAACTATAAGAGAAGAACGGCTTTCAGTGTTCAGACTTGGTACTGGAAACCATTTCTCCAAAAGCCGTGCAGAGCTTCTACCTTGACTGAATGGTCCTATAAAGGAGAGAGTCCATCCAGTAAACAGGAGGAAAAGTCGAGTGAACGTAGCTTGCCTCGCTCTATAAAGCAAACTTGAATAGGCAGCAACTTTCGACAAACATGAATCGAACACAGAACACGTTTTTGTATGATGAAAAATCTGATGTTCTATTCACATGACTTTCTCTATATCCTTGCAACAAACTATTTTAAAACGCTTCTTCTATTTATTTTATGCTAATCGAGAAAAACTAAGCAGAAATGACCGTATTACTTGCTTCCTTGTAAGTAGAAGAGAATATGAGAGTACCTGCCGTAGGCTAAAGTGACAGGATTGCTCATCAATATCCCCAGTCGCCCTCCGTCGTGTAATGGTTACCATGCCAACTTAATATACCCAAGGTCACGGGTTCAAATCCGAGGACGATGTATTTTTTCGGAAGGGAATTAAATCGGTGGGCCCGTGTCGTAGATTTACGGCAGGTAAAATAACCTCAAGCCTGATAGAGAGCCTCTTGAGCAAAATTATGTGGTCTTTCGCGCCCAATTTAGAATGGGACACTGAGAATCACAGTAGTTAAAGAGGGTGCACAAACAGCATGCCATTTCCATTATCAAGATCCCAATATCGATTTTTCGCCGAAAATATATAACGAGGCGTTATTTAAGATTGAGGATGTTTGTATTCTCTTTTCAAATATGCCACTCATCCACTTTGGCGTGCCATCGCCTAACCCAGCAGTAGAAATCATCAACAGTGATGTTCAGTGCGAACAACTTGGCTACTTTTGTTGCTAATAATGAGCAGCTTCTCACTGCTAAACAAAGGAATATATATATGATCAACTGTCGATTGCAGCACAATGTTTTTTTTTTTACGTACCTAGCGGCACACAAAATCATATTCTATTGACAATTGCTTCATCAAGCATTGTAGCGAACTTGCTTGATAGTGGGCGGACTGCGAATCCAGCACTCAAGTTGCCTTTGAATATTCACACAAATCCGGACGCAATGTGTAACATTAAGAAGAATTCAAGCATGGCTTGAGAAAATGCAAAATAATTATCTGAGATGAATGCAGTATAGCCCATAAGTATGCGCTTGAAGCTCTTAATAGAACGCTGAAAGATTTTAATAATTATGCCTAATTTTTCGAGTTACTCTACTACTGTTATCCGGCGATTTCAGACAAACATTGTCCGTCATTCCACGTGCTACATAAGCGGACGAAATTAACTCATATTTAAAAGAATCATACCTATGGCGAAGTGTCAGTAAATTGTGCCTTACCATAGATACGCGTGTTCAACTACAAAATGATCCATTGGCATTGATATTCTCCGAACTATTGTTAAACATTGGCAACAGAAAAATTCAACTGCATGAACATTCACAATCTATCCGACTCCCAGAAAATGTTTGTAACATGGTGGCTACCAAAATTGCTTTGATTGAAGGTATATTTCCAGAATTACAAGCTAATTATACTGATCACGCATGGCTACGTGAGCGAACTATTTTGGCTGCAAAAAATATAGAAGTCGAGGCAATTCATTTAAAATACAACAATGAAATATTACTCAAATCTATCAATACTGTTGTCGATCCTTGAATTCACTTGATTTATCTGGAATACCATTACATAATTTGCTATTGAAAATTGGTTCATCAATGATTTTGCTTAGAAATTTGAATGCACCAAAGTTATGCAATGACACGCGATTGGTCAGTATAGCTCGTTTTGAGCTATACTGCCCACAGACACACACACACACGGGAATTGTTTCTAAAGATGTTTTTTTTTTTTTTTTTTTATTCAGGTGGTATCAAAACATATATTTCAGGGAAAGCTCGGTATTTAATTTTTGGGTGCACTGCGACCTTATTTATACACTAAATACATAGTATGAGTAGAAAAAGTAAAGAAATCTACGAGGTACGTGCAGAAAGCAAGTTCCGTTTCAATTTATCTCCGCTGCAGCGCTGCGATCGCAGTTCCGCACATGCGCGGTAGACACTCTGGATCAATTAGAAGAAACGTGCGCCATTTTGAGATCGCTGTCAGCCACATACGCTTTGTTGTGCTTGTTTACAATGTCGGTGTTGATTGAAAATCCCGCCGCTTGTGAAATCAGATCTGATATTCGTTTTCTGATTACTAGGAATGTGAAACCAATTTAAATTTGTCGGCAAATTTGCGAAGTTTACGGACAAAATGCGATGAGTGATTCAATGGTGAGAAGATTGGTCCGACAGTTCAATGAAGGACGTACTGAAGTGCACGATGAAGAACGAAGTGGGCGTCCATCTTTGGTTACAGAAGAACTGGTTCATGGGATTGATGACAAGATCCAGGAAAACCGCAAGTTTACAATTTGTGCTCTCGCTATGGAATTTCCCCAAAGCTCACGATCCTAATTCATGCAATTGTTACCGAAAAACTGAAATTTCGTAAACTTTGCTCACGTTGGGTACCAAAAATTCTTACTGAGCAACACAAAATAAAACGGATGGGTAGTGCACTTCAGTTTTTAACCCGTTATGATGAAGACGGCGAAGAATTTCTGACACATAATCACAGGAGATGAGACTTGGGTTTCTTACGACACCCCTGAAAGTAAGCGGCAATCAATGGAATGGAGGCACACTTCATCCCCAGCAAAGGTTAAGCCGAAACAAATCTTGACACCTCGAAAAATGATGTGCACAGTGTTCTAGGATTGGAAAGGCATCTTACTCATTGATTTCTTACCGCGTGGTCAAACAATCAAAGCAGATGTTTATTGCGAGACACTTAGGAAATTGCGCCGCGCAATACAGAATAAGCACCGAGAATTGCTGTCAAAAGGTGTTGTTTTTCTTCACGACAACACACGACCACACACTGCAAATGTGACGAAAAACCTCCTACAGGGATTTGGCTGGGGCGTGTTTTACCATCCTCCGTACAGCCCTGACCTCGCTCCTAGCGATTTTCATCTGTTCTTACATCTCAAGTCTTTCCTTGGCGGTCAACACTTCAACAATGACGAAAGCTGAAAAAAAAAAAAAAAAAAATGTTTCCAACTTTTTGAAGACACAGGCAGCAAACTTCTATGAAGGAAGTATACAAAAACTTGTGCCACACTATGACAAATGCCTGCAAAATTTCGGCAGATATGTGGAAAAGTAGTTTAAGAGTTGTAGAATTTTGTGCAATAAATAATTATTCTGTATCTGTACACAATTTAATGTTATTACCAAACGGAACTTACTTTCTGGATGTATCTCGTATTTTAGTTTATGTTATTACATTAACAAACTTTAATTTAAAATGCGCTAAAAGTTAAGTTTGGGGGGGGTGGATACATATTGTAAGTAACTGCATATATGCTTAAGAAAGAGAGGTGTTAAGCATCCGAAATTATCTGAAGCAGTGATCCATTGCTGATAGCATCCAACCTACTTTACTTCAGTAACAATGTGAAATCAGATACGCTCGAGTCCTATACATCCTTTTACGAAACTTTCCTGTTAAACATAGATATATTTTCAGAAAATTTTAGTATAATTTATAAAACAAAAATTCCCTATTCCCAGTACAGTTTTTTGTTCCGATTACAATATCCACCAAAGAATAGTAACGTACTAGCAAGTAGTACCTAACTATTCTATGCATCCCCGTACAACTCCGAATTGGACTCATAAGTTTTCGTTGAATGCCGTGTGAGAATATTAGGAGGCATTAGTGTGCCTGCGAAAACGTCTCACAATTACACATTCGCAACCTTATCATTTTTCGTTATTGTGTTTGTTATTCTGTGGATCTTGCGCTATATTTGAAGTTATTTTTTACATACAATTTCATTGTTGAATTGTTTCATTTTATTCTTGCTAGTTCCATTAAATTTCTGGTACATTTTTATTAGGTTACAATTTTGTTTACATAATTCTAATAACTTTAAGTATCCCAAGCTCAGAAACTCCAAAAACTATCGCAAAAATAGCGTTAAATAACGACGCAACCATCTATCGCAAAATGACGAGAAAAACCTTGGAAGTACTAAAGAAATGTGAGAAAAGTATCAAGGATAGCCCTAAGGTAAGTGACTAACGATATAATCTTATATTATTTGCACATTACAACGCATTTGAAAGCAAAAGTGACAGTACAACTATATATTGTATAGTAAATGTACATGTGCGCATATCTACACACATTACTATCACTACCGGTCTCTATATTTGTTAAAGCTCTGGTGGAACCTTATTTATATTAAAAAATAGAAGCCGCAATGTATTCATTGCATTTAGATTGCTGCTGTCACTACGTGTTCTGTTCACCATTATGTATAAACTGCATCAAAATGGAGTACCTGCGCTGCTGTTAAAACAATGTAAATAATGCTAGACAAGTTTAGGTATTTATAAGCTGAATTATCTTTGAAATGTATCGTTTAATAACAATACTTAATTATCATTATATATTAAAAGTTTGTACGCATTAATTAATGGCAAAAGATGCAGAAATTAGTATATTAAAAGAACGAAAAAAATCTACCTGACTGATTTAGTGAAAAGTCGTTGCATTTTTATTGTAAACTGATTGAAAGAAATATGGACAGGGTCTTAAAATAATGGGAAAAAAATTAACTGATTGAAAGAAATATGGACAGGGTCTTAAAATAATGGGAAAAAAATTAAGACCGAAATCAAAAGACTCTAGTAAAGAGAATTTGTTAATGTAATATACTTCAGGCTAACTAAATTTAAGGGCCTACCACACAGCATGGCAAATTAAATATTTTTCTCAAGTGCAGGCGATTCAGAAATATATATATATATATATATATATATATATATATATATATATATATATATACATATACATATACATTTCCTAAAGTATTTCTGTTCATCTTTCTAGAAGTCTGTGTGCCAGGATTTATACTTAACATTATTATTATTTATGTACTAAGTAATGTATTATACTTTTTCAGATAGAGAAGTGGCTAGCAGGTTCCAGAAAATACCACGTGGTTTTAGGAGTACCTAGAGGTTGTTAAAAGTAAAACGCTTGTTATCAGGAGGACTTCAGCAGAACATGATGCAAGTGATGTGGTTAAGTATCACTATTACCTCGTAAAACAGTAATGAAAATTTAAATTAATTTAGTGTCATTTTTATGCCTTATATGAAAATTCAGAAGTACTTTATTGTGCACATTTTCTAATATTATGGTGATAAAAATTAACATAAATCTCGGAACAAAATATCAAACCTCAACACTTACAAGAGGCACTTTTCCGTATTAGGTAAGAAATTTTAATAGCTCTGTTGTGTGGTTTGAAGACTAAGACAAAGTTCTCACACGGGTTTCAAATGTACTACAATATTACAGATACATTTTTACCGTTATTAAATACAAAATCTTGCAATTATATGTATAAATAATGCTTTTAAAATTAATTATCTGTGTAGCTATCCTAATATCAGGTAAATGACTTAAACAATTTGAGATTATGCCAATATAATTATATAGGTACCTAAGTAAAATGTTATGGGAATTTTAAATTATACGTTTTCTACAATGTAAAATACTAGCACGAATGCCTTAAATCTAATGTAATTCCTCATTTTTTGTATATGAGCTAATAGATGGAGGAGTCTACATGTGTATGGAATAGCGAAGCCAGGTTTTTTTTTTTTTTTTTTTTTGGTAGTATTTAATACCCGCTTTTACAACTTGTGGCATCGCAGGCGTTGACACTGGTGATAGATGGAATGAAGATAGAGCACCGGTGGAATGCGATGGCGGGGGAAACCGGAAAATCCGGAGAAAACCCGCCCCTGCGACGCTTTGTCCACCACAAGTCTCACATGCGGTCGCTTGGGATCGAACTCGGGCCGTTTAGGTGAGAGACGAATGGTCTAACCAGTCGGCCACGGCGCGGCCCGAAGCCGTAATTATAAAACATTAAGGTGTGGTTTTGTATTGGGATTGTTTTTCTAAATAATCAGTATAAAATCAAATGTTATATTTGAATTAATTATGAGTTAAAGTATTTTTAAAAGTCTTGTTTTATATTCACAGGTTTGTTGCACTAATTAGAATTACAATAAGGAAATTGCCATATTTTAAAATTATTATTTATTATTCATATTTATTATGTTTTATTTGAAAGGATACTTCCAATCCCCAAAACCGCTCTCTGGTTACAGACGTCAGTGCAGATAGATCTGTTTAGGTACTTTTCAACCATGTACTTACAGCCGTTAAAGAATTTAATATTTTTAAGAAATTTGTCGCCTAGACGTATGGTGCGGCCGATTAGGTGATCGGCAATTTAAAGTAAAAGTGGCATTTCCACAGGCTTTATTTGTTCACGGTTACTGTCATATTCTGAATTTGGTTCTGCAACAGATAGGGATGTGTATTGATGAGTGCAGAATTCTATTAGGGCTCCCTTATTTCTTTTCTCATTCCACTAAAAGAACGGAAACTTTGCGTGTTTTTATGAATAAAAGGTTATTAAAAGCAGCAACAACACGCTGGAACTTCAGTTCATGCCTTGTCAACACTGTACAAGCAACGAGATAGCCTGATTTTATTCTTTGAACTCCTGACAGAACTAGAAAGCAATGTTGATTGGGAACCTGATACATTGGTTAAAGCATAAGGCTTTCTTTATTTTTTTGACTCGCCATTCCAAAGTAATCCAGACTAAAAACATTTTAGAAGAGCGAACAAGAGAAGGGTTCCAAAATATATGGCGAAGCATTTCTGCTGAAGTGATAAATGAACATGCACAAAAGAAAAGGAAGAACAATGAACCAAGTGAAGTTACTGAAATTATGTTCAGGAGCATATTCAATGAAATTTTAGACAGTGTGCTCTATCAAATACAAAATACCCTTTTCGACAACGAAAATGTTCATTGTTTGCTCTCCTTGGTTCCTCAAAATTCGAAAAGTACAAAACGTCTTTTCCTGATCACCATTGCTCAAAATTGTCGGACAGCTATGGCTCAAATTTTGATTCGGTAGTCTGAAAAATGAACTTATTGTTCTGTACTTTTCTGGAAATAAAGATTTTGAAGGAAAGTCAGTTGGTGAAATAGTGAACATTTTGAACGAAAGAGCTCTGGTATGGGCTATGCCTGAAGTTTACAAATTAGCTTGTCTAATTCTAACTGTGCCAGCAACTTCAGCTTCTGTTGAACGTCATTTTCCACTTTAAATCGAGTGAAATCTCACTGTAGGTCTACAAATGGCCAGACAGATTATCCCTCTGGCAATGATATCCATAGAAGAACAGTTGCTTTGTACGCTTCGTAAGGACGTTCATGAAAATTTCACGCATGCTGTTATTTCTGAAGAAATTTCGTTGGTTAGAGTTATATTCCAGTAAACTGGCAAGTACTACTACTACCAAAATAAACAATAATTTACGTATACAGGTGTATCTCACATTACGCAAGCAATTGGTTCTCATTAATTATCACGTAACACAAATAACGCGTAAAGTGAATGTGATTATATGAGCTATTTCAAGGTAAACATGAAAAACAATAGTTTTAAACAGATGCATCTATTTATGTCATTTGTATAGTGTTAAAATCAACATTTTCTAAATCGCTTTAAGCGAAAATGAGTAAAATGAGACCGCGTATAACGAGAGATGACTACGTTTTATAGACTATGAAAAACGATGATAAAAGGAGCAGTGTTCCTAAATTACTGACCACCAATCGCCACTGGTAAAAATAACGCTCTCACTGTGATCATAAAGCTATAGGGCCCGAGAAGCAAGCAAGCGATTTCCCACCGTCCGAAATAAACGATTACTTGCAACTCTCCGAGCTGAAGGGTGAACTGGCTGACGTACCAGCCGCGGCAGGAGAGTGGGCAGCAGTTTCTCTTTGTGTGGCGCTATTGTCAAATATTCACAATCTTCATAAACAAAAATATTTCTAATGTTCCTGTATATAATTTTTTCTTTCTGTTTCAATAACTGGGGAGCCATCTGACCCTAAGCAATACGGTCGAAATTGCTGTGATTGTCGACCATTTGGTAACCACGCAATCTAGCCTGCTTTTCTTAGCAAAATAGAACCTTAGCAGCAATTAAGCATGCGCTTAATAATTTCTGTTACAGTACATGTTATATTAATAGGATCGCTGTCATATGTTCTGCAACGTGAATTATAATGTATGGAGGTTAAACAAACAGCTCAATCTACAAAAATCTTATGTGTACCATTCACATGACTTTCTCTATATCCCTACAACAAATTATTCTTAAAAAGCTTATACTTCTGTTTACTTCAAGCTAATCAGTAAAACATTAGCAGAAATAGCCATATTACTTGCTTCCTTGTAAGTAGAAGTGAAAAAAGGGAGTACCATAGGTTAAAGTGATAATCAAAAGCTGGTTGCTATGTCACTGAAGTTCCTTTATTTGTATGGACAGCAGTTGACAAATTCCTGTGTGAGAAATGTATAAGTATTTCATAGCAGAAACCAAAAATAAGAAATGTCACAAAAACGACGAACTCCGTGAAAAAAATGTATATAACATACATTGTGTGTTTTAACGTGCCCTACATTTTTGTGTAGTAAGTTTTTGTCCATCTCTTCCGGTTTAGCGGCTATTCAAAATTTAGTAAAATTCATCCAGAATAAACTACTCTTCAGAGGCTATTCCCAGAAAATTCAAGATATACATTTTATTTGTCAGGTAAATATATTTAATATACGAAATTTTAATCAAAATCGTTGGAGCTATTTTTGAGAAAAAAGGTCCATGTAAAGGGTAGTTGGTGGGGGATTTTTCTCAAAATCTTCGTGTCGCATCCCTGGAAGATACTAAACTTAAATACCAAGTTTGGTATTTTACCTACTTTTCGTTTTTGAGTTATCGTGTTCACAGACACACGGTCACACACACACACGCGCACGCGGACCTTTTTCCGAAAATGCTTTTTTTAGATAAAGGGGACCCTAAAACATATATTTTCGGTGAAATCTCGGTATCGAATTTTTGGTGGAGTGCAATACATTCTCTATACACTATGTACATAGTACCTATAGAGAAAGTAAAAAGGAGTCATAGAACAATTATAAAGAGATCAGAAGCGGAAAGCGAGACATGTTTGACACTATACCTACACTATACCCGTTTTGACGGAAAAAGTGGGCGCAATGATTGTAGCTCAACTGGTTAATTTCATGTTCCTTCATTCCCTCTAGCGTGACAGTGGTTCGAATCCCACAGTCTTTGTGCACTTTTTTTCTTCTTTACGTATTAGCCATCAAGGTGCAAAGTTAGTTCAGTGTTTGTCGCATTAATAAATTTCGGTGTAAACAAAAAGTATACGAATGAAGAACAAACGGCAGTTCATTTTACGTGCTCTACAGTTTTCGATCCTTAATCTTCATTCTAATTGCTTTGAAAAAGAAAATTTACTAGGACTTTAAATAATAATGAACAGATAAAGTTAGAATAAGCATAAAAAAGAAAACAACAATAAAAGAAACAAATAGGCAAGTTGACAAGTATTCTGATGTCCCATCTAGTTTTGTGCCAAAGCAGGAAGAAAAAAAGCGGGGGGGGGGGGATGTAAACGTTTTGGTTAAGATTCGAACCTGAATCGAGCATTTTGGAACTTAAACACCGCGCCGCTATTGTTTAGCTATAACTTGCAGCGCCAAAGTCCATAGTGTTAGTCTACAGAAGATAGGTCTCGGGAACTATGTTTTCAGGTTAGTCTGTAATCGGCGGGTTGCAGAAAACCATAGAATAAGGGACAGGTGAACCGTTTTGTATATGTGTGTTTAATTTTAGCTATATTATTGCAAAATTCTAGCGAAATAAATACCAATTTATGATTTATAAACTTATAGTGGGCGACCTCCTGTTTGATGCTAACTCCTTAGGTTGGGTCCTCTTACTGGTCAAGGTTGATTTAAGATTTGTGAGCGTGGTACTCGGTTCACAGAGGGCGGTACCACAAATAAGCCTTTGTGTGAATAATACAGCAGATGTTTATTGTTTCTTGGTACTATGCCAAGAAATCAGCTCACCATTTGTTACTCTTGCAGCACATTTATTGCTTTCTCATAATATCATTGCGACTGTAACTGCGAAAGATGTATGAAGGAATCAGGAATGCTCGGCACGACTTAAACAACTTAAAGGACTGCCCAGAAGTGACCTTTTTTTCGTTTCTACAACTCTTTAAGATATACTTCCACCCCTTTCAGTGCTGCATTTTTCTGACAATCCACAATATACAACTTTATTTGTTCTCTAGTGAGAAAACCCAGCAGTCTCGGCTTTACGACCATCACAAGGTTGCCAATACCGTTAACCTATTCACTAGTTTGTTGGAATTCATTGTGTTCAAACTGCGACTGGACGGTTTGAGCAGTCCCTGCCCTATGTTACTACCTACTTCCACTTAGAAACATTCCTTGCATTCGGGTATTTTGTCGAAATACAAAAGCAATAACCTGTCATACATTTGCCTTCTAAACATTACTGTAATTACCCTGGGACCATCATTTTCATATCTATTATTATTATTATTACTATTATTATTACTATTATTATATTACAATAATGTTGTTATTGCATTTAGTAAAAGTTGCTAGTGACTGGTTAAAATTTCACACTATAATCATTTCAACAGTTTATTTGATAATTTTATATGCATACTATGAATTGCTAAGCACCCTACATAAATACAAAAATTTTCAAATTAAGTTTACAGATATTTTAACTTCCATAATCTAGCTGATAAAATGATAGTGTATGATTCAAGATAAATATTTTAATTTACCTTATTATTATGAAGGTATCTGCCGGTGGAATCCAAAAGTGGTTGTATTTATTTTATTTTGCTTTTACATTGTTCATTTGATTGTTTGTGCTATGAGCAGGTATTTACATTCCTTATAAATGTAAAAAGAAGCTAGTAACGGTGAAGAATAGCAAGGATTCCAAAAGATAAGTGAAGATTTGTTGCAACTATTATTTTTATATTAATATTTACATTCCTTACTTATCATATTTCTCATAATAGTTGTAATTCCTAAAGAATTTTAATCGATTCATTTATATAGCCCCATTTAACGCATATGCTGATAGCGGGGGCTTTAACTTATGAAAGGACTCTTTGATTGTAGGTTCAACGCATATGCTGATAGCGGGGGCTTTAACTTATGAAAGGACTCTTTGATTGTAGGTTCGTGAATGTTGGGCTTTTTAAACATTTTCTTTTCTTCAAACTCACAGACACATTCACTCTCATATGCATACTTCCAGACTTTGTGGGGGATGGGGAATGATTCCGGTTAAAGGAAAACTCCCCTCCCAGTCGGGAATCGAATCCTGGACCTTTGGCTGAGAAGTCACCTGGCTGACAACTCGGTCACGAAAACAGTCAATTCCTAAAGTTGTATTATTTTCCCTGAGCTTTGTCACGCAAAGCTTTAAGGTAATAATGCACAGTCCTGATTGTCATTAACTTTCAAAAAATTATCTTTTAGCATTTATATGGTGTAATTTATTTTGGTAAATTATCAGTCCATTTACCCTCCATTTTTAAAGGTAAAAAGAAAGAAAAGGAAGAAGAACAAATGTATAGGAATGTCTGTTGAGTATGCTCTCGTTACCATTGATGGCCGTTGCTGAATGTACATTTATTGCACATAAGAATAAAAGGACATGGCAAACAAACCAAGAGTTCTCAGTAAGCCATGAAATAATAACGCCATATAAAGTTTCTCCCGAGAATGCAGACAGATAAGAAGCTTTAGAACGGTGCATAGATTTATTGAGAAGAAGCTAGAACCGCTTAAAAAATTTCTGATGTGGCTGTAAACTCGAAAAAACTTGGCCGAAAATCTGGATTGGATGGTTTGGAGAAAGGATGGCGCAGGACACCAGTTTGGTGATTGAGCTGCCATAGTCGGTCAAGTTTTTATGTACACCGTATGAGAACGTTTGGAGTCGCGTCGATCGCCGGAAATGGAATGCGAGCCCAATTTTGTAACATTGAGTTAACCATCTATTTGTTTTTAGTTATCTATAGTTCTAAGTAATATTACGAAAAGTAAATGCTGAAACAATTTGGGATGTCATAATTCAACATTTCGCCAGAGTGACCTTTCCAAACAAAAAAATCTAGTGTGTTCCATTCAGATGATTTTCTCTGACACCGTTCCACAAACAAATTTCTTCACAAAAGATTTTTCCTTTATCTACGACATTGAAAAAACATTAGTGGAAACTGACTTATTTCTTGCTCCTTTGCAAGAAAAAAAAAACACTAGCTAAAGCGATAGTCAAATCTTTTAAAATCTATCGCTATATGAAACAATTGTATTCAGGAGTAAAATAAGAAGAAAGTTGACTTCCCGCTTGAGAAAAGTTTTAAATAGATTCAAAATGGACCAATATCATGAAATATCTCGAAAAGTTTATCTCTACAAAAAAAAAAAAAAAAACTGTATATGTTTTGTGTGTTTTAATGAGATCTACATGTTTTGTGTAGTAGAGTAAATCCGGGAGAGATTGCGCAATCCTTATAATCCAACGTTCAACCACTAGAATGAGTAGCAAATGAGGAAATAAGAGCTGAAATACTGATGTGTTCAGTAGCACATCTACGCTGTGGACAGAAGTATTTAGTATTCCTTTTACTGTTTTTCTAGCAGCTAGAACTAGATATTCCATGTAAGTGTATTACGCATGTAGTGAAAACTTGTCCCGTTCATAGTTTAAACCTTTAGTTACTAAAGTAGAGGTGTAAATTCGATGCAGTTTCATATGTTTGCGTGACAAAGTATTTCATTGAGTATATAATGTGCTTTTCCAGTCAAGTTGACCAAACTATGCGAATGTTAGATGTAAGTGGGTATAAATGGCACACAGCAGCCTGGGAGAAATGGCGCATGCCTTCAAGCATTCAAATGCAGAATTTAATAAAGTTGCACATATCATTATTGTATAATTATAGTTTCAATTGGGCTAAAATTGAACTTTTGAAGCCTTTAGCTATTTTTGTACATTGTATGTGCATACATACTAAATGTTTAATACCTTTCAACAAAGTGAGGAATTTCGAGACAATCCGTGCACCCTTAACTACCGTTCACGTGGAGAATGTTTCAATTAAAATGTCGTATATTAGATATATTTACATGACTCATAAAATTTATATCTTGCGCATTTGGGAATATCTCAGAAAATCTCTTTTGATTTCTGCCGAATTTTGGATAAGTGTAAACCGTAAGAGATAGACAAAAGCTTACAAAACAAAAATGTGACACATAATTTTGTTTAGATCATCACGATTGCGAGATATTCCTTGTTATTGGTTTAAACTATAAATTACTTATACATTTCTCGTGCGTAATCAAGTCCGTAACAACCTGCTTTTAAAAGATTGACTATCGCTTTAGTTTGGTGTATTCCTTTCCAGTTACAAGGAAACAAGTAATGAGACCATTTCTGCTAATTTTATCTTGATTGGCATGAAGTAGATAGAAGAATAAGCTTCTTAACAATAATTTGTACAAAGATGTAGAGAAAGTCATGTGAATACCACACTTAAGATTTTCTTAGGAAAAGGTCCGTGTTCGTGTGTGTGTGTGTCTGTGGTGTTTGTTCGTGTGCGTGTGTGTGTCCTTGTATCTGTGAACACGATAACTCAAAAACGAAAAGTCGGTAAAATACCTAACACTGTGTTTTAGTTTAATATCCTTCAAAGATGAGACGCAAAGATCCTGAAAAGAATCTTCTTACCCTAAACTAGATCTTATTAAAACACACACTTGTTGTAATACACATTTTTCGTGGAGTTAACTACTTCCAGATATTTCTTGTTATTTGTTTCTGTTTTAAAGTATTTAAAATGTTTCTCATATAGAAATGTGTAAACTCCTGGCCATGTAAAGAAATAGCTTTCAACCATATGGCAACCAATTTTTTTTTTTCCAAAAAAAAAAAAAAAAAAAAAAAAAAACTCTCGTTTTAGCCTATTGTTTCCCCTCCTGCTTACTAGGAAGCAAATAATAAGTCAATTTCTGCTAATGTTTATCTTGTAGTAGAACAAGCGTGCTAACAAGCCGGTCCCCCATGGCCACGCTCGCTAAAGCGTCTCGCTTTGGTGCTTCGTGGGCAGGGGATCGTGGGTTCGAGTCCCGCCTTGGGCATGGATGTTATATGTTTGTGCAATGTGTATATGTTTGTAAAAGAAACAGTAAAACCAGTAAACCAGTAATCAGTAAAACCTACGGGGGGAAATGTAAATAGGGATACAGTACCGGAGTCCTGATCAGACTCCGTTATAATAAAAAAAAAAAAAAAAAAAAAAAACAAGTATCTGTTACACATTTGTAGATAAAGTCATGTGAATGGAACACATCAGATTTTTCTAAAAATACTTTTTGTAAGTGTACTTCTGGTGAGATCTCGACAGTAAATTTTTGGGTGAAATACAATAACTTCTTTACCTAGGGAAATTAATAAAATCAAGAATTCTGACCTTTTACAAGCTCAAGACATCTCAAGTTAGATATTGCAAATGGATTTCCCTTTTATCGGCGATATAAATGTTTTATGGTTATCATACAAATTTCCCATACTACAGTGTTACATTTTGAAGTAACCTGTGCCAGTTTCCGGATAAAACGTCATGTTAAAGGTGAGTAAAAGCTTCAAGTCCAAGATTATTTTTCTTTCATATTGCTTGGTTTATTACATTGCTTCTGTCACATCATGTGCCAAAGTGAAATTTTACTTTAGATTATGTAAATGTAATTTTCATGAATTGCTTTCCCAAAACGTCAACATTAGTCATTTTTTTCTTTTTTTCTTTTTTAAATTTGCATTTACCCTTACATAAACTTCGAAGAAAAATGTGGGCTTTGATTTGAGAAACAATTGATGGTGTTTGTAACTCATTAAGTGTATAATCTTTCAATAGTAGGAAGAGAATCTTTCGTATTCTATCCAAACATTTGATACCAAGAATTCAGCGAAAATTACTCTGAATCCAAACAAAAAAAAAAGTTAGAAAAATGTTTGTCTGTGTGCCTGTGATAATCATGGACCAAAAATGAAAAGTTGTTTAAGTACTAAACTTGGTATTTAAGTTCAGTTATATCCTAAGGATGCGACACGAAGATTAACAGGAAAATTCTTCACCCCAAACTATCCTTTACAGTTTACATGAAAATGTTTTGAAAAGTGCATTTTCTCCAACCGGCGTTAACGATTTTGATGAAAATACTAAGTTATTTACGTGACGCATAAAATGTATATATTGATTTTTCTGGCAATATGGCATGCAGCCTTCTTCTGCATGATTTTTCCGTAACTGGTAAATCGTAATAAAAAAAAAAAAAAAAAAAAAAAGTCCTAACACACAAAAAGTATAGATATCGTTAAACCATACAATTTATGCCATATACATTTTTTTCGTGGAGTTAACTACTTTCGAGACAGTTCTCATCATTTGTTTTAAAATTTTAAAACAGTTCTCATATAGAAATTTTTAAACTCCTAAGAATTCAAAGGAACAGCTTTCAATTGGCAACCAACTTTTAAAACATTTGACTATTGCTTGACTCCCTAATTTACCTTTTACTTACAAAAAACAAGTAATAAGACCATTTTTGCTAATGTTTATCTCGATTAGCATGCGGTAGCTAGAAGAACAAGTGTTTTAACAATAATTGCTGACAGATATTTAGAGAAAGTCGTGGGAATTGAATACATCAGATTTTTCTAAAAATCCTTCTTTATATATAGGGTGCCTAAAACGTTTTTCCTGTGAAATTTCCACAATGAATTTATTGTTGGAATACAACCCTTCTCTACCTACAATTTACTTAATATAGCACCCGTAGGCTCGGTTGCATAAAAGTTTATGTGTGTTCAACCACCTGCAAATTATTTTCAGTCAAGCTGAACTTAGAATTTTGGCTGTATTATAAACGTTGATATAAATTGATGGCCTCTTGATCTAAGATCAAATCTAACTGGTGAAGTTTTACTGGTTAACATTTTGAACGTAGATCTGCAGAACAGCAGAAGCTACATAATAGTTATTTATCTGTTAAAATGAAGAAGAAATGAACAGCACAGCATTAAATAAAATGATAAGTATTGTGTTTTTGTCGTTCCTTGGATAACTAGCCTCTTTATTTTACAACTATTGCAATTTTATGATGCATTATTTTTGTTTATAACCTATTAAAACGCAAGTAGTGCATTTAGGTGGTTATTTGGATAATTGCCCTATTTATTTCACAATTACCATTTTATGATGTATTGTTTTTGTTTATAACCTATACTGTATTTTTATTCTTTTCAGATTTTAAATTACTTTGATATTTCTGATGATGGGAATTTTGAATTTGTTAGCACCCCTCGTGTTTTCCGACATAGAAGGAATCCAATCTTCGAACTTAACTACAGGGAATTCAAAATGAGATTTCGACTAACAAAGCATGTAGTCGAAGAATTGAGGCAACGGCTACTGCACAATTGAGGCGGCCTACGTGAAAGGGGCATATAGACCTAACGTACATCAGCCCTTTTTAAGCAGATTATTGTATCGATTCTTCAGATTTTTTACTATAACTTCTGAAAATTTCAAAGAGAAATTTTGTAACCAGTTGTTGGTTCACCTGGTTTTTAGAAGGTCGATATCAACAGCCGTTTTCTCACTGTTTTCAAGTTGAGGTCTATGCTATTTTGTGCAAATAATATATTATTAATATTATTGGAATTTAAAATGAGTGACAATGATTTAGATACTTGTATAACTGATTCTTTACCTTCAAATAGGAAAAGAAAGATTATACATAAGTAAAAAAACACATGAAGTTCAAATTTAAACATGCTCGTGGTGTTCGTTGATTTCAAGTCGAGGATAGGAGGTTAGAGGAAATAACTTTAGTCAAAAAGTGTTGCAAGAATGATTGTTATAATGATATAATATTTTATCTGCAGTAGGATAAATTCTCTTCATTTTATGATAATGAGAAGAAGTGCTTGCAGGACGCAAATTATATGGAAACATCAGTTAAGAAAACAAAGACTCTCAACTCAAAAAAAAATTATACATGGTAGTACAAATTAAATATAAATAGTTCAAGTCACGGGTGTGACAGTTTCAAATAGACCGAGAAATATTTCATCTCAAATGTATTCCTAGTGGTGAACGCCACAATACAACATCCAAAACCAACTAAAGATATTTTGATGGCCCTATGCTAACAATAACATAATTGTGTGGTATGTTTCTTGAGTATTATAAGTACTAAACGGAACCATCTTTTAAGATAACACACAAAACATACTATGACCATTTTAAGGCAAAGTTTTCTTGTTGTTTTAGAAGACCCAGAACTGACATATGTGATTCTTGTGAGGAATGTGAGATTAAACTGAATTTAGGTCCAGGAGACCAATGTCCCGTTCCGTATAACCTTTACTTCGGGAAAGGTTTGAATAGGAAAGAACTGAAAGATTATTATATCCAAAAAGCTCGAACAGATTCTAGTTATCTGCTAATATAATTTGATTACGTTAGAATGTTGCAGGCAAAAGATATCCAATCTCTGTTGTATCATTTCTCTATGACTTCCTAAAGAAAAATATGAACAAATTCAGAGAAGTGACTACCATTGTTTTTTTTTTTTTTTTTGTTTTTTTACGATGCACCTCGGCGGAGGTAAAACAAGGATGGAAGTTGCCTCTTGGTTTGCAAAGGTATTCTATGTGGCATTATTAAAATATTCTCATTCCTAATTCATTCTTTCTTCCAGTGTGACCGGAACTTTGGCCTCATTAGGAAAAAAATTAACAAGAAAGAGGTAATTTCTCTGCGATGGTGTTAAATCGAAATAACTCATCACTTTTCAGAGTTATTATAGACAGAGAAATACTTAAAAGATTGAGATCCATTTTTGTCCAAATTATTTTATTCCAAACCTCTGTCAAAAGATAATACATTCACGCTAATGAAGTAAGTGATATTAAATACTGTGTCAATTTGGAGTAAATTCTTACACTGTTGATATAAAATAATACTATTTCCAGCACAATAAGGCATAAAGAGGAAAAAAAGTATTTTCCGGGCTTGTAGGCCGTGGTCCATTGGGTTTTGAAGTTGCCGAGTTTCGCCAAGGGCTGCGCTTGGAATCTTCACAGGTGATCCGATGGCTGGTCGAATGAGCTATGATCACTTGTGAAGAAGCCAAGCGCAGCCCTTGGCGAAACGTCTTGAACTACAAAACCCAATGGACCACGGCCTACAAGCCCGGAAAATACTTTCTCTATTCAAGATGCCGGCCGTGAAAGCCTTAGTTTGTACATAAAGAGAAAACTTAATTTATATTTTGTTATGTCTAGATCGGCTAAGCCTAGCAGTTAATTTAACAGAGTCGATTGGTTCCGATATTTCTTGATATTCCCGATATTTCGATTCAATACGAAAGTTGTCACATGTTTGGCAATGTGTGAACTCGGGAAAGTACTGAGCGGAATTCGGCTGACCCAAGATCAGCATTATACAACCCGCGTGATGTTCAAACTTAGTTTATTTTTGTTCTTCGGTTACAAATGAACCGCAGTTAGCGATTTGTATCTAACCGGGTCGTAGAGAAATAAATAAAATCAAGAATTCTGACCTTTTGCATGCTCACGATATCTCAAGTTCGAGATATTGCAAGGGTTCCCCTTTTATCAGTGGGTCTAAGGCCAAGGTGATATAATTGTTTTCTGGTTATCATACACATTTCTTGTAGTACACTGTCACATTTTAAAGTAAAGAGTATCACTTTTCGGATAAAACGTCACATTTCAGGTGAGAAAGCTTGAAGACCCAAATTCTTTCTCTTTCATATTGCTGGGTTTATTACATTGCTTCGGTCACATTAAGTGTCAGTTACTTATGATCAAGTAAATATATCATCTTGAAGTGCTTGGCCAAAACTTCAACATTATGGATTATTTTATTTATTTTTATTTATTAATTTTTATTTTACCTTTTAAATTTGCATAGCCCCTTACATAAACTTATACGAAAAAATGCGGTCTTTGATTTCAGAAACAATTGATGGTGTTTGTAACTCATTTCATGTGTATAGCCGGAAGAGAGGCTATTATATTCCATCCAAACATTTGATATCAAGATTTCACCGGAAATTCCTGTTTCAAGACTGTGAATCCAAAAGAAACATTTTCGAAAAATGTCAATCTGTTTTTGCGTCCCTGTGAAAGGCATAAGTCAAAAATTAAGTACTAAACTTGGCATTTAAGTTCAGATATGTTCCAAGGATGCGACACGATGATTTTGATGAAAATTTCCACATTGATCTCCCTTTACAGCTTATATGAAATTTCTTTTTTCAAATGTTCTTTTTCTCAAACTGGCGTTAACGGTTTTGACGAAAATACTAAGCTAAGTACGTGACACATGAAATGTATATATTGACTTTTCTGGGAATAGGCGCTGAAGGCTTCTTCTACATGACCTTTGCAAAACTGGTAAACCGAAAGAGACGGAAAAATTCATTGTGTCAAGTACATTTTTAGTAGACTATTTCAGAAATATGTCTTGTGTTTGTTTAAATTTCCCAATACTAATAATTTATCTCAAATGGGAATTTGCCAAATCTTTTCCGACACCGGCATGAAAGTAGAAGGAAACTTCAAGTCATATGGCTACCAGCTATAAAAGATTTGACTGTCGCTTTAGTGTAATGTATGTATCTATCCCTTTTGAAAATACTGTAATAAAACCATTTATATGAATGTTTATCCTGATTTACCATGAAGTAGGTTTAGTACTGCTCATTTGCTGCAGAAAGGATAGAGAAAATCAAGTGAATGTAACTCATCAGATTTCATTTACTTTCTCTTTTAGGCATGGCAAGTAGAGGAAATACTGTATTGCACTCAAAAATTCTCTATCGATATTTCACCGCAAAAAATGTTTTAGGCCCCTTGAGTCAAAAAATGTATTTAAAGGTCCATGTATATGTGGGTGCTTGTTGATGCAGGAAAACTAAAACACCAAACTGGTATTTAAGTTCAGCGTCTTCCAAGGACGCAACACGAAGGCTTTCAAGAAAAGTTCCCCACCCCAAACTATCCTTTAAACAGCCCTGTGAGGCGGAAAAACGGAGGGCAAGTGTGACGGCTTCCAATTCCACCTGGTGCTATTATCCAGACAATTACTCGATATGCTAAGTACATTACTGGCGGAACTAGTCAATTTGGAAGGCAAATGGCCAATACCAAAGTCTTTCTTCTTCAAATGAGGTTTTACAAATTTTTGGGTTCACACATTAGAACAGTGACACCTTGCTCTTGACACTAATTTATCAGTGTCAGGCATAATAATGGTAGACATAGAGAGATAGAATAGAGAGATTTATTAACAGAAGGGTAGCTTCATTTAAACTAAGGCGTGTATGATTCTTAATATAGTGCAGATTTTACTTTCTCTGGCACGTAAGTACAATGCGAAAGTAAATAGAAATGGTATAGTATTCGAACAAAAAATTCCATACGGAGATTTCACCGAAAGCACATGTTTCGAGACCTCCTGAGTCCAAAAAAAGGAAATATTTTACAAATATGTCCGTATATGTGTTTCTGGTATGTGTGTGTGTGGGGGGGAGGGGTGTTTTGGACAGTAGAGCTCATAAAAGAAAAGTCGGTTAAATACCAAATTTGGTATTTAGGTTCAGCATCTTCCAAGGATGCGACACGAAGGTTTTCAAGAAAATGCTCCATTCAAAACTACCCTTTACATGGAATGTAATTCGATTTTTTTTCTCAAAATTGGCTGTAACGATTTCAATTAAAATACTATATATTAAATATATTTTGATCACAAACAAAATGTATATCATAAATATTCTGAGAATAGCCTCTAAAGAGCTCTTTATTCTGGATGAATTTTGGTGAGTTTGCATAAATAGCAAGCGGTAAGAGATAGATAAAAACTTACTATACACATTTAAATCTCCTTAAAAAATATAATCTATATCGCATATAAAGATGTATATATTTTTTTGCGAGGTTGACCATTTTTAAGATGTTCCTTAATATTGATTTCAGTTTTAAAATACTTAAACTTTTCGCATATAGGAATGTGTCAACTCTTGATTATGCAAAGGAATGAATATCAATCACATAGCAACCGTATTTTTAAAATATTTGACTATCGATTTAGCCTAGTGTATTGCAGTAAGACCGTTCCTCCTAATCTTTATCTTGGTTAGCATGAAGTAAATAGAAGAATAAGCTTTTTAACAATAGTATATTTTAGAGATGTAGAGAAAGTAATGTGAATGGAACACATCGGATTTTTTCTATTTATTTTAGTCGCTTAACTACTTGGCCATATTGCGCAGATCTGTTTGATACTCGTTGGTCAGTATGTGTGTGAACAATAGTCTTCAAGGGTTCATTCCTACCACACTTTCTCTCTGTGCCAAGCAGACGGTGTCCCGGTGCCTTAAGTCTAGCTCCTGTTCCACCATTTGTATTCAGACGATTTACAGCTCCGAGGTTTCGTCCTTCCACACCCATACTTTACTGACAAGCAGATAGCATTATGGTGCCATCCGGTCTAGCTATTATCACTATCAATGGATAGACCGTAGCGCAATCACAATTTTCATCTATTTCCTGTTTTATTGCTGTTTTATAGCGAAGGTGAAACTTTGGGTATAAAATATTCAATCCAGTATTTACTTTAGCGACTAAGGGAAACACGAAAATAACCCCAGCCAGATTGGTCGCCCTATGGAATTTCAATCAGGACCTATCGAAAGCGGGCTGCAGACGTTACCACCGATCCCTCTCGCTCGGTGAATGATACAATTAACTTCATTATCGTGAACACAGATAAGGTAAGAAGCCCAGAATAAATGCTCGCGAATAAAATATAGGCAACTAATGGATGTAAGTGTCTTTAACGCTCTCATGTAATAACTTATGCCTCGTTCATGCAAGTCACATTAGAGCGACAGTAATGCTCACATAGAATTAAGCAATGAAACTAGTTTGGAACATTCTCTCTTTGTAAAGGAAGCAAAATTATTATACAGGCCTGCCATATGTTCTGTCGGATGACATATTACTTAATACAAATCCTCGGATAATATTTACGCAGCTTTTTCACCCCTTGTGAAAATCATTGATAATTATTATGTGTACGATGCTGAATAAAATGTTAATATTTTATTAAATGAAAATATCTCACAATATTCCTTGAGGGAATAGTGTCTCAGTTGATTACATTTAAAGCCGCAATGTTTGCACCAAAACTTCTTTTATTACAGAAGAGCCAGGTGTAATTACGGTTGCGTATCTTGAGTCAAATTGTTTACCTTTTTGGAGACAGTATCAGGCACATTAGATGCGGCTTTGGACACATGTCATCATCATATATTTGTTCACAATAATTTCAGATAGGTGTCAGATTAACATTTGATGTTATTGAACGTTTCTAAGACTTGGATAAATCAGTAAAGGCAAGCAGATGGCCAGTTGAAACAGCTTGCAGATAGACAAGTGAACGTTTCTAAGTTACTTGTCAACCTCTCATTTAAAGCTGGATATATAAACTGTTCTTTCGAAAGCTTAGTTTTCGATGTCCTTCTATAATATCGAGATAAAGTAATTCAAAATAATAATTATACAACGTGCTTTATTACAGGTCCTGCAAGATGTCTGACATTTCTACATACCCCTCATATTCAGGTGATTGCATGTGCTCAAAGCCAGTTGTCCACCATGGACCTCCGTTCAGTGTGAATTCCAGTATGTATCCTATGATTCTTCAAATACTTGCACAGCTTCGAACACCTCAATCGGAATGTAACGTCCGAAAACCCCTTATCACTGTATTTCAAATCTGCTTACAGAGAGAACAGCAGCTACGTTTGCAAGACAACTTTCAGTTTCATTTTCAAATACAACAATTGCTCAATCAAATAGACGCAGTACATTCACAGCTAGAAATGGTCACAGAAACTTTACACCGTGAAACGGGCCAGTTAAAGCAAAACATTTCTATTTGTAAAATTTCTAATTTACAGGCAGAGATCAGAATGAGAGAATTAGAATATCTCTGCAACGGAACAAGCCTTTTGAAAGAAAACGTGTTAAACCTAACTAACGAGTTAGAGAAAAAGGACCAGATTTTGGAACTGAATATGGAGGAAACAAAAAGAATTAAGGAGAATCTTCACGAGACCTTGCAAATAATCAAGGGTAAAAATGCCCAGTTAGAAGATATTAGGGACGAAAGAAACATACTGAAAAAAAGCGTAGAGCTGACCAAGCAAGCCATCGAAAATCTTAAAGTGCAAAAGCGAGAAAATCAAACTATTCTAGTACAGATATTGAATTTAACGCAAATAAATAATTTGAAACAAGCTCAGCTAAATGAGGATTACATTTTGCAATGGAATAAGTGTTGCAATTCTTCGATATATTTGACGAATAAGTCAGAGGAGCAGAAACATGAAATTGGAGAAATACTGAATACATTCAAAACGGAATTTAATAAATTTATAGTACAAGAAGGAGAAAACACAACTTCAGCTTTAGTAGAAAATCTTATAACAATGGCAGTTAGCTTGACGGATCAGACTCAGTTAAACAAAAAGCTGATAAAACAGAAAGATGATCTTAGGAAATCTTTGGAGGACTTGAAAAATAAGTGGGAATGTAAGAAACGTGAAATGAATGAAGAGTTAAAGAAATTAAAGGACGAAATCATGAAACATAATGCACAGAATCGTGAAACTCAAGAGGATATTGACAGTGTTTTAAAGCAAAACCTGAACTTAAAGAATAATATTACAAAGCAAGTGCAGCTGATTAAGAAACTACAGGAACAAAATAAAATACTACAGGTATCTCTGGCAGATTTGAAAAATAAAACAGAGGCCGAGCTGCGCTTAATAAAAGAAGAGATGAGGTCATGCAATGAAACTAAGGTAAGTAATCCACAAAAAACAGATCTTTTTTAATTCAAAGGATTCTTACATGAGTAGAAACAGCACAAGCTGAAAAGTAACGTGATATGTAATGTATTAGCATTCATTTCGAGATTCGTTTTGTCCTCTCTTATTTTGTGTGCCTAATAACAATTTCAATAATGTATAAAATCAGTTCATTCAGAGGCAAATATAAAACGGTGATGTTTTTAACGCAGAGAAAACACCCAACATATAGGAGGTTAACAGCTATACTCTATATTCCAAAGTTTCATTTTCCTGAATACCAAATTTGTTCTGCACATAGTATGACAGTAAATTTTAGTAATTATAATTTTTATTGAAGTTATACTTTTCTTGTAGCAATGCTGTACGTTAGCATTAGCGTGAGAAACAGGAAGTAATGTTTCCGGTCAGCCACCGTGTTTAGTGCTTTCGCTGCTAGCTCCAAAAAATATATCGTGTTCCCGCATTAAAATTGATTCTTTTTGTTTAACTCAGCTACGGGTTTCTCAGCACAATGTCAACGGAATGGTGAGCTCAGTTTTGGAAATCATATAAAACCCCAGGATTTTTGTATGGTAATGTCTTTTGGCCACAACTGCTACCAGAATTCTCAACATTCAAATTTCCGATGCGAACTTGGGTTATTTCATTAGTGAAATACTTAAAGACCTCCCGCGATGCCTCAGAACTTCTATCACATTCCCCGGCTGAGAACGTAAGGCGACCACAATTTAAATGAATTACCTCCATTATGTTCAAAACCTCCTCAGTGTACCACTTTTATTGTAACGTTACAAACTTTTATAAATCTAGAGTTATAGATGCTACATAATTTGAATGTGAAATTTGGAAATACTCATCCGCTATCATAATAAAATGCAACGGGATTCAGCTAACTTCTTGTTGACCATCGTGAACACTTAATACCAAATTCATCAATCTATAGCGTATAATTGAATTCTCAGTATATTATACTGCCACAAAGTCGCCCTCCGTGGTGTAATAGTTGCCATGCTAACTTCATACACCCAAAGTCGCAGATTCATAACCAGCTGGGCTCGATGATTTTTGTGGACGTATAAATCCTAGCAAGGCTTCCTTTCGCAACGGAAGTAAAGCCCTTGGTCCCGTGTTTTATATTTCCGGCACGTAAAAGAACCTCAGGCCTTATTTAAAGGCCTCTGAGCAAAATTAAGCGGCCTTTGACGCTCTGTATAAAATGGAACGCTGAGAACCACAGCAGTTAAAGATCGTCCATAAATGAAACTCCATTTCCATTTGATATCACAAATACGTAACTGGGTTCTGGTTATACGTTAATTCACTAATGGTGGCTAATGCGAAAACTGTTCTACTATCTGCCATCTTTTGTAATCCAGGCATGTTCAAATAACACACAACAATAATTCATTTAGATGCACTTTTTACTGCGTGTATAACTTCATCAAATAAACAAAACAAAACTCTTTGCTGAGTAGAACCGAGCCTAATAAACGCTCCAAAGCTTCTCTTATACATTAAACATTGAAAACCAACCCACGGTTTCGCTACTAGTTCTTGACTTCCTCAGCTCCTTTCCTGTACAGATTCATCTGAGTGGACGGTGTTTCCTTCCTCTGTTCGACTGCACTGTCCTCTGACGGTGAACTTCAAAATCAGGTAATTGTCTACTTTGGTATAAACTTTCACTATTTATTAAATATGTGTATAAAGATGTTTCCTCTTGTTGAAAAATCTGCAGCGGTAACCAGCTATTCATTATTAGTAGCATGCTTGACAACATAGGAAAGTATCTTTATACTCAGAATTGATCAAGAATTTAGTTAGTAAATGACAACCAGCTGATATTCAAGTTCACCAGCCCCACCGTTAGAGGTTAGAGGGCAGCGCAGTCGAACAGAAGAAGCAGACTCCGTCCTTGTCAGATAAGTCGGTCGAGCAAAGGAACTGAAAACCCCCAAACTAGTATCCTATACGTGGTTTTTAGCTTTTAAAATGTAACCAAACTGTAGCGTGTTAAGCAAATTCAGCTCAAATCAGAAATGAAAGCAAACTTCATCTTGTTTTTACCTGTATATTTATTATAACAGAGGTTCCTTTATGCTTTTATCGGTAATACTTGTGTACTGAATTATACCAACTATTTTTGATACAAAAAATTAAGGCCTCGTTATGCAGCTAAACTTTAAGGTAATTGCACGTCAAGATTAAACATATCTCGTTTAGTCTATTTATATGTGCTTTTTTGTAGTCTGTGATAGTGTTTACCACTTCTTTCAGGTACATACTTTATGTAATCCATTTTTCTTACTCCAACATATTTTAGCTTCTTTAATTATTAAAGCGTGAGATAATATTCTCTATCAACTTTTACTTATTGTAATTGAAAGTAGTTCAGTTAAAATTGTCCTCAACTTAATTTCAAGCATCTAAGTAATCACCAATGTATTATTATGAAGTTCTAATCGATTTTATCTGTTACATAAAAATAAATCAGGTACGTTAAAACGTTTGTGACGTATTCAGTTATTAAAACTGATTCTAAAAGTGTCTAGCATTTAACCGAGTATTCAGTAGTAACACGGGCCGGGGAATCTAACAAGAAACAATTTATAAGAATAATGTTTATTTTCAATATACATATACAAATTCGGATGAAATGATAAGGGGTAAGCGGTGATTAATTTTAGCTCATATTTACGGATTTTCGTCGCTTCTGTAATGTAATAGTTACAGTTAAGATGTTCCCCAATATAAAGCAACTCATTTTACCAATTTATTTGCTGCATTAATTTCAGGCATTTAAAAAGAGTAGTTGTTTCCAATTCATTCAACATCAATGAATTTCCTTTTAAGTATGATAGTCTGCTTTCAAAACTTATAGTATGATAACTTATGTTAATTTATAACCTTCTTAAGAAGTTGTCTCTCTTGCACAATAATAAAGCAATCGGCGTAAAAGAGCCAAAAATCCCTTGAGGATCTCGAGACTGAAGCGCATTAACTTTGCACAACACCCCCTTCTATCCTATTATTTATGTAGGACTTAGCATTAGTGGCCTCTCTGCAACTCCATAGAGCACCACATTCTTGACGTCGTATTGTAAATTATTAATCATGAGGAATCTAAGATGTCTAATATATGAAAGAGAAGTGAAGATTTTTGTCTAGGGTTTATTTACTTGTTTGAAGTGTTTCATTACGATGTTTCAGAATCCTATTTTTGATGGTTGTGGCCCAACTCGCCTCAAGCAAATCAAACTTCCTAAACTAGAACGTGAACTTCACTGGTACAGGACGTACATTCATAAGCACTTGCCCATCGGATCTGTCATCCAAGTCATCGGAAGGTTTCAATCCACCGGAGACCTGTAATTACCTCAGCAGTTCTTAGTGTTAACACTAAAATATACCAAACTCATTAACATATAAGCAGTGTAGAAGGATGTACGAAAATGTTCGTTGTTCACTAGAAAACAAAAAGCAAACGTGCCGACATAATGGACCGTATGTTAGGCTGGGAGGGTTATTAAAGCAACCCCCCCCCCACGTGCATTACTCCACCTGTTTATATCGGCAGTTGATTGGCTTATAATTTTTGCGTGATGGGAGATGTGCACAAGGATCCAAAAGGTTTTTAGATTTTTTGAGAAAAAAATAATGAATACGATTTTATTGATTTTTTCCGTAGCCTGAAGCGGTAGAATCGAATAAAGGGTATCTAATTTGACGGTGGGATGTGTTACCTCACGAGAGGTGCAGAACACCTTACGCTTTACCGAGAAGGTTCGAGTCACATGGACAGTTTCATGATCAGAACTACCGGTTTTGTAGCTCAGAAGAAAGAGTTGCGGCTAAGGATAGCAAATATTGTTTTTTTGGATCCTGATCATGGCACTTTTTCTCGTTAGTGCTTAACGCCTGCGTTTACTACAATGGCACCACAGGCGATGACATTGATGATACAAGGAACGGAGATGGAGCACCGGTGGAATGTGATGGCGGTGGGGGGCTAGAACCCAGAGAAATCCCGCCCTTTCACCGCTTTGTCCACCACAAATTCCACATGCGGTCGCTTAGGATCGATCCTAGGTGGTCTTAGTGAGAGGCAAGTTGTCTAACTACTCGGCCACAGCGTGGTCGACCATGACCCTGAATTATTCCCATTCTACTTTTCCAAAATTATTTTGTAAGTTTAAGAAATATGACGTGTTATTGGAGTTTTGCAAGAGAATTACGAGTAGTATAAAAAAAGTTTCCAACTCTTCAAGTAATACGTCGCCCTCCATGGTATAATGGCTGCCATGTTAACTTGATATACCCAAAGTCGCGGGTTTAAATCCGGTGGAGGACGATGGATTTTTTCGGGTGTAAATATCCTTAGCATGGCTTCCTTCGGAAGGGAAGTAAAGCCGTTGTTCCCATGTCGTAGATTTACGGCACGTAAAAGAAAGAACCTCAAGCCTGATAGAGAGCCTCTGAGCCAAAATTAAACGGTCTTTCACACCCAATATAGAATGGGACTCTGGGAACCACAGCAGTTAAAGAGCGTCCATAAATAACACGCCATTTCCATTTCAAGTAGTACACAATTGCTACGATTTATAAATTTTATTAATTTACGTGGTTCATTTCTTGTAAATAATTCCGATTTCTTTCTTTTTTTTTTTTTTTTTTTTTTTGTATGCCACACCTGGCACTGGCTGTAAATCTTGGGGGTTGAATGTGGGTCTTCCATACGAGGAAGGTTAATAGCAAAAGACGAAAAAGAAGAAGCAGAAATTTGGAATACCAAACTTGCCCAGTAACACGTTCTAGGTATTTCTTCGACCAGTATGCCCTGTTCTTGGAAGTGCGTCATATAGCTCTGCAGCCCTATACCCTTGCTCAATAACATCGTAAATTTCACTTTATTGTCCCTTTCATTTTAATATACTTTACAGTCATTTTAATAAGAGAATTTTATTCAACCACTTCCATAATGGTTGTCTTATGACCATCTTCCGTTCGCTCATGAGATGAGATCCGATCTCAGCTCATTGGTCAAAATTTTAGTGCCAGAATTTTGACATACAACCAGTAGAACATGGTTACATATAGCGAATGTCTTTCAGCCACTAAAGAAAAGTTCTTGTTGAGTCCAATAAAGGCCGAGCAGCTGTTAAACAGAACTGATAATGAAATCATGCCAAAGCATAAAAAGCACCATAGGGAATCAAAAGCGTCCGCACATATTTTGCTCGCGACAGGTAGCAAGTTGACGCAAATGCACGTCTTGTCAAAGGTCTTCTGAAGCCTAAGCTCCCCTTAACTATGCAAAGACACCAAACGAGTGACTTTCCTCTCCATGGGGCTTTCCATTATAGCAATACTTGGAGTATAAACAACCTCCTCTTTGCTTCCTCGTTTACATAGTGATGGCCCACACGTAGATACGCTTAAAGGCGCCCACTGTCTTGGACGCAAGAATACCGACAAAGCCCGATGAAGCCGACCAATTATTTAACGTGCCGTGGCTCCGGAGGACATTGAGGTGTCTCAAAAACCGTTTGAGGATTACTGACCAGTGCTCCCGCCCAACTTTCCGAAAATATGCTTCCGTATTCTAAATATTCGAATTACAAGTTTTCCGAAAAATAATTCTTCCCATTCCAAGCTTTTGAATTCATTTTTCTGAAATTATATTTCCGAAAGGAAGTTTTTTTATACTTCCCTTTATTTCAATTTTTTATCGAAAGTATACTGAAAGCATTTACTTTAATGTATAGTGTTCCTAAAATTATGACCCTCTAAACCAAAACAATTAACTTTAGCAGATAAAACAAAAAAATTCGCGTTGTTGGTAACGTTACACTCCGAGCAGTAGAAGCAAACAAACAAGAAATCTGATGTGCTAGGTTCACCTATGCCGCAAGAACTAAACTTACAAAAACGTTTTTCTACATATTTCAAGCTTGTCAAAATGAACATTAGCAGAAATTGTTTTATTGCATATTATGTCCTTCTATAAGTGAAACAGGAAATACAATAAGTCAAAGCGATTGTCCAATTTTGCCCGCTATATGTTGGTTTTAAAATTTCTTTATCTTTGTTTGACCAGGATTGAAAAAAAATGTGAATAATGACTTCTTGTTTGAGAAAAGTATAAGTACTGAAAACTTAAACCAATATAAGCCATGTGTTGAAAATGATATTTGAGATTAATTATGTGTTTTGACGAGATTTTAAATCTTTTTTGTAGCAAGTTTTGTCTATCTCATACGGTTTATCAATTGTGCAAAAGTGAGTTTATTTGTCAGGTAAATAACTTTAATGTACATTATTTTAGTCAAGACGTTAGAGCCACTTTTGAGAAATCAGAAAATGTCGACAAATCTTCCATGTAAAGTGGAGTTTGAGAGTGGAGAGATTTTATTGAAAATCTTGGAAGATATTGAACAATATCAATATCAATATTGGTATTTACTTTTCGTTTTTGAGTAACGCTGCTCACAGACTCACACGGACCTCATTCTAAAAAAATGTGATGCATTCCATCCACATTACTTCCCTATTCTGCAACAAACTATTGCTACAAAAACTTATTCTTCTACTTCCCAATCGATATAAACACGGGTAGATGTGGAAGTCAGTGATGATTACAATTCAGTCCGGAGTCCGAAATGGCCGTCTTGAGGTCCGGTGCACACAGAGTATAACTATGAGGTGGTGGAGTACCGTAGTCTTTACAGCCCATTTCGAAACGTATTGCACTCTTTAGTATTGTTCACTGCCTGGCCTCGTTCAGTTTCCGCTAATAGATAAACCAATGAATGAACCCTGAAAGAGAGAGCAGATTGGAAAGTGTCGAAAATACGGAAGGGGTCGGCATTCGACACTGGACAAACTTGTGGATAACAAAACATTTTTGATTGATAGTTTGAGAGAAGTTTCTTTTGATGCAGTAAAGATATATCTTGCAATTCACTGCAAAGGATTTTGAGTCAGTTTTGTTGATTTGTGTTTATTATCTTTTCAAAGCTCTGCAGATTATTATCTTGAATTTTTGTACCAAGCTTTGTACTTTTCTTTGTAAAAGCAGAAGGCGTTTTATTTACTAATTTTATTATGAGATACAAGGATGTATATAATGCCAATGCATGTAATGGGCTACTATTGGAACACATTACTCCCCAACATCTGCATGATTACGTTACATCCCCCCCTCACACTCCTCTCTTACACCAATGCTTGTTCTCTGTTTGTAACTGTGTGCGGAAAATTGTATTAAACATTTTTGAGGTTCTTGTTTTGGACAAAATGGTCATTTATAAACAAATGTTTTCTGAAAAAGTACGGAAAGTACGATCAGAGTATCCAACTTCTCGTGAATTTGGAACTATTGCCCCACTGCAAATATAATAAAACGATGATTACAAAGAAGAAAGCTTGTTAAACCCTGATTAACTACTGAAGGTTATTAACTGAAGAGGTCACTAGCAAAACCAAATTGAATATAATAATGAACAAGAAAGTTATTAAAAATCAAATTATTGTCTATGAGGATTACAAAGATATGTTTTGTTTCATTCATGTGACTTTCTCCATATGTTCCACAAACAAACTAACTTAAAAAAAATTATTCTTTTATCTACATCACGCTAATCGAGATAACCTTTACCAGAAATTGTATTTTTATTTGCTTTCTTACAAGTAGAAGGGAAATAAGGGAATGCATTAGGTTAAAGCGATAGCCGAATCCTTTAAAGGATTTCGCTATGCGATTTAAGTTCGGCTCTCTTTGCATGGCCAGAAGTAAAATAAAAGAAATAAGAATGTCAAATTTGTGATTGACAAATTGCCGTTTTTTAAACTGAAACCAATAACTAGGGATATCTGGGAGATAGTTAACAGGAGATAGTTAACATCACAAAGAATGTATTTGATATAAATGATGTGACTTAAAGGGGTACTAATTTTTTTATATTTAATATGCAGTATTTAAACAAAATTTTTTGAGAGATTTTTAGAAAACAACAATTTTCTAAAATTTTTCCATGTAAAGAGTAGTTTGAGTGGGGAGATTTTTCTTAAAAATCTTTGTGTCGCATTCTTGAAAGATGCTAAATTTATTTTATCAGGTTTGGTAGTTTACCAACTTCTCGTTTTTGAGTTATCGTATTCACAGGCATTCTCTTTATCTCCATCTCTCTCTCTCTCTCTCTCTCTCTCTCTCTCACACACACACACACACACACACACACACACTCGCATATATCCGGGTATTTTTCTTAAAATGCTCATTTTACTCAGGGGACCTAAAATGTATGGAAGGAATATAATACTTTATGTATCAGTGAAAAAAATAAAAACTAATGTCAACTTTCCATTTGAGAAATGTATACCTGAATATCGAATATTTGTAACAATATCTAGGAAAATCTGAGAGATGGCTAAATCCATGTAAAATGTAATTGATATAATTTATGTGCCCTAATGCTGTCTACATTTTGTTGTGTAGTTATACTTTCTCTGACGTATACCGTTGACCAGTTAAGCAAAAGTAATCCACAAAGAAGATGCTATTCCCGGAAATTCATTATATATATATTTCATTTCTCATTAAAATGTTATAAACATATGGTATGTTAGTCAAAACGAGTGGCATATTTGAGAAAATCTAATATTTTTGAAAAAAGAAGTGAAGGATTGTTTGGAGTGGGGAATATTCTTGAGAGCCTTGTGTCGCATCCTTGGAAGATGCATAACTTAAATATCAAATTTCTCATTTAACCAACTATTCGTTTTTAAGATATGTTGATCACACACATACACACATGAACAGAAACACATATATACCTTGTTCTAAAAGTGAGCTTTTGGATTCAGGGAATCTTAAAACATATTTCCAGTAAATTCGCAACATCAAAATCTTTGGGTGAAACACAATACTTTCCGCAGACAGTGTATAAGAGAGAAAGTAATAAAGGGCACTGAAAAGAGAATATATTGTGACTTTGATAACTTAGTTTCTTTTTAACTCAATTAATTATAAAGTATGAGCTGAAGATTTCCTGATGATGTTTCAAACTTTAATTTTCTTGTGCTTCTAATCAGGTAAATACATGGATTGACTCCAACGCTTTGAAGATGCGTATCATCATAATAACTAATAAATAACTAATAAATAACTAATATATAACTAATAATCATGTCTAACTTTGATCTATCTTTGTTTTGAGACCTAAATTGTGGTATGTTGTCTGTTGCAGATGGTATATAACTTTCTAAATTACCTTTAGAAAGGATCTTTTTCTGCTCTTAAGTATCAAGTATTGCAGTAATATACACTTATCAGTAAATTAATACCGTATTAATGTTTTATTAAATTATAGAACATGGATCTACTTGAAATCCCCATTCGGCATACCTCTGTCCCTATACTTCAGATTTAAATGCAGTAAAATCGCTCTAAATACTCAAAAGGAATATAAATGGGGTGTTGAAGAGATATCTGGAGGTATGCCAGTTAAGCACGGCCAGGACTTCAATGTTACCATCACATTAGCCTACAAAACCTTCCAGGTGAGTTCCATTAGGACCTTAAATATACTTCTATAAATTCTGTTTAATACTGTATCTTTTTACTAGTTAATCTGTTATGATGCTGAGATTGAGACGGTGGCAATACTGTATATAAAGGTCTAAAGCATAGTTGAAGATCTGACTTCTGTCCCACAAGGTAAGGTTAGAAGCAAGGAAATGGGAATGAATTTCATATGCTGTGAACCACAATACAAATACCATTTGTTGACAAGATTTGTTAGACCACAGCACATGTAGCAAGATAGCCATTCAGAAGTGCTTGCTAGTACTCAAGTAGTTTAACCTTTTCAGGGCATAGACTTGATATGAAGTCCTTGCATAGCGTTAAATAGCCTATTTTAACAATGAATAACACCAGATAGCTCCATGACATAATGCACACTTCAGCGTCTGGATTTTTGTCCATATGACCTAGCAAAATAGGACTAGCTAGCCTATCAAATAAAGAATCTGGAATCAAATCAGTCAAAATGTATGTTCTGCAATCAAGAGAAGCAATGGAAAAGGATGGGAAGGGCCCAAATAAAGAAATTGGTGTGATGGCATGGTTGGATGCTGGCGGGTTCTGATTGAAAACAGACACATGTCGGTTATAATTTCCCCCCCTTTTTGGGAGTAAAGAAATTCACTCTCATTATTACGCAACATTATATGATCAGAAATTAGTGCAGTTTTCATGTGTCCAAATGGCCGTGCCAACTAAGGCATGATATGTGAGAAATGACCATACTGGTATTGTTGGAAGTTTCTGCTCCAAATGTCGAAAATGTTTTCTTTTGTACTTTTTAAATGTATTTTAACTTATTTATTTTAATACCCCATCTCCATTATTGTGTATCCCTGAAAGATGGGCCAACATGTTCTAATCAGGCTAGCCTACTGTGTGAGTAAACAGCATTATTAAAAGTTAATGTCATTCTTGTAATGTATAGATCCAGATATTTTTGGAACCTTGTCATAGCTTCTGTTATAATGCAGACATGACTTACCTCTCACATTGAATTCTTACTCATCAAAAAGGCGAATACAAAATTAGCCTTCCTGAATTAGTTTCTTTTTTTTTCAGAATTTTCTCAGTTCTTATTACTAGAAAATGACAAGGTAGTGTTCTAAGTCCAGGCCTGAAGTTTTCCTTTCAATATTTCCTTTTTCGAATAATTACATTTTATCTCTCACCAATTCCATCACACTCACACACACCCATACACACACACACACACATATATATATATATAACAGACAGACAGAAAGACGGGTGAAGCACATAACAGTAAAACGCCTGCAATTTCTAAAGTGTTTTCTAAAATTCTGTGAAAAATTGAAGTAAAATCCTCATAAGGGTCAAAATTCTCCGCTACTTCCTTCACACTTGTGTTATAAAATGTATGGGCTGCCTTTAATACTCGTAATGTACTATTGTATCTTTTGACTCCAACTAGCTAAGTTCGTTTTAGGTCGAACATATATCTTTAAGAAGGGCGTGATCGGTGAAAAAATCTTATATACATAAAACACAAACTGAGTTTGAGAGTTAAATTTATTCTCACATTGTGATGAAAACAGTAACATAACTAACACATTAATTTCTTTTCGACCTTAACTGAAATGTGTTTAATAACACTGTCATATTCGTTATTAAAGCATTATTAAAATCTTTCTGAAGCTACGCTTGCATGTAAAACAAAGTTTTTTCTTACTTTTTAAGTATACTGTTACATTGTAACTCTTATAAATTGATCTGAAGAGCAGGCCTCTGTACCTATTCTAATTGAAATGAACACGTTTCTACCTTAAACTGCCTAAGTATTAAAACTAACCATGAATTGGCATTACTTTGGCATGCTTGATACGTCCTAAATCTTTAGGTAATTGTTACGTTTATAGAATCCACTTTAAGGATTTATACCTACTGACTTTCTAAGTTTCCAAATTCACAATACATTCTGACATTTTAGCTCAAGGTCTTTTCCTTTGTAACATCCCAACCCTCTGACTTCACATAGTTTGAAAGGCCTTGCAACTGTCTCTTTGTCCAATAATTTTAGCTAGCATCATCATCTTTGAACACAGTCTTTTACCACTAAAATTTATTTTATATATACAACTGAATATGTCATAATTTGTCACAATTTTAACCTTAATTATGTATAACCTTGATTTATAATTACTATTTATTATATTTCTTTATTGTATCGAGTGATTGATTCTTTATATGTCGGCATTATAATCACAATACTCCCTCAACTTATCCAGACCTCTAAGGCTTAGTGGATGATATCTGTATTCTTTCCAAGATATTTATCATGTCTTTTTATGAAAATACTTTTCTAGATGTTTTTTTATTTAACAAGACGGTAATATTCCAATTTTCTTTTTCAGATCTGTTTTAATGGAGTAATGTTTGCTACATACAAGCATCGTATGGAGCCAAATCTAATCAATAGCGTAATGACTTTTGGGTTTGATTTGAAAAATATTCTATATTTTACTCCAACTTATACATATATTGATCCTATATAAACAAGTACTTTGGTGTGTCATTACATCAGAATTGATTTTCCTTTAGTTAATAAACTAAAATACTTTCAGCATACAGAGTGTGCAGGATTTAATCGTAAAGGGACATTTCCTGTTTCGGTACTTGAAGTTGTTTTTCCAACTTCCGTAACTGGTTATATTAAATATTAAAGGTGTAATAGTTATTTTGACAATACTACAAATATTTTAATCTATTTGTTCCTAATACTAAACAACCAACTTTAAGAAAATAGGAGCTGATTAAAAGGAGGCTCTTCATTCACAGAAATTATGTCATTGGATCCCAAAATGGTAGGACATTGCCTTTCAGGAGCGTACACAGAGTGCATTTGATGAGAACTGAGAATGAAATGACTAACTCAGGACATGAGTGTTTTCATTCCATGCTCACTTTAGAAATACTTTTGAAATGTCAACTGAATCAAAACAGGGTGTATTCACTTAAAGGAGGATTTGATGTATCAGCAAGACTAACTACCAACTTCTTAAATACTTATAGTTAAACAAAACCACAGTGAGACCAAACTCCTAGCCATCTCCTACTGAGAGAGGGGCAGTTTCTCAAGAGTCTTGCAGGTTTGTACACGCCGCCAGAAATGTTTCCCAAACCCCAATTATATTTCTAAACATTAAACTGGAACTTTATGTACTGATTATCTGCAAGCGACATTTACTTTCAAGAGACTTCAGGGATATCGGTTTTTATGCCACGCTGCAAATCTCATAAAGGTGTGTGATTAGCATGCTGAAGTAAGGACCAGGAAAGGTAAGTGCGGAAAATACTCTTGGGACACACCTTGCCATCGTTTTCAAACTCACCGTTGATACCAATGTAATAGAGTAACCATTAACTAATGGAAAGCATCTAATTAAATCAGATATTTGACCAAAGAAATAAGGGGGTGGCGCGTATGTATTTCGCTTTCTCTTCATATAATTGTACAATTCTCAGTGCTATTTATTGCGTTTAAATGTTTAAATTAAAAGCCACAGTTACAATGGATGTGTGCGATTCCTGTGTATGGCTCCATCAATGTTCCAGCATTCACTAATGCACTTCTTCAGTGGTCTGTCGATCCACATTAGATGGAATTCCTAAAAGAAACGTGTTTTACATTCATGTAAACATTTGTGCAGTTTTTTTTTGTTTTGTTTTTTTTTTTTTTTTTTCTATGTTTACATCAAGCTATTGTTGAGTTGTGACTTTGGTGTTAAATATTAAAGTAGGCATGAAGAACATACTTTCAAAGTTAAATATCTTCAAATCTAAAGAGAATTGAATTTTATTTGATAATTCTGGGCTTACATCTTCATTCAAAATTCTTAGGAAGCCTACTCTTGATTAAAACCGGAATACTGGCATTCGACATTTCAACAAATTCCATTTATATTTTCTGGTTCGTTCCAAATGGAATATTGGAATACGAAGTTTTACATTTGCACAACATTTGATGTTGAGATTTTAGCATATGTACACACTCTGGGTCTCACTGAGGAGAAAAAATGGTATTTTTCGAAAAATGTGTATATATGCATGCGTAAATCATCCAAACCCAAACTACCCTGTACAGTAAACAATTTCGAAAGTCACGCGAATACCAATTTTCTACTTAGGCTAGGTAACCCCTAAGGATAAAATGCGAATATCCTCAAATAAATCCCCCCAAACTAAAGCTAACTTTTACATAGGAAAACATATTTTTGTGAAAATGGCTCAAACGATATATATTAAATTTTGACATATAAAACACACTTTATGATTACTGAGAATGTAAACTTATTACTTTCTCTGCACGTACTGTGTACATAGTGTATAGAGAAGGTATTGCAATGCACCCAAAATTTTGATACCGAGATTTCACCGCAAATACGTGTTTTGGGTCCCACTGAATCAAAAAAAAAAAAAAAAAAAAAAAAAAGTATTTCTGGAAAAACTCTGTTGTGCGTTTGTGCATGTGTGTGTGTGTGTGTGTGTGTGTGTGTGTGTGTACAGGATAGCTCAAAAACGAAAAGGCCGTTAAATACCATACTTGGTATTTAGGATTGGTATCTTGCAAGGATGCGACACTAAGATATTCAAGAAAAAATCACCCACACCCAAATACCCTTTACATGGAACTTTTTCGAACATTTTGATTTTCTCAAAAAGGGTGCTGACGATTTTGATTAAAATATCGCTTATTAAAGTTATTTGCCTGACAAATAATATGTATATCTTGAATATTCTGGGAATAGGCTTCCGAAGAAGACTGTGTTCTGGATGAATTTTTCAGAATTTTGTATAACTGGCAAACCGTAAGAGATTGACAAAAACATGTAGATGACGTTAAAACACACAATTTATGTTACACTAAAATTTTTCTTGGAGTTGATAATTTTTTTGCATATTCCTTGTTTTTCGTTAAGCTTTAAAAACTTATACTTTTCTCATACAGAAATTAGTCAACTCGTATCCATACAAACAACGAAACTTCAGTCACATAGCAACCAGCTTTTGAGTATCATTTTAACCTATGGTACTTCCTTATTTCGCATCTACTTACAAGGAAGAAAGTAATAAGGCTATTTCTGCTAATTTTTACTCGATTAGTATGAAGTAAATAGGAGCATTAGCTTTTTAACAATAATTTGTTGCAGATATGTACAGAGAGCCATGTGAATGGACACATCAGATTTTTTTCACTTGTAATAATTCTATGTAACATAGAAAGGTACCCGACAAGGGAAATCCTACTGTGGAAAAAATGTAGAGCTCGATAAAATACACAATTATATTATGTGAGTTTTTTTCAGAGCTTTAACTATATTTGAGATATCAACTTTTGTGTTTTAAAATTATTATCTATTTGAAAAACAGTACGACAAAGAAACTTGCATTTAAGAAAATGACATTTATCTGTAGACTTTGTAAAAATGTTCTATTTATGCAGTGTCATAGCATTAACTTTTCCTAAATATTCATCTTGTTTGTTTAAATATTAGTAATTATTTGCAGATTGGATGTATGAAACACATCAGTATTTTTTAGACTTCAAGATTAGATATGCTCAATACCTTATTTCTATTCCTAGATATGTTCAGAGGATATATATCAACCCCCTGCGTCGAAAGCAAGGTTTTGATTAGTAGATATATATCGTTCCTTCACACTGTCCTTCAATTACATGAAAAGGGATTTTATCAATGTTTCTGCTTAGACCCCTAAAGTTTATGTTTAAATTCTACAAGTATTTGGAATAATTTCCCATGTCAGGTCTTTGGTAGTTTTCTGCGAATATTCACTTTTTATAAGAAAATATATGTCTTTCTTAATAATAGATACAACCCAGGTCAGGGAAGTGCATCAAAAGTTGCCTGAAAATAGATGTTGTTCCATGCCCCCACAAGAAAACATCCCGGGACCTGAAATTACCGACAGGTAATGTTCAATGATACACCCGTAAAATATCATTAGGGTTTGTTTTCAAATATCAGTCTTTCCAACTGGGGTATAAATCTTTAAAAAGCATCATGCTGGGGACAAAAACATTGAACTTTTTTATTTTTTTCTGCTTCTTTTTCTTTACGATACTTCACTATAGTTGACTTTTATACTTCTATACTTCATTATTTGGGTAGAAATATGGCCTATTAAATATAATATGTCCAGGATCTAAAAGAGGCAAATTAGGAATGAAAGATGAGTCATAAAATAGGGTTAACTTTATTTTTACACTCCTGGCAGGTAAGATATCAAGAACAAAAATAATGTAACCTGGAGCAAATTGACCTTCCCAAATGCAACAATACAGTTTAGTCTTACTCCACATAACCCAAATAGATGAAGGCTCAGGCAGGTAGACAACACAACCGATTAACAATTTTATTTAAATATGCATTCTTATGTAAGTAATTCTGAATTGTCTTGGCAGAATAATATGACAAGTCAGCCTCTTGGTTGGATGTTGAAATAATTCTTACATTCAAAAGCGTAGTTACAGTAATCATTAAACATGCAACCGCTATGACATTTACTCACCGTCACTGCTCTCTACAAAGGTCATAAAGAAATGGATTTTAATTAATTAGTCAGCTTATGTCCTTATGTTTCTGCTGGTATCTACAATGTGGCATTCCAAACCTTTTCAGTGCAAAAGAATTACAGAAAACACAAATCGGATATGTTTCATTTACTATATCTACTTATTATGCAAACAAGCTAGTCTTACCATAAGTTGCTCTTGTGTCTGCTTCATGCCAGTCAAGATAATCAGTAGCAGAAATTGTCTAATTGCTTAGTTTCCTATAAGTAAAGAGGGAATAAAGGAACACTCTGGGCTAAATGGATAGGCTTGGTATGAATAACAATTGAAATTAACGGAAAAATGTGTATAAATTAATAGTATATTAATATTGTCACATGCAGAATGTGGTACTACTGCGTTAGGATCCACATTCTAAGTGTGGCATGATTGACTAATTAATTTTATTGTTTTGGCTGTACTGTAGAAAAAAGGTTAGATTAAAAATAACGACGGGAGCGTGGCTTCGGCCTCTTTGCCAGCGGGACGACGTGGGGTGCGCATCGCACGTTTTTTAGTAATCATGTAATTAATAATGGAGCTATAGTATTCACCCAGATTTTGGCTACGCATCATCCAGCGTCAACATAACAGGTAAAAGTTTAATATATCAATTAGCTGGAATTACTCTTGAATTAACATGTTTTAATTTAGTAGTTTGATTTTGTTCCCACATTTCCTTGTTTTACTCCTGAGTTTGCTAATTTCCCATAAGTTAGCATGGGGGATACGTCCCTAATGTCGCATCCAGTTAGAATAGTTTTGTATTTGCCTTTCGCAGCCACAGCGAGTTCCCCGAGTTATTAGTAGAAAAGGCGGTTGCGACATATTGGTGGAGGCGCCGGGTAAAATGTTTTTTTTAAGTACAGCATATTTGTTTTATGCGCTAGGAATTTTTTTTTAAAGTACAGGATAGTGATGGAGTCGCTAGGTTTGGTGTTTAGACATAAGAAATGGGTTTAGGTACAGAAAATTTGGTGTGGAGCAACAGGTTATTGGTAGAATCGCTAGTTTTCTCTTAGTTTTTTTTTTTTTTTTTTTTGTGAAATTTGTCACCACGTGCTCTAATAGTTGTAGTCCTAGGACTGGAAATTCTTCATTTCTCCATTCCCTTGTAAATAATTTATATATGTGAGCTAGGTTGCTATGTTATTCTAAAAAGTCCCAGTTTTGTATTCCAATTTCGTGTAAAATTTAACACGTGGTGAATTGGTTCTTTGTGGCGTCCTTTGCTCTCCATTACTCATGTGGCTATATTTTGTACCTGAGATAGTTTTAAAAGTTTTCTAAATTAGTGTGTCCAAGTAATAGTTAAAGTTTCGTTGTCGCTGAATAATTTATTTCTCATTTTTAACTTGATTTTGACTTCAGTAGTGATAGCGTCATACCGCCATAATGGCTTCGCATGCTGTCGGCGTGGGTCGAACTTTCGTCGTTAAAATGGTATCTTTCTGGTTTATTTCTTCTCAGGTTGCATGTATTAGTACAGTTTTAATATTGAAGTGTTATATTTGTGGAAGATTGGTATGTGAAGTTCATTTTACTCCATTCTAAATTGTGGTAAAGTGTTGCATTTCCACTAAAAATTTTTTTTCAGGTTAGTGTTTTATAAACACATGTTCGTGTGCTAGTTAACTCAATGTGCTACAGCTATATTCCAGTTATAAATACAGCTATTCCGTGTGTTATAGGTTTGATTTTTGGCAAAGTCCTCCACGTGTTGTAAAAGTTTAAGTTCATCAAGTTTAATTTCTAAATTGTAGTGTGACGATTTCTTATTTGTCTTGTGATTTTTAAAATTCTCAGCGTTTTCTGGCCTTAGTGATGTTACTTGTGTTAAATTTGTGAAAAGTGATAACCACGTGCTTGCATTTATTACCCATTTTACTGTTGGAGGTTAGCAGCTATTTGTGATTTCTGGATGAGTTTGGCAAAGCTATGTTGTGTAGGCATGGAGACAGTAGGATTTACAGTATAGCACGTGTGGAGAAGTTTATCTGAAATATAGAAGGTTGTGCTAACAGGTGCTGTGAAGTCAAAGTATTGAAACAATTATTTTCAAAGTTCCATGCTTATAGTGTTTTAAAGATTTTAGTCAGTTCAGTGGTAGTAGGTACCACTTATTGTTCGTTACGCTATTCGAATACTCATAGCACGTAACCTCATTTAGTGATTTTTTCTCTCTCCATGTGTTAATTGCTGTATAGAAATCGTGATATAGAATTCACGTGGCTGGATCAGTCTATGAGAAGCCTTTGGGCCTAAGTTTTTCACTTCCTCGCCGTGGGCGCTTAGTATTTTAAGTTTTATGCTATAGTTTTTCTTAGGGGCTGGTGTATTTAAGTAAAGAGGGAATAAAGGAACACTCTGGGCTAAATGGATAGGCTTGGTATGAATAACAATTGAAATTAACGGGAAAATGTGTATAAATTAATAGTATATTAATATTACACTTTGATTTAAACTGACTTCACATTTACAAGCCAATAACACAGATAACTCTGATAGCAGGTGCCCATAAATCAACAATTTTTACAAAATCTGTACAAAATTCTATGTAGCAGCTGTAACTTTGTATTTAAGTTGGATTTAAATACAAAAACATTAATGCTAGTACTCACACTCAAAAGTTCTTTAAATAACAACTTCTAATCCTTGTATTAGTATCAGAAAATATAGAGAGGATATCAATTTCCTTTGTGCCGGAACCATGTCCAAAACCGCATCACCCAGGAAATACCCTGGTATACAACCGCAAAATGTATCTTACACAATTCGCCTGTCAAAAGATAAAAGCACCAAAATGCAACGTATGCTAGAGAACTTATTTCATAAAATATTATTTGTTAGGGCTAATAGCACCTCTACTTATATATTTTTGTAACTATGCACGCTTTAATACAATACTTGAACCCATGCAATCATATAGAATTGAGCCTCTAATTGATTGGTGAACATTCATATCGCCTACCAATGGAAAGGTATTGGTAGTTGGGAAACTAGATCCCCTAAATCAATGAACAAGACGAGATTAACTGGAGGCAGAGCACATTACAGATTTGTTTAATTGCAGTTTAATCCTTAGAGCCAGTGACTGGATGTCAGACTATAATGATACTGATTCCGCGAATATATCATATTTGATCTGCAATATAGTGTCTCCATGTACAGGTACACCGTCTTCCAGTGATAGATCACACCTTACATGCATTGTAAGGCATTACAGAATCTGGCACACTTCAGAAACCATCGTAATCTTTGGTTAATGATCTTCTCCAGCAGGTTGCATATGGTGCATGTCAACTAAATAGGGTGATAGATTCCAGGAAGCGAGAGATCCTCATAAGGTTCTGGTATGGGAACCGCTATGAATGGACACTATTACATGGGAAAGTATTGTGCAGATTTAATTAAATAGTCGTAGTATATATAGTAAGCCATTTCAAGTAGTTTATTCATTAGCGCATTGGAATTCTTTCAGACCCAGCGCTTCTACTCGTGCCGCAATGTAATTCAGTTAACATTTAATCCATTGTTAAGTCCTCGTTGAATGATTCAGTATAATTGGAGTAAGCTGATGAAAGCATTGCAGAAGGGTCGCAACTGAAAGTTATTGAGAGTGCAGCGTTGTGTTCGTCACCACTGTGGATAGTACAGAATGCAGATGCAAGACTATCTACTTACAAGTTAAGAGCTGTGCTTCCATACAGCTTCATTTCCGGAGTTGTGCTTCAATTCATTTTTCAGTAAGGCAGAACCTGTTCGTGACGTCTTTCTTTTCCAATTCAGGCTCGTACGCATCCTTCTGGACGAAAAATGTGGAGAGGGAGTTCATTACTCTGGATAAATATTAAGGCTACGACTGTCTCCAGAAGTACTGAATTTCTTTTTTGTGTGCACACGATACTCATTCTAAATACGTTTTCACATTCTGCTGCTGACATGATAAATATATTCACTATATCAAGTAAAGGTTTCAAATCACGTTGATTTTGAAGAGCTGCAGACGGATATGCTGTTGTACGTCTTCCGGCGCCATGTTAATATTTCTTCCTAGACTTCTAATGGAAGAATCTCCCAAACAAATATCAGTAGGCCATTTGCTAATATCCACAGTGCGATCTTCAGATCAATGTGCGGGAATAGTTGTTTGATATGTGCTGCAAGATTATTACTCAGACTTTGGAAGAGCAGCCCTTGTTTAATTTTCCCTTCGTGCAAAGGGATATTGTGGAAGATTCCTACTGATGCAGCTTGAACAGATTCTTTAGAGTTCACACACAAATTACAAGAAAATGAATTAAACACATGAATTTTGGTTTCTAACAGTTTATGAGTACGTGACAACGATGCAGTGCGCTTCTGTAATTCTAACGACAGATCTTCAAGCTCTATCACGTCATCCAACATTAGACCTATGTTTATTATGAAATAATTATTATACAATGTAACTTTAGGTCCTTTGTAAGTTGCCTTATCTTTACTGTTAGGGACATTGCTATTTTCATCGAAGTGGCTAACAAGAGCTTCACAATTATGCCAAACCACTCGAACAGATTTAGCCCTGGAAGCAATCGCCTGATAGATTTTAATCTTACATTTCATAAACGAGCACATTCTTGCAGTTCATACTGCCTTTTTTGGTTAGGCAGAATACAAACTATCAGGTTTAGTAAATAAATGTTTCATATGGTCAACTTCGGTAATTTCATTAAGTACATTACTAACAGCAAGCTCTAAAGGGCGATTCCCACAATGCCAGCCGAGGGCTTCCAGAAATAACTTCACCAACTTAGTTGCAACGCCTTTCTTCCTACCTAATATAGTATAAACACCAGCCGTAGCAAACGAAATCAAATATTTTGAAAGATACTGTCTTGTGAAGTCATGTTTATGCAAATAGTTCAACGTTGGTTTAAAATATCTATTATTTGCACAGGTGCTACTTAATCTACTGTCATAAAAGAATGTACTGGGTTCAGATTAATCAGGAAGCACAGTTTTAATGTAGACAGTGTGTGCTGTTTTCCTACTACCTGTGGTAGATTCATCAATAATTGCTTCAATTTTTAAACTAAGATGTATTATAGATTTCAATGAATTGTCTTTCATCGATTCTGAAAGCGTTTCGTAATACCTGCACGCGAGTGATCAGATTGGAGAATTTTATTTACCTCCAAACCATTCAAATTCTGCATTTCTAATAACATCGGCAAGTCATAGAATGACCTGTTAAAGTTAGCTATCGTATACACTGCTCTAAGCACACGACACACATTTGCATGATAATCTATTTCTTGCATGATACGCCTTTTGCAGTTTCTCTGTTTTTCCTTCAGTCAAAATTTGAGGCTGATTGATGTGCATTACTGTTTTTGTGGTCAATTATCATCTTTGAATGATTAACTATCTGCCTCCTTTTTCCATCACTGTCACCTAAACATCTAACACTACAATTTTTCCATTCCGTCTATGACCCCGAGTTCTATAAACACCGGTAAAACACACATCACTTCACACCCTGCAACCTAGTCTCATTATGAATCATAAACCAATCATTTTCTTTCGGTTTCTGAAGCCACTGTACTCGGTTTCAATATATAGGATAATTTTCTGAATTTAAATCATTGGTTTCAGAAACAGAAACTGGATTACTCTTAGCATTCTCCACACTATCACTAAGTACTAAAATATCTTGGACACATATATCACCATTAGTTTTTCTCTTTTCGATTATAAGTTTGTCTAATGTATTTATCTTTCTTATTAGTTAAGTTTAAAATTACCTTTTATTGTGTATGTTTACCTCAAGATTCATTTGAGATAGTTTTCTATTCTTTAAGGTTGAACGTCACTTGGCATGTCCACACAACTTTGGTGTTTAAAAACTACCAACCGATTAAGACGGTTTGTTGATATTATTGGTTTGTTGATGGAGTAGTATGTGTCTGTAGACGCAAGTGCCGTCTGCACCAAAATTAAATGAATTGTGATTCCAAAAGATAAACTGGGTATTATTTGGTATGCTATCTTATTACTTTGGGTTAAAATAACTAACGGCAAATAACTTAACGGCATGAATTTTCTCAAACAAAAAGTGTCGCCGATACAGAAAGGTACAGATATGGTATACTGGCATATACCGGCCAATTCGGGTAACGGATGGGGATACTTTTTGAGATAGCCCTATTCAGGGATTAGCGACCCTGCTCACATGAGCTTCAGGTTCCTCTGACCCAGAGGATAGTTCCTGGTTTAGGGTCCCCTACCCTGGGTTACGGGTGAAGTCCATATCGACGGAGAAGTCGAACTTTCGGCTAAATCGGCGGAAGTGGCATCCCTCCATTTGGGGTTAATTCAAATGGAGATCAGGAAGAGCTCCAGAGTAAGTTTAAAGGCAGTATACTGTGCAAGGGGATGGTAACGCCGTCTCAGGACATTTAAATTACCCAGTCTTCTCACAGTAAACAGCCGAATGGCTCTGCAGGTCAACAACTGACGAGAAAGAAGGATAAACGATTTGTAATCTCTACTAGATTAAATTTAGCTACTTGGAATTAAGATGCCTTAGGTCTACTGTACAAGGTGCTGGTAACGACTGCTCAGGACATTTAAATTACCCAGTCTTCTCACAGTAAACAGCCGAATGGCTCTGCAGGTCAACAACTGGCGAGAAAGAAGGATAAACGATTTGGAATCTCTTCTAGATTAAATTTAGCTACTTGGAATTAAGATGCCTTGGAAATAAAGAAATGGAATTGGATAAGTTACTTAGTGATAGAAATATAGATATTACTGTTATAGCGGAAACTAAGAAGAAATTAAAAGGATCAAAGGATCTAAACAATTATTCAATGTTCTGTGGCGGTGTACCTCAGAATGTAGGAGCAAGAAGAGGAGTTGCAACACTAATACACAACCAATAGAAATCTAAAACTGAATTCTATATCTATGATAGTGAAAGAATAATTAACAATAAGAATGAAAATAGTTAGAAGGCATTTAACAATAGTTGAGATTTATGCTCCTGAAGAAGGAAAAACGAAGGAAAAAACAGGGCAATTTTAGGAAGAACTTCAAAAGACATATGACAAAGTAAATAAGAATGATTACAAACATTATAGTATGTGGAGATTTTAATGCAAGAGTTGGCAATATCTTTTGGAGTGTTGAATTATAGTAGAACACAACTCAGACAATTTGCCAGCAGCTATCAATTAAAAATTACAACTACATTTTTCAGAAAACCAGATATAAACATATTCACACGGAATGCAAGAGGATTGAGATCCATAATAGATTATGTGCTGGTTAATGATAAAATGTGACCACCAATGCAAGACTTGCATGTGTACAGAGTATGTGATATAAGTTACAATCATCACTTAATAATGGCAAAAATTCTCCTTTGGATTGGATGGAAAAACAGTACTTACAGAAAGAAACCAACGAAGGAAGAGGTATATAAAATATACCTGTTAAAAGAAGAGAGTATCAAAGAATTATTTCAACGAAGACTACAGCAGTGCTAATTAGAAGTACCCACTAATGATAATATTAATGAAGGATGTCAGAAAATAAAGAATTGCTTTGAAAAAGCATCACAAAGTTTAGGGAAAAAAACAGAATTAGAAGTAGGAAAGGATTACGAATTTGGAATGAAGAAATAGAAACAGCAATAAAAGATAAATAAAACGCGTATAAACTGTGGCTGCAACAAAAGACTGATCAAGCTAGAAAATAAATGTAGAGAAAAGAAATAAAGCGAAAGTAATGGTTAGAGATGCGCATCAGCAGTCATGGAACAAGATCATAAATGAGAATGACATACATGGCAGACAAAAGTTCTCATATATAGTAATACAACTTTTAAATAAATCTGAAAAAGAGACAGTGAGAATTAATGCTATAGAAACTAATACATGTATTGAATATTACACATCGTTGTGGTGCAAACCAATTCAAGAGAATATGATGAAGGAAGAACAAATAAACGCACCTACTGATATGATCTCAATCGAAGAGCTGCAGGAGGCACTCAAAGAAGCAAAAATATAAAGGCAAGTGGACCAGACGGAAATAATATCGAACTAATAATTTATGGTAACATGCTACATGCTGAGATTACTACATCTGATAAATGAATTATGGAAAGGATATGAATTCCAGACATGTGGAATAATGCTGAAGTTATTTCTATTTTTAAGAAAGGAGATAGGAGAGAATGTCAGAATTATCGATGTATAAGCCTTCTCAATACAGCTTAAGATGTGTATGCAAGAATAGTAAACAAAAGGCTTAAAAGAATAGCTGAGGCACTAATAGCAGAAGAATAAAATGGCTTCAGAATAGCACGATCAACAACACATAATATATTTATCCTACAGCAATTATTTGAGAAAAGACAAATATTGCAAGCACATCTGGCGTTCAAGAATTTAAAACAGCAGTTGATGTGATTAATGGGGAAAACCCATGGGAAATTATGAAAAGCAATGAATATCCACAGAAAATAATCCAAATAATTAAGAATATACATTGCAACGCCAAAATAATAACAATAAATACAGGAATCGATAAAACCGAACCAATTTTAATCAATAGAGGTCTAAGACAAGGGTGCAGTATGTCACTTATTAATTTTAATATATATTTAAATGACATAATCAAAGTTGGAAAAGCATAATTAAATCAAGTATTAAATTAAATCGGAATACTAGTCTAAATATCTTATGCAGAAGACGTGCTTCTAATTCAAGAAACTGAGGATGAATTACAATATGCATCACACTGCTTAAATGAGTTATATCAGCAATATGACCTATGACCTTAAAATTTCAACAGAGAAAACCAAAAGTATGGCCTTTTGGGGAAAAGAACACATTAGATCAAAAATAATTTTAATAAATTTAACTACCTAGGATGTAACTTAAAATGTTGGACAAGAACTGAAAGATATATAAATAAAAACATTTCAAGATTCCAAATGAAATGTGGCGTTATACATAGAACAATGAGAAATAAAACATGAAAGGAAACTAGGTTAAAGTTTTACACTATTATATGGAAGTGAGATATAGATAACCACAAAGAAAATGAAAAGCCGTATACCAAATGCAGAAATGAACTTTTTAAGGCAAACAAAAGGATGCACAGAATTAGATCAAATCGGAGTAGAAGATATATGAACAGTACTTAATATGGTCAATAAATTCCAAAATTTAAAAATATCAGAACCAATAGATGTCACATATTCAGAATGGTAGACTCCAGACTGCCTAAGGTAGCATTTGAAGATGAACAGAAAGGCAGGAAAGATGTCGGTAAACCCAGAAAACAGTGGAAGGAAAAACTGTGAGACGGAACGTGCAATCTGTGCATACAGTGAAGTGGAGAAGAAGAAAATACCAGCCAATTTCGAGCACTGACGAAAAGTGTAGTTTGAGATGGACGTATTTTCTTGGATATTTTTGTGTCCTATGTCTGGGAATCCTAAACTAATTAAGTATTTAATTAGTCTTATGTTTTAGAATGTTTTCACGGACACACACTGTCCTTTTCCTAAAAAAGCTATTTTTGGATTCAGTGGGTCTCAAATTTTATGATAAAAAAACTTTTTCTTCAACAACAGTTATCCACAAAATGATGACAATATCAGTTTTTCATGGCAATTATGGCATATATTTTCCTACTCGATGTTTGCTGCTGTAACAAAATGGCTTGTTATGAAAGCCCGTCAAATTCACTTATCTCTTGCATGTGATGCATTCCTGATGGAGACTAAACACAGTAGGGCTTCATTGCCCCTTTTTATATCTGTTGGTTATGCCACTAGAAATTTCTAGAAACATCCGCACATGCAAAACCACTGCACCAACACACTCACTCAAGACATAACAATGTGAGCTTCATTGTCAAATAACCTTCCGAAAGAACACACGTTCACTCGCACAGGGGTAACAATCACAACTACGAGTACAATGTCAGAAGACCTCCCCACCTCACAGATGTTCACCAATACACTTATGTAACAATGGATACCAACAACAAGCTATAGCTTAGAAAGCATTCTGTACGCGTATGTTCGGTAAATACGGCCACAGGTTGTAGTCACACTATCTTTCTGGTTAAATATTTATCAAATATTTGAGTGTCTTCTCTGCTTACTATGTACATACGTTGCATATATGCACTAGAGAAAGTAAAAATCGGAGAAATTATCAAACGTAGATATTTTAAAACATACTTTTTCAAAGAACAACCGTTCTTAATCCTTTTGCCAATATAGTATGTCAGTTGATGTCCATTTTAAAATATGAAGACAATCTGTGCATACACGAATTTAATGCTGAGTTAAGCCTAATATTTTTTTTCTTTTAAAATAAATGTATATGTATTCTTTAAGAGATCAAGGCTTATATTTAAAAGTTTCTTCAAAATGGCAAGGCTTGAAACTTGGATCAACACTCATAAGTGCATCTCCACATTCACACTTAATCATGTTTGTTTCCAAATAACTGGTACACTGTAAAAATTATCCTCTTATGCTATTCTTCCATTACTAGGGTAGGCTAGGTAGCCTGTTCTGGCTCAAAGTCCTCGTCCCATTAGGCTGCAGACGTCCTTTAAAGTACTGTCCTTTAGATGTATAAATTAATGTCTATTTTTATTCAATTATCACTCATTCCTCTTATTTCTGGAAACCACTGGTATTTAATATAATTTATCTTCTCTTCTAATTTATATATATACTCATATATACATATGTGTGTGTGTGTGTTTAGCACTGTATGTGTGTCAGCAAATAGTTCTCCACATTTTCTAAAGTAATTTCAGAAACCAGTACACTTCCTACGCAAGCTAATTTACTTGGCACAGTAGATGAAGCCACTGAGGAATAAACGTATCAATTGTGTTTTTAAAGTAGTTAAAAGAAATCTCTGAATCCCAAGAGAAATAAACACATACTCAACTCCACAGCGTTTGCAGATATTTCATATAGGAGCTATAATAAGCTACAGCTGAAATGCAAACTTCGCTTGCAAAAATATCCTTACATGGATACAAATTCTGAGAGAAAGGTTTGTTTACATGCTATTTGGGCAATTTCTGGTTAGAATACGGCATGTAAGTATATTATTATGTAGGAGAGCAATTTTTTTCAAATCGCAGATAATATGAAGTAGTAGAAAAAAAAGCATATTTAAAGATATATAAAATATATTCCTATGCCATTATGATTTGTTGAAAATTATCATCGTTGCAATAGAAAAAGGTTAATCCCATAACTTTTCATAAAGAGCAGTAAAGTTATTTAACGTTAGCACTAAAACCTATAGATTTATGGCATGATCTCATTCCTTTATAGTTTTTGTTAAATAGTTGCGTTTCTCTAATGAGAGTTATTAACTGAATGTTCTTCAGGAATATCTTTTTCTGGATTTGTTAAACGCAGTAATTCATACCTTTTCCTACCCAGAGCTTTTCATTGAAGATTAGCATATACATTGTGTGTATATGTTTCTTTAAATTACAACATACAATCAATAACCTTGGGATCTACCGTCAGGTTTATTTTGGGTTCTATTGACTTGAAGTACACCTTCAATAAATAAAGAAGAAGTTCTACTCATCATTATTTTAATGTTCTTGAATCCTTCTGCTTTCATTCATTTTTGTTGGTGATAATGTGCACAAGAGTAATTAGAGATAGTCGTTTGAATGTAACACATCAGGTCTCTTTTTCGTGCTTTGTCTTGCAGTCATGGATCTTCAGAATGTGTATTATAAAGAAAGCTGTCCATAAAATATTTACATAGAATACAATAATTTCTCTTAAAAGCTCTTCCTCCTACATCTACCTAAAGATGACCTGATTAATTATTGACTATTTTGTTCATTTTCAATGGTTACAATTTGTATTTTGACATTTCCATTATTTGGAAGGGAAAATAAAAGAAGATTGGAGAAACGTTGTACAACTGCTCTTCCTGAATTACCGGCCTTGCGAAGAAATCAACATTTTGTAAAAAACGTTTACTTCACTTCATAATCCCTTTTAACCCAATAGCTTCAATATTCTGTTTATAGGGAGAACCATCACACTCTGCAAAACAGTCATCGGCTGCAGAATCCACCTTTTCATTGTTGGCAAATCTTTTCCCACCAACACATTTCTTAAAGTTTGGAAACAGAAAATAATCAGAGGGGGCTAAATCTGATGAGTAGAGTGCATGAAGAAGCAATTCAAATTTTAACTCACTGAGTTTGGCCATGGTGATAACGGATTGTGAACTAGTGCATTATCTTGATGAAATAGCATTCTCTTTTTATCTAAATGCGACCTTTTTGCATTTTGCTTCTGGAGATAATCAATGTAAATTATCCCAAGTGCATTTCAAAACACTGACGCCATGACCTTGCATGCGGATAGAACTGTCTTTGCGCTTTTTGGAGCTGGTTCTCCCCGTTCAATCCACTGTTTCGTCTGTTTCTTCGTCTCAGTTGTGAAGTGACGGAACTAACTTTCATCCAGGTTATGAATCGACACAAAAACATCAAAATGATTGCAGCGAAACAGGACTGAAGCCTCCTCATGACCCGGTTTTTGTTCCATTGTGAGCAAACGCGGCACCTATTTGGATCACATCTTTCGCATGTCCAAATTTTCAGTCAGTGAGTGGTGTACAACACGTTTTGAAATGACTGCTAGCTGGTGTACTCTCAGTCAGCGGTCATCCAATACACGTTTGTGTATTGTCTTTAACATTTTTGTCTTGGTCACCTCATTTGGTCGGTCACTGCAACGCTTATCTAAGCAGCTTGCACGGCCTTTCTTAAACTGTGCCGTCAAATAATTATTTACTGTTCTAAACGAAGAAGCAAACTGCTACAAGGTAGAATCTAACACATCTTTAATATTAGTTGATCTAAGGCCTTTCAAATGAAAGTAATGTATCACATAAATTCTAGTTTTATGCATGTTTTCAAATTCGCTTCAAGTCCCTTCTGCTGTGGCTTTAAGCCTGGAAATTCCTAATGTTATCAGTGAAAGAAAAATTACATGAAGGTTGTATGAAGTGCATTTATAGACTAATAGACTTAAAAAAATGTCCACCACTGATCAGGAGTATAACTCAATCGAATGTAGTTTGCTCGCACCAGAGGCATATTCTGCTATCAAGCTCTGGGTTAGCACTTTTTCTTTCTTCCTTCTTTATTTGCGACTTATGTTTACATATTTGTTCTGGATTTAATGAACGCTATCTATAACTTTGCTAAATATAATATCAATACCAATATACATCTTTTTAAGGAATTTAATACGTGATTAGTAATAATCTAACAATTGTAATTATTAATAGACTTTTAAATTATAAAGCACTGAGAAACAATAACATCCAACCATTTTTGAATTAGATAACTTCTGTTTTCTATGCACAAAATCAGAAACTGGGCAAATAAGGGAAACCTATCTTCATTAATAAAATTGACTACACTGGGTAAACATATACCAGGAACTGCTTTGGCTGCCTTCAAGATTCGTTAGCTTATGCATCACATGACCTGAGGATTTTGTTGTAGGGACTTCCCTACTCTTGCACACAGAACACAAATAGGAATAGACATTGAATTTCTGACTATCTGTAGAGGCATTTATTTGGCGTGACATGATATCCGCCGGGCCATCCGGGATAGGAGTGGGCTTATGGCTTGTCTGCTGTAGTAACATGTAATTTCATACGTTTTCTATTCTGCTTGGTGACAGTAATGCCTTACACAAGCGAGGTGATCCGCGGCCTTATTGTTGGCATGTGGGAAGCAGGGTGCACGGTAAAACAATTGCAAATGATGTGCAAATGAGTTGATCTGCTGTGCAGCATTGGATTAAACATTTCCAGGAGCTCGGTGAAGGTGGATTAAAGACGCGTTTAAAATCGGAAAAGCCAAGAACAACAACGGCGAAGGTTGATAAGATTATAAATGCAAGGCGAGATGAATCATTTAAACATTTAAAAGATTGCGCCGCGATATGAAGGATTCTTGCTCTTTTTCTACGGTGAGAAACCACCCCCAAGAAGCTGGCACCCATCATCGAAAGGCAGTAAAGAAAATAGGCGACTGAACAGCATCGCAACAGTCGAATGGGGTTTTCATTTGAATACTTGGTCAAACCAGACCGATTTTGGCAGCTGGTGATCTTCTCAGATGAAAACGTATTTTGCTTTGATGAGGATGGGGGAATGTATTTGTGGCGACGAGACAATGCTCTCTATATTCTAGAACTCGTGGTTGCCAAGGAAAGAAATGGCCGCATAAGCGTAGGATTTTGGGTGGGATGTCCTCTTCAGGACCAGGAGAATTGATTCAAGTAACAGCTTGAATGGATTCCGAAAAATACATAGACAAGTATTCTGGAAAACTCTATGCTTCCAAGCGTCCATGCTGTTTATCTGGCCAATCACTGCCCTTCATTACGTTCGTGCAAAATAACATCAGTTTCCAGACATCTAAGGCAACCCTTAGATGGCTTAGCTGCATCCAGAAATTTCAGTAATTAACTGGTCGGCTAAAATTCCTGATTTGAACCCACTTGAGCTCATATGGGCTTAAATGACTGGCGATTGGGAACCACTCAGGAACGAACTTCGGGTGCCCTGATAAAGCGTGCATTTGAAGTTTGGAAAGCACCTGACAAAGGCAGCAAATCCTTTATAAATTCTCTGAATAAAGGACTGCATGCAGTATTAGACAACAAAGGACGATGGGCATAGAATATGTGTGTGTATATATAAGAAGAATTCCATTTCCTTAGTTATTCTGAACAAGAAGAAAACCTGCCCTTTTTATTTTTTCCTGGTATAATGTATTTTATTTCTATGGAAGTATGCTATTTATTTAATCAGTAGTATAAGATCAGATATTCTCTACAAGGAAAGTTTCTCACAATCGGATTATCATTATTTATCTCCATTGTACTGATTTCGATAGCCAAGCTGAAGGACAGTTATTCTCATTCTAAATATGCAGAAAGAAAAACTTCACAGCTCACGTGTTCTGGCGCTATTCCACTGTTTTCACCCTGTTAGGCCTAAAAATTTTATACGTTCAACGTGTTACTGTTTGACACAAAACTATGCGGCATAAAACACTCGTCTGAAGAGCAGCAAAAGTGCAAATTAATCTGCTGGCTGAAAAATTGATGAAGTGGTAAAAACTAAGGTGTTGATGAGGAAGTTCACGAACAATACTGATTACTGCCTACTTCACAGTTCTAATCTTCATCAGATCAATTCCCATCGCGCCCTTAACTTTAGACATTACACAAAAACCAAAATGTTCTAGCAGACGCACATAAAACAATTCTGCAAACTCCAAATCTCGAGAACCTGCTTATATTCATGTATATTTCGAAACAGGCATTTTCCCTGTACTCCCGATTAACAATGCGAAAGATCGCCAAAACCGATGTTCGCCATTTTGAAAGGAGACATTACATAATCTAGCTTCCAGTTGAAGGAGGTGGCTATACCTATTAGTGAATGAGTTGACAAACCCCGCATAGTCGATATAGAACACCATGCGTGTTACGCACCTGCAAGGTGGCGGTATCAGCCAATTAAATGAAAACATGACGTGATAAAGTACCCTACAAATGGTAAGGAATGCGTTGGACGCTGATTCCTTTTTGTGCCTTTTGTACAATGAATATGTCGATTATACCACGTTGGTAAATCTTACTGATACGGCCTTGAACTAAATCGAGTCATACCAGAAGGGACTCATTTTATGCAAATGCAGTAGGCTAGACGCAAGTTAGTCAACAGAATAAACATAAATTCCCTTTTATTTATAAATTTATTAGAAATTCTTTCTTCACAAATTTACCATGCTCGCAGCTAGGCCCTAAGAATACGTCTTTGACTGATACTATTCAATAGCAAGGTGCTCCTCAGGGCTTAGGGCAATTCCTGTATGAGAACTTCAGATAGGGTAGGTAGTTTATTGAAGATCAGGAGAACGTAATGCATCCCTTGAGGAAAATATTTAACTGGTGTTCAGTATATTTGGTTAAGAAAGAGGTCAGCATTGAAGTGAGAACGAGGCTATTGTTTATTCAGAAAGGATCACTTGACAGTTCATCCGTACTTCGCGATCCTTGCCGGTTCTGTAGAGCCTTTTGCATATATTATAGGCAACAGTATAGTTCCTATGAACCACCACGCTCTTCCACACGATGCCTGGCGGGTTTCTGAGTTCCTGGATGAATGCGACTTGAATTGATGGTATGACCAGCACACAGTCCACATTAGAAGTGTCCGTTTTAAAATTTTGGCCATTAATTTGCACTTTAATTTTTGTATTATAGTGTAGTAAATTCCGTAAAATAGCAGAGGTAAAGGCATTTGATAACTCAATCCTTGCACTGATACACTGAAGCAACACTCCTGAAAACAACAGCATGATGTCAATTTTCAAACGAGTGGATACTCCGAGTAATTGCTCATTTTCCAGGAGAGGGAATAGGAACCGGAACCTCACAAGAGTTGCACTGCAGAAAATGGTACTGGTTTTATTATATATTATATAAAACTAACACGTAAAACTTATGCCCTTAACAGCACTAGTCTAGACTTGGACTGAGTAAAACAGCCTGGATAAGAAAACTGTGCTAGGGCTTGCTACTTCCACTCACTGGCAGATCTTCAAGTGAAATGGGAACTGATATTGCAAGATGGTACAGCAGTTCTTATTTGGAGTATGCCTGAGAATATCGTATCTGTTACTAGCGCTAGAGATATCAACATACTTCACTGAGACTATGGCTAGTTTGCACAAACTATTGAAGAATAGTGGCTTTCAATGTTCAGACTTGGTATTGGAAATCAAGACAGGGCAACATTATCCTTGTTGCTTATGCAACCATCAAGACGAATCAGTGGTACGTGTATTCTAAAATGCCCGAGCACGGTCAATTTCGTTTGAAGGCGCATCTTCGAAGCAATATTTTTTGACTGGAATGGATGCCTTTGTTTGATTCAGTGACCCTCCAGGCGCTGTATTTCATTTAGAGCTCAGTAACCACTTGTTTATAAAATATAATAAAGGTCTTACGTTTTCTGGCATATAAAGCTAATGGATTGGATTAACTCAGACCAAGTCAAGGACTGGTCTATTAATTTATAACATGATAATTAATTTTAATTCCTTCTCATTTGGAGGTAGCACCTCTACTCTAGCCATTTCTTTTATATAAATACTGAGCAAGGAGGACGCTTTTAATATTTATTAATTTTGAAATATGTATGGTTATAATGACTTGATAATTTGCACCATAATTATGTCAGGATACATAACTAGCGGGTGTTTATATAAAGCACATCTTTGGCATAACCTGTAATGTATCTTCAGAGCCTAATCCTAGAAAGTTCAAAATGTACATTTTATTTGTCACATAATATCTTTAAAATTCAATATTTTAATCAAAATCCTAACAGCCATTTTTGAAAAAATCAACATTTTCAACTGTTTTTCAATGGGAATGCGTATTTTCTTGAAAATCTCCCTGTTGTATCACTAGAAAACTCTAAACCTAAATGTTAAGTTTGGTATTTAACAGACTTTTCGTTTTTGAGCTATGCTGCCCACAGACACACACACACACACACACACACACACTGACGGACAACCACACGGCATGTTTCTGAAAATGTTTTTTTATTCGGGGGCCTCAAAACGTATATTTTAGGTCAAATCTTGGTATCCAATTTTTGGGTGTAGTGCGATACCTTCTTTATATACTAAATATATAGTACGAGTAAAACAGTAAGGAAATCCATTTTAATTTATGTTGTCGCATTAACAAATTTTTATTTAAAATGCACTTAGAGTTAAGTGCATTTATATGCCTAAGAAAGACAGGTGTTAAGCACCCGAAATATCTGAAGCAACGACCGATTGCTGATACTTCCAGCCTGCTTTACTTCACTAACAATGTGAAATCAGATACGCTTTAGTCCTATAATCCTTTCACGAAACTTACCTGTTAAACATAGGCATATTTTCAGAACACTTTAGTGAAGTTTATAAAGCTAAAATTCTCCATTCCAAGTATAGTTTTTGTTCCGAGTACAGCATCCGCCAAAGAATATTAACGTACTAGTAAGTAGCGCCTAACTATTCTAAGCATCCCCGTCCAACTCCAGTGACCGAATTCGACTCGTATAAGTTTCCGTTGGCTGCCGAGTGAGAATATTTGGAGGTGCTAGTGTGCCTCCGAGAACGTCCCATAATTACGCATTCGTAACCTCATTATTTTTCGTCATTTTTTTGTATTCTGTGTATGTTGCACCAAATTTGAAGTTATTTATGGCATACAATTCCATTGTTGAATTGTTTCGTTTTATTCCTGCCATTTTTATTAATGTCTATTTTATTTTTATTAGGTTGCAATTTTGTTTATATAGTTCAAGTAGTTTTAAGTACCTCAAGCTCAGAAGCTCCAAAAATAGCTATAAAATGACGAGTGAAACTTTGCAAGTACCAAATAAATGTGGGAAAAGTATCAAGATTAACCCTAAGGTAAGTAACTAATAATATAATCTTATAGTAATTGCACATTAAAACGCATTTGAGAGGCAAAGTTGCAGTGTAACCATATATTGTATAGTAAATGGACTTATGCATATATCTATACACATCTATCACTGCCGGTCTCTAAATTATATAAAGCCCAGGTGAAACCTTATTTATATTAAAAATATAAGCCTCTATGTATTCATTGCATTTAGATTGATGCTGTCACTGCCTGCTCTGTTCACCATTATGTATAGGCTGCATCAAAATGGAATACCTCCACTGCTGTTAAAACAATGTAAATAATGCCAGATATTTTTAAGTATTTATAAGCCTCATTATCTTTGAAATATATAGTTCAATAACAATACCTCTTTATCATTAAATATTCAAAGTTTGCACGCATTAATGAATAACAAAAGCTGCAAAAAGTGGTATATTAAAAGAACAAACATAATCTACATCACTGATTTAGTGAAAAGCCATTGCCTTTCTTTATATTGTACACTGATTGAAAGAAACATGGATATGATCTTAAAATAATAGGTAAAAAGTTAAGACCGAAATCAAAAATCTGGAGTAAAGAGACTTTATTAATGTAATATACTTCTTGCTCACCAAATTAAGGCCCTACCACACAGCATCTGGCAAATTAAATATTTTTCTCAAGCGCAGGTGATTGAGAAAAGAATATATGTACCTTTATAATACAAATATAAACATTTTACTACAAAAATGCCTATGTTTAACCACTGTCCTGAATTTCTACTTGATAACCATTGATGATCCTTTCCGCTAAGCACATATGCATTGCTTTTCCTCTGTTTCCATTTCACAGGCTTGCCTCTTCTTTGTGGAGGTAACAATTACCTTATAGGTTAGGGTTGATTACATTCCAATTTTTACTATTTTAAACAGTTTATTCTTGTTTTGGCACTCTAAGATCAAATTTCTCACACATTTTCTAAAGTATGTCTGCTAGTCTTTCTAGCTATGTGTGTGGCAGTATTCATACTTAACAATTTTATTATTATTGATGTTCTCCTTCTCCTTATCATCAGTATTATTATTCATATTATTATTATTGTTAATGTATTAAACAATGTATTATACTTGTTTCAAATATAGCAGTTGCTCTCAGGTTCCAGAAAATACCACGTGGTTTAAAAAGTGCCTAGAGATTATTAAAAATAAAACTCTTGTTATCAGGAGTACTTTAGTAGAGCTTGATACAGGTGAAATGCTTAAGTAACACTATATTACCTCGTAAAACAGTAATGAAAATTGGAATTAATTTAGTGTCACTTTTATGCCTTACATGAGTTTGCAGAAGTACTTCATTGTGCCCATTTTCGAATATTATGGTGATAAAAATTAACATAATAAATCTCAAGACAAGATATCAAACGTCAAGACTTATAAAAGGCACATTTCCGTATTAGCTAAGAGATTCCAGAAGCTCTGTTCTGTGGTTTGAAGACTAAAACAACGTTCTCACACAGGTTTTAAAATGTACTATAATATTACAGATACGTTTTCACCATTATTATTATTATTATATACATAATTAATGCTTTTAAAATTAAATATGTGTGTGCCTATCTTGATATTAGGTAAATGACTTAAACAATTTGAGATTATGACGTTATAATTCTACACATAAGTAACATGTTCAAAAGCATTATAACCAAAAATTTAGATATTTTTACACAAAGAACTCCACTGTATATATAGTAAACCAATAGGAACATGCAACCATTTATATTTAAATAGTTATATATTACAAAAGTCCAAAATAGCATAAGGTTTTTGGAATTTTAAATTATCTGTTCTAAATAATGCAAAATATTAGACGAAAATCTTAAATGTAGTGTAATTCCTATTTTCATATATATATATATAAATTTTCTGTCACTAAAATAATAAATGCAGAAGAGCGAAGCCAGAAAGATATTAAGATGCGAGTTTTACGTAAAGATTAATTTTTCTACTATCTGTATCAAATCAAATGTTGAATTGGAATTAATAATGAGTTGAAATATTTTTAAACATCTTATTTTATATTCACAGATTCTACTGCAGTAATTAAAATTGCAATAAGAAAATTGCCAATATTTTAAATTATTGTTTATTCATATTTTTTTTTTATTTGAAGGAATAATTCCAATCCCCAAAACCGCACTATGGTTATTGTCATGGGTGTGTGAGAGAAAAAATGAGTGGAAGGGTGTATGCAATATAGTTTATTTTTGATGAAATTGTTATGTACGAAATAGATATTAATGAGATATACATATATCTTAATATTACATTGAATATATGTAACTATTTTTAGTAAATTACTGTTTGTACTATTTCCAAATGGTAACTGTCATCTTCATATACCTTTAAAATCCGGGTGAGTATATTCAGTTTGGAAGAAAACTGGAACCCACCTAATCAACACTCTTTACGCGTTACATAGCAAAATTTTACCTTTAATATATTTAAAGACTATATGATGATTAATTTTTCAGCCTGTATGTAATTTATGTTATTTATCTGATGCATACTTGAGTATTAATTTTAGCATGTAATTTATTCTCTGCAATAGTTCTTTAGAACCTTATCTCATTGTAATATACCTTCAGGTATCTCAATTTGTTTTTAATCAAAATGGAACTGAGAGGGAGAAACTTTGTATGATTTATTACAGATGACTTCACGGAATAGCAACCGAGTTAGATTGGAATCAAAGAAAACCAACCTTTTGACCATCTTGACACTTCCAGCAAACTGATGAAGACCACAGAGTCAAGATGGTGAAAGCTTGGTTCTTTGATTCCAATCTAACTCGTCTGCTATTCCGTGAAGTCATCTGTAATAATCAACACCGAGAAAGCTTCAAATCTTTAATTCATGCTATTTAAGTTTTCTCCATAAATTTGCAATTTGTGCTTCAGAACCAAAGACATGCAGGAAATATTTGCATTAACATTCAATATTTAATGAAAACAAGAACAATTATGGAATAGTGCTTCATTTTGCACTGCAGTAAAATCAATAGATAGTAGTATCTGATAATATGTAACATTTTCATAAATATTTATTTGCAACCTTCAATCATTTCTTTCTTACACTACTCCATACTCTTGTATTTTGTTGTAGTTATTTAGTTATTACATGCATGAGGTGGTACTACATTCTCTTTTTAACTTTACTTGTAACATTTATTTATTGTTTTAACATACTAAGCGCCTCAGCCTAAAATTATTTTTTGTACATCCTCAGCTTGTAAGTATTTTCAACCATTTGACTTTATAGACCCGTTTCTTAGCAGCAAAGTCATCAACAACACCGTCATAAAAGTCTTCATTTTTTTCGAATGTCCTCCAATAATTCCTTCTCTAGGCAGATCAAAGACAGCCTGGACAATCTTTCTTCCCTCTGAGAATTCCTATATTAGGTTTTCATTCTTTTCAATGCAGAGAAGGAGCGTTTGAACTGAAGTATTGCTTACAGGAATTTTACAAATTAGTTCACATAATTCGTGTGGTGCACTATCTACCCGAGTTCCTTTTAAGTAAGATAGAAGTTCACTAGTGGATTTATTCTTTAATTTTTATTTGTAGTAACAAACTATCAGCTTACTTCTTAAATGAATTGTTGACCATAGACCGTTTTTAGTGATGAAAAAAAAACACCCTGAAAACTCCTCTGCGTGTTTGGTTTAAACAATTGCAGGAGTTCTAATTGCATAAAATTTTGAACTCTTAGTTTAATTTGACCTGAAATATGATCCAAGATTTCATTGTATAATTTACAAAAACATGTAGCTACATCACCTGCTTTATCCAGACGCAATTTTTTACTCTGCGTCTCTGTTGTGCCTTCATCAGAAGATTTTTCGGAAAACATATTCTCGAAATCTTCTCTTTTGCTGACTATGTTTTCTTTAGTTTGTCGCTTTATGTATACAAAATGATGTCATTTGATTTTGTTTGTAGGGTTTCAAAAAGGACTGTTCTTAATAAAAACATGGAGTAAAAACTTAAATGTGAACTCTTTGAGAACAAAACGAAAACCTCTAGTAGCAATAAAGGTACTATTATCCCAATCATCTGGGTGTTCAATTATATTTTAAAATAACGCAATTACTTCAAATTTGTATTTGTACAAGATCTCTACAATGCGACTGTTGTAGTTCCACCTTGGTCTGACTAATGAGTCCTCTTTATGAATTTGAGAAAAACGACTTCAAACCGTCTAGAGCTTTGAAAATATATGTCTTACACTCCTTGATGCAAGATACAAACTGCGAAAGAACGAATATAAGCTTAAGAGCCATGCAGTGAATAAATAGTGCTTCTGGAAGCTCGTCTCTTACTTTAAACTCTGACTTCAATGTAAACAATTATTCTCACAAGACATGACCGCTGCACCATAATTTGTTTGGGCTACAACTTTCCTTCCAAAATCACACTAATTTACACAGTCCATAACGCGATTGCCTAAAGCCGATGCAGTTTTAAACCACAAATCCTAAAAAAAACGTTCTTCTATTTCTCCGTGCTAGTTGTATACGTAAGGACTGTTGATAGCTGTGATTTACTGCGAATATCAGTGGTCTCGTCCACTATTATTGACACAAATAGGCACCAGGAACTTGTTTTTATTATTATTTCAGCCGTAATTACATCGCTTACCGATTAAATTAAATACTTTTGAATTATGTTAATTAGGTTCATAAACATAGTACTGTCTTTTAGGTAACATTCAGCATGTGGTCACACTACTTTATTAAATGAACTAATGGAACATAATTGTCTGTGTCAACAGAACTGCCACCTTCATCATGACCACGTAGAACCAATTCTCTCTTTCTTAGATGACAAACAATATTAATGAGTAAATAATGAAATTACTTTCCGGGCTCATAGCCCTTGGTCCACTGGATCTCGTAGTTCCCGAAGTTTCGCAAAGGGCTGCGTTTCATAGGTGACCCAGTGGCTGGTCAAAGCTCGATGAATTTGCCTTTTTTATATGGCCGGTGGGCGGATCCTGCAACTTTCTGTGTTGTTGATGAGATGTTTCAGAATCTCTCTATTTTCTTTCAGCTTCTCATTATATTGCAACACAGACAGACGCGCTAAGTTGTCAAGTTGAAAATCAATTTTCGAGTTCCCAAACATCGCCAATTATACTGTTGAAACAATGTGCGACTACGATATTTCGCGAATTTTCAGTTCCTTATAAAGATTGTTTATATCACTGTAATCAGTTCCAAAATTTTTTTTCATTATTAAATAATAGGCATGCACCACCATTTCCCTAAATGACGATATCTATACATCCAATCTGTTTTGTTACTGCTCGTGATTTAATTTTGTTATACAATTGGGTATGTTAAATTCTTTCAATTCACTCATCGGTCACCCTGCTTCGATTATTTGGTTCTTCTCTGTGAAATCTAAGAAACCATATCCACGATTTAAAATGTTTTTAATTTAACAATTACAGGTTGAAAATTGTGCATTCTTTGGTGAAGTCTTGAATCGTGAGTGCACCTCCAAGATTGTTTTTCCCCTCTCACCATGTACACCTGTCTCAAACTTGCCGGTCCACACACACACGCACGCACGCACGCACGCACACACACACACAGGTACAGCAAACCACGTGTTGCTTCTTGAACGTGTATTAAAAACACCGTATTAGGTAATATCTACCCGTAAAGTACTTATTTTAAAGCTGAAACAGCAAAGTTACCTGTTAACTGGAACAGAAACAATTATGCACCGGAGAACTCGCGTTAAAAATTGCCTGTAAAAATTACTTTAAAACGCTCTCACTGTGAACATTAAGTACCCACAGTAAGGCTATAGGGCCCGAGAAGCAAGCAAGCGATTTCTTCCCACCGTCCAAGCTCCAGTGGAAATAAACGATTACTTGCAACTCTCCGAGCTGAAGGGTGAACTGGCTGACGAACCAGCCGCGGCAGGAGAGTGGGCAGCAGTTACTCTTTGTGTGGCGCTGTGGCGCTGTTGTCAAATATTCATAATCTTCATAAATAAAAATAATACTAATATTCCTTTATATACTTTTTTCTTTCTGTTTCAATAGCTGCGGAAGCATTGTAACATACCTATTAATTTGCTAAGGGTGTTTTATTATATTATTATATATATATATTTAATTTTAGCTATATTATTGTAAAATTCTAGCAAAATAAATAGCAATTTATGGTTTATAAACTTATAGTGGTTTTCTCTTTAGGTTGGGTCCACTTACTGGTCAGGGTTGATTTAAGATTTGTTACCGTGATACTCAGTTTTGAGGGGGCGATACCACAAATAAGTCTTTGTGTGAGTAATACACAGATTAAGTAGCAAATGTTGATGTTCATTGTTTCTTAATACTTTACCAAGAAATCAGCTCACCATTTACTCTTGCCGCACAATTATTGTTCTCACATAACGACGTGGGACCGTGAATGTCATTGCGGCTATAAGTGCGAAAGTTGTATGAAGGAATAAGGAATGCTGGCATGACTTAACAACTTAAAAGACTGCTCAGAACTTTCCTTGTTTTCGTTTCTACATCGCTTTAAAATTTACTTCCACCCCTTTCAATGCTTCATATTTCTGACAATCCAAAATTTAAAAACTTGCTTGTTTTCTGGTGAGAAAATCCAGCGCCGTCGGCTTTACGGCCATCACACAGTCGCCAATACCGTTAACCTATACACTAGTTTGTTGGAATTTCATTGTCTTTCAAACTGCGACTGGTCGGTTTGAACGTTCCTGCCATATGCCACTACCTGCTTGCACTTAAAAACATTTCCTTGCATTCGAGTATTTTGTTTGAAATATCCCGTTATACATTTGACTTCTAGACATTTACCTGGTACCAACATAATTTTCATATCTATTATTATACTGTTATTGAACTTATTATTAGTTATTATATTATTACTTTGTGATTATTTTAAATTAAATTACCTAAAACTAATCAGTCTCACTTTGAATTTAGTAAAGGTTGCTAATGATTAATAACAATCATTTCAACAGTTTATGCGACAACTTTATATCCAAAGTATGAATTGCCAAGCACGCTATATAAACACAAAATTTTCGAAATTAGGCTTACAGATATTTTAAATTCCTAATCTAGATGCAAAATGATAGTGTATGACGTAATGATAAATATTTAAATTTATCTTATTAATATAAAGGTATTTGTAGGTGGAAACAACAAGTGACTGTATTTATTTTATTTTGCTTTTAAACTGTTCACTTAATATTTTTTGTGCTGTGAGCAGGTAATTTAAATTCCCTACTTGTCATATTTCACACAATACCTGCAACCCCTAAAGTATTTTAATAGTTTCATTTATATAAGCCTATGTAACGTATTTGGTGATATTATGTCCTTTAATTTATGAAAATACTCTTTGATTGTATGTTCATGAACGTTGGGCTTTTTAAACATTTTCTTTTCTTCAAACACACAAGATACATTCACTCTCACTTACATACTTCCAGACTTTGTGGGGGATATGGAATGATTCCGGTTAAAGGAAAACACCCCTCCCAGTTGGGAATCGAACTCTGGACTTCTGGGTGAGAAGTCAGCTGGCTGACTACTCGAAAACGGAGGTAGTCAAGTTCTGAAGTTGCATAAGTTCTGGGTTTTGTCACGCAAAATTTTAAAGTAATACTGCATAGTTCTGACTGTCATTAACTTTAAAAGAATTATTTTTTAGAATTACAATAGTGTAATTTATTTTGGTAAATTCTCATTCCATTTACCCTCCATTTTTAAACATAAAAGGAAAGAAAAAGAAGAACAACAAATGTGTAGAAATGTGTGTTAAATATGCTCTCGTTGAGCACATTATGCCATCGTTGAATTATATTTATTGCACATAAGAATAAAAGCACATAGCAAACAAACCAAGAAATAATAACGTCATATAAAGATTTTCCCGAGACCAGACAGATAAGAAGCTTTAGAGCGGTATATAAATTTGTTGAGAAGAAGCTAGAATCGCTCAAAAGATTTCTGATGTGGTTGTAAACTCGAAAAAAAAAATGGCTGAAATTCCGGAATGGATGGTTAGGAGAGTGGATGGGGCAGGCACTATTTTGCTGATTGAGCTGCCGTAGTCGGTCAAGTTTTTATGCCTACCTATGAGAACGGTTGGAGTCACGTCGATCGTCGGAAGTGGAACGCAAGGCCAATTTTTTAGCTTTGAGTTAACCATCTATTCGTTTTAGTTATCTATGATTCTAAGTAATAGTTACGAAAAGTGAATGCTGAAACAATTTGGGATGTCATAATCCATCATTTGGCCAGTGTCCTCCACTAACAAAAAAAAAAAAAATCTGATGTATTCCAATCAGATTATTTTCTAACTGTTCCACAAAGAATCTTTCCTAACAAAAAATTATTCTTTTATCTACGACATGCTAATCGAGATAACCATTAGTTCAAACTGTCTTATTCCTTGAATCTTTTTAAACAAAATCTAATTAACTAGGATAGAGCGACGGTCAAATCTTTTATAAAACTATCGCTATGTGAAATAATTGTATTCAGGAGTAAAACAAGAGGAAAGTTGACTTCCCGCTTGAGAAAAATTTTAAATAGCTTAAAAATGAACCAATATCAATAATCATCTCGAGAAGGTTACCTCTACAAAAAAAAAAATATATATATATATATATATATACATTGTGTGTTTAATGAGACCTACATTTTTTGTGTAGTAGAGTAAATCCGGGAGAGATTGCGCAATCCTTATAATTCAACGTTCAACCACCAGAATGCGTAACAGATGATGAAATAAGAGCTGAAATACAGATGATGTGTTCAGTAGCACATCTACGCTGTGGACAGAATATTTAGTATTCGTTTAACTGTTTTTCTAGCAGCTGAAACTAGATATTCCATATAAGTGTATTGCGCATGTAGTGAAAACTTGTCCGCTCTTAGTTACTAAAGTAGAGGTGTAAATTCGATGCAATTGCATATGTTTGCGTGACAAAGTATTTCTTTGAGTATATAATGTGATTTTCCGGTCATGTTGATCAAACCATGCGAATCTTAAGACGTGCGCGCCATCTATCCCTGTGTGGGTATAGATGGCGCACAGCAGCCTGGGTGAAATGGCGCATGCCTTCAAGCATTCAAATGCAGAATTTAATAAAGTTACATATATCATTTTTGTATAATTATGGTTTCAACTGAGCTAAAATTGAACTTTTGGAGCTTTTAGCTACTATGTACATTTATGTACATACATACTATGTACATAGTGTATAGAGAAGGTACTGTATTCTACCCAAAAACGCGATACAGAGATTTCTTTGGAAATAAATGCTTTGAGACCACCTGAATTAAAAAAAAAAAGCATTTAGAAAAAAGTGTGTATATTTGTGTGTGTATGTGTGTGTGTGTGTGTGTGTGTGTGTGTGTGTGTGGACAGCATAGCTCAAGAACTAAATACCTGTTAAATACTAAATGTTTAGTATTTCAACAAAGTGACACGAAGAATTTCGAGAAAATCCGTCCACCATAAACTACCGTTCTACATTGAAAATGTTTCAATTAAAATGTCGTATACTATGTGTATTTATTTACATAACCAATAAAACTTATATATTGCATCTCTTGGAAATAGTTGCAGAAGACCTCTTCATTGCGGATGAATTTTGCCGAATTTTGGATAAGTGGTAAACCGTAAGAGACGGAAAAAAACTTACAGCACAAAGACGTACATCTGGTTAAATTGTCATAAAAAAGATATATATATATATATATATATATATATTTAATTTCGTATAGATCAACGTGACTCTGAGATATTCTTGTTACTGGTTCCAGGTATAAAATACTTCTACATTTCTCATACGTAAATTTGCCAACTTCTGGCAATACAAAGAAACTAATTTTAAGCCCATAGGTATCTACTTTAAAAAAAAAATGACTATCGCTTTAGCTTGGTTCCAGTTACAAGGAAGCAAGTAATAAGACCATTTCTGTTAATTTTATCTCGATTGGCATGAAGACAATAGAAGAACAAGCTTCTTAACAATAATTTGTAGAGAGATGTAGAGAAAACCATGTGAACAGAACACATAAGATTTTTACTTTCTCTATCCCCATATGTACAATGTACATAGGGATAGAGAAGGTATTGTAATGCACCCAAAAATTCGATACCGAGATTTTACCGGAAATATGTTTTCGGGTCCCCTGAGTCCGAAAAAAAAGCATTTTTAAAAAAAGGTCTGTGTGTGTGTATGTCTGTGGACAGCATAACCCCAAAACAAAAACACCGTTAAATACCAAACTTGGTACTTAGGTTTAGTATCTTCCAAGGATGTGACACGAAGATTTTCAAAAAAATCCCCACACCACAAACTACCCTTTACATGTAAAAAATTTCGAAAATTTTGATTTTCTTACAAATGGCTCTAACGATTTTGATTAAAATTTCGTATACTAAAGCTATTATGTCCGAAATAAAATGTATATCTCGAATTTTTTGGGAATAGTCTCTGAAGACCTCTTTATTCTGGATGAATTTTGCTGAATTTTGCTTAACTGCTAAACCGTAAGGGATAGAAAAAAAACGCACTGCACAAAAAATGTACCTCATGTCAAAACACACAATTTTTGTCCTTTACGTTTTTGTTGTGAAGGTAACCGTTTTCGAGATATTCCTTGTTGTTGGTTTCAATTGTGAAGTACTTAAACTCTTCTCACACAGGAATTGTCTGTTTTTCTTTTGTTTTACTCCTGGCCAAGCAAAGAAGTGATTTGCAATGACAATCGCATAACGATAGCTTTTAAAACATTTGACAATCACTTTAGCATAGTACATTCCCTTATTCCCTTCTACTTATAAGGAACTAAGTAATAACATTCTGCTAACGTTTATCTTAATTAGCATTGAAGAAGAAGAATCTTTTGTAGGAGTTTTGTAGAGCAGCTGGTGAAAGTCATGTGAGTGTAACACATCCGATTTTATAGGAAAAGCTCCGTGAATGTTTGTGTGTGTGTCCTTGTGCCTGTGAACACGATAACTCAAAAACAAAAAGTCGGTAAAATACCAAACTTGGTGTTTTAGATTAGTATCCTTCTAGGATGAGACACAAAGATTCTGAGAAGAATCATCTCACTCCGAACTACCTTTTACATGGAACTAATTTCAAAATTTTTCATTTCATCAAATATGGCTAACGTTTTTGATTGAAATAACGTATATTAAATATATTTATATGTATACAAAATGTATATCTTGAATTTTCTGTGAGTAGCCTCTGAAGACCTCTTTATTCTGAATGAATTTTGTCAATTTTGAATAATGCTAAACCATAAGGGATAGACATAAGTTTAATACAAAAAAAATGTAGATCTCATTAGGTCACACAATGTTTTGGGTAAACTACTTCAAATGCATTTCTTTTTATTTGTTTCAATTTTAAAATAATTAAAATTTTTCTCATATAGAAATTTGGCCCTGCAAAGAAACAGCTTTCAACCATATGGCAACCAACTTTTAAAATATTTAACGATCTCTTTAGCCTAGTGTATTCCCTTATTTACCTTAAGGAAGCAAGTAATAAGACAATGCCTGCTAATGTTTATCTCGATTAGCATGCAGTAGATAGAAAATTAAGCTTTTTAACAATAATTTGCTATAGATACGTAGAGAAAATTATGTGAATGGAACACATCATATTTTTATAAAAATACTTTTATATAGGTGACCTTAAAACGTGCATTTCCGGTGAAATTTCAACACTGAATTTTTTACTTGAATAAAATACCTTCTCCCTATGATGTACGTAACAAGGTACGTGTAGAGAAATTAATAAATCAAGAATTCTCACCTTTTGCATGCTAAGAGATATTGCAAATGGATTTCCCTGTAATCAATGGGTCAAAGGCCAATGTGATACAAATGTTTTGTGGTTATCACGGAAATTTCCTGCAGTACATTGTCACATTTTGAAGTAACGAGTATCACTTTTCGGATAAAACGTCACGTTTTAGGTGAGTAAAAGACTTTTTGTTTTCTTTCATATTGCTTGGTGTATTACATTGCTTCTGTCACATCAAGCGTCAAAAGTCGAATTTTAATTATGATTAAGTAAATATTATTACCTTGAATTTTTTGGCCAATAACTCAATATTATGTCTTGTTTTGTTCTTTTTTGTTTTTTTTTTTTTGTTTTTTGTTTGTTTTTTTTTGTTTTCTTTTTTCATTTTTAAATATGCAGTCTCCTTTCATGAACTTGAAAACATGCATGCTTTGATTTGAGAAGCAATTGATTGTGTTCGTCATTCATTAAGCTTATAACCTTTTCATGATCTTAGTAGGAAGAGAAACTATTGCATTACACCCAAATATTTGATACTAAGATTTCATCGGAAATACCTGTTTTGAAGATTCTGAATTCAAAGCATCGGATTTGTTCCATTCAAATGAGCTTCTCTGCATCTGTTCAACAAATTATTGCTAAAAAGCGTATGCTTCAGTTTACTTTATGCTAATCGGGAAGAAATTAGCAGAAGTAGTCATATTTTCCCATGCAAGTAGAAGGGAAATGAGGGAATAGCTAGCATAGGCTAAAAATGTAGTCAAAAGTTGGTTGCTATGTGACTGTAGTTCCTTTGTTTGTATGGACATCAGTTGAAAAAATCCTACGTGAGGAAAGTATAAGTTTTTTAAAGCTGAAGCCAATGACAAGGATTATCTCAAAAACGACCAACTACATGAAAAAAATGTATATGACATAAATTTGTGTTTTATCGTGATCTACATTTTTTGTGTAGTAAGCTCTGTCTATCTCTTGCGGTTTGCCTGTTATACAAAATTCTGTAAAATGCATCCGGAATAAAGTATTCTTCAGAAGCTATTCCCAGAAAATTCAAGACATGCATTTTATTTGTAATGTAAACATCTTAAATATAACGGGTTTTAATTAAAATCGTTAGAGACATTTTTGGGAGAATCAAAAGTTTCGAAAATTTTTCCATGTAAAGGGTAGTTGTCGCATCCTTGGACGATACTGAACTTAAATACCAAGTTTGGTATTTAATGGACTTTTGATTTTTGAGCTATGCTGTCCACAGATACATACACACGCGGACTTTTTTTTCCAAAAATCTTATTTTTGGATACAGTGGGACCCGAAACATGTATTTTCGGTGAAATCTCGGTATCGAATTTTTGGGTGCAATACAATGCCTTCTCTATACACTATGTACATAGACATATATGTGTAGAGAAAGTAAAAAAGCATTTTAGAAAAATGTCAGTCTGTGTCTGCGTGCCTGTGAAAAGGATTAGTCAAAGATGAAAAGTCGTTTTTAAGTACCAAACCTGGCATTTAAGTTCAGTTGTGTTCCAAGAATGAGACGAGTAGCTTTTCAGGAAAGTTCCCCACCCCAAACTATCTTTTACAGTTTACATAATTTTTTTCGAATTGATCATTTTCTCAAATTAGCGTTAACGATTTTGATGAAAATACCAAGCTATTTACGTGACACACAAAATATAAGTATATATTGATCTTTTTGGGAATAGGTTCGGAATTCTTGTTCTGCAAGACCTTTGCATAGCTGGTAAATCGTAACAGATAGAAAAAGTCTTACCACATAAAAAATGTAGATCTTGTAAAATCATATAATTTATGCCATGTCATTTTTTTCGTGGAGTTGACCACTTGCAAGATATTTCTTATTATTTGCTTCAGTTTTAAAATACTTGAAACTTTTTTCATATAGAAATTTGTAAACTCCTGGCCATGCAAAGAAACAACTTTCAATCACATGGCAACTAGGTTTTAAAAGGTTGGACTATTGCTTTAGCCTAATGTATTCCCTTATTCCCCTTCTAATTACAAGAGCGCAAGTAATAAGACTTTTTCTGCTAATGTTTATCTCGATTTGCTACAGTGGATAGAAGAGCAATCATTTTAACAATAATTTGTTACAGATATTAGAAAAAGTCATGTGAATGGAGCATATTTTTCTAAATAACCTTTTATAGGGGACCTTAAAACGTGTAATTGCGGTGAAATATTGACAGTGAATTTTTAGGTGTAATACAGCACCTTCTCTACCTACTATGTACTTAAAATAGCACCCGTAGTTCCGGTTGCACAAAAGTTAATCTGAGTTCAACCACCTGAAAATGAATTTCAGTGAGATGAACTTAGAATTTTGTTATACAAACATTTATATGAGTTTGTGGGCTTTTGGTCTAAGATCAAGTCTAATTGGTGAATTTTCTCTGGTCAATCTTTTGATCTTAGATCAGCAAAAATGCAGAAGCTGATAACAGTTATTTGTTAAAATAAAGAAGAAATAAATACTACAGCTTTTAATAAAATGGTAAGTAATGCTTTTTGTGGTTATTTGTGTAATTAGCCTCTATTTCACAATAATTATTGTTGTTTTATGATGCATTGTTTGTGTTTATAACCTATTAAAATAGTAAGTAATGCATTTATGTGGTTATTTGGATAATCGCCCTCTTTATGTCACAATTGCCATTTTATGATGCATTGCTTGTGTTTATAACCTATATCATATTTTTATTATTTCAAATTACTGTGATATCCCCGATGATAGGAATTTTGAATTTGAAAGGGCCCCTCGTATTTTCTAACATAGAAGGAATCTAACCTTAGAAGTTAGATCCAGAGAATTTATAATGAGATTTCTACTATCGAAGCATGTAGTCGAAGATTTGCAGAAAAAACTACATGCACAATTAAGGACATAAAGCCCTGAGGAATTATGCATTAATCCAATGTTTATGATTCTTATCACATCACGTTTCTATGCAGCTGGACGCCTCCAGGTGGTGATTTGGGATATATTTAATGTAAATAAAGGGAGTGCATATGGAACAAAACACAAAGTTACAAGAGAGATCACATCTTTAAACCTCATTTCATCAGGGTGCCTATGGAAGAGGGTGAAACAGAACAGGTTATGTAAAATTTCTATAATGTATGTAATTTCCCTGGAGTTTTAGGTTCAACAGACTGCATACACATCCCAATTACAGCACCTCTTGGGAATAATGCTGAGATTTACAGAAAGTGCCGTGGTTGGTTTTCTGTAAATGTTCAAGCTACCTGTGACTTAAAACTTCGTTACCAGAATGTTGTTGCTAGGTGACCTGGTTCAGCACATGATAGAAATATTTTCAGAGAATCTAGAATTCATGCACAGTTTGAAGTTGAAGAATTGTCCCGAGGTGTGCTCCTAGGAGACTGTGTTTATAACTGCTGTCATCCCTTACTTACACCTAAATGCATGAAGAAACCCCTGCAGAATATAACAGGGTTCATAGAAAAACAAGATCAGATATAGAAACATCTTTTGGGGTTGTCAAATGATCCTCATATTTAAGAATGAAATTGGCTATGAAATTACGGTAAAGCTATACGAGAGTACCATCACATAAATATAAATCTTTAAGAAACAAAACTGACCTTATAACCCACTTCAGAGTATCTAGGAGCTAATATGTGTTCATCTAGAATTAGAATATCCCACCACTCCCATCCTGTAAAATACACTTTCTTAAATAGAAAATATTCATGGTGGGGAAGATTTAACAGCTGTTGCTAGGTGGGAAGTAAGTATTTACGATCTAGAAACAATGAAATTAGAATGCTACCAACGTAGATAAAGTCAACAAAAAGAAAGAAAGAAAGTGAAGTTCAAAGGTAACCAACATTCACACACTAGCAATGGAGTGCCAAGGCTGTAGCTGGAACTTAATACATGTTTACGGAGATTTATACTTTAATGACGACGCAGTGCTGAAATTTCTAAAGGGTCGCAAACTAACCCACTCTCATTATCCATTCGAAAGTTGCGGAGAACTAAAAGAGCTGATGTATTACCGTAACAATACAAAAATATATTGGCACGCTGCAACAAGAGAATTCGTGGACGGCGATGCAGCTTCGCAAAAAAGTGGAAGCTTTTTTTTGAAAATGCCAAATTACGCGTTAATGATGTGCTGAATTTCTGCTTTCTCTGGCTATTCGTACCAAACCCAAGGCATCAATTTATAATGTACCACGCCAAAACCACCCCCAAAACAGTTGTGGATTGGTCTTCATTTTGTCGGGAAGTTAGTGAAATATGGCTATACAATAATCGGCAACGAATTGGAGGACCTGATAAAGTGGTGGAAATAGATGAAGCAAAATTCGGGAGGAGAAAATACAACAGAGGAAGAATAATTGAGGGGCAATGGGTTTTCGGAGCTTTGGAGAAGAAACACAAATCAATGTTTTTTTCTCGTACCTGTGCCTAAGAACAACGGACACTTTGCCGGAGATTATATCTGAATGGATACCTCCTGAGAGCATCTTAATTTCCGATTGTTGGACAGCATATGACGTCTTGAAGCACGAAGATTTTATTCATCTGCGCGTGCACCATTCATTGGAATATGTATCCAATGAGGGACGCGGAGTAGTACATCAAGAAAATACAGAAACCTTGCAGGACGAAGATATTGGTCAGTTTCCCATCCACACCCAAAATATTGAACGTGAATAGAGAAATGCCCGATACACAATCCTTGTATTAGGTAGAAAGTCACAACATTTTTCTGGGTATGTCGGAGTATCTTTTTAAAAGAATTTTGGACTTGAGCGTAAGATTCCACAAATTCATGGAGATTGTATCAGAAGCGTATCCATTATAAAATGTACCGGTCTTGGGATTATTTCATGTTGAATTGTTAAATTGTTACACTTTCTGCTTTTTTGTTGTAGAATTGTTTATTTCAACTGGTGTTAAATATATTTATTGGATAGGTAGAGTCAGACTGAAAAATTCAGTGCCAAAGCCGGGATTTGAACCACGGATCTCCCGATCTTTAGCCGGTTGCTCTGTCACTGAGCTACCATGGCAACATGCCGGCATAGCATTGAATTTCTCAACTGACACAACATTGTAAGTCACCATTGGGGTTGCCATACCAAAATAATTTGAGAACACCTTGTGGTTTACCGGGTAACATGTGAGTCAGTTGAGACATTCAATGCTATGCCGACAAGTTGCCATGGTAGCTCAGTGGCAGCGCAACCGGCTAGAGATCGGGAGATCCCAGGTTCAGATCCCGGCTATAGCATTGAATCTTTCAGTCTGACTCTACCTTTCCAACTCCTATCCTACACACGGCTTTTGTGAAAAAAACCAATTCGTCCAATATGTTTATTGTTCAATTATGTTTAATAAATTCCTGATCAGAAGTTTAAACTTACACATGTATTACATAATATACGTATATGTGTGTATATAATACACTAACCAAAACAAAAACTGTTTTAACGAAAATGAGTTGGCTCTCATCACAAATCTAGAACTAGTAGAGAACATAATCATTTCTTCGCCAAGTTTTTGTAAAACGACTGGAAACGCTGCAAATCACTTAAAGGAAATTCAGTTTATTTACACACAAACACGCATGCGTTTGTGAAACAAATGGAAATCACTATAAATTAAATATACAAGAAACAGTTCATTGACCCACACAAACCTAAGCCTAACACAGCGCATGTTTGCTTTGGAGAAACCAATCGAAATTATTAAAACTTTTAAGTATGTACATAAAAATAACACACACACTATCCTAAACCTAACACAGCGCATGCTCGCTTCGTTCGCATGCTTTGGTGAAACAAGTGGAAATTATTGAAACTAAAGTAAAAGAAAATCAGTCTCTTTACACACTAACCTAAACCTTACACAGCGCTTGCTTGCTTCACTCACATGTTTGATAAAACCACTGTAAAACATTAAAAATAAATTACACGAAAATCACTTATTTATACAACAATAATTGGTTCAGAACTCTAAACACACAGAATCACTTTTAGAATCGGCAGGATGGCATATCGCAGTATTTTTGTATCAATGTTGGCAATCACCCTCGTGTTGCAAAAAAAAAAAACAACAACAACAACAAATGCCTTAAAATAAACTATAAAGCGACTCTAGTGACCGAATAGTGACCGTTCAATGATGGTTCCACAACCTTTTAATGGCTAGTAATAACTATTTTTCAAATATTGGTAGTTCTGAATTTTGCAATATAAAGGTCAACTATACACTGTCTGGTAGCTAGTGAAACAATAGAAATTGTTGTAGAAAAACAAAGCATCTTTTAATATAAATCGCATACTTTGTTGGAAGTTAAATGCCAAAAATAGACAAGACACAGTTTTGTAATACGATATTATAATGATTAAAAGTGAAAAAACTAATATTTACGTATATTTAGTGGTAGTTTAAGAGATGGAACCAACGTATAATAATAATGAAATTATTTCAAATTCCTCCTATAATAGTAGCAACCTTTGGATTACAAACCTTGGCCATTAATACAGACGATGCCACGCCGACGTAGATGTGGTGTTTTACAGAGGAAGGAGAGCATATCAAGAACTGCCTATTCCTGATTTAAATAAAAAATATGGGAGAAACACAGCACTAAGAACTGCACTGATTAATAACATTTTCAGGAATTCACTGTAAATTTATTATTTTCTAACTCGTTTCCTCAAATTAATTTCTTTTAACTTTTGAACTAGTTTTTCTGTTCTAGTTCCAATTACTATAACATTTTCATTTTCAATTCATGTTCTTTTCTTTTCAGTTCATTTTATTCATCTAAATACTTCTCTTATAAAGAGCTCATATAAGAGACTCCTCTTAGAAAACGTTTCCCTCATAACCTCATTCTTCTTTTTAGGGAATGACGGATGATCTGGGTGTACTTGCGGTAAAGTTATAGTATATAAATATAAATGTTTAGGAATTGAATCTAACCTTATAATCCACTTGCAAACATCTAGAGACTAATATGTTTTCATCTAGAATTGGAATATACCGCCACTCCTACCCTGTAAATACACTTTCTTAAATAACAAATTCACGAAAATGTTCATGGTGGGGAAAGATATAGGAGCTGTTGCTACGAGGGAAGAAGTATTTCCGGTCTAGAAGTAAAGAAATGTGAATGCTACCAACGTATAGAAGGTCACCAAACAAGAAAAAAATAATACAAAGTGACGCTCAAAAGTCATCAACATTCACTCATCAACAATGGAGTGCCAAAGCTGTAGCTGCAACGTAAAACATTTTTACGGAGATGTATACTTTAATGAGACGCAGTACTCAAGTGTGTAAAGGATCACAAACTAATCCATTCTCATTATCCATGTGAAGAACCAAAAGAGGTAAAGTATTACTGTAACAGTTAAAAAATATTGGCACATTGCAACAAGAGAATTCCTGAAGGGAGATGAGCTTTCCAAAAAGTGGTAAAGATAGTGTTTTTGAAAATGTCAAATGATGTGCTAATTTTTCCTTTCCGTAGCTATTTGTACCAAACTCATGCATCAATTCATTATATACCATGCCAAAACAACCCCAAAAACAGTTATGGATTGGTCTTCGTTTTGCAGCGTTTGGGAAACATGGCTGGTTATACAATAATTGGCAACGTATTAGACGGTCTGACATCGTGGTGGAAATAGACGAAGCGAAATTCGTGAGGAGAAAATACAACAGAGGAAGAATGATTGAGGGGAAATGGATTTTTGGAGCTGTGGAGAGGAAAAACAAATCAAAGTTTTTTTTTTGTCTGCTATCTGTACTTAACAGAACGGAGATTTTGCTACAGATTATAACTGAATGGATACTTCCTGGGCACATCAGAATTCCTGATTGTCAGAAAGCTTATGACGTCCTGAAACACAACGATTTCATTCACCTGCGAGTGAACCATTCATTACAATTTGTATTCACTGAAAGAAGTGGAGTTATATCAAAAGAAAAAAATCTTATGCGTTCCATTCACATTACTTTCTCTACATCTCTGTAATACAATTATACAAATTAGCAACAATAGTCTTATTACTTGCTTCCTTGTAAGAACATAGAAGGTAAATAAGGGAGTACTATAGGCTAAAGTGATAGTCAAAAACTGGTTGCTGTGACTGAAGTTCCTTTGTTTGTATGAACAGGATTTGACAAATTGAGAACAGTATAAGTATTTTAAAACTGAAACCAATAACAAGGAATATGTTAAAAGAAAGGACAAACTCCACGAATAAATATATATAACAAATTGAAATTGCGTGTTTTAACTAACTCCACATTTACTGTTAAATTAGGTTTTGTCTATCTCTTACGGTTTACCAGTTATGCAAAATTCCGTAAAATTCATCCAGAATAAAATAGTCTTCAGAGGCTACTCCCAGAAAATTCAAAATATACATTTTATTTGTCAGGTAAATATCTTTAATACGATATTTTAATCAAAATAATTAGAGCCATTTTTGAGACACTCAAAGTTTCGAAAAAAAGTTCCGTGTAAAGGGTAGTTGGGTTGGGGGGATTTTCATGAAAATCTTCGTGTCGCATCCTTGGAAGATACCAAACTTAAATACCAAGGTAGGTATGGAGTGGGCTTTACTATTTGAAGTATGCTGTCCACAGTCAAATACACGCAGAAGTTTTTCTAAAAATACATCTTTTTGTATTCAGGAGGGCCCTAAACATATATTTCCGGTAAAATCTCGTTTCAAATTGTTGTGTGCATTAAATACCTCTTCTATACACTATCTACATAGTACGTATAGAGAAAGAAAAAAACATAGAAACTTTGGAGGACGAAGATATTGGTTAGTTTCTCATCCACACTCAGAAAATTCACGGTGAATGGAGAAATTTCTGATACACAATCCCAGTATTCGATAGAAAATCACATTTTGCTGTGCATTTGTCAGAGATCTTTTTAAAAGGAATTTTGACTTAAACATTAGGTTCCCTATCTTGGTATTATTTCATGTTGAATTGTTAGCTTATTTCATTTTATACTTATTTGTTTGTGAATTGTTATTTCAACTGGTGTTAAATTCATTTATTGTTCAATTTCTGTTTAATATATTCCTGATCTGAAACTTTAAACTCAGGTATTTAGGTACTACTTAAACTATATGTATATATACACACACATACACTAATGTAAACCAAAAGTATATATAAATATATAAAAAAAACTAACCGTAACAATCAGAAATGTGTGTTTAAATAAAAAGCTAACCGAATTTTAACTTTCCAAAGATCACAAATTTCACATTATCTACAAATGAAAATAGGCTACTGGATTTTTACAGTTCCACGCAGACTAAAACCATAGTACTAAATTTTAAGAAAGTTGCGAGAACTGTGACCAGCATATATGTTCTTCTTTACCATAGAATTTACGCGAAAGAAAACTGTTTTAACGAAAATGAATTTACCTTCACTCACATTATCGTTTTTCATGCATGCTTTGGTAAAATGACTAGAAACCGCTAGAAATTACAGAAAAACCCGTTTATTTACACAGATACACACACAAACACGCATGCGTTGGTGAAACCGATGGAAATCACAAAATATATGAAAATCAACTTGCTTTGCTCGCATGTTTGGTGATCCAATCGAAATTATCAAAACTAAGAAGGCGAAAATCAGTTTATTTACACACACTAACCTAAATCCAACGCAGGGAATGCCCGCTTCGCTCGCATGCTTTGATGACACCGGTGGATTTAATTAAACCCATTTGGTACATGAAAATCAGTTTACTTATACACACTAATCTAAGGCTAGCACAATGCATGCTCGCTTCGCTCGCATGCTTTGATGAACCGGTGGAAGTCATTAAAATCAAAGTAGGAAAATCAGTTTGACAAACACTAACCTAAATCTAACACACCTCATTCTCTCTTCTCTCTTATGCCTTGCTGGAACCAATCGAATTATTAAAACCAAGGTAGACTGAAATTAACTTAGCATACACTAACCTAAAATAAAAAAAGCGTATGCTCCCATGCTTTTTTGACACCAGTGGAAATTATTATAGCTAAAGTACATGAACATATTTATTTACACATACAAACTAACCTAAGCTTAGCATAGCGCATGCTCGCTTCACTCGCATTCTTAGATGAAACCAATGGAAATTACTGAAACCAAAATACAAAAAAGCAGTTTCTTTACACACTAACCTAAACTTAGTACAGCTACCATGCTTTGCTGACACCACTGAAAGTACTAAAAACAAATTACACGAAAAACAGTTATTCACACAACAATTAATGGATTCACAACTCTAAACACACAGAATCACTTTTAGAATTGTCAGGGTGGCATGTCGCGGTATTTGTTTTAATACTGTTGGCAACATCGTCATGATATAAAAAGGCAACAAATGCTTAACAGCAACTAAAAAGTGGTTCTAGTGATCGAATAATAAAACCCCAATGCTGGTTCCACAACCTTTTAATGGCTATTTTTTTTTTGTTTTGTAGTGATTAACGCCCGCTTTTACTGCTCTGGCACCGCAGGCGATGACACTGATGATACATGAAGATGGAGCCCCGGTGGAATGTGATGGCGGGGGAAACCAGAGAACCCGGAGAAAACCCGCCCCTGCGCCGATTTTTTAATGGCTAGTGATGAGTAATTTTCAAATATTCGTAGTTCTGATAGATAGTGAAGCAGTAGAAATTGTTGCAAGACACTAAAGCACACGAATACTTTTGGTATATTTTTATATAAATCGCGTACTCTTTTACACTTAAAGGCCAAAAACAAACAAACACATTTTTAAAACTTTGCAATACGATATTACGGCGAGTAAAAGTGAAAAAACTAATAGTTTGAGTGATAGTTTAAGAGGTGGAACCAACGTATAGCAATAATAAATCCACATGCGCCGAACTACGTACCCTCTTCTGCGATTTCTTCCGCATGGAAACCCACATTATCATCATCATCATAATACTATTACCACCACCACCACCACCACCACTGCTGCTGCTCCTGCTGACCACCTCCACCACCACCACCGCCGCCGCCGCCGCCACCCCCACCACCACCACCACCACTACTACTACTAATAATAATAATCAAACTCGCAACTAATTGGAAGAAACTGCGGCTTGAGCTCTGCAGTTAGCTTGTGCCCACCTTTCAAGGAAGACGTAACGAACATACTACCTCCTGTTTTGTGCATTTGAACTTTGTCTTCTGCGTTGATTTTTTTAGCCCTTTTTTATGTTTTCGTAACCTAATTTTAATGTTCTCCATACACGTACAATAAAATGTCAGGGATTGCAATCTGCGCTTCTTTCCTTCCATAGCCCCTCCGTTGGTTCCACCGCTTAAACTACTACTAAAACTATTTAGGTACTAATTATGTTCACTTCTACTCACCGTAATATTGTATTACAAAGTTTTAAAAATATATCTTGTCTATTTTTGGCCTTAAAGTTTCAACAAAGTACATGATTTACATTAAAATATACCAAACGTATTCGTTTGCTTAAATTTTTTACAACAATTTCTATTGTTTCACTGGTTAACAGACAGCTAGCAAAATCGTTCATAGTTGACGTTCTATAGTAAAATTCAAAACTACCAATATTTGAAAACTGCTTATCACTAGCCATTAAAAATTGTGGAACCATTATTGGTGGTTTCTTATTCGGTCACTAGAGTCGCTTTATAATTGATTTTAAGGCATTTGTTGCCGTTTTTTACACCATGACGCTGATTTTCAACATTGATACAAAAATACCGCGATATGCCATTCTGCCGATTCTAAAAGGGGTTCTGTGTTTTTAGAGCTCTGAATCCATTATTTTTGTGTAAATATGTGATTTTTCGAGTAATTTGTTTTTAGTACTTTTCAGTGGTTTCGCCAAAGCACGCGAGTGAAGCAAGCGTTATGTATGTTAGATTTAGAAAATACTGTGTATCCTGTATTTTGATTTCAATAATTTCCACCGGTTTCACCAACTTTCTGATGTTCCATCTACAACCTTATCACTTCATAGTTAATATGTGAATGTTGGTGACTTTTGAGCTTCACTTTTTTTCTTTCTTGTTTGGTGACTTTATCTACGTTGGTAGTATACACATTTCATTGTTTCTAGACCGTAAATACTTACTTCCCGCCTTCTGTTAAATCCTTCCCCACAATGAAAATTTTCGAGAATTTTGCTATTTAAGAAATTGTATTTACAGGATAGGAGTGGTGGGATATTCCAATTCTAGATGAAAACATTAGCTCCTTGATGCTCTGAAGTGGATTATAAGGTTAGTTACAATTCTTAAAGATATATTTATATGATAGTACTTTCGTATAAGATTTACCGCTACATCTTTTATGTTTTCTATTAAAATATTTATGTTTTATGACAATGTCCACCATAATAGCTTTCCATTCGTTTTTAAAATTTGCAGAACGCGTCTTCTTTACTGTCCTTACCTTAACCTCCCATACTTCTTAATGTTTTCCAAGTCACAGTATAGAAACAGATGAAAATAAAAACGAATTATATTACGCAAGTTATGAAGATAAAGCAAGCGAATAAATGTGTTTTTGATCAATACCGTTCCAATTTGGAAACATTCTTATATTGTTTGTATAAAATAATGCTACTTTTAGGACCAATCAAGCATAAAGAGAAAGCTTAATTAAGCTTTTATGTCTACACTGTGCAGTTAATCAAACAGAGTCGTGTGGTTCCGATATTCCTCGAGTCATTTCGATTCAATACGAAAGTTGACATGTTTGGCGATGTTGCCAACTTTGTTTTTCTGAACTCGGATCAGTACTGAGTGGAATTCATCTGACTTATGATCAGCAGAATACAAACGGCGTAATAATCAAACTTAGTTCATTTTTACTTTCTCTACACGTACTATGTACATAGTGTATAGAGAAGGTATTGTATTGCACCCAAAAATTTGATACCGATATTTCACCGGAAATATATGTTTTGAGAACCCCTGAATCCAAAAAGAGCATTTTTAGAAAAATGGTTGTGTGTGTCTGTGGGCAGCATAGCTCAAAAACGAAAAGACCGTTAAAAACCAAACTTGGTATTTAAGTTTGGTATCTTCCAAGGATGCGACACGAAGTTTTTCAGGAAAATCCCCCTACCCCCAATTACCCTTTACATGGAAACAACTTCGAAATATTGATTTTCTTAGAAATGGCTCTAACGATTTTGATTCAAACCTCGTATATTTAAGATATTTACTTGACAAATAAAATGTATATCTTGAATTTTCTGGGAATAGCCTCTGAAGACTTTCTTATTCTGGATGAATTTTACGGATTTTTATTTAACTGCTAAACCGTAAGAGATAGACAGAAACTTACCACACAGAAAATGTAGAGCACATTAAAACAAACACTATATGTTATATATATTTTTTTCGTGGAGTTGATCGTTTTTACGACATTCCTTGCTTTTAGTTTCAGCTTTGAAAAACTTATACATTTTCTCATTCAGAAATCTGTCAACTCCTGCCCATACAAACAAGGAACTTCAGTCGCATAGCAACCATCTTTGGACTATCACTTTAACCTATGATATTCCCTTATTTCGCTTCTACTTACAAAAGCAAGTAATAAGACTATCTCTGCTAATGTTTTCTCAATTACCATGAAATAAATAGAAGCCTAAGCTTTTTAACAATACTTTTTTGCAGATATGTAGAGAACATCATGTGAATTGAGCAGATCAGATTTTTGTTCTTCGGTTATAAATGAACTGCAGTTAAAGATTCTTATTTAACCGGGCCGTTGAGAAATTAATAAAATCAAGAATTCTGACGTTTTCTTGCTCAAGATATCTCAAGTTCGAGATATTGCAAATAGCTTCCCCTTTTATCGGCGGATTAAAGGCAAGGTGATTAAAATATTTGTGGTTATCATACAAATTTTCTGTAGTACACTGGCACATTTTGAAGTAACGAATTCACGTTTCAGGTGAGTAAAACCTTTTCTAAAATTGGTTTCTTTCATATTTTTGGGTTTATTGCATTACTTCGGTCAAAAGTGGAATTTCAATAATGATTGAGTAAGGGTTATCATCATGAAATGCTTGGTCAGAGAATTCAACATTTTGGAAATTTTTACGTTTTTAAATTTGAATAGGCCCTTATGTGAGCTTCCACGAAAAAAATGGGCTTTGATTTGAGAAACAACTCATAACCTTTTTATATACATAGTAGGAGAGAAGGTATTGTATTCCAAACATATATTTGATACCAATATTTCACCGGAAATATCTGTTTTAAATACATTGAATCCAAAATGGTATATTGGAAAAGGTCGCCTGTGTTTGCGTGTCTGTGAAAAGTCGAAGTCAAAAATGAACAGTCGTTTAAGTACCAAACTAGTATTTAAGTTCAGCTATGTTCCAAGGATGCGACACGAAGATTTTCAGGAAAATTCCCCACCAAACTATCCTTTGCATGAAACATTTTTCGAACTGTTTATTTTCTCAAACTGGCTTTGACAATATTGATCAAAATACAAATGGAATGCATGTATTGATCTTTCTGGGAATAGATTGTGAAGTCTTCTTCTGTATGACCTTTTGCATAACTGGTAGCCCGTAAGAGATAGAAAAAACCATACTACACAAAACAATTGTAGATTTCGTTAAAACAAGCAATTTATGCGATATATTATTTCGTGGACCTAACTACTTCCGAGATATTTCTTGTTATTGGTTTCAGTTTTAAGATACTTAAAAAGTTTCTCATATAGAAGTTTGTAAACTCCTAGTCATGCAAAGAATCAATTTTCAGCCATGGCAACCAGCTTTTTAAAAAATTGACTATCCCTTTAGCCTAGTATATTCCCTTATTTTCTTTCTACTTACAAGAAAGCAATAGGTAGTAAGTCCATTTCTGCTAATATTTATCTCGATTAGCCAGCAGTAGATAGACTTGCTCCACACATCAGCAACAATAATTTTTTGTTGTGTAGAGAAAGTCATGTCAATGAAACACATTAGATTTTTCTAAAAATTCTTTTTATAAAGGCGACCCTAAAAAGTGTATTTTCGGTGAAATCTCTACAATGAATTGTTGGTGGAATACAACTACTACGTGCTTAACACAGTACGTGTCGTGAAATTAATAAAATCAAGAATTCTGACCTTTTGCATGCTCAGCATATCTCAAGACATATTGCAAATGGATTCCCCTTTTATCGGGGGGTCAAAGGCCAAGGTGATACAAATGTTTTGTGGTTATGTCACATTTTGAAGTAACGTGTATCAGTTTCCGGATAAAACGTCACGTTTCAGGTGAGTAGAAGCTTTAAGCTCAAGATTTGTTTCTTTCATATTGCTTCTGTCATATCAAGTGTCAAAAGTCGAGTTTCAATTATGATTGAGTAAAGATTATTATCATGAATTGCTTGTCCAAAAATTCAACAATATGTTGTTTTTTTTTTTGTTTTTTTTTTTGTTTTTTTTTTTTTTGTCTTTAAGCTTGCAGAGTCCCATCACATGAACTTCTATGAAAAACTGTGGGTTTTGATTTGAGAAACAATTGATGGTGTTTGTAACTCATCAATCTTATAACGTTTTTACTTTCATGTGGGTATTGTATTCCATCCAAACATTTGATACTAAGATTTCACCGGAAATACTTGTTTTGAAGACAAAATCCAGGAAAATCATTTTAGAAAACTGTCGGTGTGTGTCTGCGTTGCTGTAGAAAGCACAAGACAAAAATGATATGTCGTTTAACTACGAAACTTGGTATTTAAGTGCAGAGTGCAGTTGTGATCCAAGAATGCGACACGAAGACTTTCATGAAAAGTCCCCGCCTTCAAATCATTTTTCGAGATTTTCAGTTACTCAAACTGGCTTTAATAATTTTCATGAAAATACTAAGCTATTTACGTGACACATAAATGTATATATTGATTTTTCTGGGAATAGGGTCTGAAGTCTTCTTCTGTATGACCTTTGCATAACTGGTAAACCGAAGAGGCAGAAAAAAATTCTTCCTGCCCAAAAAATGAGGATATCGTTAAAACACACAGTTTATGACAAATACATTTTAGTACACTATTTCAGAAATATTCCTTGTGTTGGTTAAATTTCCCAACGCTAATAATTTTTTAAAATGGGAATTCGCCTAATGTTTACCATCATCGATGTGCAAAAAGAACGAAATTTCAGGTATCTCACCTAGCTACCAGCTCTAAAAGATTTTACTCACTTTAGAACAATGTATTTATCTATTCCTTTTAAAGCACTCGTAATAAAACCACTTCTGCGAATGTTTACCTGATTTAGCATGAAGTAGATAGAAGATTAGGTTTTGTAAGATCACTTTATTGCAGAATGTATAAGGAAAGTCAAGTGAATATAACTCATCATATTTCTATCGCTTTCTCTCTTATGCATAGTAAATAGAGGAAATTCTGTATTCCACTCAAAAAATCGATATCGATATTTCCTCGGAAATATGTTTTGAAGCCTACAGAGTCAAAACATATGTATAAAGGTGCATGTATGTGTGCGTGGGTTTGCAACAAAACTTAAAAAACAAACGTGGTGTTTAAGTTCAGCATCTTCCAAGGACGCGACAAGAAGGCCTTCAAAAAAAGCTCTACACTCCAAACTACCCTTTAAATCAGTGTTTCCCAACCTTTCGAAGTTCACGGCACCCTTGGGAATAACATTAAACACTAGGGGCACCCTATCTTGAATTAAAAGAAAATTAAGCTTAATATGTTAATTTATTGAAATATTATATCATAATAACGTACACCATAACATAATACAGTAAACTTACTACAATCACTGAGTAAAAATACATCAATAAATTTTGTTCGATAATGATTAATGTGAAACTTGTGATTCATGCTTAGAGCACAGATATGTGATGTCGGGTCTTACAGTTGACAGTGAAACATGCAAATCATCCTCAAGGTTATTCAGTCTATTTCTTGCTTTGCATTTTATTGTCACCATAGCAGAGAAGGCTTGCTCGCATAGATAGGATGTTGAAAAGGGCAAAAGTGCGTTAATTGCTTTCATTAGGTTGAAGCCAAAAACTAGCCACCGACGCCTCACTCTTGGTGAGCTTACCTTTGAGTGTGGAATCAGCGCAAAGATCAATAAATTCATCTCGTTCGCAAGCAGTGAAATCTATTTCCTCTGCACTATCTACGAAATCAAATGGTGAGACAACCCAGTTGAGAAATAGTTGGAAAGTACGCATCTATTGCATCTTGCAATCTTGATAAGTGATCACAAATGCGGTCTTTCAGCTTACCCAGATCTTTATCTCCTGCCACATTAAGAAGAGATGGAAAGTTCGACAAATCTCCTTTTTGAACTGCAGACTTCCAAGAACTAAGTTTTCTTTTAAAACCTTTCATTTTATTGGTTGAGGAGATTATTGTTTCATGTCGACCCTGCATCGAAACATTCAGTTCATTCAGCTTATGAAAAATATCTGCCGGATACGACAGTTCAAAACACCAAGAATCACTTAGTAAGAGCTCATGAAATGTGTCTTGATTTTCATCCTTAGAAAAAGTTTTTACCTGTTCTTTAAGTTCGAGAAACCGGTTCAATACACGACTCCGCGACAACCACCTTACTTCTGTGTGAAGTAACAAAGAGGTATGAGCTGCATCCGTTGCGCGACATAACTGTTCAAAAATTCTGCACTTTAAAGGTCGAGACTTCATATAGTTGACCATTTTCACAACTTGGTTAAACACTTCAGCAAAATCTTCATTACACGCTTTCACGACTAATGCCTCTTTATACAGAAAACAGTGAGTTATAATAATGGATGGATTTTCATTGAGAGCTCTGGCAGTAAAACCTTTAATTTTCCCAGACATAGATGGTGCACCATCTGTACATATACCACAACAGTCTTTCCATGAAAGATCATGGTCATTGAGATAGGAATTAATAGAAACGAAAATATCATGGCCTGTGGTTGTAGTCTCCAGCGGTCTACAGAACAGAAACTGTTCACTAATATCTTTTTCATCAATATATCTGATAAAACCAAGGAGTTGCGGTTTGTCACCAATATCGAGACTCTCATCTACCTGCAAAGCAAATGTTTTTATTTTCTCCGTGACTTGTTCGTTGATATTGCATGACATTTCAGATATCCTGCGGCTGATTGTGTTGTTGGACAGAGGAACTTTCGAAATTTGATTATCTGCTCCTTCGCCAAGTATTGTTGAAACCGGTTGGGAACCGTTGCAAACAGTCCTAATGAGCGACCAAAAGGAGGGCAAGTGTGGCGTCCTCCCATTCCACAATATGCCATTATCAGACTGTTGTTCGGTATGTAAATAATAATAGTGGTGGAACTAGTCAATTTGGAAGGCAAGTGGTCCATTACCAAATTATTTCGTGCAGTGAGGTTTTACAAATACTTTAGCGTTGTACAATACATGCGCCTTCTTCTTCACACCAATTTATCAGTGTCAGGCATAATGGTAGACACAGAGAGATGCAATATTGATAGAACGATATCGTTATTTAAACTGGAGCGTGCATCATTCTCAGTATAGTGTAGTATTTACATTCCCTAGTACGTATGTGCAATGTGAATGTAGATAGAGATGGTATAGTATAAAAGTCGGTTAAATACCAAATTTGCTATTTAAGTTCAGTATCTTCCAAGGATGCGACACGAAGATTTTCAAGAAAATTTCCCATCCCAAACTACCTTTAGAGGGAAATTATTTCGACATTTTTTTATTTTCTCAAAAATGGCTGTAACGATTTTAATAAAATACTGTATATTAAAGATATTTCATGACAAACAAAATGTGTATCTTAAATTTTCTGGGAATAACCTCTGAAAAGTTTTTTATTCTGGATGAATTTTACGAGTTTTGCATAACTGGTAAACCGTAAAAATTTAGATCTCGTTTTAAAAATAAAATTTACCATATATATATATATATATATATATATATATATATATATATCGTGAAGTTTACCATTTTCAAGATACTCCTTAATATTAAACTTAAACTTTTCCCATACAGGAATTTGTCAACTGTTGGTCATGCAAAGGAATGAATTTCAATCACATAGTAACCAGATTTTAAAATATTTGACTATCGCTTTAGCCTAGTGTATATCTTTCTTTCTCGTCTACTTACATTGAAGCAAACAGTAGACTATTTATATTAATGTTTATCTTGATTAGCATGAAGTAGATAGACGAATAAGCTTTTTAACAATAATATATTATAGAGATGTAGAGAAAGTAGTGTGAATGGAACACATCTATTTTAGTCACTTAACTACTTGTCATATTACGCGTATCTGTCAGATACTCGTTGATCAGTATATGTGCACAATAGTCTTCAAGGTCTCATCCCTACCATACTTTCTCTCTGCACCAAGCAGAAGGTGTAATGGTGCATTTCCCACTATTTGTACTCAGATGATTAACAGCTCCAAGGTCTCATCTTTCCACACTGTCTACTTTACTCCGTGTCAAGCACATAGCATTAGGGTGCCACCCGGTCTCTCTATTATCACTCAGTGGATAGACTATAGCGTAGTCACAATTTTCATCTATTTCCAGTTTTATTGCTGTTTTATAGTGAAGGTGAAACTTTGGGTATTAAATATTCAATCCAGTATTTCCTTTAGCGACTAAGGGAAACACGAAAATAACCCCAGCCAGATTGGTCGCCCTATGGAATTTCAATCAGGATCTACCCAGGAGCCAGGAGCAGGAACTAGTCGCCCGAGTGTACTCGGGCGGGGGCAAATCACCACGGTACCTATCCGCTTTTCTCGCGGATTTACCCGTGTGATATAAAAGGTGTAGTCTTATGCAAGCGTTTTTGTCTGTGTCAAAGTAATTGGGCAGGGTGTTTCCCTCTGTGCAGCCGGCGCGGGCTGACTTACCTATCTGAGTGGTCACCCACCCAGAGAGGGACCAGGCCCGATGCTGCTTACCTTGGCCAGCCGCTTGCGGGCTGTCAAGGAAAGCAGTGCCGGCTAGCGGGGAGAACTAAAGGGATATATGTACGGGGTGGGGGAAGCCAGTGTTGCAGATCTGGTCAGAGTACAACTGGATGGTCACCCGTCCGAGTCGTGACCATGACCGATGCTGCTTAACCTGGCGGGTAGAACAATAAAGGGAGAGGTGGCCGGAAAACTACCATCCCAAGGCGTCCTTGGAAAGGCGGTAGCTTATGCGTCTCCTAGGCAGCGTGTGGTCGTAAAGACCGAGAGTGTTCACCTGGGGATTTGGGTGGGGAGCAAGTTTAGTGTATATTGTGCGAGCTCTTTCTCGCACAACGTCCACTATGTAAGGGATTCCGGAGTGGGAATGGAGAATGTGGGACGGGAATCTGCGGTCTGTGCCGTATATCATCCTCAATGCCCTGTTCTGCACGGTCTGCAGCCTGCGGATGGTGGAACGAGCCACCGAACCCCAGACCTCACAGCCGTACAGCATCAGGGGCGGGATGACTGCGCGGTACAGCCGTAGTTTTAGGTGTGTAGGCATGGTGGAGCGGAAGATGGGAAACAACTGCCGCAGGGCAGCGTGTCCCAAACCGACCTTCTCCCTGACATGTGGAGTGAAAGTAAGGCCGCGGTCGAGGAAGACTCCAAGGTATTTGGCGGTGCGGACCCAGGGGATCCGCCGCCGCCGTAACCTCAGCGACCTCTCCGGTCGCCAGCCACGGACTTTAGCCAGCAGTAGAGCTGAGCTCTTCTGCGGGCTGATGGCATCCGCCACTGTTCACTCCATCTGCCTGAAAGCGGGCTGCAGACGTTACCACCGATCCCTCTCGCTCGGTGAATGATACAATTAACTTTAGTATCGTGAACACAGATAAGGTAAGAAGCCCAGAATAAATGCTCGCGAATAAAATATAGGCACCTAATGGATGTAAGTGTCTTTAACGCTCTCATATAATAACTTATGCCTCGTTCATGCAAGTCACATTAGAGCGACAGTAATGCTCACATAGAATTAAGCAATCAAACTAGTAAAGAAAGCAAAATTATTATATAGGCCTGCCGTATGTTCTGTCGGATGACATTCCTTAATACAAATCCTCGGATAATATTCATGCAGTGTTTTTTTTAACTTCTCTCTAGCCCCATATGTACAATGTGCATAGGGATAGAGAAGGTATTGTAATGCACCCAAAAATTCGATACCGAGATTTCACTGGAAATATATGTTTTGAGGTCCCCTAAGTCCGAAAAAAAGCATTTTAAAAAAAAAAGGTCCGTGTGTGTCTGTCTGTGTGTGTGTGTGTGTCTATGGACGCATAGTCCCAAAACGAAAAGACCATTAAATACCAAACTTGGCACTTATGTTTAGTATTTTCCAAGGATGCGACACAAAGATTTTCAAAAAAAATCCCCCTACTAAAAACTTTACTTTACATGGAAAATATTTCGAAAGTTTTGATTTTCTTAAAAATGGCTCTAGCGATTTTGATTAAAATTCCGTATATTAAAACTATTTATGTCCGAAATAAAATGTATATCTCGAATTTTTAGGGACTAGCCTCTGAAGACCTCCTTATTCTGGATGAATTTTGCTTAACTGCTAAACCGTAAGAGATAGAAAAAAACTCACTACACAAAAAAATGTACAACACGACAAACACATAATGTATGTCCTTTTCGTTTTTATTGTGAGGTCACCGTTTCTGAGATATTCCTTGTTATTGGTTTCAATGTTGAAGTACTTAAACTTTTCTTAGACAGGAGGTGTCCGCTTTTCTTTTGTTCTACTCCTGGTCAAGCAAAGAAGTGATTTGCTATGGCAATAGCATAACGATAGCTTTTAAAACATTTGACAATCACTTTAGCATAGTGCATTTCCTTATTTTCTTCTACTTATTAGGAACTAAGTAGGTAATAAGAACATTGTGCTAATATTTATCTTGATTAGCATTGTGTACAAAGAAGAATAATCTTTTGTAGGAGGTTTGTAGAGCACCTAGAGAAAGTCATGAGAGTGTAATACATCAGATTTATTTAACCCCTTATGAAATCATGGATTACTATTACTTGAACAATACTAAATAAAATGTGAATATTTTATTAAAATTTAAGATATACATTTTATTTGTCACATAAATATCTTAAATATAAGAGATTTTAAACAAAATCGTTAGAGGCAAACTTAACATCTCTCACAATATTCTTTTAGGGGAGGAGATACAAGTGTCTCAATTGGTTACATATAAAGCTCCATTGTTTGTATCAAACTTATTTTATTACTGTTGCATATCCTGTATCCTTTTAGGAGGCAGTATTGGGCACATTAGATGAGGTTTTGGACACATGACATCGTCATGTGTTTCTTTAAAGATAACTTCAGAAAGGTGTCAGACCAAAGTCTGATCTTATTGAAGGTTTCCAAGACTTGGAAAAGTTCAGTAAGAGACAAGCACTAGCACACGAACAGTTGCAACAGTGTAACTGAACATGAACAGTGTACTTATGCAGAGACAAGTGAACGTTTCTAAGTTACATTACACTCTCTAAATTAATGCTGGATATATAAACTGGTCTTTTGAAAGTTTATTTTTCCATGTACTTCAATTTAATTGAGATAAAATAATTCAAAATAATAATTATGCAATGTGTTTTTATTACAGGTCCTTCAATATGTCTAATTTTTCTGCAAACCCCTCGTATTCAGCTAATTACATGTGCCCAAAGCCAGTTGTCCACCATGGACCTCCGTTAAGTGTGAATTCCAGTATGTATCCTATGATTCTTCAAATACTCGCACAAATTCAGTCAGAATGGAACGGCCGAAAAATCTTTGACATTTCATTTTACTGCTCCTTACGGAGAGAACAGCAGCTACGTTTGCAAGACAAGCTTCAGTTTCATTTTCAAAAACAGCAATTGCTCAATCAAATAGACACGGTAAATTTACAGCTAGACAAGACAACAGAAACTTTTCACAGTGAAACGTTCCTCTTAACGCAAAATCTTTCTTTCTGTAAAAATACTAACTTACAGATAGAGGTCAGAATACAAGAATTAGAATATCTCCACAGCGGAGCTATCATTTTGAAAGAAAAAATATTGAACCTAACTAAAATGATAGAGAAAACGAACGATATGTTGGTACAGAGCATGCAGGAAACAGAAATAAATCAGAGGAAACTTCAAGAGGCCTTGCAAATAGTTAAGAATAAAGATGCCCAGCTAGAAGATCTTAGGGACGAAAGAAAGGCATTGAAAGAAAGTCTAAAATTGATCCAGCAAGAACTTGAAAATCTTGAAGCACAGAAGCCAAAAAATCCAGTTATTCTAGAACAAATATTGAATTTAACAGAAATAAATAATTTTGGACTAGATCAGCTGAATATGGGTTTGCACCAGAATAAGAATTGCAATTCTTTGGTAGATTTGAATAATACGTCAATGGAGGAGGAACATTTTAAACTTGGAGAAGAACTGAATACATTCAAAAAGACAGTAATTAAACACACAGCACAGAATGCAGAAAACAATGTTAAGCTTCAGAATATTTTAGCAAAAAAGCTTAACACAACGGTAGCTAGCTTGACTCAGTTAAACAAAGAGCTGACGAAACAAAAAGACAAACTTAACAACTCTCTGGTGGACTTTAAAAAGAAGTCGGAATGTGAGAAGCATAAAATAAATACAGAGTTGAAGAAAGCTAAGGACGAAATTGTGAAACGTAAAGCAAAGGAGCGTGAAAACCTACCCAAACTTCAGAGTGGTTTAAAAGAAAACTTGAACTTGGTGAAAAATTTGACCAAGCAAGTGCAGCTAACTGAGCAACAACAGATACAAAATAATGGACTGAAGGTAGCTCTGGCAGATCTGAAAACCAGTTCAGAGAACGAGAAGCGCTTAATAATGGCACAGTTGAAGATATGCAGAGAAACTTTGGTAAGTACTCAATTAAAATCAGATTTTTCTCCATGTAATGGATTATTATCTGTTTATAAAAAGCACAAGCTGAAAAGTAACTTTAAATGTAATGTACTAGCATTCATTTTGAAGTTTGCCTTGTCTTTACTTCTTTTGTATGTCTAATAACTTCAATGGTCAACAAGGTATAAAATCAGTACACATAGAGTTAAATCCAGAAAAGGTGATGTTCTTTACGCAGATAAAACATCCAATATATTTAGGAGGTTAACAGCTATACTCTATATTCCAAAGTTTCATTTTCCTGAACACCAAACTTGTTCTACACATATGACAGTACATTTTTGTAATTATAGTTATTTTCGAAGTTATACCTTTTTTGTGTCAATCCGTATGTTAGCATTAGCGTGAGAAACAGGAAGTTAGGTTTCCGGTCAGCCGCCTTGTTTAGTGCTTTCGCTGCTAGTTCCACAAATATCGCACGTTCCCGCAATAAAGTTGATTTCTTTTGTTTAACTCGCAAAACAGTGTAATGCCAACATAATGGTGAGCTCAGATTTGGAAATCATATAAAACCCCGGGTTTTTGTATTGCAGTATCTTTTGGCCACAACTGCTACCAGAATTCAGGAGACTCAAATCTCCGATGGTAACTAGGTTATTTCAAGACCTCCTGCGATGCCTCGGAACTTCTATCACATTCCCCGGCTGAGAACGTAAGGCGACCACAATTTAAATGAATTACCTCCATTATGTTCAAAACCTCCTCAGTTCCCTCGTAATATGCTAAACTCCTGGTCTTGTCTCTTACTTTCAGGTTAAGTGTGGATAACAGTACTCCGATAAATCTGACTACGCACATTCCTTAAGTATCCGTTCCCCCCTAGTGGGAAAAACGTGAATGTTACATTTGTTGCATGTAACGTGTACCGCTTTTACTGTAACGTTACAATCTTTTATAAATCTAGAGTTATAGATGCTACATAATTTGCATGTGAAATTTGGAAATACTCATCCGCTATCATAATAAAATGCAACGGGATTCAGCTAACTTCTTGTTGACCATCGTGAACACTTAATACCAAATTCACCAATCTATAGCGTATAATTGCATTCTTAGTGTACTATACTGCCACTAAGTCGCCCTCCGTGGTGTAACAGTTACCATGCTATTTCATACACCCAAAACCGCAGATTCATAACCAGCTGGGCTCGATGAATTTTGCGGACGTATAAATCCTTGCATGGCTTCCTTTCGCAAGGGAAGTAAAGCCCTTGATCCCGTGTTTTATATTTACGGCACGTAAAAGAACCTCAAGCCTGATTAAAAGGCCTCTGAGCAAAATTAAGCGGCCTTTCACGCTTTGTATAAAATAGGACGCTGAGAACCACAGCAGTTAAAGATCCTCCATAAATGAAACTCCATTTCCATTTGATGTCACTAATACCTAACTGGATTCTGGTTATACGTTAATTCACTAATGGTGGCTAATGCGAAAACTGTTCTACTATCTGCCACCTTTTGTAATCCAGGCATGTTCAAATAACACACATCAATAATTCATTTAGATGCACCTTTTACTGCGTGTATAACTTCATCAAATAAATAAAACAAAACTCTTTTCTGATTAGAACCGAGCCTAATAAACGCTCCAAAGCTTCTCTTATACATTAAACATTGAAAACCAACCCACGGTTTCACTACTAGTTCTTGACTTCCTCAGTTCCTTTCCTGGACAGATTCATCTGAGTGAACGGTGTCTCCTTCCTCTGTTTGACTGCACTGTCCTCTTACGGTGAACTTCAAAATTAGGTAATTGTCTACTTTGGTATAAACTTTCACTATTTATTAAATATGTGTATAAAGATGTTTCCTCTTGTTGAAAAATCTGCAGCGGTAACCAGCTATTCATTATTAGTAGCATGCTTGACAACATAGGAAAGTATCTTTATACTCAGAATTGATCAAGAATTTAGTTAGTAAATGACAACCAGCTGATATTCAAGTTCACCAGCCCCACCGTTAGAGGTTAGAGGGCAGCGCAGTCGAACAGAAGAAGCAGACTCCGTCCTTGTCAGATAAGTCGGTCGAGCAAAGGAACTGAAAACCCCCAAACTAGTATCCTATACGTGGTTTTTAGCTTTTAAAATGTAACCAAACTGTAGCGTGTTAAACAAATTCAGCTCAAATCAGAAATTAAAGCAAACTTCATCTTGTTTTTACCTGTATATTTATTGTAACAGAGGTTCCTTTATGCTTTTAACCGTAATACTTGTGTACTGAATTATACCAACTATTTTTGATACAAAAAATTGAGGCCTCGTTATGCAGCTAAACTTTAAGGTAATTGCATGTCAAGGTTAAACATATTTCGTTTAGTCTATTTATATGTGCTTGTTTGTAGTCTGTGATAGTGTTTACCACTTCTTTAAGGTACATACTTTATGTAATCCATACTTTTTGTTCCATTAAAAGCGGATCAAGCAAGTTGAACGTTTTTGTTACTCCAACATATTTTAACTTCTTTAATTATTAAAGCGTGGGATAACATTCTTTATCAAAATTTACTTATTGTAATTGTAAGTACTTCAACTAAACATTTCCTTAACTTAATTTCAAACATATTTCAAATAATCACCAATGTATTATTATGAAGTTTTAATTGAGTTTACCTGTTACATAAAAATAAATTGAGTACGTTAAAACGTTTGTGACGTATTCAGTTATTAATACTGATCCTAAAAAAGTCTCTTTTTTGTAACGTTTAACGCTCGATTTTACTACTTGTGGCACCGCAGGAGATGACACTGGTGAAATGAATATAGCGCACTGGTAGAATACGATGGCGAGGTAAACCCGTCCCTGCACGCTTTGTCTACCATAAATCTCACATGCGGTCGCTTGGGATTGAATCCATACCGTTTAGGGGAGAGACGAGTGGTCTAACCAGTGGTCATTTCAGTAGTAACACGGGACTGAAATTCTAAAAAGGAACAATTTATAAGAATAATGTTTATATTTACTATACATATACAAATTTGGCGAACGGTAAGGGGTAAATTTCTAGGTCCTATTCATGGATTTTAGTCGTTTCATTAAATATAGCACTCTTGAAGGTTTTTAGAAGTATATTTTAATGTAATAGTTCCAGTTAAGATCTTGTCCGATATAAAGCAAATCAATTTACCAATTTGCTCTCTTTGTTACTTTTAAGCATTTAAAAAAATGATTTGTTTCTAATTCATTGTACAACAATGCAATTCCTTTAAAGTAAGAAGGTTTGTTTTTAAAACTTATACTTTGATAGCCTATGTTAATTTATAGCCATCTTAAAAAGTTTTATCACTAGCACAATGATAAAGTAATCAGTATCATTAGGTCATTCCTAGGTACCTAAAAAAAGCCAAAAACAAATAAAACGGCCCCCTTGAGGATCTCCAGACTGAAGCGCATTGGCTTTGCAAAACTTCCTGTTTCCTATTATTTTTTATAACACATAATAACATTACCGGTTTTCCTGCAACTCTACAAAGCACTACGTTCTTGACGTTATATTGTAAATTGCTTATTAAAAAGTACGCCTGTTTCATAAGGAATCTAAAATTTCTAAGATGTTAAGGACGCGATTAAGTCTTAAGAATTTACTCAATGATGCCTTGTCTAAGATTTGTTAAACTCATTTTAATGCTTCGTTACAATGTTTCAGATCCCTACTTTAGGTCCTTGTGGTCCAGTACATCTCAAGCAAATGAAATTGCCTGAACCAAATGCTGGACAGTACAAATACTACACGGAATTAAAGAAGCACATGCCTCCCGGATCTGTTATCCAAGTCTTCGGAAAGCTCAATGCCACCGGAGACAGGTGATTATCTCAGCAGTTCTTAGTTTTAACACTGAAATATAACAAACTCGTTAACAAAGCGTTGTAGAAGGATGTATGAAAATGTTCGGTGTTTACTAGACAACAAAAACAAACGTATCGACATAATGAGCCGTATGTTAGGCTGGGAGGATTATTAAAACAGCTCCACCCACATGCATGACTCCACCTGTTTATGTCGGCAGTTGATTGGCTTATTTTTTCGTGATGGGATATGGGTCCAAAAGGTTTTTAGATTTTTTGAGAAAAAAATAATTAATTTGATATTATTGATTTTTTCCGTAGCCTGAAGAGGTAGAATCTAATAAAGAGTATCTAATTCGACGGTTGGATATGTTACCTCACGAGAGGTGGAGGACACCTTACGTTTTACCGAGAAGGTTCGAGTCACATGGACAGTTTCATGATCAAAACTATCGATTTTGTAGCTCAGAGGAAAGAGTTGCGGCAAAGGAGAGCCAATATTGGTAGTTTGGATCCTGACCATGGCCCGCGTTTACTATAATGGCACCACAGGCGATGACACTGATGATACATGGAACGAAGATGGTTCACCGGTGGAACACGATGGTGGGGTAAACCGGAACCGGAGAAATCCCGCCCTTACACCGCTTTGTCCACCACAAATCCACATGCGGTCGCTTTGGATTGAATCCAGGCCGCCTTAGTGAGAGGCGAGTGGTCTAACCACTCGGCCAATCATGGTACTGAATTTTTATTTCCATTCTACTTTTCCAAAATTACTTTGTAGTTTAAGAAATCTTATTATTGCAGTTTTGCAAGAAGATTCGTATCAAGATAGCTGCGACATCTTCAAGAAATATATATAAAAGTTGCTACAATTTGTAATTCTTATTAATTTTCGTGGTTCAAATCTTGTGTATAATTTAGTTTTTTTTTTCTTTCTTTTTTTTTTTTTCTTTTTTTTTTGTACCTGACACCGGGTACTGGCTTGTAAATCTTGAGGGTGGAATATAAGTCCTCCAAACGAGGAGTGTTAATAGCATATGGCGAAAAAGAAGCAGAAATTTGTATTACCAAACATGTCAAGTAACCCGTTCGTGGTATTTCTTCGACTAGTTTGGCCCTGTTCTTGTAAATACTTGATATAGCTTTGCAGCCCAATACCCTTGCTCAATAACGTCAATAAATTTCGGTTTATTGTCCCTTTCAAATTACATATTATTACAGCAATTTTAATAACACAATTTTATTCAAGCACTTCCATAATTCTTTTCTTATAACTCTCTTCTCTTCGCTCATGAGACGAGATCCGATCTGTGTTCATTGGTCAAGATTTTAGTACCAAAATTTTGACATACAACTAGTAGAACATGGTTACATCTAACGAATGTCTTTCAGCCACTAAAGAAAAGTTCTTCTCACGCCCACCTTTTACTCATTTTATTGAGTCCAATAAAGGCTGGGCAGTTGTAATACAGAACTAATAATGAAATTATGCCAAACTTAAATAAGCACCATAGGTACTCAAAAGCGTCGGCGTATATTTTGCTCGCGACTGACGCAAATACACGTTGTGTCAAAGGTCTACTGAAGCCTAAGCTTCCCTTAAGCATGTAAAGACGCCAAACGAGTGACTTACCTCTCCGTGGGGCTTTATGGCAATACTTGGAATATAAAAAGCCTCTACTTTGCTTCCTTGCTTACACAGCGGCGGCTCACACGTAGATACACTTAACGGCGCCCAATGTCTTGGACGCAAGAATTTCGACAAAGCCTGGTGAAGCTGTCTGTCATATCTTCAGACTGGCACCGGAGGACATTGAGGTGTTTCAAAACCCGCTTGAGGATCAATGCCCAGCCATCCCACCCAACCTTTATAAAATATGTTTCCGTATTCTATCCGAATTACATGTTTTCTGAAAACATATTCTTCCGATTCTTAGTTTCCTAAAATATACTGAAGGCGTTTTTAATCTACTGTTACTAAAATATGACCTTTAACCGAAAAAGACCACTTTAGGAGATAAAATAAGAAATTCGTGTTAGCAACATTACACTCCGAGCAGCAGAAGCAAATAAAACAAAGTCTGGTGTGCTAGGTTCACCTATATTGCAAGAGGTAATCTTCCAAAAGCTTTCTTCTGCATACATCACGCTCATCAATATGAACATTAGAAACAATTGTTTTATTGCACATTATTTCCTTGTTTAAGGCAAATAGGAAATACTATAATCTAATCTTTTAAAATCGTCCGCGGTACTGTAGTTCATTCTCTTAGGTTTACCAGGATAAAAAATAGCATGAATAATTGACTTCTCGTTTGAGGAAAGTATAAGTACCGCAAATTTTGAACATATACAAGTCATATGTTGGAAATTGTGGTATTTGAGATAAATTGTGTATTTTGACGAGATCTACATTTTTTGTGTAACAAGCTGTCTTTCTCTTATGGTTTGCCAGAATTGCAAAATTCATTTTATTTGTCAGGTAAGTATCTCTAATATACGTTATTTTAGTCAAAACGTTAGAGCCGTTTTTGGCAAATTAGAAAAGGTTGAAAAATCTTCCATGTAAAGTGTAGCTTAAGGGTGGAGCGATTTTGTTGAAAATGTTGGAAGATATTGATATAAGTTTGGCATTTAACTTTTTGGTTTTTAATAATGCTGCTCACAGACTCACCTCATTCTAAAAATCTTATGTGTTATATTCACATGACTTTCTCTACCTATTCTGCAACAAACTATTGCTGCAAAAAGTTATTCTGCTATCTTCCAATCGAGATAAACGCGGGTAGATGTCAGTGATGATTACAACTCAGTCCGAGGTTCGAAATGGCCGGCTTGAGGTCCGGTGTACACAGAGTATAACGTGATGGAGTAGGCGCATCTTTGTAGCCTGTTTCGAAACATATTGCACTCTTCAGCTTTGCTCACTGCCTGGTCTCGTTCAGTAGATAAATCAATGAACACTGAAAGAGACCGTAGATTGAAAAAATGTCCAAAATACGATAGGGTAGACGTTCGACACTCGACGAACTTGTGGATAATTCCAACATATTATGAGTGATAGTTTGAGAGAATGTTTTTATGATGCAGTAAAACACTTACTTTATGTCCTTTACGTTGTTTTTTGGTAGTGCAGGCAATTTCCGAGATATCCTTATTATTGGTCTAAGTTTTCAAATACTTATAAGAGAATTTTACAGCTTATGGTCGTACAAACAAAGAAATTTCAATCGCTTGGAAATTTATAATATGCTCGCCCTCTGCCTCAATAGCGTGCAGGGCGACCGCGGACTTTTCTGTGTGGCCTAGTCGACAGTTTGCTTTGTGTTCCTTGATTCTAGTAGTAACACTGCGTTGTGTGGTTCCGATGTATACCGATCTGCGGCCTCACTGTACCCGATGCTGAGGTCCTCGATGACGGTTCCCCTTAAGTTGCGCCTTTTGAGGGCTCTCATTATCCCCTTATTAATCTACGCCTGTGAGATCTGGGGCATGGCGGCAGACTCCAGTCTGCTGTTGCTTCAGCGGGTACAGAATAGGTGTCTCCGGGCTATCTATGCTGTGCCTCGAGGCTTTCCAACGAGACTCCTGCACGAAGCCTCTGGTCTACCATACCTGGAGGACGAGATTAGGCGTCGGGCAACAAAATTCAACGAAGGGTTACCATTCCATCGGAGCGCCCTCGTTAGGTCTCTTGGGGATTACGATCCCACAAACCGCCGCTTCAGGCGATACCGGCTTCCCCGCATGGCTTGCGGGCATCCCCGGTAACGAAGGAGCACCACCAACAGCTGCTACGGCTAAGCTCCTTATTATCCTTCAAGAGTTGCTTGGATTCAAAAGTTAATCTCAAGAAACATTTTGATAAAAACACACCAGCGGTGCACAAGGGCCGTTGCACCATCAAGGCAACCGTCGAGGAGCAATATTCGCCTCCTCCTGTCACTCCACAACCCCAAAACACACCCGCCATCCTACAAAACCCACAATCCCGTCAGAACGTGGTTAAGTTCTCTCTGAGAACAGGGACACGTCTAACACACCTCGGGCTGCCCTCAGCCTGCCAATCACACTGGACTGGACTGGTCAACGCTTCAGATGCAGCGAAACCTTCTCCTAGAAAACTTCGACCGCGCCACTGAAGATGTCCACCGTAGTTGTGGACGAAACGTCTGGTACTCCTAACACCAGCAGACCACGGCAAAACAGCCCGGAAACATTTCTTAGTTACATAAGAATAAGCGTTTGAAAGAATAGTTAGTTTAAGAAGGAGTAGAGAAAGTAGTTTAAGTGCAGCACTTTTGGGAGGAGGGGACAAGCACCAATAGAACAGTTCAAGCATTGCGTTTTCAGTAAATTTACAACTTTGACAATTAATATTTGAAGACTCAAATCCATATACGAGTATTGTTACTTGCATTTGTCGCAGTTGCAGACGTCGTAACACGCTTTTGGGAGTTGACGAACTCCGCAGGTGATGAAATGTTCAAATATTGGATTATTTCGATGTAATATTCACATCATAGATCAAGGGAAAACGTGCATTGGAACCCAATTATATGTTTGAGTGGTATAGCCAACAAATGCTAGATTGCAGAATAAAAACCGCACCACTAACATTAGTAAAGGATTCCACAAGAGAGTTCAGCTGTTTCTGAATCAACATCATTCACATTAACTGCAATGACGACTTCAAAAAGGATATACAGAAACAATAGTACTAGAATTGTAACGGGTTCAGCTGCTTCAATAGCTTTCGCCTCAGTCATTTGTTTTGGACTAGTAAATCAGAACTAATGTCCCTTTTGCACTACAGCCTTCACGCTTTTACGAACTCGGGATCCAGAGTTTGTTCTCCGAAGTCTAACGGTCATCATAGTCTAAATAAATACCTAAGTTACTGGATGACCACAGGGAATTATACTTTATTTGAATTAAACACAGCCCGCCTTTCAAGGGGAAGAATATTGTATTCAGTTTTCTTAACTTTTACAATAATATGACCTTCACTTGTGGATCATCCACGTAAGAATAGGAATTAGCATTGCATTTGCATATATATTTTCCCCAAATAACACCATTACCACACATAAAATAATAAAAGGTATTAATAATGGGTAACTAGACCCGTAATCATTTACACGACAGCAAGCATTGGCAATTATTTACAAGTTGGGCCGCCAACTCTCTCCGCTGCGACTTATACCAGTTTTGCACTCTAACGGGACCGTTGAGGTTAGAGGGGGATTAGGGATGGGGAGATGGTTTAAAAACTAATGTTGCTGCCTGTTTATGCACACACACTAACCTAAACGGATTGGACCTAACCTCGCGCTAAATTTGAAATCCACAGGTTTTGAAATTGTCATCATAAATACAAAGTCAATCAATCGCCCTTAGTTTCATTCGATTTTAGAGCGGCCGAAGCTCTGCATAATAAAATTCACTGAACAGCTGTATCTGCGTGAAACATACTTGTCATACATCAGCATAGCGTCTAGCGACATATGCCGGTGTTGCATTCCACAACACTGTTCGCCTGCCTCCGACAATGAAACACAGGTTTTAGGCACTTTAGTGTGTAGTATTATTATATATTTACATTGCAAAAGTACTACAAGACTTCTTTATTTATATTCCACTCCTTCTAGGCAGCATACTTCATAAATATTCACAAAAAAGGATCGCTACGCGCACGTAATAAATTAGCGGTTAACTTAATTACGGAGCTTTTCCGATAAAAAAAATTGGTGAAAACCAACTATAAACCAAACTCACAGTCAAACCACAATTTGTTTAATTTCTAAAGGGGCCGAAGTTTTCTATAATAACCCAAGCATTTTTCAGTAAAAAGGGGGAAATATTAGCTTTCTCCTACACTTGTGAATTTTACTCTGAATGCACCATTTTCTTGCTCGAGCATCAGAGTTTTAGCCGAATTATCTTGAATTGGATTGCAGTTGAAAAAAGAAATATTTCTTCATATACGGCCGAATATATGCCATGATTTACTGTCTCGCGCACTGCACTACCACTGCATTTCTCCTGCGAGACTTGGCCAGGGACTTTAAACAGGAACATTTAATTCCTACCTTATATCACTTCTGTTATATGTATACCCTTAACCTTTCCAAATATATTTTTTCGCTTAGCCTTCCATTATTTAAATGTTTGTTCCTCGCTCAACCTTTCGTAGGAGGCCATATTACTCAAAATTATTACAATAACAACAAACTTTCAGACTGTGATAATAATACTACAACAATTCCTATTGGTCATCCAGGTCAATTTTATTTTACAATTAACACAGAATATCAATTTATTCTACTGAACCGTCTCTCTCCATTCTTACTTCGGTGCTTAACAACCTTTAAATATTAACAAAACTGCAAATTACTAAACATTTGCAACGTCAATTACACACGAAGAGAGAAAATCCCTGTTTGGGTGCCATTAATTTTTCTAACGGGTTCAGCTGCTTGAATAACTTTGGCCTCAGGCATTGTTTGTGACGTCGGTGAACTAGCAAATGAGAACGAATGTCCCTTTTGCACTACAGCCTCCACGCTTTTAACGAGAACTGCAGTAAGACCCTTCTCCACTCAACCTCGATACAAAATACGTTTGACCAGATATGCTCGTCGCGACCCAGAGTTCGTTCTCCCAAGTCTAACGGTCATCATAGTCTAAACAAATATCTAAGTTACTGGATGACCATAGGAAATTATACTCTTCTTAAATTAAACACAGCTCACTTTTCAATGAAGAATGTTGTATTCAGCTTTCCTAAGTTTTACAATAATATGACTTTCACTCGTGGATCATCCACGTAAGAATAGGAATTTACATTGCATTTGCATATATATTTTCCCCAAATAGCACTATCACTACACATAAAATAATAAAAGGTATTAAAATACTAAAAGGTAGTAATAATGGGAAACTAGACCCGTAATCGTTTACACGATAACATTCATTTTACAGTAAAAAGGGGGAAATATTAACTTTCTACTACACTTGTGAATTTCACTCTAAATGCACCATTTCTTGCTCGAGCACCAGAGTTTTAGCAGAATGTACTTTATCTAAATTGAAATAAAACAACGGTTATTATAGAGAACTTGGGCCTGTCTAGAAATTAAGCAAATTGTGGTTTGACTGTAAGTTTTGTTACGTTTTCACCATTTTTTTAATCGGAAAAGCTCCGTAATTAAGTTAAACGCTAATTTATTACGTGCGTGTAGCGATCCTTTTTTGTGAATATTTATGAAGTATGCTGCCTAGAAGGAGTAGAATATAAATAAAGAAGTCTTGTAGTACTTTTGCAATGTAAATATATAATAATACTACACACTAAAGTGCCTAAAACCTGAGTTTCATTGTCGGCGGCAGGCGAACAGTGTTGTGGAATACAACACCGGCATATGTCGCTAGACGCTGTGCTGATGTATGACGAGTATGTTACACGCAGATACAGCTGTTCAGTGAATTATATTATGCAGAACTTCGGCCACTCTAAAATCGAATGATACTAAGTGCGATTGATTGACTTTGTATTTATGATGACAATTTCAAAACCTGTGGATTTCAAATTTAGCGCGAGGTTAGGTTCCAATCCGTTTAGGTTAGTGTGTGTGTATAAACAGGTAGCAACATTAGTTTTTTAAACCATCTCCCCATCCCTAATCCCCCTCTAACCACAACGGTCCCGTTGGAGTGCAAAACTGGTATAAGTCGCAGCGGAGAGTTAGCGGCCCAACTTGTAAATAATTACCAAAACAACATTTCTTCATGTATGGCCGACAATATGCCATGAATTGCTCTGTCTCGCGCACTGCACTACCACTGCACTTCTCTTGCGAGACTTGGCCAGGGACTTTAAGCAGGAACATTTACTTCCTACCTTATATTCAGTAGCTGTCAGAAAACCTCATCTAACTCGGAAATCCATGCTAAACTCGTAGCTTTTCCCAACATGGCGGCTGCTGAGGATCCACGTCCCTACCAGGGAGAATCCCGTGTGGAAGAATCACTCGTTCTGCTCCTATAAGATTCTATCCATACAGCACCGGATTCCTTCGAAGAAACCAAGAGTGAATGCCGCTATATTTCACAGCAATCCGACGAACAGCAATTAATATGTCCAGGCAGACTAACATCAAACTGGTTATGCTTAACCCACCAGCAACGGCCTTTATCTTTGCACCGGTCACACGACACAAAGGAAGAAATACTTGTTTCCTTCCCAATCGAGAATATAATTTTCTCGTTGATGTTCTAGACGACTTTCACATTTGCCTAAATGAGCATTTTCAAAGGACATTACATTTATGTAATGCCAGTGCCGTATATATTTTTGCTGAATGGCTGCCTCACCATGTCCCTGTATCACTTCAGCGATGACTCACGTAATGAATGCTAACGGACTCGGTCAGAACCAGAATCAGACTCAGACTGAGAATCCGTATTAGGAGTTCGGATGTCGACTCTTTCTCCCGATCGTCTCAGGTTTGCCAACCTTTGGGCACTACCAAACTTGGAGCTTTTGGACCTCCCAAAAGTATCTGCTACCGCCATCTGTTGTAGGAAACTTATCCTCAAAACGTCCTGCAACATATCAGAATTTCATATTGAACGTTCTGTATAAGGCAAAAAGAAGTTGACCATGCAGGAAAGAATTATCTCAATAATACTACGCTGTAAATAGAAAGCTCGAGTCGATATAACTTCATATTTATGTGATTTTACTCTGTAAATACAATTTCTCACTTTTCAAAATATCTAATAAGCATTTTCGAAAATAAAATGTTTGGAAAATGGTATTCGGAAAATTTCAGCTTCTGGTTCTCGGAAAAAATGTTTTCCGAAAAAGATACGGAAAATGCGCCCAGGCGTATCTAATTTCCCGTGAATTCGGAACATTGCCCCACAGCAAATATAAGTAAAAGGATGAATACAAAGAAGAAAGCGTTGTTAGACTCTGATTCACTATTAAAGATTATTAACTGAAGAAGTCACTAGCAAAAACAATTTTTTGAAAATATTACTGAAAAAGAAATTTGTTAAAAATCAAACTATTGTCTATGAGGAATACAAAGATATGTTTTATTCCATTTACGTGACTTTCTCTATATGTTTCACAAACAGACTATACTTATTCTTTTATCTACATAACGCTAATCGAGATAAACTTTACAAGAAATGGTATTTTTATTTGCGTTCTTGTAAGTAGAAGGGAAATATTGGAATGCACTGAGTTAAAGGGATAGCTGAATCCTTTAAAAGCTTTCGCTATGTGATTTAAGTTCGGCTCTCTTTGCATGGCCAGGAAAAAAATAAAAGAAACAGGAGTGTCAAATTTCCAGTTGATATATTGCCTTTTTTTAAATGGAAACCAATAACTAGGGATATCTGGGAGACGGTTAAAACCACAAAAAATGTATTTTATATGCTTTATGTGCCTTAACGGGATCTAAATTTGTTCACATGTTTAATATGCGGTATTTTAATCAAAATCCTAAAGATATCTTTTAGAAAACAAAAATTTTCTAAAATTTTTCCGTGTAAAGAGTAGTTTGGGTAGCGAGATATCCCTTAAAAACTTTGTCTCTCGTCCTTGAAAGATGCTGAATTTACTATCACCAATTTTGGTATTTTACAAACTTTTCGTTTTTGAGTTATCGTATTCACCGATTCTCTTTCTCTCCCCCCCCCTCTCTCTCTCTCTCTCTCTCTCACACACGAACATACAAACACGGGTCGTTTTCTTAAAATCCTCATATTACGTAGGGGACCTCAAAACGTGTATTTTCGATGAAATCTCAAAATGTATGGATGGAATACAAAATCTATTCACCAGTGAAAAAAATTAATGACAATTTCGCATTCGAGAAATGTATACCTGAATATCTAATATTTATAGCATTATCTAGGAATATCTGGGAGATGGCTAACTCCACAAAAAATGTATTTGGTATAAATCATGTGCCTTAACAAGATCTACATTTTGTTGTGTAGTAAGACTTTCTTTGACGCTTATCGTTGACCGGTTATGCAAAATGCATCCAAAAAGAAGAGGGCTTCAGATGCTATTCCTGGAAATTCGTTACATATATTTCATTTCTCACGAAAATGTTATAAACATATGGTACTTTAGTCAAAACGAGAGTCATTTTTGTGAAAATCAAATATTTTTAAAAAAAAAGAAGTAAAGGATTGTTTGGGGTGGGGAATTTTTTTGAAAGCCTTGAGTCACATCCTTGGAAGATATAATTTAAATATCAAGTTTCGTATTTAACCAACTATTTGATTTTAAGTTATGCTAATCACAAAGACGAGCGCGCACACACACAAAACACACAAAGATCTTTTTCTAAAAGTGCGTTTTGGATTCAAGGAACCTTGAAACAATTTCCAGTGAAATCGCCACATCAAACTTTTTTGGTGAAATACAATACTTTCCTCATACAGTATATAGTAGAGAAAGTAATAAACGGCACTGGAAGGAGATGATAATGTGAATTTGACACATTTTTTTCTTTTTAATTCATCATCATCATCATCATCATCATCATCAACTCTTCATGGATTAGGAGAAATCTCCTGTTCCGGCCTCATATTTCTTCCCATCTTTTTACTGGTCTTCCTATCGTTCTGTAGCCTAGAGGTTTATATTTGTATGACTGAAATGGAATGCGAGAGTTATCCATTCTTTTTAAATGGCTTTTCCATTTTTCTCTATTTATTTGTATCCTTTATTTTAAGGGAAAAATGTCTAATTCTTTCCTTATGTCTTCATTTCTAATATGATCTTGTCTATTGCATCCTTTTACTGCTCGGAGGTATTTCATTTCTGCCGCTTGTATTTGGCTCCAATCTTTCTTTTTAAGAGTCCATGTCTCCGAACCATATAGTAAAACTGGAACAGCCATTGTCTTATAGAATTTTAGGTTTGTATCTTTTCGGGTTTTCCTTTTCAAGGTACGAGCTATTAGTCCACAAATATATTGGAACTTATTCACTTTATTATTTATTTCTTCATTGTTTATTTTAAAGGTTACATTACAACCCAACTAGTTAAATTTTCCCACCTGTTCCAACACTTTATTTCTTAACACTATCTTTGATCTTTTTATATGTTTTCCTATAAATGCCATTATCTTTGATTTTTCTATTGATATACTTAAACCATAATCCTGGATCAATTTTTGTAGCTTGTACATACTTATTTGCAGCTTATCTTCTCTGTCTTGTATTAACATCATGTCATCTGCAAAGAGTAGCATATTTAAGGCATTATCTTTATTTATTTTTATTCCTAATGGTATTTCATCTTTTAATTTTCTGAGAATATCATCCATATAGATATTAAATAAAAGCGGAGATAAACTACATCCTTGTCTTAAACCATTATTAATTATCATATCTTGTGATAATCGTCCATTTCCTAAAACTATTTTTATCTTTGTTTCTTGATATATATTCCTGAGTACATCTATCAATTGTTTTGGGTATCCTTTTTTATCTAATATATGCCAGAGTCTAGTTCTGCTTACCTTATCGAAAGCTTTTTCTAAATCTACAAAAGCTATATGTGTTTCTAAATTATATTCTCTTCTCTTTTCAATAATTTGGTTAATAGAAAATATATTATCGGTGCAGGATCGTCCTTTTCTAAATCCCATTTGGTTTTCTAATCATAACGGTTCTGTAATTATACTTAGACGTTTGTTTATGATTTTTGTATACAACTTATAGCCTGTGTTCAGGAGACTTATACCTCTGTAATTACTACATACATTTCTTTTGCTCTTTTTAAATGTATTGATAACGTGTGCATCGTACCAGCATTTAGGAATTCTATTCGTTTTCCAACATTTGTTGATAAAATTAAGTAGTCTTGCATTTAATTTATCTCCTCCATACTTTATTAATTCTGCATTTATTCCATCTGGTCCTGGAGCCTTTCTATTTTGCATGTTTTGTAAAGATAATTGTAATTCTTCTTCGGTGATTAAATCTATAGATGTTTTAGCTATTACTTGATCCTCTATTGACTTTCCATTTTCTTCTAATTTATACCATAATTCCTTATAATATTTCAGCCATTCTTCTTCAGATATATTGTTTATTCTCACTTTGTCTTTCTCTTGTTTTGTTAACGTCTTAATCACTTTATAGGCAAATTGTTGTCTGCCATGTATGTCGTTTTCTATCTGACTAATAAAATTCTCCCATGAATTCTGATGTCCTCTTCTTGTAATTGCCTTTGCGATGTTTCTTTTTTCTTTATAATTTTGTCTTGACTCTTCAGTTTTATTTTGTAGAAACTTTTTATACGCTGCTTTTTTTATTGCCAATAGCTTGTTTAATTTCTTCATTCCATATTCTTAGGCCAATTTTTCTTCTATATTTATTTCTTCTTCCGATTGCTTCTTCTGCTGCTCCTTTGATTGCTTTAATTATATTGGACCATTCTTTATCTATATGTTCTTCTTCTTTTGTATCTTCTAGGCAAATGTTTAACCTTTCTTGATAAAGCCTCCTAATACTAGGTTCTTGAAGCAGGTTCATTTTGAAAACAGTTTTATTTTGTTCCTCGTTTGCCTTATTTTTTATTTTTTCCATCTTGTCCATAATTCTATTTTAGATATCACTAAATAGTGGTCGGAGGATATATCACATCCCCTGTAGACTCTAGTATGTGTAATCTGTGACATTAATTTTTTATTTACCATAATATAATCAATTAATGATCTTTGACCACGTGCATTCCATGTATATTTATGAACATCTTTTGTTCTAAAAAATGTATTTGTTATCTTAAGTTCATTAAAAGTTGCAAACTGTCGTAATTGTTTACCATTTTCATTAATGTGGTCTTCTCCAAATTTTCCTACAATTTTAGGTATAGGTTGTTTCCCAACTCTTGCATTTAAATCTCCAGCAATGATCATATATTGGGTTTTGCTTTTATTTACTTCTTCTTGTAATTGCTCATAGAATTCTAAAACCTCTTCCTTTTTCCCCTCTTCAGGACAATACACTCCCACAACAATTAGATGTCCTCTGGGGATTTTAAACGTTACTTGTATAATTCGTTCATTAATAAAAGTATGGTGTTCAATTCTCCTTGACCATTTTTCATCAATTAATATTGCTACTCCTTTTGCTGCTCTTTGTTTTAATGAAACTCCACTATATACTGAAGTGTATTTCCCTATCTTTTCTATACCTTTTAATTTCTTTTTAGTTTCAGTAAATACCGTTATATTTACCTTCATTGTTTCTATTTCTTTTACTAATTCTTCTTCTTTTGTGGATATTCCTCTCACATTCCATGTTCCTATTTTTAATGGTTCTGCAATTCCAAATCGTGCGTCCTGTTTCTTTTGCTGTGGTCGAAATCCGATATTATCAATCCGGCTATTATTTTGAGGCTGTTCAGTATGTAAATGTTTCACTCTGGCCACGGTACGAACGCTGCGCAGAGCTAGTTCAGTGGTGGGGCTGCCACCTCTCTGCTCCTGAACTCGCAGATGCTTTTCGGGCATTTACCCTAGATGTGTTGTCTTCACCTCGACTTTCGAGTCACATCCACCCGTTGTGCCAGTTTTGGTCCACCCCGAGTATTTTATTTCCTCGGAACCACCTATATCTAGGAGGCATTCCCCGATCCGCCACCTGGGGAGGTGCCCGATGGGGGATTGGCACTGAACCCCTCACGGGTCTTTTTAATTCAATTAAATACAAAGTATGAGCTGAAACTCTCTTGGTGATGTATTAAATTTTCTTGTGCTGCTAGTCAGGTAAATACATGGATTGACTCCAACGTTTTGAAGATGTGCATCATCTTCGTCTTCAGTCGATTAAATATGTTTAACTTTGACCTATCTTTGTCTTGAGATATAAATTGTGGTATGTTGTTTGTTGCAGGTGGTAAACGACTGTTTAGATTACCTTTAGAAAGTATCTTATTCTGCTATTAAGTATCAAGTATCGCACTGATTTACACTTTTCAGAAAATTAATGCCGCATTAACGCTTTATTCTGTTACAGATCATCGATAAACTTGAAGATCTCAGAGGACATCGCACTTCACTTGCAAGTCATGTTCAGCCAGAACACAATCATTCGAAATTCTTTCCTCAAGGGGTCCTGGGGTCTTAAACTCCGATATGGAAAATTGTTAGTGAAGGCCGGCGAGCAATTCAATTGTACCATCACATCAAATGCCGAAGACTTCGAGGTGAGTTCCATTAGGACCTTAAATATATCTCTATAAATTCTGTTTAATACTGGATCAGTTTACTAGTTAATCTGTTTGTGAAGCAGCAGTTGCGATGGTGGCAAACGCAATCTTGTATGTAAAGGTCTAAAGCAAAAGCTGAAAATCTACCTTCTGTCTCATAAGGTAAGACCAGAAGCAAGGAAACGGGAATGAATTTCATATGCTGTATACCACAATACAAATACCATTTGTTGACAAGGTTTGCTGAACCACAGGACGTGTAAGATAGCAAAATAACCATTCAGAGGTGCCAGTACTCAGTAGTGGTGGGAAAAGTTGATCATTTTTGCGAAACACTTTAATCTGTTGCTGTTGCAACCACAAAACAGTTTTGAAATAAAAGTTTCCTGCAACAGAAATTCCCTAAACTGTTTCACCCGATTGATCAGCTGCAAAACTACTGCAGACATGTTGTGTACCACCAAATATTATTGAGATAAATACAGTCCATTGATAAAATCAAAATGCGCAAAATACAACCACTCACTAGGTACACTGAAGAGGAAGTTATTAAATTACGGAAGCAAAACATTGCTGCGCGTTAACGAGAAGAAATGTGTTTGATTGGTACATTCGAATCTCACGGGTAATATCAGGCCATGTGCTCCACAGGGCAAAAATGCTAGCGTTTTTGCTGAAGCACGTTTTTGACCAGCTGCCATCTTTTAGTACTCCACACTACCTATATGCACAATAGGCAACATCTGTCAAATTAATTCTTTTTCCAAGTTTTTTTAAGTAAAAAACAAAGAACAAGGGAAGGGGCAGATCTCTAGTTAAAGGAATATTTAATACAATCACATTTTTTGGCGCGTAAGAAGTTATTATTGATAAATTGGAATTATTGTAATAAACATGGCGGCAAGGTCATAACTTAAAATTCTTCTAATTTCTTGGTCTAAAACTGAAGGAGGGAAAAATATCAGATTTTGAATAAACCTTGGTAATGTTGCCGACTAAGGGTTTGTTGGCCTCGTAACGTCAGGCAGCCAACCTTTGCACCTGAAAAGCGCAATGATCTGCGTAGTTGAGTGTATATAGTTGGTATTGCGAAAAGGAGGGAAGGCAGCGCACCCCTAAGTAAGTCTGGAAAGAACGAAATATGCAATTAACAATATGGGAAAGCAAGGATTCTGTTGGTATAATAACATAAATGGCAGCGATTGCGTAGTGTGGCGGTAAACGCTGAAATATGTAATGAAACTTTCGCATTTTCCTCCAAAACTGGACCTACCTCCTTCTTTCCTCATAAAGTAGGTAATATGCATGCTTCTTCCGAATCTGTTTCTTTCATTTACTCATACTGTTTCCACTTCTTTCTTTCTTAATTTCTTTCTTTTCTTCTTTGTCTTTTTAAGGCTAACAATGACATAACTAAAGAGCAACCAGATCTGTTTGGACTGGCAGTTATTTTTAAAATTTCTACCACCACTACCACCACTACTACAACAACTACTACTACTACTACTACTACTACTACTACTACTACTACTACTACTACTACTACTACTACTACTACTACTACTACTGCTGCTCTTCCTATTATTATTATTATTATTATTATTAGTAGTAGTAGTAGTAGTAGTAGTAGTAGTAGTAGTAATAGTAGTAGTAGTAGTAGTAGTAGTAGTAGTAGTAGTAGTAGTAGTAGTAGTAGTAGTAGTAGTAGTAGTAGTAGTAGTAGTAGTAGTAGTAGTAGTAGTATAGTAGCAGTAGTAGTAGTGGTAGTAGTGGTGGTGGTCGTGGTCGTGGTCATCGTGGTGGTCGTGGTGGTCGTGGTCGTGGGTAGTGGTGGGTGGTGGCGGTGGAGGTGGCGGTGGCGGCGGCGGTGGCGGTGGTGGTGGTAGTAGTAGTAGTAGTAGTAGTAGTAGTAGTAGTAGTAGTAGTAGTAGTAGTAGTAGTAGTAGTAGTAGTAGTAGTAGTAGTAGTAGTAGTAGTAGTAGTAGTAGTAGTAATAGTAGTAGTAGCAGGAGCAGGAGCAGTAGCAGTAGTAGTATTATTATTATTACTAATATTACTATTATTACTAATATTATTGTTCTTGTTGTTATTAGTATCATAATTTTCATCACAACTATTATTATTAATATTATTGTTCTTCTTGTTCTTTTTCTTCTTATTATTAATATTATTATTACTATGATTACTATTATTATTATGATTCTATTATGATTATGATGATTATTATTAGTATTAATATTATTATTATGATCATTATTATTGTTCTCGTTGTTATTATTATGGTTATTATCATTATTGTTATAATTATCTTTATTATTATTGTTATTATTAATATTATTATTACTATTATTGTTGTTATTATTATGTTTATGATTATTATTATCATTGTTGTTATCATCATCGCAATTTTTATTATTGTTATTATTATTACTACCATTATTATTATTATTATTATTATTATTATTAATAATAATAATATTAGTAATACTATTAGTATTACTATTATTATTACTATTATTATCATTATTATTATGACTATTATTATTTTAATACTATTATCATTATCATTAATATCATCATCACAATTATTATCATTATTATTATTACTATTACTATTATTATTGTTAGTATCATTATTATCAGCATCATCGCAATTGTTGTTGTAGTTATATTACTGTTGTGATTATTATCATCACTATTAATTTAGAACACATTTCAAAATAAATGGTTAATTTGGAATCATAGTTTTAATAACATTCTAAATAGCAGTTTGCAATAAAAATGTTGTAAGACTACTTGCGGATACTCAGTGCTAAGTCTCCACGGTTTGATCAAGGAAAATAATATCTATAAATAGGATGATATAAAGTCCTCAAACTTGTTGAAATGACAATATTTTATCACTCACTTTTGTTGTGGATACATGTTTACAGGAAGTGAACCATTTTTTTTTCTTAAACGCAAAGACAATTCTTCCCCATTTACTAGGCTCAGTCAATAACTTTTTTGTTTGTTTCTGTTTTTGTGTTTTACTAATCCTGCTTATGTTTTTCTTAATTTTTTATTATATATATTTATATTAATTATCAAGAACTCGCAAGCTACTGCCGAAGTGCCATCGAAAATTGCTCCTCACGCTAATCTTCCACCTTGCCCTCCTCATGTAGCCCATGTACTGCTTCGGATCCACATCAGTCTGGAAATGCGAAAGTACATAGAATATCGTGGGCCGAATGATCTATAGCAAGGTTTTCTACCGCCTTTGCGGGTGAGGAAAATCCGGACGAAGAAAGGTATCTGGAGCACAATTTGGTACACCTAACTTTCCCAAAAAGCTTATAGCGATGGTATACACAGCAGACACAGTGGAGCAAATAGCAACACGATGTAACACAGTATCAAGTTGATGACAATGAGGGCATATCGGGGAGTCACTCAGGTGAATAGCTGCCAGACGCTGTCGTGTCGGTATGATATCATGAATTGCTTGATACCAAAGGGAGCGAACTGCGTACAGAAGGACATCGCCGTTGAAATTTCTCCAGAGTTGTTGGTAATTCAGATGCAGTGGCGGGACTCGTTCAAGACGCATTTACGGACCTCCGTATACTTGAAGCAGTTCCTGATAGATGCGCCGTACCAGATGCCCTCCGGGCTGCGAACAAGAGGGACTTAGGAAACACCATTCCAAGAACTGTGTTTGTAGATATCGTAATGTAGCTGGGATAGAGCAAAGATCCACAGGACTACATAATTCAACAGTAGTGGACCAAGACTCCAACCACGCGGCAGAAAAACTGACATTTTTGTCTTGTATATGCCGCCCACGATCAAGAAACCATGCCAGGCACTAAAAGCCAACATTAATCAGCCCAATGCCACCTTTTTGCGGAGGTAAATACAATTAGACATGGGCACTCGAAAAATACAGCCTTGCCACATGAACCAAGAAACCACACATAATATTATATGTCTTACATAGAGCTTAGGCAGCAACAACCCAACGCTGGGAAAGTAAGTACATGTTTAGCACCCATCCTCGCTGATATAGACACAATTCTCGATGGTACAGATCCTTAGCAAAGTTCTTTATCCTGCCAACAATGGGTTTCCAATTCAGAGGCTGCAAGTCTGCCAAGGAAGATGTGAAGATAACACCTAATACTTTGAGTTGGGAAACAATCTGCAGTGGCGCTAAACGTGGAGGCGTAGACCATCGTCCGAAGATAAGCGCCTTGGACTTCTGCTCATTGATCTCAAGACCAGAAATAGAACTATAGCCTTGCAAGATACTCCATAAGGAGCGAAGATCGAGCTCATCAGCAAGGACAACGCTTACAACATCAGCATATGCCAAGGCACTCAGTCTGTGAGTACGTAAGGAAACTCCAACAATCTTAGTGTGTAGATGACAAAGAAATGGATTTAAGGCCAGCACAAATAATATCATAGATGCTGGACATCCTTGCCGAACAGAACGACCAATAGGAAACTCACGAGAGAGAAAGCCATTAACCTGCACACAGCTAGAGATATCCGTATATAAACATTGGATGTAGGAGATAACGACATCATTGAAACCATGCCATGCTAAACATTTGAATAAATAGTCATGACTGATACTATCAAAAGCTCCTCTGAATCCAAAGACAACAATGTGTGTTTGTAGCCCTGAGTACTATGGTCAATGAAGTCACGTAAGGCAAACACAACGTCAAAAACGTTGCGTTGCGGAATACCACAATGCTGGGAAGGATGAGTGAGGTTCCCCAATAGAGGGCGAATTCTGTTTGCCAGAACGCGAGCCAAAAAAGTTTTAATCATAATTAAGCAGTGTAATGGTTCGAAAATATCAACAGATGAAGAGTGGGGTTTCTTCTTAATAAGAACTATTACATCTCGTTTTTGAGAAGCACAAAGATGTCGGCGCCATAAGATGGAGTTGAAGACCGCAGTTAAGTCGTCACCCAACAGACCCCAAAATTGACGGTAAAACTCCATGGGAAAACCATCTTGGCCAGGAGTTTGGGAGGTCTTTCCCTGCAGAAGAGCACTGTACACTTCAGTTTTGCAGGGCCTGCAACTCACCGAGAGAGAGGGGTGTATGTTTACAGGCGTCGAAGAGAGTGAGTGAGTGGGTTTCAATTGTCTCCCGCTAGAAAAGCCTTTCAAAATGAGAGCGAAAGGTACGACTAATTGATGGCTGCGTCGTGTACAGTTGTCCATCTTCATCCTGCACCTTGGGTATGTGACTGGATCGACGTTGTTTGTACGTCTGTATAAGATGATAAAGATTGAAATGCTCCTCATCCACCGAGTTATTGAGACGACTTGTAAGCCTTCCATACGCTTCCTATAAATGCTTAAGATTTTAGCCTTGTAGAAGTTGGAGCGCGCACGAAGGGCACCGCTGTCCATGGGCATTTCCTGAAGATCTCGCAGACACCGGAAGAAAACCTGCAAGGTGTGTTCTTCATCCCTCACATTTACAAAAGTGTTATCTTTAAAGAAACGTCGTAAACAAGTCTTGACGTACAGGTCCCAACAATCGGCGATATCACTGTAGTGAGACTTCTTTTTTGGACCAGCTCTTCCATAAGGATGTTAATTCTTCCGTCAGAGCATTGAGCCTAAGAGAAGTGTGTTAAGTTTCCAGTAGGAGCGTCCAAGATGTAGAAAGGAGAGACGTAACTCAATGCTGAGTAGGACCGCTAAATGGTCTGAGAAGGATAGTGGCACATGAGCAATGGGACCAACATTTCCAGTAGGTTCCTCAGATAGATAGAAACGATCCAGATGAGAGACAGAGTTAGCAGTGACATAGTTAAACGCAGCCAATTTTTGTCTCAATAGCCATGCATCCTTCATTTGGAGATTAGCCGTCAACTGTTGCAAACTGGCACAGGGTCGGTAGGCCCCAGGACAATCTTCCGGTCGAAGGACGCAGTTGAAATCTTCACCTAAAATGTAGTGACGAGGCAGTCTACAAAGTAAATAGGGTAAGTCAAGGCGAAAAAAATCTTCCCTTTCCTTACGTTTGTTATTTCCTGAAGGCGCATAGATATTAATGAATCCATAGTCCCGATAGACTACGCTGATACCACGTCCCGAAGGAAGACTTTCAAAAGACTGAAGAGCAATTCCAGGTTTTGTGAGAAGTGCCGTACCCCGGCATTCTGTCCCCACGTTAACATGAACTGCACAATGACGTAAGGAAGAAAAATCGGTGACAGTAACTTCTTGCAGGAACAAAATAGAAACGCCATAGTTATAAAGAAAGCGCTGTAATGCATATAGTTTGGTCGGTGAAGAACTGCCAGTGAAGTTTGCTGTGGCAACAAGTAAGGTACGACTTATACAATGAAACTGACAGTTAACTTTTTGATCTTCGTGAACTGATAGAGTGCAACAGCGTTACTTCTACTCTTGCTTACGAAGGAGAGGAAAACTAAGTTTATTATCATGATGTTTTTCCGACACTTATTCGCAGAACCAACAACCGGGATTTTGGTACATGTCTCCTCCAGTGGTGGCCCTACAAATCCGTTTACTGAAGGGGATTCGGCTTTCATTGTATCAATCCAGTTGCCATCACTCAAAGGGACATCTGAGCAGAAGGAATTTGCGGCGTCTGTCCCTGCAGCACCAAGAGGGGCAGTGCCATTGCCCTTATGTACCAACAACCACAGTAGCATCACCAGCAGGATGTGGCACTCGGGCAGATTGACCAGACAGCTTAGAATATTCTTCAGGGTGTTCGTCAGTAAAGTCGGTTTCCGAGTCCTAAAGAGCCATGTGTTGTTCCACTCTAGTAAGGTTGCAGATGTCTTCCATCACTCCAATAGACTGAGCGATACGAGCGCGCTGCTCCTGTACCATCGACCCGCTGGAAAAAAGCAAAGAAGGTACAGGCACAGAAGACTCGTTGTCCATTTGTATCGCATTATCCGCGGGATGAACAACGATTGGGATGTCCACAACAGGCAAGGTAGCAGGTTGTTCTACTGGAACGGTGTCGACAGACAGATCAGGCTAAGAGCTGGACTGCTTAAACAGGTCGCTAAGCAGGAGACGCTGCTGGGGTTGCACATACAATACCTCTACTAGGACACGCGTGCCAGAGATGAAAAGAACTGCCACACGAGTAGCACACCTGTTCTTGCCCGCGGTAAGTCACATAAGCCTCTTGACCAACAACATATATACATATATATATATATATATTGGCGGAAATCGTTTTGTGTATCTGCATATAAGCAATCCTCATTCCAGTTCCCAGAAAACGGTACCGATTTGCCCAATTCTCTCTTTCCAATGATCTCACTTTCCCATATTGCGCTAGAACATTACGTACACAGTCATTGGGAATTTCAAGTGGTATATTTAGAACACGTACAGTAGTTCGTTCTTCTTCTGCAGGTGTAATGTTTACAATTGTAGTGGCCCCATTTGACAATTCAATTTGAGACTCACCCATGTGATGTAGTCGTAAACTGCTTTGGTCGTAAATTTAATGTAGACTGCATTTTGATTCCCCACCAATTAAATGGGTAGTAAGACAGACGCCTTTACATGCAATACTGCATCAATCCAGCGATATATCCATTGCAGATGGGTGTTGGTCGTCCTTTATAAGTGTAGCCTTTAACGTATTTTGAGGTACATATCTAGTTGCCATTCTGTACACAAAAGGTACCAGATACAGTGAAGAAAAAAAAAACACTCCGAAAAAAAACCGGCAATTACGACTTAATAACCTCACCTACACTGCGTTGTAAGGTTACTCGGGCCATCACAACCTACCCACGCGGCCTCGTAACCGCGACACCTGGGGGACCAGGCCTAGGGTTGCAAGCCTATTCTGTATGAATTACAAACCTTTCAAGGCCCAGTCCCGAGGAAGACCACGTTACTACTCGGAACTAAACTCATAATTTTTCATACGTCTTAGAGCCTATTCAAGCCATTACTCTTGAAACGTGTACTGCAGGCATACTTGTCTTCACTTACAGCTATAACTCTAAAAGAATGAGATTACTAAGGAGCTCCCCCCTCTCCCTCCCCTTCTGTAGCTTAACGTCCTTTAAACGCTTGTTCATATCGAACTGTGAATGAAATTGCTTTAATGGTGCTCATATGATCTCGGAGTCTATGGAGCTAAAGTTACTCGACAGGCTCAGGATAAGAAAAGTCCCGAAAAAAACCTTATCCTCGTAATTCACCCTAAGAGAGATTCAAACTCCCGACCTGTTGAATGTGAGACAGACGTGCTACCTTCACACTACCCAGGCGGGCGAGCTGTAAATTGTTCGCATTTTTGACCGATTTCGAGCCAAAATACCAACTTTCGTATTTTTAGTATTTTTACTTTTCTCTAAACGACCTATGTACATTGTGTATAGAGAAGGTATTGTATTCCACTTAAAAATTCAATACAGAGATTACACTGGAAATACATGTTTTGAGAACCCCTGGATAAAACTTAGAATTTATCTGATATGTTTTTCTTTTCATTCTTTCTTTCCTTGTAGAGTTGGCCGTTTCTGAAATTCTGTCTTCTGAATAGAACACGTCAAATGTTTACATTCTCAACACTCACTATGTACATAGTGTACAGAGAAGGTATTTGTTGTATTACACCCAAAAATTCGATACCGAGTTTTCAAATATATGTTTAGAGTGCCTGAATACAAAAATAAAAAAAAAAAAAAAAAAAAAAAAAAAAAAAAAAAAAAAGCATATTGAAAAAACTATCCGCGTGCACGGCGTGTGTGTGTGTGTGTGTGTGTAAGTCCGTTAAATACTAAACTTGGTATCTATTTAAGTTCAGTATCATCCAAGGGTGCGACACGAAGGTTTTCCTGAAAATCCCTCCTCCCCCTAACTACCGTTTACGTGGAAATGTTTTCGAAACCTTTGCTTTTCTAAAAAATGGCTCTAACGATTTCGAATAAAATAATCGAATATCAAAGATATTTACATAAGAAATAAAATATATATCTTGAATTTTCTGAGAGTAGCCTCTGAATTCTGGAGAATTTTGCTGAGTAAATAGACAAAAATTTACTTATATATCTCGTTAAAACATACAATTTTAGATATATACATTTTTTCGTGTATTTGGCCGTTTCTGAGATATTCCTTGTTATTTGTTTCAGTTTTAAAATACTAACTTTACTCATACGGGAACTTGTCAACACCTGGCCACACAAAGAAACAGATTTCAATCCCATAGCAACCACATTTTAAAACACTTGACTGTCGGTTAAGGCTAGCTTATTCGCCTTTTTTCCCCCATACTTATAAGTATTTAAGTAATAACACCGTTTCTATAACGTTTATCTCGACTAGCATGAAGTAGGTAGACGCACACAATCCGCTTTTAAACGTTTTTTTTTTTTTTTTTTCTTGTTTCCCCGGAACAGGAGTTCTAAAATATGCAATTTTTGTGAAATCTGGGCATCGAGTTTTAGGATGAAATACATTACTACTTCTACTTAAGCAAAGGGCATTGCAGAGAAATGAACACATTTGTTTTAGTATAGCAAACTTTATTAAAGTGCGTTTTGTGTTTGGAAACTTGTCAAATATAAGAATACTAGACGAAATAAAAATTACACACACGATAAGTACGCATGGGGTGTATTGCAAAACATAAATGTAAAAAGCACGAGGGTAAGTCACTAACATGTGCACATTATATAATAAAATACAAAACTGAAAAGTTTTCTTTTAATTAGGTGAACTCCTGCAATACGGCTGAAACAGTTCAATTTTTTAGACAAGTAATTAAAACGCCATATATCTATTCCATTTGTGTGCTAAACTTGTGGTAAGATGAAGTAAAAGTAGTAAACTTTGTAGGTATAGAAAAAAGTGAAGATCATATAATTAGAAATTGCTGCGACGTACTGTGTGTGTGTATGTATGTGTGTGTGAGTGTACACGTCTAGATCGCAGGTCCTCAGAGTGACTTATCTGGTTGACGTTACAGTCCGCCACTGATACACTTGTTGCCCTTGGCTACTCAGGAAGTTTGGTTGGGAGTCAATGGCAGAGCATGTTTTTCGACTCACCCAGTGGGGAACCAAATGGGAATACACTTAAAATAACACATAACACAGAACTGCCACATATAATTCTTTATTTAGCTGAAAATAGGGTTTGTAGTCGTGTAGCATAATCATTGTTACAAGCACTGAGCTTACAATATTTCTAAGGTGCGGACTTGTGTTATTACTGTGCGACACTAGCACATTCTCTTTCACACTTCGCATAACCAACCGGACTCTTTGCACGTCACATCTCAACTCACTGCTGTCCTCATACCTTCTGTCCAGGTAGCAAACGTACACCTCTTTCCTGAAAATGTTACAATGCAATTTCTGGAGTAGGGGAGACCCGCTAGTCGACGTTGTAAGCCCTTTCCTTTAGTTTAAACAAAGATATTCTGCTTGGCTTCAACCCTCTGTTGGTCAAATCGTGCATTCGCAAAGACTTCTTGAAACAGACGTTTATACATGGCAACAAATAAATATATAAATAATTAATTTACCCTTAATTGGTTATGCTTCTGAATGTTGCGTTTCATATACGCCGCTGGATATTAATAGGCTATCACTTCTCATAATGAAGAATATTAATAGACAAATTTCCTTCCCTGCGACATTCAGGTCGACGTGTACCTCTATTTCACCTTTTCTTTCTGACTGTGGCGATTGCACTTTTCACTTTTATCTTTTGTAATGCCGAAAGGATTGATAAGCCTCTTTCTCAGTTTCCCCAAATCTTTGTTCTGCTCATGGACACACTGTTTTTCTAAGCATTCAGAAACTCTTTGTACACACACTAACATCTTTCCTGTTTACCCCGGAAACAAGTTCTTAATCTAACATTACTAATGCATATACAAATATCCTTAAACTCCTACTGCTCAGTGCTTGCTATAGTGATTATTACTATTTTAATATAGGTGCTTTCCTTGTACGCTGTTTTAACTTTACATCCATACCTTATACATTGTAAAACAAACACATATAAAATTTGACAGTTAAAATTTTCCTTTAGACACAATAATATTCTCAAAATGACAATATATACCCTTGTTGACTACCTGAATCCTTGCATTTCTATTACATAAGAACTATTACAATATTTCAATCTGTATGTTCTTTTTATATTTTTTGTACTATTTTGTTTTCATTTTTTGCGTACTTTTCAGGTATAACTGTTCCTAGCATAAAGAATTTTTAGTTTTCCTGAGGGTAAGCGTGCTCCCTGCGTTCCCTAGAATTACGTATAGGCTGAACCCTGATTTCATGTCTCTCTTCCCGGACATTATGATTCTTGGTATGGTTGTGTCGCCCATTGTTGGAATGATTGGAAATTTCGCCTTCAGATCGGTATCCTGTATTACGTCCTCTCCAAGCACCTCTACTTTCTCGTGAATACGCCGGGCTCTGTCGACCTCGTTGATACTGCCTTTGGTTGCCGTAATTATTTGTGTTGGGAGAAATTCCAAATATATTTATTCTCTCGGTTCTTCGACCCAGAGCGAAGGTTTCTCCTTTTCTTTAAAAATGGGGGATGGGACGCAAATATCTATTTCTAGACTTATTATCACAGTTAGGTGCATTTATACGGTCTTGTTGGTCACGCCTCCTAATGTCATCATTTTGTCTGTTCCTGTCAAAGTGCAATTTACGACTAGATTCGTAATCTTGAGATTCCAATGCAGAAAGCAAATCCACCATTGAAATTATTGTCCTTGGTCGGGCTATTAAGAGGTAATTTTGTATTCGAAAAGGAAAGTGTCTGGTCATTAACTCAATGAAACCTTGTTCTGAAATTTGGGGACGGAGATGTTTTATGTATCTCGAGTTTTGAAGAACATAGTCGGACATTTTGATATTTTCCTTTGATGAATATTGCCCATAGCATAATTTTGCTCTTATTCTCTATTGTTTGGTCGCATTCCAGTATCTTCCTAGAAAGATATGTCGGAAGAAGTTGAAGCTATCTTCTGGTGACATTGTTAAGTCAACTCAGTCCAAAGTTCTAGAATTTAGGCATTTTCTGGTGATGGTCATTTTTAAGGATTCTGGCACATTTTTAAGGTTAAAATATTCTGTTAACTCCTCTAGGAATACCATAGGGGAGTCGTTATTCTCCTCCGAGAATCGAGGCAATGGGAACTCATTCAGTATACTAAGGATAGCATTATTACTTTCTCCTGAATGGTTCGATAATCCTGAATTTGTTTGAAAAACAGGTGGAATGCTACTTAAATTTCCCTGACCTACATTTCCATGGAACTTTCATGGTCATTTCTAAGGCTATTAGTATTTTCTGGTGGTACATTACCTAATAAGTTACTGTTATATACAACATTATTATTTTCAGTTTCATTTACACAGTTGGGATGGGAATTTGCATCTTTCGCTGTTCTTTTGTTCATCCTTATATCTAATTTCGATACCCGCTCACATATCTCTTTGTGAGCCTCTTTCATCTCAACCTGGCACTGTTTAAGTTTTCTTTTATTTCTAAGTTATCGTTATTTACTTCATTCTTCAGCTGATGCAATTTCTCAACCCATTCTTGTATTTGTACATTTATATCACTTATTTTCTTATCAATTAAATCAATATCTCCTTTCACACTGGAATGTATCAAATCTACTTCATCCCTATTATTCTCTATTAATGCCTACTACTTGTATTTTCAATCAGGCCTGTCAGTTGTCTATTCTGGGATATTAATGCCGTATCTACCTTCCCTAGCAATTCTCTTTCTTTCCTACCAGTTTCAGCGTTTATATCTTCTACTTCTTTCTGAACTTTCTTAGAAACTTGGGAAACTTGGGAATCTAGTCTAATCTGAAAATTATCCCATTCTTTCTTTTGTTTATCAAAGTCACTGTTTATCTCCGACATCATTGCAACTTTTTGTCCCTGCAATTCCTGTGTTATTTCCGCCTTAAAAGCATTCAGTTTTGTGGTCATTTGATAGCTAAGGTCCCTTTTCTGTTCGTCAAATTTTAACATGAGAGAGTTAAAGAATTGTTCCATGCCTGGCGTTTATTTTGTGCTTGGAATTTCATTAGGATCTAAACGGTCACTTGCACTGTCTGAAACATTAGTTACCTGATTCAACTGTGCTGAATGTAAGCTATTTCCCTCTAAACTGCATATGGTTCTCCCCTCGTCAGCTGTTTCTAAGCCCTGCGCGCATCCTTGTTTATATTGTCCTTGTCATGCTCTAAGATAACATGTTTTCGTTTAGATTCCCTTGATTGGACATTTTACGTGCTACAGTTTTCCTATTTCTTAACAGCATGAGTCAATTAAATATAAAAACTATTTCTACCTTTGCTGGGTTCAATTGATAGTCCTGCTAATCCGGAAGTTCTAGTTGTAAGTGATGATATTCTGGACGTTCTAGGAAGTAGGTTGTATTTCTTGTAGTCCTAGAATTGGCGAATATGTAGAAAAAGTACACCATGCACCTTCCTTCCAGATTTATGTTGACCATTGGACGTCCTGCGGTGTATAGTTGTCGCTCTGGAACACGATTGCTATAAGTTTTGAGCTGCCTTTGCAAGTCATCGGTGATCTCGTTGTGGAGTTGATCTGCAGTCTTATAGTAACTGTAATGTTCTTCTCAATGTCTCGTCTACGTTGTCGTCATTTTATTAGTTTGTAGCCTCGATTCCCATTCGTTTCTCGCCTAACACGTTGGTAGGCCAAACATGCGACGTACTGTGTGTATGTATGTGTGTGTGAGTGTACACGTCTAGATCGCAGGTCCTCAGAGTGACGTATCTGGTTGACGTTACAGTCCGCCACTGATACACTTGTTGCCCTCGGCTACTCAGGAAGTTTGGTTGGGAGTCAATGGCAGAGCATGTTTTTCGACTCACCCAGTGGGGAACCAAATTGGAATACACTCAAAATAACACATAACACAGAACTGCCACATATAGTACTTTATTTAGCTGAAAATAGGGTTTGTAGTCGTGTAGCATAATCATTGTTACAAGCACTGAGCTTACAATATTTCTAAGGTGCGGACTTGTGTTATTACTGTGCGACACTAGCACATTCTCTTTCACACTTCGCATAACCAACCGGACTCTTTGCACGTCACATCTCAACTCACTGCTGTCCTCATACCTTCTGTCCAGGTAGCAAACATACACCTCTTTCCTGAATGCTTAAAATGTTTCAATGCAATTTCGGAGGTAAGGGAGACCCGCTAGTCGCCGTTGTAAACCCTTTCCTTGAGTTTAAACAAAAAGATTCTGCCTGGCTTCAACCCTCTGTTCGTCAAATCATGCATTTGCAAAGACTTATTGAAACAGACGTTTATACGTGGGAACAAATACATATTATATAAATAATTCATTTACCCGTAATTGGTTATGCTTCTGAATGCCACCGTTTCATTGCATTGCATATTTCGCAATTTTAAACTTAACATACCTACGTTGCTGAAAGTTGCGCTATTTACTTTTGCGACTCCATACCTTTCTTTTCACAGCAAGAGGTCGAAACGTCACCGAAAATAGAGGCTTCGAAATCCTACCAATGATAATTGGATAAGGAATCTGACGTGTTCCATTCACATGCCTCTCCCTAGCTGTTCCACAAACTTTCCTTAAAAAAATGTATTTTATCCACGTCATACTAATCAAGATAAACGTTGCCAGAATTGGTCTTATTACTGATTCTTTGTAAGTAGAAGGGAAATAAGGGAATTCACTATACTAAAGCGATAGTCAGATTTTTTAAAAGCCGCTTCTTATGTGATTGAAGTTCCTCAGTTTGTATGGCCAGGAGTTGACAAATTCTTGTATGATAACAGTAAATGCATTTTAAAACTGAGACCAATACTAATAAGGAAAATCTGAGAAATTGTCAGTTCTACAAATATAAAAAGGAACATAAGATAAATTGTATGTGTTGACAGGATCTACATTTTATGTGTGGTAAGCTTTTGTCTCTTATGGACCACCAGTTATGCAAAATCAGTAAAATTCATCCGGAATAAAGAGATCTTCAGAGCCTGTCGTCAGAAAATTTAAGAAATACTTATCATTTGCCTTAAATATCTTTAATTTACCTAGGATATTTTAATCAACATCGTTAGAACTATTATTAAGAAAATCAAAACTGTGTACAATTTGTCCATATGAAGAGTAATTGGGGAGGGGGAATTTACTTCAAAGTCTTCGTGTCCCATCGAGCCAAGCTGCACGCACTTACACTTTTCTAAGTTTCATTCAGGGGTTCTCAAAACATGTATTTCCGGTGTTTCCTCGGTATTGAATTTTTAAGTCGAATGCAATACCTTCTCTATACACTATGTGCATAGTAAGTGTGGAGAGTGGTAAAAATACTATAAATACGAAATTATTTGGCTCGAAATCTGTCAAAAATGTGAACAATTTACAGCTCGCCCGCCTGGGTAGTGTGAAGGTAGCACGTCTGCCTCACATTCAACAGGTCGCGAGTTCGAATCTTGCTTAGGGTGAATTACGAGGATAGGTTTTTTTTCGGGAATTTCCTTATCCTGAGCCTGTCGAGTAACTTTAGCTGCATGGACCCCGAGATCATTTGAGCATCATTAAAGCAATTTCATTCACAGTTCAATATGACCAACCGTTTAAAGGACTTTAAGCTACAGAAGGGGAGGGAGAGGGGGGAGCTCCTTAGTAATCTCATTCTTTTAGAGTTATAGCTGTAAGTGAAGACAAGTATGCCTGCAGTACACATTTCAAGAGTTATGGCTTGATTAGGCTCTAAGACGTATGAAAAATTATGAGTTTAGTTCCGAGTAGTAACGTGGTCTTCCTTGGGACTGGGCCTTGAAAGGTGTGTAATTCAGACAGAATAGGCCTGTAACCCTAGGCCTGGTGTGCTTCCTGTAAACATGTACCCACAACAAAAGTGAGCGATGAAATTTTGCCATTTCAACAGGTTTGATGACTTTATATTATCTTGTTTCTAGATATTATTTTCCTTGATCAAACCGTGGAGACTTAGCACTGAGTATCCACAAGTAGTCTTACGTTTTTATTGAAAACTGTCATTTAGAATGCTATTAAAACTATCATTCCAAATTAACCATTTATTTTGAAACGTATTCTAAACTAATAGTGATGAAAATAATCACAACACTGATAATGATAACTACAGCAATTGCGGTGATGATGATGATGATGATGATAATAATAATAATAATTAATAAACTCATAGATGACCATCACCGTTTAACATTTTACCACGAGCCTACTGCCACAACGAAAAGCGTAGGTAATGAAATTATTTCTGTAAAAGCTTAATTTAATTAACATGAAGTAGATAGAAAAATAATCTTTCGTAGGAATAGTTTCCAAAAGCCAAATAAAAGTGAGCAGATTATATATATATATATATATATATATATATATATATATATATATATGTCTGTTCGTTTTTTAACGTCTTCCATTTTTAAACGCACGCACATTCATTCTCACATGCTAATGGTTAATCTGAAGTGATAGTTTTAATAAAATTCACACATTCATTAACATACTAAAGCGAAACAAATCTAAGGTTCTATATTTCCTGGCAAATTACACATATATCAGATCGGGGATATTCGCTGTGCAGTTTACGTATGCTTGATTTTAAATTACTTTCTGTGTCTTCACCACAATCCGCACATTTCACTTTCCTTTCCCACTAGACACCACGACGTACTTTCATATGTAGCGATGTATTAAAATATTTTACGTTGGTAACGGCTGGCACCAAGCGCACCAAGTGGATACAGTAATCCGACGTTGGTACCCCGCCTAGCAGACGGATTAATATTTAGAACCAGAACGCAGATTTACCAGATGGGCCACCATGTTGTAATCAGGCTAGCCTATTCTGTCACTAAATTGCGCTATTCAATTTTAATGTCGTTCCTGTAATGTATAGATCCAGATATTTTGGAAGCTTGTAGTGGCTTCTGTTATGATGCAAACATGACATACCTCTCCAACTTGAATTCTTAGTCATCAACAAGGTAAATGAAGGACCATCCTACCTAAATGAGATTTTTTTTCAGTTTTTTTTTTTTTTTCAGTTCTTATAGCTAGAAAATGATATGGTACTGTTCCAAGTCTACGCCTGGAACGTTTCCTTCTCATATTTCACTTTCTGATTATCATTTCATCTGTCACCAATACCATCTCACATACACTCATACATAGACAGAAAGTAAGGTGAAGCACATGGTATAAGACTTTCCAAAGTGTTTTCTAAAATTCTGTGAAAAATAAAAGTAACATCTCCTAAAAATCAATGTGGCTTACTTCTCCCTGGGTTATAAAATTTATGGGTTGCTTTAATATTAATACTTTATTTTTGTTTCTTTTGCCTCCAGCTAGCTGAGTTGGTTTTAGGCATATATAAATATATATATAAAACACAAACTGAGTTTTAGAGTTGAATTTATTTAGACATTGTGGTGAAAGTAGTAACATATATAACCAATTAATTTCTTTATGAGCTTAGCTGAACTGAGCATTTATATTCTATCATATTTATTAGCATTAGTAAAGCTTTTATGAAGTTACGCTTACGTGTAGTACGTAAGTTTTTGCATCTTACATTTTAAGTACACCATTAAAATGTAACTCTCATAAATTGATATAAAGAACTGACCTCTGTCTGTTGTACTTAAAATATATACGTTTCTCCCTGAATCTGCCTAAGTATTAAAACTGACCATTAAGTGGCTTTACTTTGGTATGTTTGGTGCATCCTAAATCTTTAGCTAAATGTTATGTTTTTAACATCCACTTTAGGGATTTACAACCACTGAATTTCTAAGTTTCCAAAGTCACAACACATTCTGTCATTTTAGCTCAGGGTCTTTTCCTTTGTAACATACCAACCCTTTTGAGTTCACATAGTCTGAAAGATCTTGCAACTTTCTCTCTGCCCAACAGTTTCAGCTAGCATTATCATCTTTGTACACAAAATCTTTTACTACTAACAATTTATATATATATTTATATATTTCATTTTTATTTTTTTTTTAATTATTTAACAAGGTAAGTGATATTTCAATTTTCTTTTTCAGATCTGTTTTAATGGATTATATTATGCCACCTTCAATCATCGTGTATCGACAAATCTAATCAATGGCGTAGAGACTACTGGACTTCAATTGCAGAAAATTCTATATTTTCTTCCAGTTAATATATAGATTCACTCTGCATAAACAAATACTTAAGTGTGTCATCACATCAGAGTTGCTTTTCCTTAATAAATAAACTAAGATAATTTGAGCGTACAGAAAGTGCAGGAACTAGACGTAAGGGGACTTTTCTTCTTTGGATACTTGAAGTTGCATTTCCAACCTTTATAACTGGTTATATTAAGTGTTATAAGTTTAATATTTATTTTAACGGTACTACAAATGCCGTTAATCTATTTATTCCCAATACTAAACAATAAACTTTACGAAAATGGGAGCTGATATAAAAAGATTACTCTATACTTTTCATTCACAGAAGTATGGTCAATTAAAGTCATGATGTGGTAGGATATTCCCTTTCAGGAGCGTATACAGGGTGCATTTGAAGGGAACCGAAAATGGAATAACTATAACACAGGAAGTGAGTCATTTCATTTTATGGTTACTTTTAGAAATATTTTAGCTACATGATTTAGCAATATCAACTGAATCACAACAGGGTGTATTCGCTAAGAAGAGGAATTGACGGATCAGCAAGACCAACTAGCCACTTCTTAAATATTTGTAGAAAAGCAGAACTACACAGAGACCAAACTCCCTGCTGACCTCATAGCTAGAAAGGAGCAGCTTTTCAAGGAGATTACAGCTTGTACATGCTCTCAGCAATTTTCTCAAAACTCCAATCGTGTTTTTAACATTATATTTTAACTTTATTTTCTGATTATATGCAGGTGACACTTAGTTTCAAAAGAATTCAAGGATATCGGTTTCAGCAGCGTTGCAAATCTCATTATGGTGTGTGATAAGCATGTTGAGGGAAGGACCAGGAAAAAAAAGGGCAGCAAAACTCTCTTTGCGATAAACCTTGCCTCCGTTTGGAAACTAAGCCTTGGTACCAACGTAATAGAGTAACCATTAGCTAATGTAATGCATCTAATGAAATGAGATATTTGACAAGGAAACAAAGGATTTCACTTTCTCTTCGTATAGCTGTACAATTCTCAGTTATATTGCTATTTAGTTTTTAAACACTAAGTTCAGTCACAATGAATGTTTGTGATTATCGAGAATGACCTCATTATGGCATTTAGTAATACGCTCTGTTAGCAGTCTATCTAAAAGCATTAGAAAGAATTCCTGAAAGAAACATGCTGTACACTCATGAAAACATTTGTGCAGTTTTGCTCTGTTTGGCATCAAGCTTTTCTTGTGTGTGACCCGGTATAATTATTATTAATATTATTAAATATTAATATTTTATTATTAAAGTATGAGGAACATACTTTCAAAGTGAAATATCTCCAAATCTAAAGAACATTGAAATGTATTTGATACATCTACGTTTATTTCTTCATGCAAAATTGTTAGGAAAGTTACTTTTGATTAAAACCAGAATATTGACATTCGGTGTTTCAACAAATTCTATTTTACATTCTTTGGTTTGGTCTAGATGGAGCATTGACAGAAGAAATATTACATTAACAAAGTATTTGATGTTGAGATTTTAGCACATATACACATGTTGGGACTTCTTGCATTGAAAAAAAATATTTTGAAAAAAGGTCTGTGCCTGTACGTGTGTGTGTGTGTATCTGTGTGTGCGTGCATGTGTGTGTGCAGGTGCGTGCGTCTGTTAACAGCATAACTCAAAATTAAAGTCGCAAAAATACCAAATCTCACAAGAATGTAGTGCGAATATTCCTAGATAAATCATCCTAACCTTTACAGAGAATCGAAAGTCACAGGAATAGCAAATCTCAACTTAAGTTAGGTATACACTAAGGGTACAATGCGAATATTTTTCAAATAAATCCCCCCCCCCAACTAAAATACACTTTACGTAGAAAAAAAGTTTCTGAAAATTAAAATACACGAAACAAACAAACATGATTTATTAAAATATGGCTAAGAATAATAACAACAACAACAATAATTTTATCGTCATTAGGCTATGCACAGCAATTTTCAACGTCAGGAAACAAATACAAATATAACAATGCACAACAAATTAAAATACATTAGGGCATAGCAATGATCATCGTCAAATTATAAATACTGTATTCTATTACTAATTTAAGTTAACGTATTATATAACAATAATCAATAAAAATGTTGTATGCAATAAATCAATACAGCTTTAATACAATTTTAATAAATATGCATGGTCTGTCGCTTAAATGCGGAATAAATAGTAATAATGAATGTATATTTTATTTGTTAAAATTATTCTTCTTATTAAAATCTAAAAACTCCTGAACAAAATAATATGGTGTTGCAACTAACTACTCATATGTCTTTTTTTTTTAATTTTGTCGCAGGTAGCGTTATTATTGTCTGTGGTAGACTGTTGTATAGTTTTAACCCTATCAATATAAAGCTCTTTGCTGTTATTGTAAATCTATGATAGGGACATTAATTTAATTTCTAATTCCGGTATTATATATATATATATATATATATATATATATCCTGTCTGTAGTCCAGCTCGTCTAGGTGGGTTTTCACATAATTAACTGCAGTATAAATATACAAATTTACCACCGTCAGAATACCCAGTTTAATAAACATATGTTTACAGTGTTCAAGTTCACAAGCATTTGATATTATACGAATCATCTTTTTTTTTTCTTTTTTTTTTTTTGTTTGTAATAGCGGTATCTCAGTCACATGGCTGCTGCTTCCCCATAATAAAATGTCATAGAATAATATGCTATGAAAGAAGGCGAAGTATGGTGATCTTATATAAGCATCAGGTACATGATATTTTATGTTTTTTATTAAATAGGTGACTCGAGATAACTTAGATTAAATATTTCTGATGTGCGAGTCCAAGTTAGTTTATTATCTATAGTTACACCCAAAAATGTTACATCTACTTCACAGAGATTATGCGGTTTATCCTTCAAACTGGCTATAATTTGCTGCGTTTTGCTGTTACTGAGAAGAAACCCATTAGCCCTGAACCATACGTCTGCTTGAGCCAGCGTATTTTCAGCCATTTGTATAAGTTTACTATATTCAAAGTTAATATTGAGAAAAGTTGTGTCGTCGGCATATAAAATAATATGTGTATCCATGAAAGAAGGTAGATCATTAATCATAATTGTACATAAAATTGGTTCCAGAATTGAGCCCTGTGGAACGCTATTTTTTCCTTGTGTTTTTAGATTTTTCCTTTCCAAAACAGACTACATGTGTTCTACTCTTAAGAAATTATTTTATCATTTTAGTGGTATGTCTTCTATACCATAATATGTCGGTTAACAATAGCATCTACTATAGATCTACCTTTTATGAATCCAAGCTGTGACTTACTAAGTATATTCGCTTGCTCAAAATAATTTTGCAATTGAATATAGATTACTTTTTCTAACACTTTAGAAAATGCCGGAACAAATGATATTGGTCGATAACTAGCTGGGTGTTTTCTGTTTCACTTTTTGTAGACTGGTATTACCCTGGTGAGTTTTAGTCGATCTGGAAATATATCTTCAGCCAGACATCTGTTTATAGAATATATAAATGGAGTTACAATAAATATTTTTTTCAATAAATGTCATATAAGTCAGTACTTTCAGATACTATTTACAATGGTTAATATTATGTAGCTACACAAAACAAAACCTCCCTGAATATTTCTCCCTGTGTATTCATCCAAGATATCTGAGACTGTTTCCTCTGGTTAAACTATGTTATTTCTAATTAATTACTTTGACAGACTTTACGAAGAACTTCTAGACTTCTGTTGGATCTATTCTATTCTTACAATTTTTCCTACATTAGCTATTGCCGTTATTGTATCCCAAGCTTTTTTACACTTATTATTAGCCGCATCAATTTTATTTATGTTATTCATCTTTTTGTTTCAGATATTGCTTGTTTATACTCTTCCCTAGCCATCATGAGTAATACATTAAATATTTTTAGAGCTATGTTTCCTATACATATATAACTACATCTGTACTTTTTGTTTCAGGTTAGCTAACTGGGGTGTATGCCATTCCTTTTCTTAGGGCACAGTTCTCGCACCATTACTGTTTATTTTGCATTTTATTTGTAGTAGGAATGTCTCATATGTATTTATAAAGATGTTAAATAATTTTCAAAAATCTCAAATGCAGTCAATATTTCACAGAAGTGATTTGTGGATCAGGTGATTCCACATAATTTTACAAAGAAATTCCCTAAAAAGGGATATTTTATCATTATTTATAGGTCTAGATATCAAGTCTTAACTTACTTTGCCAATTCACCTTTTATTTTGAGATTTGTTATATTGATTTCCGCACCTCATCATGATCTGAGAAAGCAAAATCTACAGTTTCACATGTCACACCTGCAGGGTTTACATTTGTGAAAATTTTATCCAGGAAGGCTATGCCTCTAGTGAGCCTATTATTAATGTAATTAATGTTAAGTTGCCTGAGAATATTTTTAAAGTCAGTCACATTATTCTTATTTACTAACACATCAAACTCTGTGTTCACATCACCACCAATTATTATACCGTATTGTTTCCATCTTGGCCTAGTGATAAAATTTAATAACTCCTCAAATTTTTCACTAAATATACTAGAGTCAACATAAGGTGGTCGATATAGTGTCACTACTATTACCTTGTGCTCTTGAATAATTATAGATATAGCTTCGAAATTCAATGCAATGCTTGCTGGCACAAGCTTTAGTTTACTATATACTGGCGCAGTATTTTCACCTACATATTGTTATACCCCAATGTGTGTGTTCATTCCTACAGTAGTAATTTACAAGCTGATAATTCTCTAAGCTATAATCTTGTATTTCATTACTATGATGTCAATGCTCACTTAGACAAATAACATTAAATTTATTTTCATTAGAAAATGCATTAAATACTTCTGTTTCTGCTCATACCTTTTTAAAACCAGGTTCACTAACATATTCAGATATTCTGGCATTCCTTGACTGTTAAACGTAACCTTAACTAACCTGTCTGCAATGAAATAAAATAACATAAATTAGTCCATTCACAGACTTTATATTTTGTTAATGAAGAGTTATTACAAAATTCCCTGGAGTTTCTAACTCTAGTGTTATTCAAAACTATTTGACCAGGTTGCGTCCTAGTTGTAATGCAATACTTGACCTGGTCACAGCCTGCATGTTTATTATCACCTCACTAGTTGAAACACAATTTAGATAGAATGCTGATTTAGCTGCTTTATGAATTTTATTTCTTACAGCACAGGATTGTTTCACTTAAGAAACTTTTACCTAAATTGTTAAAAGGTAGTCCGTTTTTGGTGTGTAAATGACCATTTATGAAGTGCTTGCATATTGATTTGTATTCCTGGTTGATATATTGCACTTTTTTGTATGCACAGGACCAATGGGGCAGGTCGTGTGGATAAGGTACATTGATGACTAACGTTGGTATGGATCAACCATCCCAGCATCTTCTTCAAATTCGTTGTTGCTGTCTTCCTTTTATTCTTGCTGATGTCATTTATACCAGCCATTAAAACCACAAAATCTTTGTCCGAGAGGGTTTCACAGTCTTTCATAGGTTTGATGTTTCCTACTATTTTGTACTCATTAGCAATAGTGCTTTCTATTGGCATGGGTGATATTCCATGTGCATAGCTATCGGTGCGTTTCTTCTTGTTCATTAACCTGCGATTCTCCAAATTTCGCGATTCAGGCATAGGATTGTCGATTGCACAGCTTGATTCAATTTCATCTTCTTATGTGTCTTGGAGCGCATCAAACTTGTCTTTTGTTATTAGAACAAAATCGTGACTAGGTTTATTATTATGTTTGTCAGAGTTCCTCCTTGAATTTACAGTTTCCCATATTCTTATGTCCGAGGATATTTTAGACATAATCTCACTTTCTAGCATTATTTCATTGGCGGTTGTAAAGTTTAGACATACCTGCCGGTCATTTTCCTCTTTTTTTTCCTCCAAGAATGCGACACAAAGATTTTTAGAAGAATCCTCCCACACCAAACTACTTTTTATATGGAAAGAATTTCGAAAATTGTCATTTTCTCAAAAATGGCTCTCAGGTGTTGATTATAATTCCGTATATTAAATATGTTCACATGACAAATAAAATGTATATCTTACATTTTTTGAGAATAGCCTCTGAAGACCTCTTTAATCTGGATTAATTTTTGAATTTTATATAATCGTAAACCATAAGAGATAGACAAAACCTTACTGCACAAAGAAAAATGTAGATCACATTAAAACACACAATTTATATCATATCCATTTTTTCTTGGACTTAACTACTTCCGAGATATAGAAATTTGTAAACTCCTTGCCTGCAAAAAAACAGCCTTCAACCAGATGGCAACTAGTTTTTAACACATATGATATCGCGTTAGCAAAGTGTATACCCTTATTTCCGTTCTGTTTACAGGAAAGCAAATATTAAGTCCAATTCTGCGAATGTAGCATGCGGTAGATAGAAGAACAAACGTTTCAACAATAATTTGTTACAGATATGTAGAGAGAGTCGTGTGAATAGAACACAATAGATTTTTTAAAAATACTTTTTATATAGGGGACTATAATAACGTGTTTTTCCGATTAAATCTCGACAGTGAATTTTTGGATGGAATACAATACATTCTCTATTATGTATTTAACGTAGTGCGTGTACAGATATCAATAAAATCAAGAATTCTGACCTTTTGCATGCTAAGATATCTCAAGTAAGAGATATATTGCAAATGGATTCCCCTTTTATCGGTGGGTCAAAGGCCAAGGTGATACAAATGTTTTGTGGTTATCATACAAATTTCCTGTAGTACGTTGTCACATTTAGAAGTAACGTGTATCAGTTTCCGGATAAAACGTCACGTTTCAGGTGAGTAAAAGCTTTAAGCTCAAGATTTGTTTCTTTCATATTGCTTCTGTCATATCAAGTGTCAAAAGTCGAATTTCAATTATGATTGATAACTATTATTATCATGAATTGCTTCGCCAAGAATTCAACATTATAGATATCTTTTACGTTTTTAAATTTGCATAGTCCCATTACATGACCTTCTACGAAAAAATGTGGGCTTTGATTTGAGAAACAATTGATGGTATTTGTAACTCATTAAGTTTATAACCTTTTTATTTTCATGTGCATAGTAGGGAGAGAAGGTATTGTATTCCATCAAAATATTTGATACCAAGATTTCACCGGAAATACCTATTTTTTAGGACTCCAAAAAGGCATTTTGGAAAAATTTCTATCTATCTGCTAGTCTGTGAAAATCATGACAAGTCGTTAAACTTCCAAACTTGGTAATTAAGTTCAAAAAATGTAGATATCATTAAAACACACAATGTATGTTAAATACATTTTTAGTAGACTATTTCATAAATGTTCCTTGTTTTTTGTTTAAATACCCCAATACTAATAATTTTCTCAAAAAAGGAAATCGCCAAACGTTTTCCATCAGCAACATGCAAATATAACGCAAATTCAAGTATGTCACATCGCTATCAGCTCTAAAAGATTTGACTATCACTTTAGTCTAATGTACCTATTTATCTTTCCCATTGAAAATACTTATAACAAAACCATTTCTACGAATGTTCTACCATTAGGTTTTTTAAGACTAGTTTGTTGCAGAATGGACAGAGAAAGTCAAGTGAATGTAACTCATCAGATTTCATTTACATTGTCTTTTAGGCATATTAAGTAGAGGAAATATTGTATTCCATTCAAAAATTCAATATCGATATTTCACAGGAAATATATGCTTTGAGACCACAGAATAAAAAATAAAAAAAAAGTTCAGAGAAAACTAGTTATGTATCCGTGTGTGTGCGCGCGCTCTCACGTCCGTGTAGACAGCATCACTCCAAGTCCGTAAAATTCCAAACTTGTAGTTAGTATATCTCCCAAGATTGAGAAACGAAGGTTTTCAAGAAAATCCCCCACCCCAAACTACTCATGTGGAACAATTTACGGAAATTTTGATTTTCTCAAAGGCGCCTCTAGCAATTTTTATTAAAATACCGTATATTAAAGATATTTACATCACGAATAAAATATATATCTTGAATTTTCTGGTAATAACTACTGAACTTTTGCATAACTGGTAAACCATAAGAGATAGAATAAAAGGTTTTTCGTAGTTGGCTTACCCTTCCCGTATTTAAGACTGACAATCCCACTAGGACTTACAAGTGGATGCCTAGGAATCAAAAGCCTGTCTGGGAGCCAACGGCACGTAACCATAAATTGAAGAACGTGGAACGGTGGTCGGTCCATAGTCAGGTATGAGCGTCAGGAAGTGGATGATATGAAATGAAAGCGAAATGGATGATAGAAAAAGTGATGATAGAGCAATAATTGGTGTAATGAGTGGCGGAGGAAACCGGAAGACCTGAAGAAAACCCGCTCAGACGCCGTTTCGTCCACCACAAATCCCACATGCTTTGGATCGAAGCTGGGCCGCCGAGATAGGAGGCGAGTGGCCTAACCACTCTGTCACGGCGTCGTCCTAGGCTAAAACTTAGTTGACAAAAATGTACATCTCGTCAAAACACACTAATTGTCATTTACATTTTTGTTGTGGAGCTAATTGCTTCCGATATATTGCTTGTTATTGGTTTCAATGTTATAATACGTGGGTACAATACCTTCTCTATTCACTATGACATTGTACATCGTACGTGCTAAAGAAAGTGAAAAAGAAAATCTGATGTGTTCCATTCACATGACTTTCTCTTCATCTCTACAATAAATTATTGTAAAAAACCTTCTATTTACTTCATACTAATTGAGAAAGATTAGCAGAAATATTCTTATTACTTGCTTTCTTGTACATAGAAGCGAAATAAGGGAGTACCATAGGTTAAAGTGATGGTCAAAAGCTGGTTGCTATGTGACTGAAGTTCCTTTGTTTTAATTGAGTGGAGTTTACAAATTCCTATATGAGAAAAGTATAAGTTCTTTAAAGTTGAAACCAATAACGAGGAATATCTCAAAAACGACCAACTCCACGAAAAAAAAAATGTATATGTCATAAATTATGTGTTTTATCGTGATCTACATTTTTTTGTGTAGTAAGTTTTTGTCTACCTCTTACGGTTTACCAATTATGCAAAATTCAATAAAATCATTCAGAATAAGCAGGTCTTTAGAGGCTATTCCCAGAAAATTGAAGATATACATTTTGTTTGGCATGTAAATATCTTAAATATAAGAGATTTTAATCAAACTCGTTAGAGCCATTTTTGAGAAAGTCAATTTTTTTAATTTTTTCCATGTAAAGGGCAGTTTGGGGTGGGGGATTTTTTGAAAATCTTCGTGTCACATCCTTAGAAAAACTTAAATACCAAGTTTGGTATTTAACGGTCTTTTCGTTTTTGAGTTATGCTGTCCACAGACACACATACGCGCACACACGGACCTTTTCTAGAAATACTTTTTTGGATTCAGGTGAAAATCTCATCGGTTACGTATTTTTGGGTGGAATACAATACCTTCTCTATACACTATGTGCATAATACGTATAGAGAAAGTAATAACTACAGTAATGGAAATATGTACATAGGACACCACTTTACATGATATGGAAACTGTTATTATGATAATATTATACACAACTTGTACTCATTTGTCTTAGATGTCATTAAGATTTATATGCATTTTATTAGTTGTCACAGTATACCATTTTCAAGCGTTCCTTCTTTCGATTTTTACTTTCTCTACACGTACTATGTACATAGTATATAGAGGAAGTGTTGTATTCCACCCAAAAATTCTATACCGAGATTTCACCGGAAATACGTGTTTTAGGACCTCCTGAATCCAAAAAAAAAAGCATTTTCAGAAAAAGGTCCGTGTGTGTGTTTGTGGACAGCATAGGTAAAAAACGAGAAGACCGTTAAATACCAAATTTGGTATTTAGGTTTGGTATCCTTCAAGGATGCAATACGAAGATTTTCAAGAAAATCCCCCCACCCCCAACTACCCTTTACATGGAAAAATGTTCGAAATGTTGATTTTATAGAAAATTGACTCTAACGATTTTTATTAAAATCCCGTATATTAAAGTTATTTACATAGCAAATAAAATGTATGTCTTGAATTTTCTGGGAATTGCCTCTGAAGACCTCTTTATTCTGTATGAATTTTGCCGAATTTTGCTTAACGGCTAAACGGTAAGAGATAGACAAAAACTTATCACACAGAAAATGTAGATCTCGCCAAAACACACAAATTATTTCCTTTACATTTTTTGTTGTGAAGTAACCGTTTCCGAGATATTCCTCGTTATTGGTTTCAATTGTAAAGTACTTATTTTTCTCAGACAGTAAGTGTCCGTTTTTCTTTTGTTCTACTCCTGGCCAAGCAAAGAAGCGATTTGCAATGACAATCGCATTACGACAGCTTTTAAGACATTTGACTATCGGTTTTAGCCTAGTGTATTCCCTTATTTTCGTCCTACTTATAAAAACATTCTGCTAATGATTATGTCAATTAGCAAGGTGCAGAAAGAGGAATAATCTTATGTAAGAAGTTTATAGAACAGCTAGAGAGAGTCTTGTAAGTGTAACATCAGATTTTTTGTTTCTATTTGTTTGCTTACATACTAAAGTTTTTAATAGCATGCTGTTAGAAGCGAGCCAGCTTTAAATTTAATGGCAATAAGTGTTATTCCATGAAAACGTCAAAGCGATTGTAGATTCTCTTAGCCAAAATAATGATATATTTGAATAGATTAAAACACGCAGTGCACTAGAAAATCGGTTATGGCGCTATCTTTATCAACTGTGGCAAGTATTAATGCTATTGATAAAATTATTCATTTAAACAAAGATTTGTATTCGAAATCAATTTCAAATTATAATGATGCTGTGCCATATCCGCTTTGTGAGTTGATGAAGTGTGCCTACGGGATATTTGTTAACTTATAACTCATGAAGTAAAACTAACCTGCAGTGCAGTGAGAAATAATTTTGAATTACAAGGCAGCATACCGAGGGATGTAAGCAGTATTCAAGAAAGTGTTTTTATTTAATTTCTTTTTACTCCTGGTCATGCAAAGAGAACCGAATTCCAACGTTATCACAATTCGACCAGCTGTTGAAAGATTTAACTATCACCTTAGGCTAGTGTATTTGCTTATTTACCAGTATTTACAAGTAAATATCTAATGGGACCATTTCTGCTAATATTTGTCTAAGTTAGCATGAATGAGACAGAAGAATAAGCTTTTGTAAGATTTTTTTTTTAGGCCTTTAGTTTTAGATATATAACTTTTGTTTATTGCGCTGTATCTAAAATGGGAGTTTTAATATTGTTATAATGGTTGTTTTAGTTGGTGGTGATTACAGGTTTTGATCTAGAGTGTTTTAAAAATGAAGAAATAAATGAAAACCATCCATACAAATTACATAATGGAGGACCTGGGTTCGATTCCCGGTTGGGGCAGGGAATTTTTCTTTAACCAGAATTATTCCCTATCCCCACAGAGTCTGGAAGTATATATGTGAGAGTGAATGTGTGTGTGTGTGTTAAAGGAAATTAAATCGATTTTAATCAAACGTAAAAGAACCTATAGCCGAGTTGTTTCTAATGCAAAGCCTCCGATATGACCTTAAATGTTAAAGGGGGCTACATAAATGAAACAATAAAACATTACTGTCCGCTTTCGATAGGTCCTTATTCAAATCCCATAGGCCGACTTAACTGGCTGGGCTTTTTTTTTTTTTTTTTTTTTTTTTTGTGGTTTCCCTCAGGCACCATGGTAAATACGAGCTGGGATAGTTAATACCATGACTTAAAGTTCCACTTTAGGTCCAAAACGACAGTAAAACTGGGAAAGATGGCAATAAGATTGCGTTGCCATTTATGCACAGATAGCGAAATCAACTAGACTGGGCAGCATGCTTCATTATCTGCTTGTTCCGCAGCAAAGCAGTGTGGTATAAAGGAATGAGTCCTAGAAGGCTAGCTGTGTTCCTGACTGCAGATGGCAAAAGCTAGTTTGACAACACCGTAACAACATCTGCCTGTCATGAAAAAAATGTATATTACGGGAATGTAACCTATTATCTACTACATAATGGTCAAGAGATATCTCACTTAACATACTTATCCGTTGCGATATTACCAACTAGTGAAATCAGGTAAAATAAATGGGATTTAAAAACATGCATAACCACCTCCCCCCTCTCCCTTTTTGGACTTCAAATGTTTCAATGCACTTTATGGTAGCGTTAGACTTTTGAAATGTCGTCACCTAAATATTCTTTACTGAAGTAGGATAGACACAAACAAAGATTATTAGAGGCCGCGCCGTGGCAGGATGGTTAGACCACTCGCCTTTCATCTAAATGGTCCGGGTTCGATCCCAAGAGACCACATGTGAGATTTATGGTAGACAAAGCGGCGTAGGGACGACTTTTCTCCGGTTTACCCCACCTTCGCATTCCACCGGTGCTCCATCTATTCCATGTATCATCAGAGTCATCGCCTGCGGTGCCACAAGTAGTAAAAGCGGGCGTTAAACATTATCAAAAATGGATATACGTTTTAGGGTTTCACATTTTTCATAGGTACTTTCGGATTTAAATTGTAACCTTGGTATATTTTATTAATTGTTTCAAATACACTAAGTTTGTAGACCATAGGAAAATAGGGTGGTTCTAAGGACATTTTTGTCTAAAAGATTACATTTTTATTCACTTTAGCATGACATTAAAAAAAATAACAACCCATTTAAGAAAATGTTATTGAACAACATTGATTATGTATATACTTGAATAATTTGCATGCTAAAATACCAAACGCTTTAAAGACGAAAAACATACAGCACAGTTTACAGCAGTACAATAACTCATTAAGCAAGGGTGTGTTCTGAAATTCGCCTCATTCAGCAACTTGTTAGTACCTATACTAAATTAAAGCGTTTGTCAGGATTTTACATAAGAAAGAGAGCTTGGCCCAATGGTTGAAATGTTTACCAAGTTAACTGTAAACTATAAAATGTACTTATATTTTGAAACTCCGAAAAGTGTCATGCTCACTATCCTCGATTTCTCTAAGCTGCCTCCTCTACCTTGATTGTCCCGGCGGGCGAATTTCACATTGCCATACAGAATTGCAACCGTGGGAGGAATCAACCGCAACGCCCAACAGGAGTCGCGGTAATGAAAACAGAAGGAAGACGCGCTAATAACATGGCGGAGTAGATATATTTAATACATGTAATAATCACTGACGAATCCTTTAAAAATACACAATAAGAAAGAAAGGAAGGAGTATATTCTCAATTTAAAATCTAATAATGGTACTTATAACATAATTATAGTATTATAATGCAGGTATACATATACACTACACACCTATTGCGTCGAATTGCAAGGTAAAAATATACATTATGTAGTTACGTTTAACCTAGGCCTAAAAAAAATAAAAGAAATTGAACGCGAATCACACTATTATTGACCACCAAATTATAATATGTGTAACGCGGGTGTACACCTATAGTTTTAAGTCCTCCTGTAAGGTTTAAGTAAGTGAATAAGTGATCACCTATTGCGCCGAATTAAAAAACAAATAGAAAGTATGCAGTTAGGTGCCGTCAAAGAGAAGTCGAACGCCAGTGCCACACTATTACTAACGACAGTCAATTATTTGCTTGATGGCAGAGTAAGAATTTTTAGTCCATAATGTATTGCACCCTCACATTTGTCATTTATAAATATATAATACGGATTTATATTATTTATTTTATGTATATTTTTGTATATATTCGTATATTGATAAGTTTATAAATTATCACCTTTCTGCAGTCTTGCATTACGAAGTAAATACCGTTTCACTATCCCATCCAAAGTAATTGTCAAACTGCTTGAAAATCAAAACAAAGTAACCCTTATTTCAGCTTTTAGAACAAGAAAATAATTCTCAAATAGCAAATGATTCAATAGCAATTAAGTTGTCTGAGAATCCATACTGAAAAGTCTGAGGTGAGGTCCTAAGTCTTTGAAAGCTCAAGTTTTGTTTTATAATACTCCAGTATTTTATCGTATGAAGACTTAAAAAAATTTCAAATTCCTAATGGATTTGATCAGTTCTAATTTAACCGATATCTCTAATTTAGTTTTCCCGCCACTTTCATTTCTGCGTTCATTTGCCAGTTACTTACCAAGGAATAATTACATTTTTGCCTTTAAAAATATACTATTAGAAAGAAAGGATTTCGTCACACAAATCTACTCTTAATGTACACATAAAAGCATTTTCAACAATAACGTCGACACATTTTTGAAGATTTTGAGGAATCAGTTCTTAGATTGGTTTTATATTGCAAATGAAGATGTGTCCCCATTTAACATAGTAACATTTTAAGAGAATGTCTAAGACATTCACGTTTGTTTAGCGGCACAACTGTTTTCAAGTCCTGTGCTCGAGCAATGCGTTGCTTGATGTCAAATGAAGAACATTCACACTTTATTCATTGATAGATTTTCAATTCAAGAACTCCTGAAAACAAGAAACCATTAGCGTACGGCTTTGGAATCCATCCATCGCCCAGGATGAATATCTGCGTAAGTTTTATAAAACCTTTTACTCGAGCTGCAAAGATTTAAAGTCGAAACATGTCACCACCAGTGTCCGGTGAATTGCCACTGAAATATGATTCACTGTATGTTTCACCATCATCATCACCGTTCATTTCTACAGAAACGTTTCAACTTCTTGTTCCACCAATCCTCTTTTTCCCAATAATCATCAACGATCCTTTTAGTCTTCTCAATTGCCTAATTCCATTCTTCAACTGTGATTGAACCGAAGACCTCTAAAGTCATGTTCTTCAAAGCCTTAAAGAGAGGCTTCCCATGTTCTTTTGTGTAATTTTTTATTTAGCTATATTCCATATCAACTCTATGGGATTAAAATCCGGATGATATGGAGGAATACTTTTTGAGAACATGCTGTGAGTCTCAAGAAGTTTGTCTATGGCAAATGTCTTTAGGACGATTTTGTTTTACAAGTTCAAGGAGCTTGGCATGGTATCCATTACTTGCTTTTCAGTCATCTGATGTTTATTTTTCAGATAAATTAGAGATTCAATTGATGAAATCATTAGCAGAAGTTGATTCAATTACAATAGGTATAAAATACTCCAGGACGATTAAATCAAAAGGTTGTTTGATTTAAGGAGGAATGCAAGCACCTTCTATGCTTACCATGTACATGGTAGAGAAAGTAAAAGTAGAGAAATAAAAAGAATTAAATTATTAATTGCATTCTGTGAGTTAATTGTTTTCAGTCGTATATAGGACAGAAGTTGAAGTAGAATCGGATTGAAAAATTCAGTGCTATAGCCGAGGTGTGGATCACGGATCTCCTGGTCTGACCACTGAGATATCATAGCTACATGCCGGCACGGAGCTTAATTCTTCAACTCAGGGACGGAAGCCAGGAGATTTGTGGTTCAGATCCCGGCCTTGGAATTGCATTTTTTAGTCTGACTACCTCTCGAACTGTGTTCTTTTCAAATAATTTCTGTAAATAGTGTATGATAATATAAATAATTTTGTGGAGACGATCATTTTGTACATCTGAATAAGTTCTAGCGAGGTGAGTTATTCAAGTGGCAAAATTAAAATGGCAGTAATTTCATCAGCAATGTCTATTTAACTGCAGTGCAAGGTGTCTTACAGATTTATTCCGACAGAGATTATCAACCTCCAAAGTTCTTGTTCCAACTATCATATTTTTGCCAATAATAGCATTTCCTTTTAGTCTTCTCAGTCACAAAACTCTTGTGGCGTACATCATCTCTCGCGCCTGACGTTAAATAACACCTCGTTTTCATTATAACATAATTGCTACCATTGCATCTACAGTGAGTATACTGTAACTGAAACGCTCTTCTCAGAATGACGTAAGCATTGTCGCTGTTTCGCATATTTTCCAGTAGGCCTCGCGGCTTTGTAATACCCTTGGGTTCACGTACACCCCGAAAGCTTGGTAGGTACATTGCGCATCCACACTGCGAACGTCCTCACTTCAGATCTACTCCAACGAAGAAATTTCTTGGGAGTAGCAGAATGGTACATGGTTAAATCGACGCCACATTAGAGGCGAACTGGAGACTGACAAAGTGTTAAAGGCAATACGCCGTGACAACAATACCACACATGACAGAATCGTGTAGTTTATTGTAGCTTTTAGAATTATAGTAGCATTCGTTAAATTGTATTATGAATTTAATGAATACTTACATGCTTTGGGGAATACTATTTGAAGTTTAACTATTATTCAACGATAATGGGACATAATGCGAAGTAGTAGATGGATAAACGAGAATATAATTTTTCTTACGTTCTTTAATCTGGTAGGTCTCGGACGATGAATGACATTGGCGAAATGATCATCACGTTTCGTGGAACTTAAAGTTATTCGATATTCTTATCAGGATAAGGGAACACTTCGGAATAAGAAACTTTTGAAGGTAATTCATTATAACCGAAATTCGAAATCGGGATTTCTTGAATGTGAGGTAGACACGTTACTGAAAGTTTATTAGAAATTATTTAATAACACTAGTTATCCATTGACATATCGCAATATAATGACAATCCAAATACGATATTTAATTATTCATTACCGCAATGAGGGCTTACACGTCAAGCTTAACATTCAAATTTCATACCCTGGGAAAAACCCCTATTATTAGTAGTAGTATTTTTATGATTATTATTATTATTATTATTATCATCATCATTATCATCGTAATCATCATTTATATACATTCATAACACCTTTCTTGCAATAAAATAAGACAAAAGATGATTATAAGGAGAATTTCACCAGCATTATAATGCTGGTTAGAAGCAATTGTTACGATACCCTTGATTTATTTGGCAAAAGCTTTGCAAGGATTGTGAAGCAGCCCATACTTGATTATCTAAAGGGATACTTTCTTCAGAATCAATCTCTATTCATATCGAATTAACCTAGTTCTGTTAAGTCCATATAATCTACAGCATTCTATTTGTATAATAAACTAAAATCCTCCTTTAGTTCCCTTGTTTGTAGACCAGTACGAGGGTCGGCTGATAAGTGGCGGACCTCACACAGAAAACGCGCCACTAGGCTAGTTAGAGGATTACATCGTATAGCTTAACTCTAGACTAGCTTGTATCCATAGGTACAGGTAAATAGCTTGTTTAGTTTTCGAATGACAGCATATTAAAAAGACAACTTCAGAGTTTTCGCGAAAATTGAAGATTACGAAAACGAGAAGTGATTAAACATTTCCATTTGAAAGGCTTAACGTCTAAAGAAAACAAGGAGGAAATGGACAGTACACAGAAAGAATCTGCCCCTTCATATTCAATGATTAAAAGGTGGGTTGCAGACTTTAAAATTCATCGTTTAGTACTGGAAGACTGCAGATTAAAGTTGTCTGAGATAGTAGAGACTGTAAACTTATCAAAAGAACGTGCAGATAATATTTTACGTAATATTTTGGGGTTTCACAAGGTCTGTACAAGATGGATGCCGCGTTTGTTAACACCTGATCAAAAGTTTCAAAGAAAAATGGTTTCTGTTAAGACTGTGGAGCTCTACCGTAAACATCCCAGTGATTTTTGAGACAGCTTGGTACCATAGATGCAACCTGGATACATCACTACACTCTAGAAAGTAAATCACAGTCAAAACAATGGATTGCGCCAGGGAACAAACTCCAAAAAATCTGATGTGTTCCATTCACATGACTTCTTCTATGTCTCTGTAACAAATTATTGTTAAAAAGCTTATGCTTCTATTTACTTCATTTTAACCGAGAAAAAAATAGCAGAAATAGTCTTATTACTTGCTTCCTTGTAAGTAGAAGAGAAATAAGGGAGTACTATAGGCTAGACTAATAACCATAAGCTGGTTGCTATGTGACTGGAGTTCCTTTGTTTGTATGGACAGGAATTTGTATAAGAAAAGTATCATTTTTTCAAAGCTGAAACCAACAACAAGAAATAGGTCAAAAACGAACAACTCCACAGAAAAAGGGTACATGACATAAATTGTGTGTTTTAATGTGCTCTACATTTTTTGTGTGTTACGTTTTTGTCCATCTCTAACGGTTAAGCAGTTATGCAAAATTTCGTAAAATTCATCCAGAATAAAGTAGTCTCCAGAGGCTATTCCCAGAAAATTCAAGATATACATTTTATTTGTCAGAAAAATATCTTCAATATTTGACATTTTAATCAAAATCGTTAGACCATTTTTAAGAGAATCCAAATTTTCTGAAAAAGTTCCATGTAAAGGGAGGCTGGGGGTGGGGTAATTTTCTTGAAAATCTTCGTGCCGCTTCCCTGGAAGACACCAAACTTAAATGCCAAGTTTCGTATTTAACGGTATTTCCGTTTTTGAGCTATGCTGTCCACAGACACACAGACACACACACGCACACACACGGACTTTTTTGTAAAAATCCTATTTTTTTTGGATTCAGGGGGAACCAAAACATGTATTTCCGGTGAAATACATGTGCATGAATGCATACATACATACATACATACATACATACATACATACATACATACATACATACATACATACATACATACATACATACATACATACATACATACATACATACATACATACATACATACATACATACATACATACATACATACATACATACATACATACATACATACATACATACATACATACATACATACATACATACATACATACATACATACATACATACATACATACATACATACATACATACATACATACATACATACATACATACATACATACATACATACATACATACATACATACATACATACATACATACATACATACATACATACATACATACATACATACATACATACATACATACATACATACATACATACATACATACATACATACATACATACATACATACATACATTTGTAGAAAAAGGTCCGCGCGCGTGTCGGTGTCTGTGAACAAATTAACGCAATACTCATAACTCGGTCAATACCAAACTTGGTAATTAAGTTTAGTATCTTCCAAGGATGTGACACGAAATTTTTGAGAAAGAAAACCTACCCCGAACTACCCTTCACTTGGAAAAAAAATCGAACATTTTATTTTCTCAAAAAATGGCTGCAACGGTTTTAATTAAATTGCCGTATATTAAAGTTGTTTACATAACAAACAAAATATATATCTTGAATTTTCTGGGAATATCCTCTGAAATCTTTATTCTGGATGAGTTTTGCATAACTGGTAAACCGTAAGAGACAGACAAAAACTTACTATACAGAAAATATAGATCTCGTTAAAAATACAATTTATATAATTTATATATAGGTGAATATAGGTGTTTCTAAATTAGACCGACAAAACTTGGCAGTAGATAGATAACCTTTTGTGAATCATATTTTGTAACCTATGGGCTGCGACGCTTTGTTTCAGTACAAGATGTATATTAATAGGAAGGCATTGGAGAACACGAGTACCCTCGCGTCAGAGACGCTTGTTATTACTACTAGCACTAGGTTTGTTTACTTCCAGAGCTCACTAGCATTCGGTATTGTTTACAGCATTTTTGTTTACTTCCCAGTCTGTCCCTTCTAAGTGTTACTCTACGTACTGCTTCAGTTGAAAGGCGTATTTCATTGTGAACAGAACAGTGACGTTTGGGAAGTATGGCAGACATGGAACGTTACACATGGCGGACATGCATTTGGTATACGGTGAAGCATTAACATGTGGTCGTTTTGCGCTGAGGCTTTACCGGGAAAGATTTCCAAACCGCCAGTGTTCTCACCATACGACATTTGCCAGTATTTATCAGGGACTAAGCGAATTGGAGTCATTACACAGACGAGCAGATGGGCAAGGACGGAGGCGTGTAGTGCGAACACCTGAACTCGAGGAAGCCGTGCTGCAATGGGTAAACGAATAATCCTTCGAGAGATCGCAGGACACTTTCATACTGGCCATGTTACGGTCTGAAGAATATTGCAGGAAATGCTATTGCATCCATATCATCTTGAGAGAGTCCATGCTCTTACACCAGGTGACTAACCATCCGAGTGAAACTCTGTAATTGGTATTTGTACAAATGCATACACCAACCAGAGTTTGCAAGCCGTGTATTGTTCACCTGTGAAGCATGCTTCACACGTAAGAGGATATTCAATTCCTGCAATTCTCATGTATGGTGCTTCGAAAATCCCCATGCTACGATTGTGCGATCACATCAACAGCGATTTAGTGCCAATGTCTGGGCAGGGATTGTAGATGACTTCCTTGTGGGACCATACATATATTTTGCCCAATCGACTGAACGCCATGTATTATTTAGTATTTCTTCAACATGTTCTGCCAGAGTTACTGCATCCGCTTCCTCTCAACATCAGAATAAACATGTGGTTTCAGCATGATGGGGCACCAGCTCATTTTGGGAATCACGTACGCAATCATCTGACAGCTACATTCGGCAATCGTTGGATAGATTGAGGTGGACCCACTGCCTGGCCACCACACTCTCATGATTTGACGTCAATGGGTTTCTTTTTTGTGGGACCAAATGAAGGCAATGGTTAACACGGAGGAAATCCTTGTAGCGCGAATTGCCAACGCAGCTGCTGAAGTAAGGGAAACCACTAGCATCTTTGGAAGGGTAAGACAAGGTATGACACAGTGTTGTACTTCTTATCTGGAAGTCAATGGACGTGTGTTCCAGCACTTGTTTATGTGACAAGACAACCAATTGGACCAATTGTCTGTTTTTTTACAGTTGGGTGAATGTTTGAACTTTCATTTTTTCGTTATGTTTAGTTTCTTCTTGCCTGCACAATAAACACACAAATGTATCTAAAACTCAATGACTTATTATTTGCACAAGCCTACTCCTTCCACTAATATCCTTCTTGTACTGAAATGAAGCGCCACAGCCCATAGGTTCCTTAACCAAACATGCTTAAAATAAGGGTATCTATCTGCTCCCAAAGTTTGTCCATCTAATTTAGAAACAACTTGTATAATTGTATTTTTTTCCTGAAGGTGACCATTTTCAAGATACATCTTGATATTGGTTTCAGTTTTAAAATACTTAATCTTCTCTCATGTAAGCATTTGTCAACTCTTGGTCAGGCAAAGATATGAATTTCAATCACATAGTAACCGGATTTTAAAATATTGGACTATCGCTTTAGTCTAATGTATTGCTTTATTTGTCTTCTACTTACAAGGAAGCAACCATATGTATAGGGAGAATAGACATACCTTATTCTTATGCATTGTGGTTGGAAATCAGGATTTTCGTACAGCCGCCATAGTTAGTCATTACACTTTTGAGTTGTGCATGCCTTGTATGAGTTAAATGTGCACACTAAAGCTAAGATTTTGTGAGGTTAAATGTTCAATAAGCAATAAATTTAGTCTGTAAGTTTTAAACCAGAACATACAAGTGTAATGTTTGGTTGTAGTTTCTCGAATAGCAGAAGCAAAACCAGGATAGGTAAATGTGTTTCAATACATGGCTTAGTGTACATACTTATTTAAGTGGTTTTTCGGTGGTATACATAGTCAAATATTTCAATTTTATTTAAGCGATTGTTCGGTGATATACTCAGTTAAATATGTTATACATTATCGAACGATTTTATATCGTTTGTTAGATTTTAGATTTCCAACTTGGGAAGATTGTTGAGAACCTTGCGTAAAGGCAATTCATAGATAAAATTGGCAACCTACTCCGATTTATAAGAAACCTCTTGCTAATTCGCCCATTTAGCAGATATCGCGAGAAATATTTACTAGCAAATTACTTTCCTGTAATACCAGAACCATTAGAATAGGGGGCGTGTTTCTCTTACTCAGAATGCAAGAATATTCCTCGGTCGTAATCTTGATTAATATCGCACATTCTATAAAGCTTTAAAAGAAAGCTGTAATATATGGTACAGCCTTTGTTACATTAACATAGTTTTAGAACCAAGAAATTAGAACAAAATTAAGTTATGACATTTCCGCAATGTTTACTGCAGTAATACCAATTTATCAATAAAAGCTTCTGATAAGTCAAAAAATGTGATTATACTAAATTTTTCTTCAACTAGCTAACTCTCCGCTTCCATTATCCTTTGTTCTTTATTTCCAAAATTTGTAAAAACGATTAATTTGATAGATGTTGCATACGGTATATATGGTAGTGTGTAGTGCCACAAAATGGCGCTGGGGCAAGACTTTCTTCAGCAAAACGGTAGCATTTCCGCCTTGTGGGATGCAAGCAGTAAGATCATTGCAGCTAACGTTTATCTTGATTAACCTCAATTTGTTTGTGAAGCTCATAATTCTATTATATTTTGCAAATTAACAAACATTTAAAATATAATTGGCTTTTAATTCTTAATTTCCTGGTGAACATCTTGGGGTCCATATTACCCGCACAATAACTTTAATGGCGAGTTTGTCACATTTTTATAAAATAAAATAGATACTAGTTTACGCGCTTGGTACAGAAATAAATTAATTAAGCAATTAGAGGTCAATATATAGGGGATACGAAATTCGGTAATTAGTATGAATCGAATTGATAGTTTAAGATATGCATGTTAAACACAAAATGGGGCTCCATATGCCCACCTCTTCCTCTAATAATAATAATAATAATAATATGTAGAGAAAGTTATCTGAATGGGACACATCAGATTTTTTTTCTATTTATTTTAGTCGCTTAACTACTTGGTCATATTGCGGCGGATCTGTTAGATACTTGTTGATCAGTATGTGTACACAATGATCCTCAAAGTCTCATCCCTACCATGTTTTCTCTCTGCGCCAAGCAGACGGTGTCACGGTGCCTGAAGTCCAGCTCCTTTTCCACCATTTACACTGAGACAGCTGTGAGATCTCATCCCTCCACACCATATAATTTATTCCGTGTCCAGCAGATAGCATTAGGGTGCCATACAGTCTAGCTATTATCACTACCAGTGGACAGATGATAACCTAATCACAATTGCTATCTATTTTCAGTTTTACCATTGTTTTAGACTGAAGGTGAAGCTTTGGGTCGTGATATTAAATTACCATTCCACTAATATCCTTAGTGACAAAGGGAAACACGAGAATAACCTCAGCCAGATTGGTCGCTCCATGGGATTTGAATCCAGAACCTGCCAAAAGCGGGCCACAGCGTTACCATCCGATGTATCTCGCTCGGTGAATGATGATGTTGATCTATAATTTTAACATTAGTATCATGGAAGTAGGTAAAGTATGTAACGCAGAATAAATGCTCGCGTATCAAATATACGCAACTAATGGATGTGTCATTACTACTCTCGTGTAATAGCTTATGCCTCGTTCTCGCAAAAACATTGGAGCGGTAACTATGCCCATATAGAATTAATAAATATAATTAGTTTGGGAAATTCTCTCTTTGAAAAGGAAGCAAAATTATTATTTAGGCGTGCCATAAGTTCTGTTGGATGACTTAATACATCCATGTATCACAAATCGCTCATTTTTTCCACCCATTATGAAATCGTGGATGATAACTGTATGTATAATGCTGAATAAAATGTGAATGTTTTATTAACTTAACATTTCTCACAGTATTTCTTTAGGGGAAGCTAGAAATGTTTCAATTGGTTACATATAAAGCTCCATTGCTTGTATCATTTACCTATTTTATTACAGAAGAGCAAGGAGTAATTACTGTTATGTATTCTGAGTCAAATTGTTTACCTTTTTGGAGGCACTATCGGACACATAAGATGAATTAGACACATGACTTCGTCATATGTTCTTCTTCAAAATAGGTTCAGAAAGATGTCAGATCAGCATCTGATCTTATTGAAGGTTTCCCAGACATGGAAAAGTTCAGTAAGAGGCAAGCACTAGCAGCTGAACAATTGTAACAGTGAAACTGAACATGAAACAATGTACTTATGCAGCGAGACAAGTGAACGTTTCTAAGTTACAATTTACTCTTTCATTTAATGCTGTATATATAAACTATTCTTTCAAAAGCATATTTTATCAACTCCTTAATTTTAATCGAGATAAAGCAATTCAAAATAATAATATACAATGTGTTTTATTACAGGTTCTGCAAGATGTCTAATATTTCTGCACACCCCTCGTATTCAGCTGATTTCATGTACCCAATGCCAGTTGTTAACCATGGACCTCCGTTCAATGTGTATCCCAGTATGTATCCTATGATTCTTCAAATACTCGCACAGCTTCGAACAGCTCAGTCAGAATGGAACGTTTGGAAAATCCTCGGCACTTCATTTCAAAGCTCTTTACAGAGAGAACAGCAACTACGTTTGCAAGATAAGCTTAAGTTTCATTTTCAAGAACAGCAAATGCTCAATCAAATAGACGCAGTACATTCACAGCTAGAAAAGGCCACAGAAGTTTTACAACTTGAAACGGGCGTGTTAAAGCAGAACCTTTCTTTTTGTAAGGATGCCAACTTACAGGCAGGGATCAGAATGCAAGAATTAGAATATCTCTACAGCGGAATAAGCGTTTTGAAAGAAAATGTATTGAACCTAACCAAAGTGTTAGAGAAAAAGGACGAGATTTTGGTACAGAAAATGGAGGAAACAAAAAGAAATCAGGAGAAACTTCAAGAGGCTTTGCAAACAATCAAAGATAAAGATGCCCAATTGGAAGATCTTAGAGACGAAAGAAAGATACTGAAAGAAAGTCTAGAATTGATCAAGCAAACAGTCGGAAATCTTAAAGTACAAAAGCGAGAAAATCAAACTATTCTGGAACAAATATTGAATATAACGGAAATAAATATTTTCAGACAAGCTCAGCTGAATGAGGATTTGATTTTGCAACGGAATGAGTGTTGCAATTCTTTGATATATTTGAATAATGCGTCAAAAGAGGAAGATACACATAAAATTGGAGAAGAACTGAATAGATTCAAAGAGGAATTGAATAAACATATAGCACGGGAAGCAGAAAATAGAGCTAAGCTTCATAATGTTTTAGCAGAAAATCTTAACACAATGGCAGTTAGCTTAACGAAGCAAACTCAGTTAAACGAAGAGCTGTTGAAACAAAAAGATGAACTTAAGAACTCTCTGACAGACTTGAAAAATAAGTCGGAATGTGAGAAACATGAAATAAATGTAGAGTTGAAGACATTTAAGGACGAAATTATAAAACTTAGAGCAGAGGAGCGTGAAAATCAAGCCAAGTTTCAGAGTGTTTTAGAGGAAAAACTGAACTTGGTGGACACTTTGACAAAGCAAGCGCAGCTAATTGAGGAATTAAGGAAACAAAAGGAAGAACTGCAGGCATCTCTGGCAGATATGCAAATCAAATCAGAGGGCGAGAAGCACTTAATAAACGAAGAGTTGAGGATATGCAAAGAAACTACGGTAAGTACTCTATTAAAAACGGATCTTTCTTCATCTAATAGAAAAGTGAAAGCTGATAAGTAACTTGAGATGTAATGTACCAGCATTCATTTCGGAGTTTGTTTTGTCTTTTCTTCTTTTTTTTAATCCTAATAATAAACTCAGTGGTCAACATATTGTGAAATCAGAACATTCAGAATTAAACAAAAAACGGCGATATTCATAACGCAGAAAAAAAAAATATTTAGGAGGTCAGTTGTACTTCGTGTTGAAAAGTTCCATTTCCCTAAATAGCAAACTTGTTCTATACACATTATGACAGTAAATTTTGGTAATTATAATTTTTATTTAAGTTAAACTTTTCTTGTGGCAATGCCATATTTTCGCATTAGCGTGAGAAATAGGAAGTTAGCCATGTCTAGAGCTTTCGCGGCTGGCTCCACAAATATCGGTAAAGTGGATTCTTTCTGTTTAGCTCAACTCCGAGTTCCCAGCACAATGCTAACGGAATGCTGAGCTCAGTTTTGCAAATCATATAAAGCCCCGGTTTTTGTATTCCAATCTCTTTTGGCCACGACTGTTACTAGCATCCACAAACCTCAGATCTCCGAATGTTTATTTCATTAGTGAAATACCTCAAGATCTCCCGCGATGCCTTGGAACTTCTATCACTCTCCCCGGCTGAGAAGGTAAGGTGAACACAATTTATATTATTTATCATCATTATGTTAAAACGTCATTATCATTTCTTTTTAACACGAAGTAGATAACTACAATTAAGGTTGCACCTAGAGTTCCCTCTCTCGTAATACGCTACTGTAGCAGTGCTACTGTGTGCTTTTAGGTCAAGTGTAGATAACAGTAACCCCGACACCTTTTAACTACGCACATTCCCTAAGTACCCGTTCCCCCTTGTGGAATAAACGTGAACGTTACTTTTGGTGGACGTACCGAGTACCCCTTTTACTGTAACGTTATAGTATTTTATATATCTAAAGTTATACATGCTACCTTATTTTGCATGTGAAATTTGGAAATATTTATCCGTTATCATAATGAAATGCAACGGGATTCAGCAAACTTCTTACTGAATCTTTGTGAATACTTATTACAAAATTCACCAATGTACAGCTGTATAATTGAATTCTCTTGTTCACCAAGAATACGATCTGGTACCGCAAAGTCGCCCTTCGTGATGTAATGGTAACCATGCTAACTTCATATACCAAGGTTGCAGGTTCAAACCCGGCGGAGGTCGACGAATTTCTTCGGGCATAAAAAGCTTTAGAATCGCTTCCTTTCTGAAGGGAAGTAAAGCTGTTGGTCCCGTTCCGTATATTTACGGCACTTAAAAGAACCTCAAGTCTGATAAAAAGGCCTCTGAGCAAAATTAAGCCGTCTTTCACGCTCAGTATAGAATGGGGAGCTTCCATAAATAAAACTCAATTTCTATTTGATTCCACAAATACCTAACCGGACTCTGGTTATACGCTGATTCACTAATGGTAACGAATTTGAGAACTGTTCCGCCATCTGCCATCTTTTGTAATAAGAACGATAAAATCCAGGCATGTTCAAATAGCGCATATCAATAATCCATTTAGACGCACTTTTTACTGCGTGTATAACATAAAATAAATAAAGTAGGGTTCTTTCTCAGCAGAATAGAGCCTAATTAACGCTCTAAAACCTCACTTATGTTTTAAACATTGAAAACCATAGATAAGTTGAAAACCATGATTTCGCTACCAGTTCGTAGCTTCCTCAGTTCCTTTGCTAGACGATTCATCTGAGTGAACGGCATCTCCTTCTTCTGTTCAACCACGCTGCCCTCTGACGGTGAACTTCAAAATTAAGTAATTGTCTATTTTTGTATAAAAATTCATTAATTAGTGATTAAATATGTGTATAAAGATGTTTCCCCTTGTTGAAATTTCTGGATTGGAAGCCAGCTGGTTTCTATTTTCATTATTAAAATGCATTATTAGCAGCATACTTCACAGCATAGTAAAGCATCTTTTTACTCAGATTTGATCAAGAATTTATGAATTTTGTTAGAAAATGACAACCATCTGACTTTCAAGGTCACCGTTAGAGGTTAGAGGGCAGCGCAGTCGAACAGAGGAAGGCGATGCCGTCGTTATCAGATAAACCAGTTGAGCAAAAGAACTGAGAACCCCAAACTAGTATCCCGATTATGGTTTTTAGGTTTTTAAAATGTAAGGTGTTAAGGTGTTAAGCAGATTCAGCTCAATTCAAAACGAGAGCAAACTTCACGTTATTTCTATCTGAATAGTTATTAAAACGGAGGTATTTAGATGTATATGTATAGATATATAGATGTATATTTTAATGTAATATCTGTAATTAAGATCTTGTCCTGATGTAAAGCAAATCATTTTACCAATTTGCTCCTTGTGTTACTTTTAGGCATTTAAAAAACTATTTGTTTCCAATTCATTGAACCTCAATTTTTTTTGTAGTGTTTAATGGCACCGCAGGCGGTTTGAACCTCAATGCGTTTCCTTTAAAGTACGATGGTCTATTTTACAAACTTATATTTTGGTAACTTGTGTTGATTTATAACCTTCTTAAGAAGTTGTATCACTAGCATAAAGCAATCAACGTCATTGGTCTTCCGTAAGTACGTAGAAGGAAAGTACCAAAAACAAGACTGACCCATTGAGGATCTCCAGACTGAAACGTATTAACTTTGTAAAACACCATTTTGGTTCCTTATATTTATGTAATACGTAATGAAATTAACGATTTTCGTGCAACTCCATAAAGCATCACGTTCTTGACGTTATATGATGATAAATTATCAAAAGGTGTGTCTGTTTCATGAGGAATCTAACATTTCTAAGATATAAGTGATTCAGTCTTAAGAATTTACTCAAAGATACCCTGTCTGAATTTTTTTAAAATTGATTTGAAACAATGTTTCAGATGCCTATTATAGGTCCTTGTGGCCCAGCACAGCTCAAGCAAATGAAAATGCCTGAACCAGAAGAAGGAATGTACAAGACGGGTTTACAGAAGAATATGCTCCCCGGGTGTGTTATCCAAGTCATCGGAAGCTTCAAATCAACCGGAGACACGTAATTACCTTAGCAGTTCTTAGTGTTAACACTGAAATATGCCCAACTCGTTAACATATAGGCATTGCAGCAGGATGTATGAAAATATGAGTATGTTAGGCTGGGAGGATTTATTAAAGCAGCTCCTGCTACAAGCATGGCTCCACCTGTTTATATTCAGGCAGTTGGTTGGCTTATCCTTTGTTCGTGATGGGAACAAGTTTTATTGATTTGTAGTGACAAAAATAATAATTCAATTTTATTAATTTTCTTCCATAGCCTGAAGAGGTAGAATGGGAATAAAAAGTATTTAATTCGACAGTGGGATAGTGATCTCAAGAGCAGTGGAGAATAACTTGCTTTTACCGAGAAGATTCGAGTCATATGGACAGTTTCATGATCAGAACCGTGGATTTCGTAGCTCAGAGGAAAGAGTTGTGACAAAGGAAAGCATATATTTGTGGTTTGAATTCTGACCATGGCACTTTTTTACTTTCTCTACACGTACTATGTACATAGTGTATAGAGAAGGTATTGTAATGCACCCAAAATTCGATACCGAAATTCCACCGGAAATACATGTTTTGGGTCCCCCTGAATAAAAAAAAAACATTTCTAGAAAAAGGTATATGTGTGTATCTGTCTGTGGACAACCGTTGAATACCAAATTTCCTTTACAAATTTTCGAAAATTTTGATTTTCTCAAAAATGGCTCTAACAATTTTGATTAAAATATCGTATACTAAAGATATTTACCTGACAAATAAAATGTATATTTGAATTTTCTGGAAATAGCCTCTGAAGGCTACTTAATTCTAGATGAATTTTACGGAATGTTGCATAACTGCTTAACAGTAAAAGATGGAGACAAAAACTCACCACACAAAAAAATTTAGAGCACGTTTAAACACACAATTTATGTTATATGCATTTTTTTTTTCGTGGGGTTGAGATATTCCTTGTTTTTGGTTTCAGCTTTAAAAAACTTATACTTTTCTCATACAGGAATTTGTCAGCTCCTGTCCATAGAAACAAAGGAACTTCAATCACATAACAACCAGCTTTTGTCTATCACTTTAACCTATGGTACTCCCTTATTTCGCTTCTACTTACAAGGAAGTAAGTAATGGGACTATTTCTGCTATTTTTCTCGATTAGCATGAAGTAATTAGAAGCATAAGCTTTTTAACAATAATTTGTTGCAGAGATCTAGAAAAAGTCATGTGAATGGAATACATCAGATTTTTTGTTAGTATTTAGCGCCCGTTTTCACTACAGTGGCACCGCAGGCGATGACGCTGATGATGGATGGAGCATTGGCTGAATGAAATAGCGGGGTAAACTGGAGAATCCGGAGAAAACCCACCCCTGCTCCGGTTTATGTACCATAAATCCCACATGCGGTCGCTTGGGATCAAGCCCAGGCCTCTTAATGAGAGGCAAGTGGCTTCCAATTCTTCAAGTGGTGCCAAACTGCTACGTTTTATAACAATTCTTATTCATTTACACGGTTCATTTCTTGTGTATAATTCAGTTCCTATTCGCTTTTTACTTTTGATTGTAATATCGGTATCTCCTCCTAGACATTGGCTTCTAAGTCCTGGAAATGGGGTGTAGGTCCTCCATACGAGGAGAGTAAAAGAAGCAGAAATATGTAATATCAAACTTGTCCAGTAACCCGTTCGTGGTATTTGTTCCACCAGTTTGGCCATGATCTTGGAAATACTTCATAGTATAGCTCCACAGCTCTATAACCTTGCTCAATAACGTCAATAATTTTCAGTTTATTTTCCCTTTCAAATTACATATATAATAGAGTAACTTTTATAAAGCAATTTTATTCAACCACTGCACATAATATATGTCTTACGCTCCTCTTCCCTTCCCTCTTGAAACGAGATCCCACCTCTGCTCATTGGTCAAGATTTTAGTGCCAGAATTTTGATATACAACCAATAGAACAAGGCTGCATCTAGCGAATGACTTTCAGCAACTAAGGTAAAATGCTTCTGGTTACCACCGTTTACTCATTTTGTTGAGTCCAATAAAGGCCGGGCAGCTGTAAAACACAACTGATAATGAAATTATGCAAAGTTAAATAAGCGCCATTGGGAAACAAACGCGTCGGCACATATTTTGCTCGTGACTGGTGGCAAGTTGACGCAAATGCACGTTGTGTCAAAAGTCTACTGATGCCTAAGCTCCCCTTAAGCATGCAAAACCGCTATTAGAGTGACTTTCCTCTCCGCAGGGCTTTCCATTATGGCAATACTTGGAGTCACAGGCAGGAAACGCCTAGCGTTTTGCTGAAACATGTTTAGTGTCCAGCCACCATCTTGTAACGAAGTAAAGAACAAAGGACAACGGAAGAGGATAGATCTATAGTTGAAGAAATATTTAATACGATCACATTTTTTGGCCTGTCAGAAGTTGTTATAGATAAATTGGTGTTATTGTAGGAAACATCGCGGCAAGGTCATAACTTAATTTTGTTCTAATTTCTTGGTCTAAAATTGAATATATGTATGAGGTAGACATATAAAGGATGCATGTACTTAAACACACACAGCACACACATTATTTTGTTACTCTTTTTTTTTTTTTTTGTGTGTGCACTTAAAAAGAGCATTAAGTATCCGAGTTTATCATAAAGATTATAATAAATGGCGTGTTATTTATGGACGCCCTTTAACTACTGTGCTCCTCAGTGTCCCATTCTATATTGGGCGTGAAAGATCGCTTAATTTTGCTCAGAGGCCTCTCTATCAGGCTTGAGGTTCTTTTACGTGCCGTAAATCTACGACACGGGACCAACGGCTTTACTTCCCTTCCGAAGGAAGCCATGCCAAGGATTTTTACGCCTGAAAAAAGCCATGGTCCTCCGCCGGGTTTGAACCCGCGACCTTGGGTATATGAAGTTAGCATGGTAACCATTACACCACGGAGGGGAAAGATTATAATGACCATCATTGTGGTCTGCATGTATTGCATTCTCACGGTTCTGGTATCACATGCGCCTAATCTGATTGTAATTATTTCTCGCGATATATGTTAAATGGGCAGATTAGCAAAAGGTTTCTTATTAAGCGAAGGAGTTGCCAATTTTGTATACAAATTTCTCTTTGTTTCTGCTTCTATTCAAAAAACTACAACCAAACACTACACACGTATTATCCATTATACTGGTTTAAAGCTTATAGTCTAAATTTACAGCTTACTTGAACTTTAACATAGCAAAATAACTTAAATAATTACCCTAACCTATGTATTGTAATTTTTTTTTCCTTATTTTTTTTTTCTTCTGCTATACAGAAATAACAACCAAACACCACACACGTATTCAATATTATACTGGTTTAAAACTTACAGTCCAGTGCACTGCTTAGTTGACATTATCACCACAAAATTGTATTTCTGGGTGCACATTTAACCCATAAAAGTTGTGCTCATCGCAGAAGTGTGGGATTCAAAATGGCGGTTTGACTAAAACGTGATTCACCAACCACACTGTATTAGGCTAGGGCATTTGCTATCTATTTTCTCTATATTTGTGCTTGAAGTATAAAAAGGCTCCACTTCGCTTGCGCACCTACGCAGCGACTGCTCATTCGTAGATACGCCACTTAGACGGATCCACTGTCTTGGACGCAAGATTACCGACAAAGCCTGATGAAGCCGACAATTATTTAACAAACGGCCTGTAATTTCTTCAAACTGGCACTAGAGGACATTGAGGTGTGTCAATACACGCTTAAGGATCACTGTCCAGCGATCCCACCAACTTCCCGAAAATAGTTTCCGTATTCTATTCGAAACATAGGGTTTTCCGAAAACATATTTTTCGATATCAAATTTCCGAATTCATTTTTTTGAAATTATACTTCCGAAAGGAATTTTTTCTACACACCTTTATTTCAAGTTTTTTTCCAAAAATATACGAAAAGCCTTTTTGAATGTATGCTGTTGCTAAAATTATGGTCCTTTAAACGAAAATCGACCACTTTAGGAGATAAAACAAGACATTCTGGCTATTGGCAACATTACACTCCGAGCAGCACGCAAAACTAAAAATCTGATTGATAGGTTCATCTATGCTGACAGAAACTAATCTTACAAAAGCTTTCTTCTGCATACTTCACGCTTATCAAAGTGAACATTAGCAGAAATTGTTTTACTGCACAAAATGTCATTGTATAAGACGAATTAGGAAATACAATATGTCAAAGCGATAGTTAAATTTTACAAAAATCGGTCGCTATATGATGGTATTGAAATTCCGTTCTCTTTGGTTGACCAAAACGAATAAAATGTGAATAATGAGAAAAATATAAGTACTGGAAAGTTTAAACCAATACAAGCCATATGTTGGAAATGGTGATATTTGAGATAAATAATGTGTGTTTTGACGAATTCTACATTTTTTTCTATAGCAAGTTTTTTTCTGTCTCATACGATTCTGTCTCATTATACAAAAATATATTATATAATTATTTTTATTTGTCAGGTAAGTATCTTTAGTATCCGTTATTTTAGTCAAAACGTTAGAGCCGTTTTTTGAGAAAATAGAAAATGTCGAAAAATCTTACATGTAAAATGTAGTTTGATGGTAGAGCGATTTTATTGAAAATCTCGGAAGATATTGAACTCAAATATAAAGTTTGGTATTTAACTTTTCGTTTTTGAATGATGCTACTCACAGACACACGCGGACCTTATTCTAAAACATCTTATGCGTTACATTCACATGCCTTTCTCTACCTATTTTACAATAAACTATTGCTATAAAAACCTATTATTCTATCAATTGAAATAAACGCAGGTTGGTGTGGAAGCTAGCAATGATCAGAACTCGGTCCAGGGTCACAAAATTTCCGGCTTGAGTTTCGATTCACACAAAACATAACTATAACGTGTTGGAGTAGCTGTAGTCTTTACAGCCTGTTTCGAAACGTGTTGCACTCTCTAACATTACTCACTGCCTGACCTCGTTCAGTTCCTGCTAGTAGATAAAACAATGAACACTGAAAGAGAGCGCAGATTGAAAAATATCTAAGCGGTAGGCGTTCGCACTGGACAAACTTGTGGATAATGCAAACATATTTTGTGTGACAGAATTTTCTTTTGATACAGTAAAGATGTGTCTTGTAATTCGCTGCAATGAATTCTGATTGAATTGGGTTGATTTACGTTCATTTTTTTTTTCAAAGCTGTGCACATTATTATCTTGATTTTGTTTTTTGCATCAAGCTTTGCACTTTTATTGGTAAAAGTACGAGGCGTTTTAATTTTTTAATCATATTATGAAATAATAGCTTATTGTAATTCTTTATGAATTATAAGGATGCATATAATGTCAATACATGTAATGAACTACTGTTGGAACAGATTATATCCCACATCTTTATGTTTACACTACAACGCCCCACCCCACTCCCCTCTTTTATACCGCTGACTGCACTATGTGTTTGTAACTGTGTGCGCTTCAGAACCAAAAACCGGGCTTGAGTGATGGTATTGAAATTCCGTTTATTTTGCATGACCAAAAACGAATGACGTCTTGCTAATCGAAAAAAGAATTAATATTGAAAAATATTTGAATTGTAAGATTGTTGCCCAGAAAAGAGAACAACAATGATCATATTCGTTACCCCAAGAAACTTGCAACTGCTAATAAATAGCCGCATGTTATTGGACGATACCTTTAAGATTAGTTCGGCTATCTTCTTACAAATATGTAGTTTTAGATGCATTTAAATAAATGAACTGACCTCCATCGAGGAAGTTCAGTTCCATATTTATATTCTTTATAAAATAAAATCTATATATCGTATCAGGGTGCCTTAATTACTAAACCGAGACGTATATTTCATGTTCATATCGGCCATTAGTGTTTTACAATTATGCCAGCATGTTTATCGTGTATTCTTGACCATTAATTACTACTTAGATTTTAAAAAATATAATGTGTTCCTTTCACTTGACTTTCTGCTCAAACAAACTTTTCCTACAAAAGATTATTCTTTTATATACATCATGATAAACGTTCGCAGAATTGTCTTATTCCTGGCGTATTTGTAAGTAGAAGGAATATAAGGGAATGCACAGGCTAAAGCGATAGTCAAATCTTTTAAAAGCCGATCGTCATGTGACACAATTGAAATTCGGTTCTGTTTACTTACTAGAAGTAAATCGCGTTTGAGAAAAGTGTAAGTGGCTAAAATTGTAACCAATAACTCAGAATATCTCGAAAACGGTTAACTCTACAAAAAAAGTATCTACGTGACAAATTGTGTATTTTAATGAGGTCTGCATTTTTTGTTCAGAAAGTTTTTACCAGTTTTGCAAAAGTCATCCAATGCGCAGGTTCTCATAGTCTATTCGCAGAAAATTCTCGTTAAGGCACACATTTTATGTGTTATTATCAATTTTCGAAATATTCCTTGTAATTGGTTACAAGGTTACAATTGGTTTCCTTTGTTCTCTCATTTTTCTTTCTCTCTTCGACCATGTTGTATTCGATCCAAAAATTCAACACAGAGATTTCATCGGAAATACATGTAAATACAATCACAATGTCCGTGTTTGTCTGTGGCTGTGGGCTGCATGACTAATAAACGAAAAGTCCGTTAAATACCAAACTTAGTATTTAAGTTCAGTAACTTTCTAGGAAGTAGCACGAAAACCTTCAAGAAGATTCCCCACCAACTACCTTTACACGGAAAAATTTCCGAAAATTTTTATTTTCTCAAAAATAGTTCAACAGATTTGGATTAAAATATCGTATATTAAAGGTACCTATTTTCATTACAAATTAAATGTATATTTTGAATTTGATAGCAATATCCTCTGAATACTTTTTTACTCCCGATGAATTTTGCTGAATTTTGCAAGACTGGTTAACCGCAAGATGTAGATCTCGTTAAAACACATCCGTTATCTCACGATGCTTTTGCGGGAGGGGAAAAAGAAGGCCGTTTTGAAATATTCCTTGTTATCGGTTTCAGCTTTAAAATACTTATATTTTTCCCATACGGGAATTTGTCAACTACTGGCCATACAAACAAAGGAATTTCAATCACATAGCAATCAGCTTTTAAATGATTTGACTATTGCTTTAGCCCATGGCACTCCCTACCTTATACTTACAAAGAAGCAAGCAATACAACTATTTATCTGCTAATTTTATCTCGATCAGAATGAAGTAGATAGAAGAATAAGCTTTTTAGCAATAAATTGTTATAGAGATGTAGAGTAAGCTATGTGAATTGAACCATAATTTTATACAATAAAAATAATAAAACAATGTCTGCAAACATTAATCTCAATCAACATCAAGTAGTCGTAAGAATAAGCTTTTGAAATAATAGTATAAGAATGAGTAGAGAAAGTAATGCGAGTGCAACACTTTTGGTGGGAGGAGACAAGCAGTATATAGTACAGCTAAAGCGTAGCATTTTCAGTAAACTTACAACCCTGACAATTGACATCTGAAGATTGAAATCCATATACGAGTATTGTCACTTGCGTTTGTCGCAGAAGCAGACGTCGTAACACGCTTTTGGGAATTGACCAAATGCGCATGTGATGAAATGTTCAAATATTGGATTATTTCGATGTGATGTTCAAATCACAGGACACAAGGGAAAACGTTCATGGGAACCCAGTTATCTGTTTGAGTAGTATAGTCAATATATTACTAGATTGGAGAATGAACACCGCACCAATAACATTAGGATCCCACAAGAGATTTCAGCTGTTTCTGAATCAATAGCATTCAAATGTTTATCTGCAATGACAACTTCAAAAAGGATTTACAGAAGCAATGGTATGAGAATTTCATATCGGATGTTCTGTATAAGACCAGAAAAGAATTAACTCAAAAATACTACGCTATAAATAGAAAGCTCGGGTCTATATACATTCATATTTACGTAACTCTACTCTGTACATACAATTACTCACTTTTCAAAGTATTTAATAAACATTTTGGTAATAAAATGTTTGGAAAATGGTATTCGAAAATTATGAGCTTCTGGTAATAAAGTGTTCGGAAAATGGTATTCGGAAATTATGAGATTCTGGTTTTCGAAAAAATGGTCATTTAAAGGAATGTTTTTCGAAAAAAAACGGAAAATCTGTCCAGGCGTACCCGATTTCCCATGAATTTGGAACTATTACCTACTTCACTGCAAATATAATAAAAGGATGATTACAAAGAAGAAAGCGTTGTTAGACTCTGATTCACTATTGAAGATTATTAACTGAAGAAGTCACTAGCAAAAACAACTTTTTGAAAATAATACTGAACAAGAAAGTTAATAAAATCAAACTATTGTCTATGAAGAACACGAAGATATGTTTTGTTTTTCCATCCACGTGACTTTCTCCATATGTTCCACAAACAAACTATACTTGAAAAGATTATTCTTTTATCTACATCATGCTAATCGAGATAAACTTTACCAGAAATTGTATTTTTATTTGCTTTCTTGTAAGTTGAAGGGAAATAAGGGAATGCAAAAGGTTAAAGCGAAGCGAATCCATTAAAAACTGCCACTATGTGTTTGAAGTTCGGCTCTCTTTACATGATCAGGAGTAAAACAAAAGAAACAGGAATGTTAAAATTGCCGTTTGATAAATTGTCGATTTTAAAATCGAATCCAATAACTAGGGATACCTGGGAGATGGTTAACGTCACAAAAAATATATTTGATATACTTTATGTGCCTTAACGAGATCTAAATTTTTTTGTGTAGTAAGATCTTGTCTATGTCTTACAGTTTACAGTCATCCAGAATGAAGGGGCCTTAGAAGCTATTACCAGAAAACTCAAGATATAAATATTGTTTGTCCTCAAGTATGTGTAATATGCGGTATTTTAATCAAAATCCTTAGAAACATTTTTTAGGAAATAAATATTTTCGAAAAATGTTCCATGTAAAGAGTAGTTTGGGGAGGGGGCTCTTGAAAATCTTCGTGTGGCGTCCTTGAAAGTTGATGAACTTATTATTACCAAGTTTAATATTTAATTAACTTTTCGTTTTTGAGTTATCGTATTCACAGACTCTCTCTCTCTCTCTCTCCCTCTCTCTCTCTCACACACACACACGGGTCTTTTTCTAAAGTACTTGTTTTACTCCAGGGACACCAACACATGTATCTTCAATAAAATCTCGAAATTTATGGGTGGAATACAATACCTTATTACCAGTAAAATAAAATAAAAATGACAACTTCCCATCTGAAAAATGTATAAATATCGAAATTTTAAAACCAACATCTAGAAATATTTGGGGGATGGCTAACCCCACAAAAAATGTATTTGATATAAGTTATGTGCCTTAAAGAGATCTAAATTGTTTTTGTAATAAGACTTTGTGTGTCTTTTACCATTGACCAGTTATGCAAAAGTCATCCAGAAAGAAGAGGGCTTCATGCTATTCCCTGAAAAGTCATTGAATATAAATGTCTTTCATTTCTCCTGAAATGTAATGAACATATGGTATTTTTTTTTTTCAAAATCGAGAAGCATTTTTGAGAAAATCAAATCTTTTTAAAAAAAAAAAGAAGCAAAGGGTAGTTTGTGGTGGGAAATTTTCTTCAAAGCCTTGTGTTGCATCCTTGAAAGATGCAGAACTTTATCAAATTTCATATTTAACTAACTTTTCGTTTTTAAGTTATGCTGATCATAAAACACACACACACACACACATACACACACACACGTATATTTTCCTACAAATGGATTTAGGGAACCTTAAAAAATATTTCCTGTGAAATCGCAACATTAAATTTTTTGGGTGAAATACAATACTTTCTCCACATATTATATAGTATAGAAAGTAATATACGACACTAGATAGAGAAAATAATGGGAATTGGTAACATTTTGTTTCTTTTTAATTCAATTAAATATAAAGTATGTTAATTTTAGTGATAATGATGATCATAATAATAACGATGATGATAAAAGTAATAATAATAATAATAATAATAATAATAATAATATAGGTAATGCCTCATAAGTAATGTCGTTTTTAAGAAAAACAATTATTTGGAATGTGTTCTTACAAGCAATTAACTATTCTTCAAAGTACAGACCATTATATTCTATGGTCGTGAGCCATCTTTCAGCGAGGTTTATTATTCCACAATGGTACCAGTCTCTGGTTTTTGATGCGAAGATTCGATGAGACCCACTTGCACTGCTTCAATGTTGTCAACATTTCTTTCACGTAGAAAATGGACTATGGATCGAAAAAGTCTGATGGTGCGAGATCAGGGCTGTATGCTGGGTGTGGTAACAGTTCGATTCCTCCCAATTCCTGTTGTTCGTGCAGTATGGGGTTTTCCATCGTCCTGTTGCAATAGAATTATGTTTCGGTTAACTAATGCTGCGTATCTGCGTCTCAAAATTTCATGAACTCGTTGAAAATCCACATCAATCGCCCGCCCATTTGGAACAAACTCCCAGTGAATCATGCCTTCAAAATCCCACCAGACACAAAACATTACTTTGGGATCGAACCGATTTTTTTTTAGGGTGACTTTTGGCAGGTTGGCGGGGATCAAGACGCTGTTTCGAGGTGTCAGGGTTTCGGTAACACCCATGTTTCATCACAAATGGCAATTCTCTTAGCAAATCTATCATCCATGAGATTGCGGATAAGCTGACGACAGATGTCCACACTACGTTGAACCTGTTGAGGTGTCAGTTCTTGAGATACAGGTCTACAGCTTCGTATTATTTTCCAAGTGTCTTAATGTGGCAATGTATGGTATCTTTGATGCACCAAATTCTTCTGAAAGCCTAGGGTACTTTCTTGCGGACTTTCTCGCAAAACTTGGCGTGTGTCCTCAATATTCCACGCTTTAGGTCTTCCAGAACGTGGTAAATCTTTAGTGTTTTCGTCTCCATTGTTGAAACGTTGGAACCATCGTTGTGCCACACGCTCACTAACGACACCTTCTCCTTGCACTTCACATATTCTTCAAGCTGCGGCAGCGGCTTTATAATCTTGCTTCCAGCAGTGCTTGAGAAGGACTCTAAGTTCAAACTTTGTTATCTCCATTTGTGATTGTTTATTAACAACTGAAGACTGATACATGCTCGCAATGTACGCAACACTTGTCATTGCATCCTGTAAATAGCACTGCCAAATCAAATAAACCCAATAAATTTTCAAAACACTAAAAAAAACATACATTACTTATGAGACAACCTAATAATAATAATAATAATAATAATAATAATAATATAATAATAACAATAATAATAATAATAAGTATAATTATAACAACATCAATAATAATAATAATAATAGCTTTCATTGTCAATAGACCTCATACTCAGTTACCGTCATTGTCAAAGTTACATACAATATTTACAGTTAAAATATTTACAAGACCAGCATATTGCTATTCTAAAGTCAATTCATCTAAACCATATAGAACCTTACTTGTTAAATACGGTATAAGTTTTCATTTAAATGTACAAGTTCCATTAAGTTGCTTTATGAATTCTAGCAATTTATTTATTAAGTTCTTATTATTGTACCTAATTGTCTTATGTAGATAAAGCAATAAGTTACTGTAAAGAAACAAACTCCTTATATTAGAATCCTTGCAGCAAATACTGATACTAAAACCTTGCCTATAGAAGTCCTCGTTAAGTGTTGTATTATAGTGATGAACATTGTTGTTTCTTAGATCTTATTTCTGCAGTGCATATATATATACATATACACACACACACACACACTAGCTGCCCTCCCCGACTTCGCACGGGTGGTGTACCTAATGAAAAATGAGACAAAATCGTCCATTTCAGATCTTTCTGCAGTGCTTATATATACATATATAAAATCGTCCATTTAAAATACGACCATGCAATGAAATAAAATTACAATTAAATGCTTTGACAATACTTTATTGTAATGTCTAGTAATGTACAATCTTCCTTCCGGAAAGAAAATAAATATCACCAATGGTTTGCCAACTCTTGAGCATGTAACGTACAACTAACTGGCCATGCGAAAAACAAGGTAATTCAAGGTATATTTTACACATTTCTAGCAATTGACCTTGGTATTTACTATTATTGCGAATGCAAGGTGCGCGGGAAACTGAGCACGCTTAAAATCAAAAGGAAAGTTGGTTAGCATAAGTGGTATTCTAGGGATAAGCACACCCTCGCTTTTGAAGTTTCCTATGATTATGGTAGCTTAAATTAAAATTTTCATATTTTTTTTAACAGCGAGTCTTCTTCCGTTGTACAATTTCGGCTGATTGAGATTGCGTAGCATAATTATTACCGAGTCAACCTTTAGCTGCGGAATCCTGGCATATTCAATGAATTTAGGAATTCAGTTACATAACTGACAACTTCATTTGTTATGGTAATGGAATCGATAGACTTAAATGAATGCATTTGCATAAATTTTACTCTGACTTTTTATATTTAAATCGTCTACATTTTTATTAGTTGCTGCTAAAATGGCTCATTCGCTCAATCAAGCATAGTTTTTGTAATTTACACCAATATTTGGGAACCTTTCGATATTAATTCTTCCTTTGACGTGGAAATGAAATTTGGCCAGTAGATATAACAACAGAAATTTTCCCATTGCCAATGTCTAAAATGCCTTTGCATCTACAATGATCTGCGCAATGTAGCATACATTGTTGGTATGGCGAAAAGGATGAAGCCAGCGCACCCATAAGGTAATGTGGAAAGGATAACATGCAGTTAACAGCGTGGGTAAGCAAGGATGTAGTTGGTATAATAGCAATATTGGCAGCGCTTCCATAGTGTGGTAGGTAACGCTGAAGTAGCTAACGAATTGTATTAAGGCGAAAGTCACAAAGTAACATTAATGCTTCTTTCGAATCTCTTTCTTTCCATAACTCCTAATGTTTCCCAGCTGTTTTTCTTTTATGTCAAAACAGCCATTTTTTAAGGTTAACAAAGACACAACTAAAGAGCAACTAGATCTAGTGATAAATTTTAATTGATAATAGGTTTGTCTATTAAATTTATTCATTTATCCCAAAATATTACTTGATCAATGTATTAAGGGCACCGCAATTTCAGTGTAATGGTCACGGGGGTATCTTCATTTTCTCACGAAATCACCTTTAGCTAGCTCATAACCTCAAATAACCAACATATGTAATAGGAAGTTAACCTAAAACGGTTTACTATCCGGGCCCCGTCATTTCTCCATTTTCAGATTCCAAGAAGGATTATTGGTTATTAGCATAGGTTATAGCTTGTTCATTTTAAAGAATTACAACAAAGATACTTATTTCTTTATTTAAACGATGTGGCCAAGGAAACGATAGTACATAAGAAATATATTTAATTTTCACTGTTATCTTGCATCATTGACTCCATAACCGGGTGCATTCCCTTAGCATTGAATGGGGAAGAAAAATTGAGCAGCACTATAGCCATCTAACTGCAGATAAATAAGTACTTACACTAGGTATTAGTCGCCAGGAAAGCTTCTTTGTTTCTTTATTTTAAACGATAGGAGTAAGGAAAATACAGTTAATACTTAAAATGTATTTGAAATGCACATCTGCGTTGCGCATTGTCTCGATAAACTGGTGTGCTACCTTAACATTGAATGGGGAGAAAAAATATTACTAAGGCCATCTAGCGGCAAATAAATAAGCGCTTACTCTAGATGTTTGTCGCCAGGAAAGCTTCTTTGCTTTTTTATTTTAAACGATGGGAATAAGGAAAGGAGAATTAATACACAAAATGTATTTGGAATTCACAGCTGCGTTGTGTCATTGTCTCGATAAACTGGCGCGTTACCTTAACATTGAATGGGGAGGGAAAATACCACTACAGCCATCTACTGGCAAATAAGTAGTAATACTCTAGGTGTTCGTCGCCAGGAAAACGTCTTTGCTTCTTTGTTTTAAACGATATGGGTAAGGAATGGATAGTTAATACATAAAAATGTATTTGAAATTCACAGCTGCGTTGCGTCATTATCTTGATAAACTGGTGCGTTACCTTAACATTGGATGGGGAGGGAAATAAAGCAGAACTACGGCCATTTAGTAACAAATAACCGTGGTACTACTACCATCTGGCGGCTACTAACCGAAATGCGTTTCCTTGGCACTGTTATTATTCATATTATGAGACTTTAAAAACTTCTCCGTACTGTTTTAAACATTTTCTTTTCCACAAACCTTGTCGTGACAATAACAAACCAAACAAAAAAAATGTTCAATTTGGTGCAGTCGTTCGGAAGTGATAGGCGTACATAATTTCGGCAATTGAGAATACGGTCAAGATTACGAATCTCTAAATGGTACTTTTTTTTTTTTTTTCATTCAGCATCTAAGGTCATATCGGGGGCTTTGCAGTTTGAAACAACTCGTCTGTAGATTCTTTTACGTTTGGTTTAAATCATTTTTTATTTTCCTCACACACACACACACACACACACACACACACACACACATTCACTCTCACATACATAGTGTGGAGGATAGGGAATACTTCTGGCTAAAGAGAAATTGCCCGCCCCAGCCGGTAATCGAACCCGGGAACTCGGTTGAGAAGTCAGTTCGCTGACCACTCAACCACGGAGGCAGTCGGTACATTATCCTTATCGCTTTCTTCTGTAGATTCTTACAGCACATCCCAAGATTTCAAGACCGTATAACAAATGCGGAAATATGAGCATATAATATATCATTTTTGGTTGTTTTTCTCCTAACAGATTGGTGAAATGCCTAGGTAGGTATAATAATTTGCTAATCTTCCCACGTATATAATACATATTTTTGAACCATGTTAGCTTATGATCAATTATGATTCCCAAGAACTTGAGATAGTTTGTACCAATTAGAATGTACCCCGAAGCTAGAAGAGTAGTACGTAAATCATAGTATTCCATAAACTGAATAGGATTAAAGTGATTTTGGAGATATTTAAGATTATTTCCTTTAAAGTAGTTTAAAAAGTGATTCAATAGTTTGTATCATGACAGTGTTCACCCATTCTTTGGTGCACCCGACCGAGTGTTGCAGTTGTATCATCTGCATAGGAAATAATATTGTTATTTCCTACCATTTACATATAAAATAAATGATAGAGGCCCTAGTACTGAGCCTTGAGGAACTCCATATTTAACAATTTGAAACTTGAAAGTAAGTAGTTTTGGTTTTTAGATTACTATGGTTATGAAATATTAGTGGTCCTTGCTTTCTACCTATAAGATATATTGTAATTATCAAGCTTTTAGGTAAACCCTTACTTCCATATACCTTTAATTTTTGTAGCAAAATATTATGATCAACGCAGTCAAATGCTTTTCTGAGACCAAAAAATAAAGTTACAGTTTTTTCTTTATTTTCCATGTGCTTTGCTAAATTTAATATACATTCTGTTGTTGCTGAAATAGTTGAAAATGGTTTTAAAACCCTGTTGTATATTTCCAATTGTATTATTTTTGTCTAAAACTGAATTCTGATATAATTTTTTGGCCTAGAGTTATTAGTATCGTTTGTATCCCCCCTTTATGCATAGAGGCCTAACTGTAGATAATTTTTAAACAATCGGGAAACTCTCCTACAGATATGGAATGATTAATTAGCTGCTTAAGTGGGCTTGCAAGAACATGTTTACACTGCTTCAGAATTGAAGACTTAATTTCATTCCAATCACTTGAAGTTTTGTTAGTCAACTTAGCTATTGTATTAACTATTTCATTATTAGTTACAGGATAAATAAATAATAGGTATGTTCTACTAGGGTGAAAGCTGATTTAATGGGTCCGTTCTGTACTTGAGATGTTACATTGAAAAATAAATTGTTTAAGTAAGCACATAAATGAATAGTATCCTTCACTAACCATCCATCTATGTTGAGTTCTAGATCTTTAGAAACAGGTTTGTTTTGCCTAGTTTCATTAACTATGCCCCAAGCAGTTTTGCAGATGTTCCCTGTGTTATTTAATTTCTCTTTAGTTTCATTTGTTTTAAGAGTTTTAGGGCTACCAGATATTGCTTTTTCATTTCTTTATAATTATTTTGATAGTATGCACTTCCTGTAACTAACTCGTAAAAATTGATGCTTGCCTAATGACTATTCACTATATTTTCTAGGGCTTCTAGACAAGAAAATACATGGATTGACTCCAGCGCTTTGAAGATGTACATCATCTTCGTCTTCTGTCGATTAAATATTTCTAATTTTATCTATCTTGGTTTTGAGGGTTAGATTGTGTTTGTTGCAGATGGTAAATAGATTTCTAGATTGCTTTTGGAAAGCATCTTTTTCTGCTATTAAGTATCAAGTATCGTACTAATGTACACTTATCAGTAAATTAATGCTTTATTAAATTACAGACCATCGATCAACTTGGACTTCCCACATGGCATAGCTCTGCACATCGTATTCAGGTTTACACAGCGTCACATCTGTCGAAATACTTACACCAACGGTAAATGGGGTCCTGAAGAGATAGCTGGGGGTATGCCAGTGAAGCTTGGCCAGCAATTCAATGTTACCATCACATCAACAGCGGAAGCCTTCCAGGTGAGTTTCATTAAGTACCTTATATGCATTTCTATAAATTCTGTTTATTAATCTCTAAAACTGTTGTGATACTGACGTTGAGATAGTGGAAAACGCAATTCTATATATAAAGGTCTAAAGCAAAAGTTGAAGATCTGGCTTCTGTCCCACAAGTAAGGTAAAATCAGAAATAAGCAAATGGGAATGGATTTCATATACTGTAAACCGTAATACAAATACCTTTTGTTGACAAGGTTTGGTGGATCACAGTACATGTAAGATAGAAAGATCATCACACGATTCTATCTTACCAGAGTGGTGCTAGTACCCAGATGCCAGTACTCAGGTAATTTAACCCCTTCAGCGACATCGATGTGATATGACGTTGTTGCATGACTGTTAAATAACCCATTTTTCCAATGGATACCAGCGGATAACTATGAAATAATGCAAACTTTAACATCTAGAATGTGTCCATACGATCTAAGGCAAAATAGGAGTAACTAACCTATCAAATCAAGGATCGTCGGATCGAATCCAGTCAAAATGTATGTTCTGCATTTAAGTGAAACTATGGAAAAGGATGGGGAGAGTTCAACTGAAGCAATTGATGTGATGGCATGGTTAGATGCTGATGGGTTCTGATTGAATATGGATACATATATTTTACAATTTTTCCACTTTTTTTTTTCTTAGTATAAAAATTCCTCTCATCACTATGCAGCATTATATGACCAGATAATAGTGCAGTTGTCAGGTGGCCAAATGGCCGCACCATCTAAGGCATATATGAGAATTGACCTTAATGGTTGGAGGTTTGCGCTCCAAATGTCGAAAATATTTTGTTTTGTTTTATTTATTTCAACACGCCACCTCTATTACTCGGTAGCCTTAAAAGGGTTTAGAAAAAACTACAAATGGACCAACAGGTTCTAATCAGGCTAGCCTACTGTGTGACTAAAGGGCACCATAACTTAACGTAGTTCCTATAATGTGTAGATCCTGACATTTTTGGAAGCTTGACGTGGCTTCTGTTATGATGCAAACGTGACTTAACACTCTAACTTGCATTTCTATTTATAAACAAGGTGAATACGGACCAACCTTCCTGAACAAGGAGTTTTTTCAGGTTTTTCTCAGTTCTTATAACTAGAAAATGACAAAACAGTGTCCTAATCTTAGGCCTGAAATGTTTCCTTCACATATTTCCTTTTTCGATTAATTATCACTTCATGTGTCACACACACACACACACACACGCACGCAAACACACACTTACATAGACAGACAGAAAGCAAGCTGAAGCGCATGAAGTGAAACGCCTGTGAAAAATGGAAATGAAATCCTCATAAAGGTCAATGTTCTTTACGCCTTACTTCTCAATTGTGTTGTAATATTTATGGATTTCCTTAATATTCATAATGTATTATTATTATTGTTTTTGTTGTTGCTGTTGACTCCAGCTAGCTGAGTTGCTTTTAGGTCGAGCATATGTCTTTAAGAAGGCCGTGGTCAGTGAAGGAATCTTTCCATATATTAAACACAACTGAGTTTGATAGCTGAATTTATGTACCACTTGTGATGAAAATTATAACATATCTAACACATTAATTTCTTTGCGAGTTAAGCTGAACTGTACATTCACATCCTGTCATATTCATTGTTAAAGTATTAGTAAAATATGTAGAATTTAAGTTTTTGCATCTCACATTTTAAGTACGCCATTACAATGTAACTCTCATAAATTGATCTAAAGAACTGGTCTCTGTTCTTGTTGTACCTGGAATTATTACGTTTCTCCCTGAATCCGGCTAAGTATTAAAGCTCACCATTAATTAACTTTACCTTGGTATACTTGGTGCATCCTAAATCTTTAGCTAATTGTTATGTTTTTAACATCCACTTTAGGGATATACAACCACTGAATTTCTAAGTTTCCAAAATCACAACGCATTCTGCCATTTTAGCTTAAGGACTCTTCCTTTGTAACAATCCCAAACCTCTGGTTTCTCATAGCCGGAAAGACCTGCAACAGTTTCAGCACAGAATTGATTATGCATAACCTTGATTTATAATTACTGTTTATTGTATTAGAGATTAATTGTTTATAGCTCGGCATTATTACCACAATACTCCCTCAACTTATTCAGATCTCTATGGGATGATATATGTATAATTTACAAGATATTTAACAAACTAAACGTCTTTTGATTAAAACACATCTCTAAATGTATTTTATTTAACAGGATGGTAATATTCCAATTTTCTTTTTCAGATCTGTATTAATGGAGTAATGTTTGCCACTTACAAGCATCGTATAGAGAAACATCTGATCACAGGCATATGGATTGCTGGACCACTTAAATTGCAGAAAGTTCTATATTTTGCGCCAACTAATATATAGATTCACTCTGCATAAACAAGTGCTTAAGTGTGTCATCACATGAGAATGGTTTTTACTTCAGTAAATAAACTAAAATAATTGGAGCATACAGAGTGGCAAGATTTAGACATAAGGGGTATTTATTTTCTTCTTTGGATACTTGAAGTTGCTTTTCCAACTTCCATAACTGGCTATTATTAAATATTATACATTTAAAATTTATTTTAACAGTAGTACAAATGTTTATCAATGTATTCCCAATACTAAACTACGAGGTTTAAGAGAATGGGCTCTGATCTACATAAATAGGCTACAATGCGCTTTCCATTCACAGAGGTAAGGTCATTAGGTCCTGAAATGGTAGAATATTACCTTTCAGGAGCATACACAGAGTGCTTTTGAGAATAACTGTAACATTGGAGACGAGTATTTTCATTTCATGGTCACTTTTCGAAATAGTTTAGTTACAGCATTTAGCAATATCAACTGAATCAAAACACGGTGTATTCACTAGATAGCGGATTTAATGACTCGGCAAGATTAACTATCAAGTTCTTAAATATGTATAGATAAGCCTCCGGGCAGTACCCAATTACTGAGAAAACACTTTAACACACACACACACACACACACACACACACACACACAGACTAAACTCCCAGCTGACATACCCAGACAGGGACAGCTCCTCAAGGGAGTTGCTGGTTTGTACACGCCCCCACCAATTTTCCGAAATCTCCAATCGTATTTTCAACATTATATTACAATTTTATTTAGTTTCAAGCGACTTAAAGGATATTGGTTTGCAGCGGCGTTGTAAATTTCATTACGGTGTGTGATAAGCAGGTTGAGGGAAGAGCCTGAAAAGAAAAGTGCAGCAAAACTCTCTTTGCGATAAACCTTGCCTCCGCTTTCAAGGCCTGTTTATCAGGCTTGAGGTTCTTTTACGTCCCGTAAATCTACGACACGGGACCAGCTGCTTTACTTCTCTTTCGAAGGAAGCCATGCTAAGGATTTTACGCCTGACAAAATACATCGTTGTCCGTCGGGTTTGAAGTCTCTTGGGTATATAAAGTTAGCAAGGTAACCATTACACCACGGAGGGCGACATAACCGTTGGCACCGACGTAAGAGAGTAACCGTTAACTAATGGCATGTATCTAATTAAATCAGATATTTGACCAAAGAAATAAAGGAGGTGTAAGGAGTTTGCTATCTCTTCGTATAGCCGTACAATTCTCAGTGCTATTACTTTTTAATTTTTAAATTAAAGGTCACAGTCACAATGAGTGAGAGCGATTCCATCAAGGTTCCGGCATTCAGTAACGCGCTCTTTCAACAGTCTGTCTAACCACATTAGAAGGGATTTCTAAAATAAACATGATTTGCATTCATGAAAACGTTTGTACAGTTTTTTTTTTTTTTTTTTTTTTCCTGTTTGTGCATCAAGCTATTTTTGTGTTGCGACTTTGGTAGTTGTTGTTTTTGTTATTATTATTATTATTAAATATTAATATTTAATAATTAAAGTAGGTATGAGGAACATACTTTCAAAGTTAAATATATGCAAATCTAAAGAACATTGAATTTTATTTGTTGATTCAAAGCTGTTAGGAAGGTTACTTTTCAATAAAACCAGAATACCGGCATTCAACATTTCAACAAATTCTATTTTCTTTGGTTTGGTCCAAATGAACCATTGACGGAGGAAGTATTTACATTTGTACAAAACTTTGATGTTGAGATTTTAACAGATATACACATTTTGGGACTCCCTGAACAGAGAAAAAAACGCTTTTAGGAAAAGGTCTGTGCATGCACGTGTATGTGTGCGTGCAGTCGTGTTTTAATAGCAGAACACAACAACTTAAAGTTGCAAAAATACCCAATATCATTCTTAAGTTAGATACCCTATAAGAATGTAGTGCGATAAATCATCCTAACCCTTCACAGAGAAACATTTTCTAAAGGAATACCAAATCTCAATTTAAGTTAGGTAACCACTAAGGGTACAATGTACGCTTGTCACTTTTCATAATTCCGATTTCGACGCAAGGGCTGACTATCGCTGTCAGGTTTGCTGAGCCCTCGCGAGGACGCGAGTGGTAGTAGTCTTGTATCACCCAACAATGATGTAGTCTCCAGCTCTTTATCTCCGGTAAGGCATAAGGGCGTCTTTTGCCGATTTATCTAATCCTTTAAGAATTTTCTCATTGCCGGAATTATTGCGTGGCATAGCTCGCTGCGTTAATTTCACAATGACATGAAATGACGTTTTATTTATGGACGCTCTACTGTGGTTCTCAGCGTCCCATTCTATACTGGACGGGAAAGTCCGCTTAATTTTGCTCAGAGGCCTCTATATCAGACTGTCGTAAATCTACGACATGGAACCCACGGCTTTACTTCCCTTCGGAAGGAAACCATGCTAAGGATTTTTACGCCCGAAAAGATCCATCGTCCTCCGTCGGGTTTGAACCCGCGACCTTGGGTATATGATGAATTTCACAATGCGTAACTGCATCATATAATGTAGGTATCGCGCAGCCAACTGTTAAACTAATATTTTTCTATTTTGTAATAGTCACCATTGCATATTTCTTTGATATATTTTGTTATTGTACATGGACATCTAACGCGCCATTTTGATTCTTCCTTTCTGAACGTAAGATGCTATTGTTGGGTGTTGCCAGCAAACTTTGGAGATTTTATCAAAGGACAAATTGGTTACATTTTGAATGTGGGTCTATTTTAAATTGTTTGTTAAGCATTATTATTGAGGGCATTATTTGTTAAACATATATGCTATATTGTCACTGCATCTTATAATTTATTCATGTTATTTTGTATTTTGCCCATTCAAGATTATTATTATTATTTTTTTTTTTTTTTCATTTAACATCTAAGGTCATATCGTGGCTTCGAATTAGAAACAACTCGTTGTCTGTAAGTTTACGTTGGGTTTAAACTATTTCATTTCCTCAAACACGCACACATTCACTCTCACATAGATAATTCCAGACTCTGTGGGGGATAGGGAATAATTCTGGTTAATCCTCCGCTCCAGCCGGGAATCGAACCCGGGACCTCCGGATGAGAATTCAGCTCGCTGACCACTCGACCACGGAGGCAGTCAAGATTATTATTGTTTATTTATTGGATGTAATAAACAGTAGTTTAATGGAAAACTTAGTCACTGTTTTCACAATTAAGCACCATAGCATTAAGTATCTTACATTTCTAGGCAACGATCCCGACTTCCACGAAACCACTGAATAACCCATTCTCCACTATATGTGTGAGCATTTGAAGGCTATCCCTAAGAACGGCAGTACACTCTAGAGCTTTATACATTATTTTTTCGTAGTATTTAAACATACGTATACATGTCCAGCGTGTCCCGTTGAATCGTAAACCTTAATATCTCCTGAACTAATAGACGCAGAATAGCATAAATCTCCACATGTGCACCTTTGGTGACCCGAAGAACATCAAGACGGAACTCTATCTCCCTCCATGTGTTCCGCAGCATTATTGGTGTGACGGAAGCACAAGCGTCTATTATCCGCCTTTTTTTTTTTTTTTTTAAAAACAGTAACGGAATCTGATCAGGACTCCGGTACTGTATCCCTATTTACATTTCCCCCCGTAGGTTTTACTGATTACTGGTTTACTGGTTTTACTGTTTCTTTTACAAACATATACACATTGCACAAACATATAACACCCATGCCCAAGGCGGGACTCGAACCCACGATCCCCTGCCCACGAAGCACCAAAGCGAGACGCTTTAGCGAGCGTGGCCATGGGGACCGGCTCTTTCGGAGATCAACTAAGTCATGTGCTGAAGTACTGTACTTGTGGGACTGCATAACTCTCCAGCATATCTAGGTATGTTGTCCCTGTTACTGTGCTTTCAGCAAAGAAAACATCAATGAGTCGTAATGGTGAAAGTTTGCTTCGTCGGAGAATGCAATGCGGTTGAGAAATTCATTGTCATCTTCAATGCGGGTTAGAAGTGTAGTAACGAACTCGGCCCGTTTGGTTTTACAATTCCCCTGGACTTTTGCGGAAGTTGAAATTATTATGCTCTAAGTCTTAATGGATAAGCGTGTGAACGGTCGTCTTCGGAATACCTAGTTCTAAACTGGTCCGACAAATTGACTTCTATGGGCTACGCTGAAATGCATACCTTATATCTATCTACAACTATTGTAGCTGTGGACACTGTTATTGTTTTTTCTGTTTCCCTTCTTCCTCAGCACAGATCTTGTTTCCAACAGCTGATTGTAGAATTTCACAATATTATAGGTACGATCTGAAACGTTTGCACCATATTCCTAACTAAATCTTCTTTATACTGCAATTAGGAACTTCAATTCGGCTAACCAATAACAACATTTCATTTTCTGTTATAATATGAATTCCGCCATTTTAATTCTGTGTGTTGTCATAGCATTCATTACTTTTTCCGAAAGTAAAAGTATACCACCGAAAAATCACTTAAATATGTGCACTAACCTATGTATTGAAACACATTTCCATTTCCTTGTTTATGCTTCCGCTGTTCGAGAAACTGCAACCAAATACCATCTACGTACTGACCATTATACAGGTTTAAAAATTACACACTAAATTTGCTGATTAATTTGACATTGAACACCACAGTTTTTTGTCCACATTAAACCCACATAAGGTATACTTATTTCAAAACTGTAGTTTCTAAAAAAGGCAATTTGGCAAAAACGTGCTCCACCAACCACAATGCATAAGTATAGGGCATTTCCTCTCTATTCTCTCTACATGTGTGGTCCGCACATAATTGTATTTTGAATTTTAAATAAATCTAGTGCAGAAATAGATACCAATATATCCGTACAAAATAAATATACATGTTTTCAATATAATAATGCCATTGGGTCTTAAAAATATGAAGAGTTATTTCAATGTTTGTTTTTAGTTTTAAATATTAGTGATGTTTAAGAACACTAGCGCCAACGTACCATATGCATGTATATTTGTGTGATTTTCTGAGTTGTTATTCCTTTTAATTTATAATCCACATCTAGGAATTGTCGGCAGTATATCACTAAAACACAGGGATGAAATGCCTAACGTTTTGTTGAAGCATGTTTTTAGATCAGCCACCATCTTGCAAACTCATGTATTTTCATATGTACACCATAAACAAATTCTGTCAAATTAATTGTTTTTGCAAGTTTTTGACGTAAAGAACAAAGGATAATGAAAGGGGAGAGATGTCTAGCTGAAGAAATATTTGTTACAATCATATTCTTTGGCCTGTCAGAAGTTATTGTTGATAAATTGTTAGTATTGCAGTAAACATCGCGGCAAGGTCATAACTTAATTTTGTTCTAATTTCTTGGTTTAAAACTGAATATATGTATAATACAGTCATATATGGGATGCATTCACGTCACGTAAACAAACACACACACTCACACACACAGACACACACACACATATTCACATTTTTGGGAAAGGCTTGGAATCATTTTTAAATGAACACCAAAAATGGGTGAAGAGTATCAGAGATTATCCCAAAGACTTTCACCTGTGGTCTGCATGTATTGCATTCCGAGTCCAAGGAGCACACCAGGGATTCTCACGGCTCTGATATCATAAGCACATAACTTGTTAGTAACTATTTCTCGTGATAGCTGCTAAATGGGCGAATTAGGAAATGGTTTCTTTTAAACCGAAGTAGGTTGCCAATTTTTCATGCGAATTTCCTTTTCCTTGATTTTGCTTCTGCTATTCTAGAACCTACAACCAAACACCATCATTATGATGGTTTAAACTCTAAATTTACCGCTTAATTGAATATTTAACACCACAAAGTCACTTAAATAAGTACCCTAACATATCTATTGAAATATTTCCTTTTCCTTGTTTTTTTTTTTCCTTCTGCTATACGAGAAACTACAGCCAAACACTATACACGTATTGACCATTATACTGGTTTAAAACTTACAGTCTAAATTTGCTGCTTCAGTGAACATTATCACCACAAAATCACTTAAATAAGTACCCTAATCTATGTATTGAAACATTTCTTCCCCCCCCCTGCTATACTAGAAACCACAGCCAACACTACCACGTATTCACCAGTATAGGTTTAAAACCTGCAGCCCAAGTGTACTGCTTGATTGACATTTAACACCACAAAATGTTATTTTTGGGTACACATTTTACCCACAAAAGAGTGAGATCCAAATATGGTGGCTTGACAAAAAAGTGCTTCACCAATGCATTGCATTAGGATAGGCACTGCCTCTTACGGTGTTAACAAGCTATGTTCATAGATTTTGCAACACTATATAGCTGTCATGTGGAGCAGACGATAATCTCAAACAAGAAACAATCTATTAAAGTGTCATTACTGGAAGAAGAGTTTATAGGCACTAAAAACATTTAAAATATGCATGCATCTATACTGCTAAAATATACAAAATATGATTTAAATGTAAATATATGCATTAAAAACATTTAAAATATGCATGCATCTATGCTGCTAAAATATACAAAATATGATTTAAATGTAAATATATGCATTAAAATGCATGAATTCCAGACTTATATTTAAGTTTTTCCAATTATATGTCCTCCTTCTAGCTGTAATTGAATCTGCAGTAGAGTATGACGATGTTCTCCAGATGTTCCGGATTAAATTTATGACGTCTATTGGAAAGAACGTTGTAAACAGAGAATGATCTCTCAACGTCCACAGATATCATAGGACAGCATTTGTAAGAATTAACAAACTCTGATAAAATTTCTTTTGTAAGGTCAAAACCAGTGGCGGCCGGCCTTTAGGGGCACAGGGGCACGTGCCCTCCCTACAACAAATTCAGACAAGAATTTCTCCATTATATTATTAGGTAAAATACTATAGTCTATGGTGCATTTTGTATAAATTTAAACCTACTATGCACACTGGACAGTCGTAGTGAAGATGGCTGTCGGAAATAGTAACCGGCCGCATTTTTCGGACACAAGCGATTTTGTGGTCATCCTATGCGCACGCGCAGAAGAATTCAATGCTTTCACATGCAGTTAATTTTGTGGGTGCGGGGTTCAAGGGGCCAACAGGGGAAGGTTCTCTTAGGACACAAAAGCCTATGTGGTCATTTGCTGCGCATGCGCAAAGAGAAAATAAGAACCGACAATAAGCAAAAATTAAAGTTTGAGTCAAATCCCTGACAAAAATATTAAGCCAAAGATCTCTTTACGGGTAAGAGTAAATAATAAGAAACATTTCTTAAGTTAGAATGCATTTTTATTTGAAAACAAAGTTGATCTATAAACCTCCCGAACGAAATATACAAATAGAAGTAAGCAGACGATACGGTACGCTCGCGCGGCAACGCTCAAGGCCTTCAAGCAGTGTTGTAAGTTTACTAGGAAATAGATTCGCGATACATTTGAAAACAGGAAAACGCCAAATAACCAATAGTCATTGAAATTATGAAGGTGAACAAACAGTAAAATGGACCTTACTTGTGAGATGTGATTAGTGGCTAGTGTTTTGAGTGAAAGTGCTTAACAGTAAACTGATAACTGGTGAAACAGTGCCTTGAATATATTTCACGTGCTAATGAAACATAATCCGAATGCGCTGGAGAATAATTTGGGGAAATTAATTGCAGAGTGATATGCCGATTTATCAGTTGCTAGCGTTCAAAGAAACGGCAGTGCCAAACTCGCCTTAAGAGGGAAAATCCTAACACTGTCAGGCGATGTTTTGTAAAGTATACAACTGCTTATAAAGAAAATGCTTAAGACATTAATATCACAATCGCGATCTACTTACTTTAAGGGTAGTTTTAATAATTTTCTTGAGAGAAAAGCGAGCTTCGTTTGTGAAAAGAAACATCGTGAACTTTGTAATTGGCATACATAAGCTATTAAAGTTGTGTAGGGTAGTATTGAGGGCTGGAATCTTAAACTCAAGTGCATCAGTTGTTAAGACGAGCTATGCATCAATTTACAGCAGGATCACCTCTCTGATAATGTTGTTGACAAATGATAAACAGTGAAGGTGAAGTTCGTGTTCAAATTTCTCGGAACATGTCGCGTTCAGTTTCTGACTTCAATCAAAGAGTTATGGAAGTATTTTTTCAAGGATCGAATAATGGACTTCATCTACAAACAGAAAGGTTAGTGCAAATACACAAATTGGCATTTTATTTCCACTGATAGCTTTTAGTATCCGCTAATTTTAGTCTGTCGTCATCCGTTATCTAGTGGCAATATACTAGCCTATGGTTCTCAAGGTCGCGGGTTCAAACCCGGCTGATTTTTTTTTTTTTCAGGCGTAAAATTCCCTTCCTTCATAAGGTAAGTTAAATCGTTGATACCGTGTTGTAGATTTACGACACGTAAAAAAAAAAAAAAAACCTCAAGCTGAGAAGGAGACCTCTTATAAGCAATATTAAGCGGTCTTTCGCGCTCAAAATGGAATGGAACGCTTAGAACCGCAGCATTTGAAGAGCGTCCATAAATAACATTCAATTTAGTTTTAATTTTAGTCAATCTTAGAATTGTGCCCTAACAGAAAATTTGGCCACGAGCCGCCACTGGTCAAAACTGTCACCCTGAGGGTATTGGTTCACAAAGCATAAAATGTTAATCCCAGGATTCCTTTGTAAAGCACTAAGCCGTTTTTAACCTTACTTTTCCGCATACTTCACAGGTGCTCTATTGAGCTCATTTTTCACTTTCTCAAGGATTAATAGGACCTTATGAAGGAGCAAACCACAATTCTCCAATTTATTAACTGATTCAGGTAAAATTTTGAAATGTGGTTTGATTACATTTAAATCTCTCTATAAAATCCCACTTTTGAATATTGCTTGTGAACGCTGAATTGAAGCTACGTCAATTTGAATTAGGTCTGCGAACAACTTCTTTAACAGCACTAAAATTATCTGCATAAAATACAGCTACGTTTATCTTTGTGCCCCAACGCGTAAGAATAGGTTCTGGAGGTAAAGGTCAATCAGGAAGTGGTTCTCTATAAGCGCTTAATTGCCCAAGAGCTTTCAGAATATCTTTTTTTACTTGAAGTCAAAGTGTTTACTTCAGAAAACTGTTCCCACACTGTTTTTGCTACCCTATTAAGTGAATGTGCAATACATGTAACATGTATTAGATTGGGAATATATGCTTTTAGTGCTGAACCAGCATTCAACTTATAGGCTATCTGGAGTAGGAGACGAAACTTGTTGTTGCCCCATCCTGGCCACAATACTCTTAGGACATCTCTCACAAAGTGTACTACGGTGGAATGATTGGTTTTTTCCAAGACTCTACAAGCGATCAAATAAGGCGATCCTGGCTCTTCATTGCTTAGTTTACCAAGGAGAAATTTCGAGATATGGCGAGCACAAGCGTCTGAGGTTTCATGAACTACACCCCATATATGGTAATCTTAAATGTGTCTCTAATCTCAGTAATTGTTGAGTTGTAGTATTCATCTATGTAGTTTTTCCGAATTGTTGATTCATGCAGGATGGAACGATTCCAATATTTCTCAAAGAAATCTAAAAAATTCCGATTTTTTAGTGCATTGAAGAGTATATTTGCCGAGATTAGAGCAAAACATAAATCTCTCAAAAATGTATTACTTTTAGATGAAGTAAGAAATTGTTGGGTCAATAAAGTTTGTTTTGAGGTCTGTCTTTGCTTTTCTGCAATATGTTGGTTAGTCATTGAATGCTGTGTTAGTTGAAACTTTTTTTTCATATGCTATACGTTTGGTGCACAGTTCACAAAAAAAAAAAAAAAAGTAGTGTAATCCACTGGTCCACCCTCCTTAAGCCACTATTTATAAGACACAGTTTTATATTTTGGCATTTCAACACACTCCAATAAACATCTTTCTCACAAGAAAATCAGTAACTCACTAGTAATACACAGTCTGATGTTACTGTACACAGCTAAACCCTGTTATTCCCGAGATCGTGTTACGCGTGCAATCTCAGCGCATATCGCCAGCTTCTACTGAGGGGCTCATTAAGGGTTTTCTGACTAGCAAAGAGAATTCAAAAAGTGCGTTAGGACTCATTTTTTTAAATTTGTTAAAACCTGTACTTGAGAATTACGTTCCCATCTTTAAAACTGTTTCATGTATGCATGCTTCATACAAAAACGTTTCATATATTCATGGTGCATATGGTGCATACAAAAATAGTCAAATATGCAACAACACTGAAAATATGATGTGCATTATAAAACTTAATATTCTGAAACAATAAATGACAAAGCGTACTTATAACCTGCTTTCTATATCGTACGTAAAAGCAGATAAAACAGGCATTTCCATATAAATCCTAACCCTAGTCATTACATTAGATTTATTTATATTTTGTTGGTTCTTTTACATGTATAATATATACTGGAAAAAATAAATTATATTTATGAAAAATAAATAATATGCTAATACAAATATGTAACAAAAGTACTGTACCTTAAATAAATAACTTAAAAGATGAAGTTTTCTTTTCTTACTGCTCTGATCAATTGTGTTGTTTACACACTTAGTATAAATATTTAAGATAATATTTACAAACTTAAAAACTACTTTATAAGCAATTTCTTTGACTTTCTGACCAAAGATGCACTCGTCAATGTCACTATAAACACCGTTGGTCTCTTAAGTTCTGGATACCTAGCATAATATGATCGCTTCTTTGATTGCGTATCGTAAAGAATTTACTTGCTAAGTCTGATGAGCTCATTATATATTGAAATATGGCAGCAACATGAAAGAAGATGCCCACAACTACATCACTGGGTACTGAAAGTTCTCCTCGGTGTAAATAGTCAAAATATGTATCATTGATTTCTGTTCCTTTTCCCTCTCTTAATAGACCAATACAAAGTTCAAAACTCAAAAACGTGCAGACACTGTGACCACTAACCACAAACGTACAACACTTCTGAATTATTTGATGCTTCATAATCTTCTAAGTAATTAGAAAAAAATAATGGATGAAAATACTCTACTTGAGTCAGTATAGCTTACATTTCCATTCCAATCACAACCCACATTTTTAAACTCTAAGTTTTTCCAATCATTTTATGTAAGTATTTTACTCTGCTATTTTTCTGACTCAATTATTTGTTCACAGGATACATTATAATTACTACCAGACATGATAGGGCATTTACTAAATCGTTTTTCTAGAAGATCAGTTTGTAATTTGCCTGGCAAAACATACTCAATAGACAGTCTGATTATCACAGCATGAAATATTATATGTGAACGAGAAAAAAGATGTCAGTTGTAAATATACGTGATGTAATTGTAATATTACGGCATTTAAAAATAAATTCACAGCGTGCAGCTTCAACGTGTTTTCTCCTGTGCATATTTCTAAGCCTACGTACAGTGTTACAAAACTAAGCCTACGTACAGTGTTACAAAATGGAGCATCATGGCTTGTACACTAGGAGGCAATGGGATGGGGCATTTCCTATCTATTTTCTCTATATCTGTGCTAAATTGCATTCCATTTTTGTTTCTATTTTTCGGAATGTGCACAAGCGCCTAGTATAACGTTCTTCAAGTATTACTAGGCATAGGATGATCTTTTGTGTATAACTTGAATATAAAAACAGTGTTGTATTTTCCATTTTCCACTCCATTAATTTTATTTAGAGATCTTCCGCGAATGGTGTTGCGAAGAATCGAATACTTTAACGCCCGGAAACTGGTACTTTCGTTTCTAGAGTCGACTCCCTCTTCCACATACCATCTATTGCTACAACAAATATAAAAACGCGTTTCCGCAAAGGAAGGGCTGTGTGGATGTTGTATTCCACCCAAAATTCGATACCAGGTTACCGCTGGAAATACGCGTTTTGAGACTCTGAACACAAAAAATAAAACAAGAAAATCTTATATGCTCCATTCACATGACTTTCTCTAGCTGTTTCACTTATAAAATCCTTACAAAAGATTCTTCTTCTTTAAAAATCATGCTAATCGAGATAAACGTTAGCAGAAAGTGTCTTATTATTTGTTCCTTGTAATTAAAAGGGAAATAAGGGAATACACTAGGCTAGAGCTATTTTCAAATCCTTTAAAAGCTGGTCGCTATGTGAAACAATTGAAATTTGGTTCGTTTTGCATCCCAACCGTAAAACAAGAGAGATGAAACGAAAGGTGACTTACCGTTTAAATAAAGTTACGTAATTTGAAATTTGAAAACAATAACAAGCAATATCACTAAAACGGTCAAGTAAAACAAATACAAAACAAAACAAAAAATCTATTGGACAAAGCATGTATTTTGATGTAGTAATTTTTTGTCTGTATCTTACGACTTACCAGTTATGGAAAGTTCATCCAGAATAAAGATGTCTTCAGAGGCTATTCTCAGAAATTCAAGATATACATTTTGTTTGTGGTATAAATATCCTTATTATACGGTATTTTAATCAAAATCATCGAGCCATTTTTGAAAAAATAACATTTTCAAAAAGTTTTCCGTTTAAAGGTAGTTTGGGGTGGGGGTTTCCCGAAAATCTTCGCGTGTGTATGTTTGTGTGTATGTAATGAATGTTTAACTCTATTAATCAGAAGTATGTAGGTCCCAAATTCAAGAGGTGCTTGTTTCGAATCTCAGTTAGGGTGATTTATCTGGATATGTGCTTTTTCAGGATGTTCCTTATCCTGAGACGACGAATGTCAGATACCTAACTCTTAAGCTCCAAAGAGATTTTGGGCATTATTCAAATGTCAACCATTTCGTTCATTCTCCATGCGATTGGCCTGCTCAGTTAACGGACATACAACTAGATCCGGTACCTGAAAATGATCCCATACCACAGATCTTTTCGCGACATGACCAGTTACGTGCTTGTTAAGAGTGTAACCAGCTGTGCGTTCTCTTGCATTCTATGACGTCAGAGCGAAAGCAAAACTTCGCAGGAGAGTCGACACCAATGTTCGGAGTCGATGGGTTCGACAGTCTCGATTCCGATCTTCAATTCAGTCCATCTCTAATTTTATTAATACAACACATAATATATACCGGTTATTCAGAAAATTACTCAATATGTCGATGCTACTGCAATAATAAACAAGTATTTGAAAGTTTTATTATATTAGTGTTTTCCTGGCATCACCATTAGTATGCCTTTGTGGCCACTACTGGTAAAATGCGATACCTACAATACTCTTGCCTTTATATCTGGTATATAATATTTAAAACAGAGAATTTTCTCTGCATGAAAAATGTTAATTCAAAATAATCACATAATTATGAAAACTACAAAAGAAACAAGTACACGATTCGTGGCTGAATTGCCTGTTGCACATCTTAACGTTGCAAAAAGTATAATTTACAAAGATTTTGGCCATGAAGAACTTATCTTGATGGTTGATTAGGTTCAGAAGCAGAACACTGGCATTTTATAGCATAAATGACATAACAGGGTGTAGAGCTATAAGTACGTCGAATAAAGTAGTATCCAAAGTGCTGATGTAACAAGTGGATGTAGGTACATAATTAGCAACACAGATAAGATTTATTTGTTCATTAAAAATGATACACTTCTGGTATTAATTGTAGAATAGAAAATGAAAATGTAACAATACAAACGGTATATTCTGATTTAGAATGTTCACCGGAGCCCAAGTTCTGATTGAAGAGTGAGATTCCGAAGACAATGATGCAGACCTTAATGATGACTGCTCGATGTTCGGGCCTCTATAGAAATTGAGGAAGATCAAACAGAACAAATTAGAATGTCGTCTTTAGAAAATGCAGATGTCAAGGTGTGTTGGGTAATTGATTCATGACGTTTTTACCTGAAATATATTGAAAATATATTAAGATTATGTGGATAAATTGGAAACTGCTATCTACTCTTTTCCTTATCAAACTAACGTTTAATATTCTTTCACAGTACAGTTAGATATATTGTTTCTAATCCTCATAAAATTAGCATTGTTTTAAAGTTGTACGCTTATAAGACGGTATAGCATTTAACCATTAATTACCCTTATTCTGATATGCCTCCATGTTTGGCCTTCTTATTTCTTTATTTTATCTCTGTCAACTCTGAAATTCTTAATGGATTCTTCTCTGATGGAAGAAGATTTGAACATAGTTGTTGCTGACCCGATATGCGTTTGAAGCCCCATTTGTTAGTGAAATTCCATTGCGAGCAGAACTCTGTGATGTGGAGCAAGTCTTATCGCAATCTTAACTGGTCATAGTTTATTTATTTTTTCTTCTAACAGAAAAGTTTTCATCAATCATTCAAATCAAAAATACCATGCAAGACAAGGATAAACTGCTTTACTTGTCAAGCTTTTTGGTATGCACATAAATGTAGCCAAATGTTGAGGGCTCTAAGGTGTAACCAAGGGTTGTTTTTTAGCAGGAAAGGAGTGGAGCAAAAGGCTGAGAATGTAAAATGATAGCAAAGCTTAACTAAGGTATCAGCCTATTTAAATTCTTAATAATTGTGCAGCAAATAAAGTGGAAACTTCAACAAATTAATCCACTAGGTACCATAATTGAAGATCATGCAGCACAAAACAATGACATGGCATAAAGAATATAGATTACACAGTTACATTTACAGAATTCAGGTAATGTGAGCTCATTGTACATTTTAAACCTGTATAAGATTCTAAACGGACACAAATGTAGAATCACTATCACAGTTATCAAACTATTTCTGTGTAAAGTTATAGACGTCTATTATTTTTAAGAGCAGTTAAGATTTTCATATTGGTGATTGTCAGTGGCTAGATTCTGCTAAGTCATTAAACAATTTCTATACTTATAGTAATTTTTCTTTTTGATAGCAAGTTAAGTATGACATTGAACTGTGTAAATAATCTGGGAGTAATCTCCCATACTTGTCATAGTTTTCCTGCCTTTTGGCATACACTTTAAATGTAGCCTTATGTTGAGGGTCTTAATGCCACAAAGCATAGCCAAGAGATGATTTTTAAAAGTTAGCTGTAACTGTGAACTGACAAGCAGAGCTGAGGGATCCAGACAACTAAAGCTCCATTATCCAGAGCATAAGATGCTGCAAGTATGGGAGAAATGTTCCTTGTGCATGTGCTGTATTGAAGTTGTTTACTTGTAAATTTATCTGGATTTTTAGTGTAGTAACGAGACAGAGCATTCACATCTTAGAGTTAAAATTCGAAGACTAACAAATTGAATCTGTTGTCTAACAATTTAGCATTTGAATTACTTACACTTTTCCCTTAGTGCATTACTTTTGATTTTAATGGGTCCACAAAATTTGTGGGTGTTCCTGTTGAAATCTGGGTTAAGTTGGCAAAGGCATATTGCTTTAAAACAGTAAAGTCTGGGTGTTTTAGTCTAAAAGTTCTCAAAGAAAATCTACACATGGAATCTGTATTGACAGTGTATTATGCTCACATTCATAGTTATCTTAGTTATAGAACAAGTCTCTGGGCTAACCTTACTTCACCATTTGTTTTTATTACAGAAGAGAATAGTGACAATTTTATCCAGGTCTTATTATTGATTTCTTTTCATTACTTTTTCTAGCGCATATGTACAATGTACATAGAGAAGATATTATATTCCACCCAAATATCTGATACTGAAATTTCACCTGAAATGTACATTTTGAGATACCCTGAATTAAAAAAAAAAATAGTTTTAGAAAAATCTCAGGGTGTATGTGTGTGGCTAGGTGAGTGTATGAGTGCGTGGGCAGTATAAATCAAAACCAAAAAGTCTGTGAAATGCAAAACTTGGTATTTGAGTTCAGTATCTTCAGGGTATGTCACACAAAGATTTTCAAGAACAATTTTTATTTTATCAAAAATGGCTCTAAACGGTTTTGATTAAAAGTACTATATTTTAAAGATATTTATATGACAAAATGTTTATCTTAGACGAAAGCTTGTTACACAAAAAAATGTATATATCGTCAAATTACAGAATTTATACCCTTTATATTTTTGTTGTTAAGATATTCCTTGTTATTTGTTTCAATTATAAAATACTTAACTTTTCTCAAAGACAAAGTCACCTATGTTTCTTTTGTTTTACTTATGCCCGAGCAAAGTAAGTGAATTCTAATGACAATCTCATAGCTACAGCATAGTGCGTTCCTTAGTTCCCCTCTACTTATAAGGAACTAAGTAATAGTTACATTCTGCTAATGCTTATCTTAAAGAGCATGGTGTAGAAAGAAGAAGAATCTTTTGTAAGTTATTTGTTTGTAGAACAGCAAGAAAAGTCATGTGAGTGTAACATCATATTTTTATATTTCTTATGCCAATACAGCAATAATCAATGTTTGTCTTGAGATGTGTATTTTATATGAAGAAAACTATTTCTTGTTATAAACTCAGATCTTCAATATAGAATTACTAGATATTAGAAACAGTTTTAATGCTTATATAATAGAAATAAATATAGTATTACAAAAAATAGTTATGAATACTTATCAATAATAATTTTTTTATTTCATATCATTTAGAACTCTTCCCCTAAATCAACAATCAAGGCAATCCTCTTTAAAAGGTGGATGTTTTTTTATAATTAAAAGTTGTAAACTGGTAATCTTTTTTCCTACCATTGGTATGCATATCAATGTTGATAGCAATACCTCTTACCACACCATACAAAATGAATTCCTCCAATAAAAATGTTTTTTTTTTTTCACAATATAATTTTTTAGTTGTTTCTGTGAAACTTTGTATTTTCCCATTAAGTGCCAGATGAAATCTACTATGTAATGTTTGTTCCACTCGTTACTTTACTGAGATTATACATTCAAATTCACTCATAAAAATGTACAAAAAGAAAATAATATCAAACTACAAAACAGAAGTTCTCTATTTCAATTTGTTTATAGACATAATCTTGACATTAAAAATATTTCATTTCACAGCAAAAAATTTAAAACTGCAGTAAAGGCATTTTTTGGAAATCCCTGACATTTTAAAATAAGAACTAAAGCTTTCCTGGCGACGTGTTAATTCAAAATCTTCTCGGGCTTCTAGCCAGGTAAAAACTTGGCTTGACACCAACGTTTCGAAGAAGTTCACCCTGAAGACGAGGAAGATGCACTTCTTCGAAACGTTGGTGTCAAGCCAAGTTTTTACCTGGCTAGAAGCCCGAGAAGATTTTGAACCCTGACATTTTGTTTTAAAAATATAATTTCAAAACCTTTTTTCCCCACTACAAGCGCAGAATTTCCTGCCAGCACCCATATAAACATCAAAATTGAAGATAAAAAGCACATTCAATGCCACAAACTGTAAATTATTTAAAAGGCACCAATTGGTTGACTATAGAGTGTGTTTAACAGTAATATGTGTGTAGAAGAAACTATTTCATGGTTTTTATTTTAATTATTATTATTGATATCAATAATCATTATTTAATCTCTCTTTTGTTCACTTTTTTTATGCATACCATATATTTTGCCAGATAAGTTGATAGTTCAAGAATAAAAGGAGGACACCCAAAATGAGGGATGTCTTACACAACATAGATTGAAATTTGTATGTCAATTACACTTACAGTACAAACTGTTTGAACATACTACACAACCTACAACAGTGCTTATTAGTGGTATATATGATTTCATTATTTGACATGTGCTTCTACAAGCAAAACTGTAACAATGTTGAAAGAGGCTTTTGCTTTATAACGTGCACAACTGCACCAATTGTTTGGTAGTACAGGGCAGGTATGTTTGCAATGGCCAGTATGACACTTATAAATATTCAAGGTCATGATCTGAATTTGTGTGCATTTTATTATCCAGATGATCGCTGTTCTAAATCAAATTTACAGGTCCTTGAAGTTTAGGGATCATCTTATAAGACAAACATATGGTAAAAATATATATCTTTAATGAAAATTTATACATCTTATCTGCCATAATGTACAGCAACTCCAAAGGGCAAATATAGAACAAATATTTATGTTTTTAAAATTGTTAGGGCAGAAGGTAGTTTTGAATGCTGTGTGAAAGGAGTATGTATAATATTTAAACTGAAGAGCCATGTGAAGGATAATTAAAATGTTTTGAAACATTTAGTTAACGTGTTAGTTTGTGGACAGCATAGCTCAAAAACGAAAAGATACTCCTACTTGGTTTTTAAGTTTGGTATTTTCCAAGGTTGTGGTACAAAGATTTTCAAGAAAATCCCCCCCCCCAACCCCAATATACCCTTTACATGGAATATTTTTCAAAAATGTTGATTTTCTCAAAAATGGCTCTAATGACTTTGATAAAATAAAATGTATAAGATATTTTTATAATAAAAGAAATGTATATCTTAAATTTTCTGGAAATAGTCTCTGAAGACTTCTTCATTGTGGATGACTTTTATATAACTGGAAAATCATAAGAGATATACATACACATACTACACAAAAAATGTAGATCCCATTAAAACACACAATTTGTGTCATATATGTTTTTTACCACGTTAACCATTTTTGAGATATTCTGGAGTATTGGTTTCAATTTAAGCCACTTTTCTTAAATGGGAGACATTTTTTTTCTCATTTCTTGTTTGTTTACTCCTGGCAAGTAAAAAGATTGGATGAGCTTTTAAGGATGAGACTATCACTTTCGCCTGTGCTTTTTCTTATTTCCCTTTTACTTACAAAGAAGCTAGTAATAAAACTAATTCTGCTTATATTTATCTTGATTAGCTTGATGTAGATAACAATTAATGTTTTGAATAAAATGTTTCTTTACTGAACAGATAGAAGAATCATGTGAATGGAGCACATTAGATTTTTTTCCCTTCTACTTACAGGGAACAAAGTAATATGGACAATTTCTACTAAGTTTATCTCAATTATCATGATGTAGATAGGATAAGCTGTTTAACAATAATTTGTTACAGAGATGTAGAAAAAGTCATGTGAGTGGAACATATCAGAATTTTACTTTCTCTAACCTGCATGTACAATGTGCATAGTGGATAGAGAAGGTATTGTATTCCACCCAAAAATTTGATATCAAGATTTCACCGAAAATATATTTTTTGGGGTCCCCTGAGTCCAAAAAAATACATTTTTAAAACAAGGTCCATGTGTGTGTTTATGTGTCTGTGTCTGTCTATGGACAGCATAGCTCAAATACAAAAAGAACGTTAAATACCAAACTTGGAATTTAGGTTTAGCATCTCCCAAGGATGCAACATGAAAATTTTAAAGAAAATGCCCCCACCACAAACTACCCTTTACATGGAAAATTTTTCAAAAATGTTGATTTTCTTAAAAATGGCTCTAACAATTTTCATTAAAATCCTGTATATTAAGGATAATTACATCCTAAATAAAATGTATATCTTTTAATTTTATATGAATTACCTCTGAAGACCTCTTTATTCTGGATCAATTTTGCTTAACTGCTAAACCGTAAGGGATAGACAAAAACTTACTGCACAAAAAATGTAGATCTCATCAAAACACACAAATTAGTCATTTGCATTTTTGTTGTGGAGCCAGCCATCTCCAAGATATTCTTTGCTATTCATTTCAATTGTAAAGTACTTATACTTTTTTTAGATAGAAAGTGTCCTGGCCAAGTAAAGGAGCGATTTGCAATGACAATTGCATAACAACAGCTTTTAAAACATTTGCCTATCACTTTAGCCTAATGCATTCCCATAGCTCCTTTCTACTTATAAGGAACTAATAAAAACATTCTGCCGTTTATCTCTATTAGCATTGTGTAGTAAGAAGGATAAAATCTTTTGTAAGAAGAAGTTTGTAGAGCAGCTGGAGAAAGTCATGTGAGTGTAACACATCAGATTTTTTCTAATGTATTTTACAGGGTTAGATTTGCCACACAGAACTTGTTCTGAGGTGCCCAAACTGTTGAATGCATTTTTGAATAGTTTTTGTGTTTCCCAGGAATATTTTGTAAATTTCTACTTTTCTATGACATTTCAATGCAATTATTTCCAAAGTCTTTATTTTTTTCTTTTTACTTCTCTAGCACATATGTAGAATGACATAGTAGATAAAGAAAGAATTATTCCTTCCAAAAATTTAATGTATAGATTTTACCAGAAATATGTTTTGTGGTCCCCTCAGTCCAAAAAAAGCATTTTTAGAAAAAGATCCATATGTGTCTATGGACTGCACAGCTCAAAAATGAAAACACCATTAAATACCAATCTTGGTATTTATATTTAGTATCTTCCAAGGATGTGACACAAAGATTTTCAAGAGAATCCCCCCCTCCCCTAAACTATCCTTTACATATAACATTTTTTGAAATTGTTGTTTTTCTCAAAAATGGCTCTAATAATTTTGATTAAACTACTGTACATTAAAGATATTAATATCATAAATAGAAAGTTTATCTTGAAATTTCTGGGAGTAGCCTCTGAAGATGGATTTATTCTAAATGAATTTTGCTGATTTTTACATAACTGATAAACTGTAAGAAATAAACAAAAACTTACTACAGAAAAAATGTAAAACTCATTAAAACACATAATTTATGTTAAATATGTTTTTCTTGTAGAGTTGATCATTTTGGAGATATTTGTTGCAATTGATTTCAATTTTAAATATCTTAACTTTTCACAAACAGGAAGCCACCTTTTGTTTCATCTCTCTTGTTTTACTGCTGGCTGTGCAAAGTGAACCAAACTTCATTATTCACATAGCCGCTAGCTTTTAAAACATTTGACAATCACTTTATCCTAGTGTATTCCCTTATTTCCCTTATACTTACAAGGAACTAATTAATAAGACCATATCTATTAAGGTTTATCTCGATTAGTATAAGAATAATCTTTTGTAAGAATAGTTAGTATATTGAAGAATTTTGTTTTGTTTTTGCAGAACAGCTAGAGAAAGACTCGTAAATGGAACACATCAGATTTTTTAATAAATAGTTTAATACCAAATACAATGTTGGTGCTAATATAAACAGTTCATTACTTGCAAAACCACAAATATATTTTGTGCAACATCAGATAATATGGATAGAGAAGAATAGGTAGTTTGATTGCTATGATAAAATATTCGGAGAAAGAAAACAGGAATGATTTATCAAATATTTAAATTATGAACACTTTCTCTCTCTACTTAGCATTATCTCCTAATTGTCTCTCCAGCCCTCGTTTTCATCATGTGAGCACAAATATACAAAAATGTATAGTAATTTAAATGTCTGTCTTGAGTTAAACATGAATGAAAAATTATTAGTACCAAATATGCTAATTCAACTTTAGTGATTTTTGCAAATCCCCCACATCATAGCAATCCTGTACTTAGAAAATACATTTTTTTTATTTTCTCACAGTGTCTCTAATGTTTATTATTAAAATACTGTGTGGTTAAGATATGTAAATGACAAAAAATAAAATGTATATTTAAATTTTTTGTGAATAGCTATAAAATTCCCTTCTTTCTGAAATTTGCATAATTGATAAATCATAAGAGATAGAAATTACAATAAAAGTGTTATGGATCACTAATTTTGTGTAAATGCATCTTTTGTGGCATAACCATTTTCAAGAATTACTTTTTGTTGGTTTGAAGTTTTAAATAGTAATATTTTTTCAAGTTATAAGTTGTTCTTTTTTCTTGTACTTGTGCAAAGAGCATGGAATTTTAAAGCCATTCTGTTGTTATCTGCTTTTTTAAAAATTTGACAGCTTGTTTCTTATATTTACAATCAAATTTAAATGACAATTTGTCACAATTAACAAGGAATATATATTAATGATTTCTTCTCAGAATGTCAGCCAAGTAAGTGTTAGATTAATCCAGGTAAGTGTTTGGAAATTAATCCAACATGTACCTGGCTGACATCATGAAAAGAAATCATTAATTTCAAGTCCTTGAGAAATATATAGATTTAAGGATAATGGTAAGAATAGTAACTTGTATGTCGCCCTCTGTGGTGTAATGGTTACCATCTAACTTCATATGCCCAAGGTGGCGAGTTCAAACCTGGCGGAGGACCATGGATTTTTTTCTGGCATAAAAATCCTTAGCATGGCTTCCTTCAGAAGGGAAGTAAAGCCATTGGTCCCATGTCATAGATTTACGGTATGCAAAAGAACCTCAAGCTTGATAGAGAGGCCTCTGAGCAAACTTAAGCGGTCTTTCAAGCCCAATATAGAATGGGATGCTGTGAACCACAGCAGTTAAAGAGCATCCGTAAATAAAATGCCATTTCATTTTTTTAGTAACTTGTAGAAGGGTGAATAGAGAAAGTCATGCAAATTCACTACATCAGATTTTTTTTCTGCAACAATGGAAAAGGCATGTAATTTTAAAGCCATCACATGGTGATCCATATTTTAAAACTCTTAACTATCCATTAGGATTCTATATTCTACATATGCCTACATAAAATGTGTAATTGCATAATCAAAATTTGTCCCAATTAACAAGAAGTATAGAAGTATTGTAGGTTTAAGGATGATTGGGTAGAGAAAGTTGGGTGAATGATTCAGTATTTTTTATTTCATCAATAATGGCCCTAAAATTTGTATTCAAATACCTTATAATTAAGATATTTACATTGTAAATAAAATGTATATCTTGAATGTGCTAGAAATAGCTGTGATTTTAAGGAATTTTGTATAACATTTTGTAACAGGTAAACTAATTCAAGTAGACAAATACTTACTATATAAAAATATGCAGAGCAGAATTGCCATTTGTTGAGCATTGAAAAACTTTAGGCTTGTTGTTGCAAAGAAATATATCTCGAAATGAGGAGATAATTTTGGCTTCACTGCATATTTACTATGACAATTTTACACACTGTTTCCTTTTTAAGGGTATCTGTTCACTATATAGAGAAGATCTATCAGAGTGTCATTTGTTGCTAGATTGTATTCCTCTAGCATATATTTGGGAATCTCTGCAATAGCCGATCAATCAGGTGGACAATGACTGAGTGGTTATAAAGGTTTTAAAATGTTTAGCAAAAATACCTTTTCAAATGATTTAGTTACATTTATTATATTTTAGTATCTTTATCATAAACCCATGTATCTCTGGCTTTTGCTATGAGTAGTTTTATATATACAGAATTGATATTAACTGTTTGCTATGATGTATATTATAACATTTTACTTTCTATCATATATGTACAGTGTACATAGTAGACAAAGAAGGTATTGTATTCCAGGTCTGTATATGCATGTGTGTGCATGTATGGGACATAACTCAAAACAAAAATCTGTTAAGTACCAAACGATTTTGATTAAAATACTATATATTAAGATATTTACATGACATAAAATGAATCTTTTGAAATTCATAGCAGCCTGTCAAGTCCTCTTCATTCTGAATGACTTTTACATAATTGGTAAATAATAAGAGATAGACAAACAATACAGATCTCATCAAAAAACACAATTTATGTACTATACACTATTGTTATGGAGCTAAGTGTTTCTAAAATATTTCTTTTTATTGCTTTCAGTTTTGTACTTTTCTCAAACAGGAAGTCACCCATGCTCATTTTGTTTTACTCCTGACCATGTAAAGAAGTGAATTTCAATGACAATCCAATAGCAACAGCTTTTAAAACATTTGACTATTGCTTTAGCTTGGTATATTCTCTTAGATCCCTTCTACTTATAAGCAACTAAAAAATAAGACCATTCTACTAATGCTTATCTCAATTAGAATAGAGTAGAAAGAGGAATCATCTTTTGTAAGAAGTGTGTGAAACTGGCACAGAAAGTCATGTGAATGGAACACATTAGATTTTTTTCTTTTGCATTGATCTTTGTCTGTGGCTTTTGAGATGATTTTCTTATAAGAATGCTGGTGACCTAATAGTTGAATGCCTTTAAATATATATCAGTTTTGAAATGTACAGCTTTCACATAACATTTTCATGGCATCAACCATTTCAGAGGTATCCATTATGGATTTGAATTGATCTATATCTTTGTTTTCAAAATTCTGCTTGATTAACATGAAGTATACTGTAAAATAAGCTTTCGTAAGAATAGTTTATATAAATTATATGAAAGTAAAGGATATTGGATAGAAAATGTGCAATGTAATGCCATGAGATGTTTTTAATTGAAAAAAAAAATCGCATTTTAATGCAATTCCCATAGTTTCAAATTATAAATCAAGTGCAGCCACAACTATGCCAGTAAATCAAATGCCTAGAAGAGAGTATAATGTTTATGTGGGTCAACTGAAGTGTTTTGTTTAGCTTAACATCCTTTAACTTGGTTGGTCATATTGGGCGATGAATGAAATTGGTGAAATGATGCTCAAATGATCTCAGGGTCCATAGAGCTTAAAGTTACTCGACATTCATCTTCTCAAAATAAGGGAAAACCCCGAAAAAATCTTATTCGGGTAACTCACCCTAAGCGAGATTCGAACTCGCTACTGTTGAATGTGAGGCAGACACCACAGGTGGGCTAAGTGATGTCTTGAAGCCACAAACGAATACATACTGGGGAGAAGCCTTATGTATGTGTAGATTGTGGAAATTGTTTCAGAGAGCCCAGTGCTTTCAGGCAGCATAGATTTTTACATTCAAACTCCAAACCTCATTGTTGTAATGTATGCAATAGTACTTTTGCACTCTTTGAGTCACTTAAAAATCATAATCTTGAACATACGAAGAAAAAAAAACAACATATTTATCTGTGCTATTTGTGGTAAAGCATTCCCTCACAAACCAAGATTAAAATATCATATCAAAGTGATTCACAAAGAAATTTAAGAGACTATTTTGACAAAACAAGAAAATTCAATAAATTATCATAAACGCTTTTAAATAGCAAAACAAGGTACTACGAATGCATTATTTAGTTGGCAGGGTGTGTCAAATGGTTGTTTTCATGTAATGCATGATTTTAATGCTTACATAATGTTAATGGTTTCAAGCAACAGTGATTGATAGCTACGATTATCACGCAGTTAAACATTCTTGGTTACAAATTGCTTTTACATGCAATTATTTGTTGATGTAAACAACATTTATATGATAGAATTTTTTTGTGTCACACTAATTTACACACATATTTACTTTTTACTTTCTCTAGTGCATATGTACAATGTACATAGTGGATACAGAAGGTACTGTATTCAACACAAAAATTTGTTACTGAGATTTCACTGGAAATATATGTTTGAGAACCCCTGAGTCCGAAAAAAGCATTTTTATAAAAAGGTACATGTGTGTGTGCATGTCTGTGTCTGTCTGTGGACAGCATATCTCAAAAACAAAAAGTTGATTAAATACCAAATTTGGTACTTGAGTTCAGTCTCTTCCAAGGATGCAACAAGAAGATTTTAAAAAAAATGTCCCACCCCCAGCTACCCATTACATGGAACATTTTTCAGAAATATTGGCTCTAACGATTTTGATTAAAATGTATATTAAAGATATTCACAACACAAATAAAGTAAATATTTTGAATTTTCTGGGAATAGCCTCTGAAGAGTTGTTTATTCTGGAATAATTTTGCATAACGTTTATGCCGCAAGAAATAGATGAAAACTAACAGCACAAAAAAATAAGATTTTTTTAGAAATCGTAATTTATGTCATATAAGTTTATCTTTGTAGAGTTGACTGTTTTCAAGATATTCATTGCTATTGGTTTCAAGTTTAAACAAATTGGCTTTTCTTAAACATGAACATGCAAAGTGAACCAAACCTCAATTGTTTTGAGCTTTGGTTCTTTTATATAATTCGACAATTGCTTTATTGTAATGTATTCCTTATCTCCCTTTTACTGAGAAGGTAGCAAGTAATAAGACTAATTGTGCTATTGTTTATCTAGATTAGGATGACATAGATAAATGAATAATCTTTTGTAAGAAAAATTTGTTTTTGGAACAGCTAGAGAAAGGTATGTGAATGGAACACATCAGTTTTTTAAATGTTGAAAAACATTGAAACAATTTCCAACATTTAAAAAGAAAGGTGAGTGAAATAAGTGTGAATCATCAAAACTCCATCTTGAAGCACTGTTTGTAATTACCCTTTCAGCAGTAATTTCTGTGACTCTTATCATAGTTATTTGGTAACATATGGTTAAAGATTTTCAGTACTGTCTGATTAAAGAAACCGCTTCCATTCCAAGAGCCAGGTGTAGGCGCCCGCTTTGAAGTATTAATATGGCAATGAATGCTTTTACCAGTCAGCATTGGCTATTACACAGCTGTTTGAATTTTGGGCAAAAATTCTTTTTTTGGGAGGAAAGGCCTTTGTTTATTTTTACTTAATTCACCCCTCAATAACCAATCCAATTCACCCCTCACATACCCTTGCTCTCAAATAGTTTTGAAGTCATCCGTAGTTGCCATTCGCACTTTTAGGTACACATGTTCTAACTATTCACAAGTTTTGTAACTCTTCTTAATAACTTCATTGACTGAAGAATGCTTTGGCTTTCTGTACTATTTTCTTCCATTCAATGCAATTTCTAATCAACTGTAGCCAATTTCTTATAAATATATTCATATTTTTTAAGTCTTGATTAATATTATCACTTCATTTATTCTAGGGTCTATCCCTTAATCTTGATGAGAGAGGCTTCCATGTGTATGTTTTCTTGACTATTCTCTCATCTGGCATTCTATGAGGGCAGATCAAATATAAACAGGAATTTTAATGCTGCTGTTGGTCATAATTCTGAGGAGAGACTTTGTCAGTATGTTGATGGGGGTATCTGGAGAGGGGGTATTGTGCACACATGCACCGTGGAGAACGGGGCTGCGTCAGCATGCCATGAGTGAGCAAGAGGCACACATGTCTGTTGCATAATGCATCATCATCATCATCATCATCATCATCATCATATTTCTTGCAATAGAGGGCAACTTGACCTGATTGAGATCATACTGTCAGCTTCCTCTCTTTCAAAGTGAAAGCTTCCACAAATTGGCCTAATTGAGATCATATTGGCAATTCTTTACTTTTTCGAAATAAAAGCTGCTACAACTTGGTCTAAGTGAAATCATACTGTCAGCTTGTTACTCTTTCAAAGTGAAAGCTTCCAGTAACTGGTCTCAAATTGTCAATTTCTTACTTTTTCAAAATAAAGCTACTACAGCGTGACATCATAATGACATTATTTATTCTTCCCTTTTCAAATGAAGGCTGCTTATACCTGGCTTAATTGAGTTCATATTGTTAATCCATCACTTATTCAAAATGATAGCTCCTGCAGTTTTGCCTAAGTAAGATAATATAAGACTATTCCTCGCTTCAGAAAGTTGCTTTAGAAAGCTTGGCCTAGAAGACTTTCAAGAAAATCCCTTCTGCAACAGTTTTACCCTTTTTACGTGGTAAAACATTCAACAATTATTTTCTCTAAGGTAGCCTTAAGGACTTTCTTCTTCTTATAATTATTATTATTATTATTAATGTAATATAAAATTCATTGGGTGTATATATACACTCGTTAAACAGGCAGTTGAGATTTGTTCAATATCTTGTTATGGCTGTTTAATAAGTTCACAAAACAAGGTCTGGTCCTGGTTTGATCCCAAGACTGCATGTGAGATTTGTGATGGACAAAGCGGCGCAGGGGCAGGTTTTCTCTGGGTTCTCCAGTTTTCCCCGCCATCTGATTCCATCAATGCTCCATCATTCATTCCATGCCTCATCAGTGTCATCACCTGCAATGCCCTGCATGGTAAAAGCAGGTCAAAAAACAAAAAAACATTCAAATTCAGTCATTTCAGATGGATATACAGTTTCAACAATACCTAAGCTGAATCAAATGTGTACTGCTACCTGATAATGCATTTGCAATACAGGAAGATGAAAAACACAAGTTGAAATTTGCACTCATACAGCCAAAGCTCAGCATGGGGAAAGTTTTTATTAATACCAAATCTGTAGCTCTCTGCTACTAACAATTCACTTTAGCTGTAAGCCATAGCTCTCCACCCCATTTTAAAATATGATAATGGTATGCAATAAATTTAATTTAATAATATTATTTAAAATATGTTATTTTCATGTCATTAATTTTGTTTGTTTAGTACTTCATTTGGTAATAAATTTAGCAAATATCACTTAAGCGTGTGTACAAATGAAACAGTGCTTATGCAATTTTCAACCAATATTACCATTTATAATTTAGGTTCAAATAACATAAATGAATGCATTAATTTATAGTGAAGGTAAATGAAAAAAGGAAAGAAAGAAATTTTCAATTCTTTCAATGACTTTTCTAAACCCTCTGAAGGCAATTCTAAAAAAGGATTGCATGATTATTATAAATCAACAGCATTTATTCATATTTCTGTAGCAAATATGTGTACAAAAGTATTTTTTCCTATTTATTACCAAGTAATCGTCGAAGTTTAACTCTCTTTGTATTATACAATGATGGGGAGGTTTGCACTTCGACATCCTTTGTTTTTTGCAGCTCACTTGAAAATATATCATTCTGCATAATTCGGGGTATAACACCATGTGTGTTATTAAAACGGAAGGCCCTTATTGCATTTTGAAGAACTTCTTCTCGAACTGCAGTTTTCCAGTCAACATTCAATAGCCAATGGGGTTCCACATCTGTGGTCTCAAAGGAAAGTTCAGGTACAATTGAGGTTGCAATGGATTCCTCACTTGGTTCTTGACCCTGTAAGGAGAAGATATTGACATTAACTTGAAATACAGAAGAAGAAAAAACAGGAAAAGTGTTGGCAATTTCTACATTCTATTCTATTAGCTTGAGCAAAGAAGAGGAAAAGATAATGAACACGATTTGATGTACTATGAGTTCAAAAGTATTGTGCAATTCCTGTAAATCAATAAACAGTTGTAAAAAGTACATTGCCAATTTAAATGGTGACAAAATGCATATGTAGGGGATTCAAGTGAAATTGGCTTCTAAACGTCACTAATTAAGAAGCTCCTTTATTCAGAATAAGTGAACTGGAGGTAATCTGGATAAGCAAAAAAGTAGATAATCAAGAAACAAAATTTTAAATTAATATAAACTATTTATCTCTACAAAGATTTATTTAGATACAAATATGGAAAATCATTTTTATTCCTTAAACTTCAGTGGCTCAGTCGATTGGGAACTGGCTTTCTGATCCCAAGTTTGTAGGTTCTAACTCACCCCACACCAAAAGTGATAACCATGTAGTAGTAGGCTATTGGCATGTAGAACTCCTGCAGTACAAAATTCCAACTCATCGGCAGTACTGATATGATCCTGGTAGTTGACAGCATCATTAACAAATTAACCATTTTTTTATAATTGTAATTCTCCTCTCTCCTACATATTATTGAAAGGTACACTGATATACAATTAGTTAATTAGAACCAGTTGAAAAATTCAATGCCACAGCCGGGAATTGAACATGGTTCTCCTGCTCTCCATGCAGTTGCTCTAACCATTGAGCTACTGTGACAAGTTCTAGCAGCCAAATCAACAGATAGAAAATTCTGATCTTAAATTGAAAAATCAGCAAATCAGTTTACATAAAATCATTTGGTTCTGAGTTCAAGATTTTTCATGTTATTAATTTTTAAAAATTGTTTTTAAATTTTTGGAAATTAGATGAGTATAGTACTGCAAAGGTTTTGGTAGAATACTTAAAACTGTGGTGAAAATGGGGTTTGAGCCAATAAAGTAAAAAGAAATGTGAAAGTTAGAAATTAAGTCACAAAATTTTACTAAGGTTCCTATAAGTGTCTCGACAAGTTCTAGCAGTCAAATTAACAGATAGAAAATTCTGATCTTAAATTGCAAAATCAGCAAATGATATACAATTTACATAAAATCATTTGGTTCTGAGTTCAAGATTTTTCATGTTATTAATTTTTAAAAATTGTTTTTAAATTTTTGGAAATTAGATGAGTATAGTACTGCAAAGGTTTTGGTAGAATACTTAAAACTGTGGTGAAAATGGGGTTTGAGCCAATAAAGTAAAAAGAAATGTGAAAGTTAGAAATTAAGTCACAAAATTTTACTAAGGTTCCTATAAGTGTCTCAGTTTTTACAACTTCTTAAATTAATTCTCCCTCAGATAAAATAATATTAGTGGTGTCAAATATTATGTAAAAATTGCTCTACTAAATGCTCATTAAATTATATTTTTATACATTTAATATTTAGGCAAAGTTGAGAAAACTGTAATTTTCAACAAAAATATTTTATTCTTTTACTATTTGCCCTCCTCATATGGAAAACTTACCTCACCAACTTAAAAACCAGTGTCTAAGATCAGATGACTGCAGACAGGCTCTGGATAGAGTAGCCAGATGGCTGATCAGCCTGATGCCTGGTATGAGATTGAGAAAGAAGGTATGAGATGACTATGAAATGGATGAAAGGAAAGGTGGTGATGGAACAAGTGGTATATTGAATGGTTGGGGAAACTGGAGTGAACCGGGAGAAACCCTATCCAGATGTCATTATGTCCACCACAAATCAGGGCAACCCTTTTTTATAATGTTTAATGCCCACTTTTACTACTAAGGCAATGACACTGATGATACATGGAATGAAGATGGAGCACCACTGGAATGTGAACACAGGGGAAACCAGAGAACCTGGAGAAAACCTGCCCCTGTGGTCTTTTGTCCACCACAAATCTTACATGTGGTTGCTTGGGCTTGAACATGGGCTGTCCAGGTGAGAGGCAAATGGTCTAACCACTAGCTATCTAGCCATTTGGCTATAGAGCCACCCAACAAAAATTTCATAACTATGTATAAAAAATATGGGTAAATGACAATATATATAGTGTTTTATTGGGTGAATTTATATAAAAGAAGCATTTGGTTTTACTTTTACAGGTAAATATTTGCATCAAATTAACAAAAGATATAAATATTTGTAAGGCAAGTAAAACAGAAAATATAGTAAGCATACTTTAAAAACGTGTTGAATAAAATGCAAATAAATGCTTGCAGCTCAAGTAAATACTTCCCCATTTGGTCAGAGGCAACCTTGTTAACCAAACACATATATCGCTGTTGCAGTTTCTATTAACATGGCAGCTCAAATGTATGCAGGGTGCTAGGGGTATGAGTGTGCAGACTCTGCCTGTTGGGAGATCCAAATATGAGGGATAATAAAGCTCAATAACAATTTCATCTATCTTGAAAGGTAATTGAACATTATTGAATACATTATCTGCAGTCTGGCGACAGAGTATGACTTAAGAGCCGAATGTTTTGTTTCGGTTTGTATTCAGGCCATTGTTTTGTTTTGGTTTTTGTTTGAAATCCATTTTGCCATGTGCCTGTGCGCTTACTATCAGCTACTGCCAGTAATGAGGGTTAGGGTGGTTTTTTCAAGCTATCCAATGGTATTCATAGACCTGAACTAAAAGCTGCATAAGAAGCTACGCATTTAGTGTGATGATCAATTCCATCCCATTCAAATGTGAATTATGGAAATAACCTCATACAGGTGCATTGTGGAATAATTAAATCAAAGCCACATTTTTGCTAAACATGAAATTTACCAATGGTCAATAACTGCAGCGGTCAACAATATATGTTCATTTACAGTAGATGTTCAAAATGCACTCTGTTAGAATCTAAGAGGCTGTCCAGGTGAGAGGTGAATGGTCTAACCACTCTGCCACAGCGCAGCCATTCTTGGTTTGTTAAGAGTGCCATAGTTCTGAATAAATTTTATGCATCTGAAGCACTGATAGAAGCAGCTGTTGTGCAAGGTGTTGAGGCACAACACTACTGTCAACATTCCCAACCTTCCACTCAACACACAACATCCAGTGTGGCATAGTTACCAAGCGTAAAGCATATAACCACAACGTTATTCCAGTAGACATGCTGGAATCTAATTCTTTAATATCAATTAGTGGCCACACTACTCATTTCAGCAACAAATAGTATTAATAAAAATAACCCATCTTGCAGCTCTACCACGCTATTCTAACTGCAGAAGTAAACGATAAAAGTGGTAGCATTCACAATCAAACATTTGACCAATTTATTTATGCAACCATGCACTTTAGAGGAAAATAGTTCATGAACTCATGTTTCAGCTTATTTTAAAACTGAAACCAATACCAAGAAATATCTAAAAAATGGCCAACTCTACAAAAAAGATGTACCTATATGATACATAAATGGTGTGCTTTAACGAGATCTACATATTTTGTGTAGTAAGTTTTTGTCTATCTCATAAAGTTTACTATTTATGCTAAAGCCAGCAAAATTCATCCAGAATAAACATGTCTTCAGAGGCTATTCCCAGAAAATTCAAGATATACATTATATTTGTCATGTAAATATCTTAAATACAGAAGTTTAATCAAAATCGTTAGAGGCATTTTTTGAGAAATCAAAATTTTGAAAATTGTTCCATATAAAGAATAGTTTGAGGTGGGGATTTTCCTCAAAATCTTTGTGTCTCATCCTTTAAGATACTTAACTTAAATACCAAGTTTGATATTTTACTGATTTTTTGTTTTTGAACTATCATGTTCACAGACACACACACGTGGAGGTTTTTTTAAAAATGCTAATTTTCCTCTACCCTCGTTAGAGCTTTTTTTTTTTTTTTTTTTTGGTAGTGTTTAACGCCCATTTTAATTACTTATGGCACCGCAGGTGGTGACATTGATAATACATGAATGAAGATGGAACACCGGTGGAATGCGATGAAGGGGGAAACTGGAGAACCCAGAGAAAACCCACCCCAATGTCGCTTTGTCCACCACAAATCTCACATGCAGTCGCTTGGGATTGAAGCCGTGCCGTCCAGGCCATGGCCTGGCCACGTCGTTAGAGCTTCTCCACTTAGTCCAATCTCTAGGGCTGCTTCAAACACACATGTATGAAGATCAATGGTAGCAAACTTGTCATGGTTGCAACCACACTAAAAATAATAATCTAAAGGATTCAGCTCTGCCGTAAACAAGAACATATTTAGATACTCTAATGCCTACTTTTACTGCAGGCAATGACATTGATGATACAGGGAATGAAGATGGACCTGTGGTGGAATGTAATGGCATGGAAACCAGAGAACCTGAAGGAAACCCACTTCTGTGCCGCTTTGTCCATCAAAAAATTAATTGCCCTTCACTGAGTTTGAACAAAAACAAATTGGAAACAAATAAACACAATAAGAATAATATAATTGAATAGATTTCAAAATTCCTATGATGTCCAATATAGAAATAAAGAAAGCAAGAAAGTATGGTGACTATCTGTTGCAGCTGACACACACACATGCACACACACACACTGCTAATTATTGAAGTATAAGAACCTGTTCCTTTATACACAACAATTTTATTAGTTCCTTCTGAATTTGCTTTCAGTCTTAGTTTTAAAAGTACAGGTCCGAGCTTCTTTGTCAAGAGAGCAGTCTAGTTTTAGAAGTAAATACACACAACTAAATAAAACTAAGATAAGCAAATATTATAAAGTAAACTGAAAGATGACAAGTATTTCCAAACGTTCTCTTCTTTTATATATTTCAAATATATATGATTGCTAGTTTTTAATTACTTTTTTCCATTTTTTGTTCTTTGGAATATTAAAAATAATAATTTTCTTTTAATCAGTTTAACTGCCAGAATTCTAAAAATTTTTTAAAGTGGAGACAAATACTTTCTGGTGGCACTGTAAGCAAATACTGGTTGTATTTAATGAAGCATTAACTTTCTCTTCTGCTTTACCACCATTAAAGAAATTATTATAAATGCCTATTAATGCATAAGATATCAGTAACCATTATGAGATAAAGATATAAGCAATTAGTGCAATATAATATTAAATATTAAAACCAAGCTAAACTATTTGTGTAGTCATTAAATAATTTCTTGCTAAAAGCTTTTAAAATGTGACGGCTTCTGCCTTCCTTGGCAGTGACTACTAGAAGAGGGTGTTACCTAAGATGAGGTGAATCCAACATTTGGAATAAAAGGGGTCGATAATATGTGTGCACTTTCAGGGCATTATTAAGATTATGAGGTGAAGAGAAAAAAGCAAAAAGATGAATAAGAGAGAATATTTTTAACAGAAGTGTAAGAAAATGAGCATTTAATTTATCATTCAGGTATAAGTAACACAAAACCAAAACACACACCATGGGTTGGTGTGAATTGGAGAAACAGACATGAACTGTGAAATTAAATACGGGGGTGAAGTTGATATCTAAATGTCTGTTTTGTCTGGCTTGGTTCAATGTTGCAATTCCAAATCCCAAGAAATATGGCTCCTTTTAAAGAGAAGCTGCCAATAAAATAAATCCAAAAGGACTACTGTATGTCATATTACTGTAAAACAGAAGCTCTCATTGGTGTGATGGTTTTTACTGTAATGCAGATTTTTACTTTAAAACTACCCCTGCTGATGCCAGTAATAGAAATGTATCATCCTCATAAAGCCTTAGGTCAAGAGTATCCATCTTGGCTCAATTCTGTTACCGTTGGAGCAATGGAGTAGGCACAGATAAAGGTATATAATAACTTTTCAAGAAGAAGGTTCCTATGATGGAGCAATGAAGTAGGTAAGATAAAGATACAATTGGCTATATAATAACTTTTCAGGAAAAAGGTTCATATGATCTGTCCCCACTTGGCCCAATCCTTTTGCCAATGGGGCAAGAAATAAGCAGATAAAGGTACTGGGTATAAATAACTTTTCAAGAAGAAGGTTCCCATGATCTGTCTCCACTTGGCCCAATCCTGTTGCCAATGGAACAATGGAGTAGGCACAGATAAAGGTATTGGATATACAATAACTTTTCAAGAAGAAGGTTCCCATAATCTGTCTCCACTTGGCCCAATCCTGTTGCCAATGGAACAATGGAGTAGGCACAGATAAAGGTATTGGATATACAATAATTTTTCATGAAGAAGTTCCTATGATCTGTCACCAACACTACTGTAGATAAAAATGTACCATATGAATAGAACATTTTAGAATCCCACCTTTTTTTCAAAATAATTCTTTGTTAAAACTGAATTCTTCTTTAACACAGCTATCATTTAGTACCTACAGCAATCCCATGTCCTGAACATGTAGATTTTCTGAAATTAATTCAGAATGTGTTCTGGATAAAAGTAGTAATCATTATAAATTTGTGCAGTATGTGAGCTGATTGCACACTCAAATACTAACAACAGATTCAAGGTGAATGTTGTTTCAGTGTCAAAACTTATATGACTTCAAGACCTCTTCCGCCCTTCCTTAAGAAAATAATGTCCATACTCCACCTATGAACAAACCCTATTCTGGAGGAAGACTATCCATAAATACATTCAAATCCCAGAAAATGGAGGACATGATCAAATTAAGAACATGTTTGTAAGACTGCCGAAACCAAAGTTTGAGAATTCATGTGAAACAACTGTGTTATAATTCCAGTAAAATGATTTGTGAGACAAATATTTTGCTGATGGTTTTACTTTTAGTCTATTTTAATGTGTTTATTGTAGCCTAAAAGCACAAATTTTGAGACAGGACTTTATGAATTTCAGAAACAGCATATATCCACTATATTTTAAACAAACATTTTTTGTCCATAATAAAGCATGGTGAAAATAAGAAATATATGTCAGAGTACATCTCTTATAATATACTGTGGATGATAAAAGAATTTCCTTTGCAGAGTTTTCTGTTCTTAAAAGAGGCAGTATTTTTATCACTCTGAAAACTTTTTTTCAGCAGACATATGAGAATTCTGAAATCAATTTTCATATAGATTTTCCTGATAACATTTCCAAAATTACATCTTGTCCAAAATTAGACTTTTTAAAATGTTTCTGAAAGCTCTTGTATTTTAATTTTTCCTAACCATCTTAACTGGAATGAATGCATTAGGTATTGTAATACATTCTTGCTGTAATTGAAACCTTACCAAATGTCTGAGGTTTTCAGGTGTCCTGAATAGCATTATTTTGACTAGCTTGTAATCTGCAGCATAGCAGATTCTTGTTAATGATAAGATAACTGAACCTAGCCATAACCATATTATCGCCCAAGAGCCTACCTGTAAAGAAAGATGCATTAAAATTTGGTGTGGCAATTAAAACACTTTCTCTTTAATTATTTAATTTCATATTTATCCTACAAATTATTCAAACAAAAACTCATTTTTTTTTTATCTTTTTACTATTAATTATAACTTCTTTAATATTGTTTCAGTAACATGCATACAAATAAATGAAGACTACTTAGATGTGCACATTATTAAAGGAGATTCTTTCTCGTGTTTCCTCTCATATTCCACATTTTGCAGTTTTGTAACCAAACTTACTAAATTTTTTAGCATAAACTTACAAGGGGCCATTATATTGCAAATTGAGTTGCAATTTGTATAGTGAAAATACATCAGAAATAAAATCTGATGTGCTACATCCACATTACTTTCTCTAGCTGTTCCAAAACAAACTTTTCTTACAAAAGATTATTCTTTTATCTACGTCATGCTAATTGAGATAAACGTTAGCAGAATTGTTATTATTTGCTGCTTTGAAAGCAGAAGGGAAATAAGAGAATGCACTAGATAAAGTGATAGTCAAATCTTTTTAAAAGCTGACGTTATGTGAAACAGTTGACATTTGGGTCTTTGTGCTTGCAAGGAGTAAAACTAAAGAGAGATGAAATGAAAATGCATTCTTGGGCTTCTAGCCACGTCATCAGCAAAGCTTCAGCTCTTACTTGAGATGACTTCCTATTTGAGAAAAGTTTAAGTAGTTTAAAATTAATAATAGGGAATATCTTGGAAATGGTTAACTCTACAAAAAAAAAGGCATATGACATACATGTTTTGTGTTAGCAAGATCTATATTTTTTTATTGGCTAAGTTTTTGTCCATCTCATACAGTTTGCCAGTTGCAGATACAAAAGTCATTCAGAATGAAGGGTCTTCAGAGGCTATTCCCAGAAAATTCAAGATATACATTTCATTTGTCATGAAAATAGCATAAAATATGGTATATAACAACAATGTTTAGAGTAGTTAGGGTGGGGAGGGATTTTCTTGAAAAACCTTTTATTTATTTATTTATTTTTTTTTTTTTTCCATCCTTGGAAGATACTGAACTTAAATACCAAGTATGGTATTTAACTGATTTTTTGTTTTTGAGCCTTGCTGACCCCACATAGACACACACACATGGAGTTTTTTTTAATTTAAGGGGTCTTAAAGCTTGTATTTCTGGGGAAATCTTGACACAGAATACAATACCTTCTCTACCTACTATTTCATTTTATATATGGCTAGAGAAAGTATACAATACTGGTGTCTTATTTTTCTCTTCCACAGGGTTACTATCCACCAGGAGACAATTATAAGGTTTTAAGTTGTAGCTGGTGACTTTAGGTCTGTCTTCCACTCAGGGAACAACAACCTGATACTTTACCATTTGCTGATAAACTCTGAGATGTTCTGAGGGTTGTTCCCTAAGTAACTATCTAGTTTTTTTTTGGAAAAACAAGTAACTATCTGATTTTCAGTATGGCTTCAGGAAAAATTATTTAAATGAAACTGGAATCCTCTCATTTATAACAGTCTCTCTTAAAGCCATTGATTAAGAGTAACAGCCTCAGCTACATTTTTTAGATTTAACAAAGACATTCAACATTATAGATCATCAAAAATGTTAATGAAATTGGAGGCTTTAGGAATAAGAGGGCTGGCTAATAAATGGCTAGAATCACACCTATGTGGTCAAATGCAAATAGAAATAAAAAGTAAACCAAAGGCCGAGACAAATTATTATCATTCCAGTCCACTCAAAGTTCCACAAAGATCTATATTAGGACCAATTTATTCTTTTCATAAATGAATTCTATATAAATGATCCATCTATGCGAACCAATATGCTGATTATACAAATACCCAGGTTGACAATCCAAAAATAAACCTTTTTAATTTATCCCTCAATTTCAGAAAAAATCACAAATTATTTTTACATCTAATTATTTAATTAACACAAAAAAAACTGTAGCAATGGATATACACACAAATAACAAAAAAACTATCTTGCTCCTCAAATACAACATTTTAATCATACACTTAAAAAAGTAGAATCCATAAAATTCCTTGGGATCTATGTAAAAAAAAATCTGATGTGTACCATTCACATGACTTTCTCTACATTTCTGCAACAAATTATTCTTAAAAAGCTACTTCTATTTACTTCATGTTAATCAGTAAAAAATTAGCAGAAATAGCCATTTATTTGTTTCCTTGTAAGTAGAAACAAAATAAGGGAGTACCATAGGTTAAAGTGATAATCAAAAGCTGCTTGCTATGTCACTGAAGTTCCTTTGTTTGTATGGACAGCAGTTGACAAATTCCTGTATGAGAAAAGTATAAGTTTTTCATAGCAGAAACCAAAAATAAGGAATGTCTCAAAAATGACGAACTTCATGAAAAAAATGTATATAACATAAATTGTGTGTTTTAACGTGCTCTACATTTTTTGTGTAGTAAGTTTTTGTCCATTTCTTTCTGTTTAGCAGTTATTCAAAATTCAGTAAAATTCATCCAGAATAAACTACTCTTCAGAGACTATTCCCAGAAAATTCAAGATATGCATTTTATTTGTCAGGTAAATATGTTTAATATACGAAATTTTAATCAAAATCGTTGGAGCCATTTTTGAGAAAATCAAAATTTTCGAAAAAAGTTCCATGTAAAGGGTAGTTGGGGGTGGGGGGGACTTTTCTCAAAATCTTCGTGTCGCATCCCTGGAAGATACTAAACTTAAATACCAAGTTTGGTATTTTACCGACTTTTCGTTTTTGAGTTATCGTGTTCACAGGCACATGGACAAACACACACACACACTAAATGCTTTTTTTGGATATTGGGGACCCTAAAACATATATTTCTGGTGAAATCTCGGTATAAAATTTTTGGGTGAAGTGCAATATCTTCTCTATACACTATGTACGTAGTGCATATAGAGAAAGTAATAATCTAAAATGGGATCCCATTAACTTGATACTTAGAAAGCTCAGTTCACTTTGTTATATGCTAAGAAAATTAAAAACATGCATAAGTAAAGAAACTGAGCAGCACATGTCTACTCACAACTAAGTTAGGGTATAGTTTTCTGAGTCAAGTTCTCAGCAAGTAAGTCAACCTTCAAAGCACAGAAAGAAATTATTAGAACCATGATAGGAGTTTGCCCAAAGATATTGTGTAAGCCCCTTTTTAAAAAACTGGGTATTTTCTCACTCTGTGTGTGCGTGCACAGGTTCGCATGGGGGTGGGGGGATGTGGGTGGGTGGTTTTTTGTTTTATGCATATATACAAAGAATATTAATGTTTTTATTTGCACTATTTGCAACTAACAATATGGTGCATAACCACAATGCCAGAAAAAATTCTCAAAAACTCATAACCAGTTGCAATACCTCTCACTACCAAACAGTATATTATGCTCTGGCATTAAAGTTTATAGTAACTTACCAAGTTTACTTTAAGGCATTTACAAATATCAACCATTTAAAATCAAGTCTCAAGGCCCATCTAATTAACCACTCCTTTTATTCATCAATAATTACCTTGAATATAAAAGTACCTACCTACCTATTATATTTATGTTTACATTTTGACATGTCCAGTAGTGAATGTACATTGCAGAAAACAGCTTCAGTAGATAAATTTTATTATTACCTGTACACAGATCACATTGCAGATAACTTATAACCAGTATTTCATGTACAAAAGGAGAAAATTAGATGCAAATACATTTCATTTTTTTTGTCCCAATGATAGATGCTTCCAAGAAAAGAAAGAACAAGAAATTGAAGGGAAAAAAGCTACACGTTTTCTGTAAGTTCTTTCAATGCATCATGGAGATAAGACTTCAGCTTGTCACCCACAGATGGCACTGCAAGATGAAATCATGGTTTACAGATGTGAAATGCCGGAACCTTCTTCAGGGTTTTTTTACGTACAAAAAAGCATTACATGGAACCACCAGCTTTACTTTCCTTCCAAAGGAAGCCATTCTAAGGATTTTTGCAGCCGAAAAAATCCATCACCCTCTACCAGGTTTGAGCCTGCAATCTTGGATTTTTAGAGGCTAGCATGGTAAGCACTACACCATGGAGGGTGACACCCTTCATTGCTGAAAAATTAAAAGTATGAGTTACTTTTAATGAAGGGTTTACAATGGACATTAAAACCATAGTGTGCTGAGTATGTGCAAAAAAAATAGATATTCTATGAAGTCACAGGTGAAACAACATTTGCAAAGTGCACAAAATAATTCATGTCATTTGTGTCATTTTTAAAGAAGGCAAGTTCTATTGCACAAATTGACCATGGATGTAACACCTTTAAAAAAAATTCATTTTAAATGACAGGTCTATTGTACATATACTGTAGTGCAAACTCCAAGTACTGGAATATTGCTCTTTCTTGGAGACATACTGTCCGCATTCAGTTCCACATTAGTGTAGCTCTATAAGAACTACTTTTGTGATTGCTATCAAGAAAGAAGAAAGAATAATGAGCAAATAGATAGATGCTATATAGCAAGTTTTGTTGGGTAAGCTTAGACAATGAAGCTCTGACCAAACCATCTTTGCTGCTTCCAAACCCATTTGCCAATGGCCACATTCGTTAATAATGGTTTGAAGATGTTGTGGTCCATTGGAGGTCAAGAAGAAAAACCCTGATGCAGCAGTGTTTATGTTGAAAGCTGCAAATGCTTTCAAAGTGTTCTATCCAAACCTAGCACATTTAATTTTCTTTGTTCATTTTCTGCAGCATGTAACTGAAGAAATAACAGCCAATTTCCCTGAACTCAATTAACTTGTTTCAGCCAAAAAAGTTTTTTTTTTTGTTGTAAAAACTCGCTCAAAGAATTCAGTGTTCAAAGGGCAGATACTTAACCTTATTCTGCCACCAAGGCCAGGACATATGAGATGGGATACTTTGATGCAAGTCATTAACTTCTTTGCAGAACATTTTGAATCTTTCAAATGTGTAGCAAAATTCTCACCAGAATCAGCCCTCTCAGAATGTGAAGCTCAGACTGCTTTCAATAACTCTTTATCATGACCGCTCTATTGCACACATTACAAACATTGCAACCTTGGCTAATCTACTTTTCTCACTATAGGCAAGATCCTGAATGGTGAAGAGTTGCATCTGGTGGGCATACCTTCAGGAAAAATAACTCTTGTTTGTCCTGTGACATTTTGCAGTGCTGAAAAATCATTTTCTTCATACAAAGAAATTTTATCATACAGAAGAAATATCACTTATACCAGAAAATGTGGACAAGTATCTTATTGTGCACTGTGCTAGGAAATAAATAATGCATCTGTGTTACGTACTTATTTATAATTTTTTTAATTATGTTTATAAAGATTTTTTTGTTTGTTTCTATAAGTTTAAAGAATAAAATACCATAAAACTGTGAAAATGAAATTTCTGAACAGCAAATAGCAGTTTAAAATAACAGATGTGGTGAAAATAGATCAACAGGAGCAATACATGACTGGTGAGTAAGATAAATTAGGTAATTTTTATTTAAAGTCTGGAGTTCTAATATCATTTTAAATTATTAGTTATTTATTTATAATTGCATATATATTTGACATTACATAAACATCCAGTCTGTACTAACAAACAATTATGTGCATTTCAAATAAGATATCTATATTTAAAAGTTACAGAAAAGTTTAAGCTCATGGTTGTAACTAAACAGCAGTCCAATGTGTACCATTTTCATTTAAATGCATTGCTTTTCTGAAGTTGAAAGTTAAAACTGAAACAACTGAAAATGGATATAATTTTCTGTTGAAAACTCTCGGAATTGTTTCCAAATTATAGTCACCAATGTTAATATAAATGGAAGAAATAAAAGAAATCAAGTGAGCAGTTGGAAAAGAGCTCTAGCTTTCCTGTCGAGTTCTCTCGGGCTTCCAGCCAGGCATTGGAGTTCACAAACTTTTGTCAAAAAAATCATGTTTACATATCTTTAAACACTGTTAACCTATTCAAGTATACATAAAAGTTCAAATAAATAAATAAAAATGAAAAATGAAATATTTTAGTACTTTCAGGTGAACCTCCAATCATACTGTATGGTCAGCTCTCACATACCATGCACTAGACTGTGTAGCCATTTGGACACACAACTACAGTATTATTATTATTATTACAAAATACATCACAAAAAAAGGGGAAAAAAAGTGTAAAATGCATATAGGTATCTGCATTCAATTGATATCTGTCAGCAAGCAACCATTTCATCCCACTGGCTGTTTTATTGGGTTCTCCCCTTCCTTTTCCACAGTTTCTCTTGAATGCAGAACATATATTTTGACTTGGTTTGATAGGTTGAAAAAAATGGTGTGTTATTTATGGATGCTCTTTATCTGCTGTGGTTCTCAGCATCCCATTCTAAATTGGGTGTGCAAGACCGCTTAATTTTGCTCAGAGGCCTCTCTATCAGGCTTGAGGTTCTTTTATGTGCCGTAAATAGATTAGTTACTTCTATCGTGCCTTAGCTCACGTGGCTATAAATCTAAAAGTGAAGGTTTGTGTTATTTAATGTTATCTGTTGATAAAATGGGTTATTTAACAGTCATACATAGGACATTGTATCACATCCATGTCGCTGAAGGGGTTAATGGTTGAAAGTGCAAGAGATACTTTTATTGTAAACCCAGCTTGTCATAATGCAACCAGTTGCATAATGTTGTAACTGAATGAAATTATATATCATATAAAAAAAAAATATTATAATAGTAATAATTAATAATAATAAATAAGATAAATTTTAACTGAAGTGTTAAAAGAAACTTGGCAATTAACAAAAGGTTAAAATATTTACTCTATATTTACTCTGGCAGCTACGAAGCACGCATAGGGGTCATACAGATAACCTCTCTTTACTGCATGCTTCTCTTCCAAGGGCAAGTAATTCCACATTGCCGAACAGCTGGAACAGAAATAAGTGTTAGCTAAAGAGCAAAATAAAGCAAAAAAATGGATTTTATTTTAAACCAATGTTTAAATTATTGCTTTCAAAAATGTCTTGCTGGCTACACACAGGTTTAAATCTCATTGCATCCAATGTTTAACTTCATTTATCTCTGAACTAATTTTTTGCATGCGTTCTTACACTCAGTATGCTGTTACTTTTTCCATTCAGGTTATTTTTTCTATTAGTGTCTCTTTCTTGTAAATTTTAGTTTTTATCATTTTTAAAAAAAAATTGGATGTGTTCCATTCATATAACTTTCTCGAGCTGTTCCACAAATAAGTTTTTGTTACACAAAATTATTCTTTTATCTGTACCATGCTAAACTTTAGCAGAATTGGTCATATTACTTGCTTCCTTGTAAGTAGGAAGGAAATAAGGGAATACATTAGGCGAAAGCGATAGTCAAATCTTTTAAAAGCTGGTCGCTATGTGAAACAATTGAGGTTCATTTCTCTTTGCATGTTCCCAATTGAGAAAAGTTAACTAGCTTAAAATTGAGACCAGTAACAATAACAACTTCTCAATAAATATCAACTCTATAAGAAAAATGTATATGACATTAATTATGTGTTTTAATGGGCTCAACCTTTATGTGTATTACGATTTTGTCTATCTCTTACAATTTTACCATTATGCAAAATTCTGCAAAACTCAACCAGAATAAAAAGCTCTTCAGAGTCTATTCCCAGGTAATTCAAAATATACATTTTATTTGTGATATAAATACGTTTAATATTCACATATTCGGTATATTTTAATCAAATCATTAGAGCCATTTTTGAAAAATGTCCCATGTAAAAGATAGTTGGGAATGAGGGGTATTTCTTGAAAATCTTCATGTTGCATCCTTGGAAAATACTGAACTTAAACACCAAGTTTGAAATTTAACCAACTTCATTTTTGAGCTATGCTGCACACACACACACACACACACACACACACATACATACATACATACATACACGTGTGCCTTTTGAGACTCAGGGGAACTCAAAACTTATATTTCCGGTGAAATCTCGGTTTAAACAATTTTAGTGGAATACAGTACCTTCTCTCTCCACTGTATACATTGTACATATGGGCTAGAGAACATAATAAACCAGAAAGAATATTTATTATTATTATTATTATTATTATTATATCATTATTATTAATGAGTATGAAGTATGGTTATAAACATAACATTTTGTTTCAAAATATAATTTTTGACCAAGACTCCATATTTGGTTCAAGCTTTTTTTAAGTTATGAGAGTTTACGGTTTACATGTAATGTTGTACAGCATAGATAATTTTATCTAAAGAAGTAGAAATCTCAATTTAAGGGAAGATCTGGGTTGGAATAGAAATGCTCAAATTTTTAATTTTTTTGGAATCTGACCAGTTTTGAGTACTATTTTCTCTCATCATCACAGACCAACTGCTCCTTTTGCTGGATTTCCAAGAAACCCCCCCCCTGTCCCAAACTACCCTTTATAAGAAACATTTTTTGGAATTTTTGATTTTCTAAACAATGGCTATAACGATTTTGATTAACATGTGTATATTTAAGATATTTACTTGATAAATAAAATGTATATTCTGAATTTCTTGGGAATAGCCTCTGAAATCCTCTTCATTCTAAATGACTTTTGCCTAACTGGTAAATTAATAGGTAGGCAAAAACTTGTTATACAAAAAATGTAAATCATTTAAAACACACAATTTGTCATATACAATTTTTCTGTAGAGTTGACTTTTTCCTTATTATTGGTTTCAATTTTAAACTGTGTAATTTTTCTCAATGGAGAACTCGCCTTTTGTTTAATCTCTCTTTTGATAACTTTTAAAGAATTGAAGCACTGAAGTAAACTTTAATTGTTCACAGAGCGTCTAATTTTTAAAAGATATGAATATTAGCCTGGTATATTCCCTTTTCTGCTTAGAGGGAAGCAAGTAATAAGACAATTTCTGCTAATGTTTATCTCTATTAGTATTATGTAGCTAAAGAATAATATTTTGTAAGAACAGCTTGTTTGCAGAGGTAGAGAAAATAATGTGAATGGAATACATTAAATTTTTTAAATTATAACTCTTAAGTTTCCAACTTGAGAAACAATAGTTATATATGGATATTTTAATAGAGAAATTCAAAAAGGGCATATATACAGATACAAGCAAGTGGCAGCTTTTAAAAAAATAGAGGAGAAAAGAAAGAAAACATGTAGAGTGCACCCTTTATTTCTCCTAAAGATCACGAATTTGTAACTAAAGTAAACTTCATTTGAAAAAACTCACTGACATTTTTACTAAAAGAGAAAAAAATTTAAGCTGGATTAAAACTGTATTAATGCAAATCAAGTTATTTAGCTCTTATAACATGCCAACTTTTATGTTACTGTGCAACTAAATTCTTTAGCAGTTTATTCGGATTATGCACACTAAATATTTACATTAAATGACAAAATTTTAAAACAAATGTCCATTCTTTCACAATGAATACAGTTAAGAATATTGATAGAGACAGAGTAGTAATTTTCATGCTTAATCTCAATATCATATATATTAATGTTTTTTAAAAACTACATGATCTATCATAATGAACTTTTAGTATTAAACAACTTCTTTTGATTTAGAAACCATAACCAAATTATAATTAAAGTTAATTATTGTTACTTTATAATTATTGCAATAGAGTTTCAAAATTTGTCAAACATATTCTTCTTTAAGTGCACTTTTCTTCTAAACAATTAAAGTGACACACTTCAACTGTTGTAATCACTTTACTAAAATATTATTGCGCATAGATAATGAAAGATTAAGAAATTTAAATAAATAATAATGATAAATAAAAATGTATAATAAGAATTTTTTTGAGAACTTTCATGAGACAATAGCATAACTTTTAGAGCAATATATTGTCACATCCTGGCTGTATCCTGGATGTGGTAATACTGAAAATAATTAATGTTTCATATGTTGGTAACATTGCCAATGTTGCTACTTATAAAAACAACTTGTAGTGTAGTTTCCATATTTGTGGAATTTTTAGACCAAAATAGAAAAACTAGATCGCTTTTTACAAATAACTGTTATAGGAGAAACAGGAAACCAAAAATTTCAAAGCCTAAGACAAAAACTGTCAGACCACATGGTGACAAAATACACAAAGGACCAAAATAAGAGAAACAAAACTTTTTACATTAGTTGCACCATTTTGTACCAAATAGCCGGCACCTCCACCAAATATGTAATGCCTACTGTTATTAATTTAAGAAACTTGCTTGGCTATGAGAGAATGGGTTGGGGAAAATTTACTTTTCACTACAATTAAGCATACATATGGGAACGCAGCTCTATTCCACCTTTAACACGGAAAATAGCCTACATAATCCAGTAAAGGGACGTGGATGGGTTAACTAAACTACTAATTTAAAGACAAACACTTCTGAATAGACAAATTTATTATTGTTATCTTTTACATAACACATGCCACCATCTTGGCATGGGGCCACGCTTGGCATCCTAGAGGAGCCAATGCTCCTTGTTGTATCTATTCCACACTAATGCACAGTCCAAAAGAGAAGGAAGCTACACTACAGGTTGTTTTTATAAATAGCAAAGTTGGCAATGTTGCCAACATATGAAACATGAATTATTTTCAGTATTACCACATCATGTGCATGCAGCCAGGATGTGACAATATTTTGCATATACACAAAAAAATCACAGCACTATCTATTATAGTTTCTTTAGAAACTTGTATCTAAAGAAGAAATTGGATGATAATTGTTTAAATTATGTTTATTAGAATATGAATAAAATAAGAATTGCCAATTTTATTTATAATTTTATTATGGTTTCTGAAATAGAAGAAATTGTTTTATAATTGTTTCATTATGATAGATTGTATAGTAATCAAGAAACAGTAGTACACACTGGGTATAAAATCAAAGGACCAAAGTAAAATTTACATGCTGTGCCACTGCCAAGTAACATAATTTGTTGAAATTTGAATCATACAGAGAGAGAACTATTACAAAATGCTACAGTAGGCTACTAAATGAAATATGCAATGAGACAACAGAAATTGAACTTTTATTCATAGAAAATAAGCTACATTAAAATGACAATCATAGGATGTTCCTTTAAGTTTACAAAAATAGAAACATGTGTATGTGGACAGTAATGCATGCTCTGCATCATGCTCCCATGCTGACCACAGTTCTTGTGGTAGGGTGTTCTGTTCCTCCACCAGTGTTGAGGACAATTATGGGATGGTCGTTGGTGCATGCGAATGTGCTGCAATGTATCCCCGCAAAACATTCCATGCATGTTCAATGAGATTTAAATCGGGGAAAGGGGCAGCCCAGTCCATTCACCAAATATCCCCTCATTCTAATAAATCCTTCACTTGCACTGTTCAATCAGTCACGCAGTGGCATCTATAAAAATGTAGTCAGGACTGACTGCACCCCTGCACATGGGGAAGGAGTACAGTATCACAATAGCATTGGCCAGTGAGTAAACTGCACACCAAGATTTGGAAGTTGGTTCACCCATGCAACATTATGCCTCCCAACACCATAACATCCAGACCACCAAACAAAGTTCCTGGATGTTCAAGGATGTTCCTGGGTACATCACATGTTCTCACCTCTCACCAAATGAAGGTGCACCAAAAAAAACTGAACTGAGAGTTATTTATGGACTCTCTTTAACTACTATGGTTTTCAGTATCCCATTCTATATTGAGGTTGAAAGACCACTTAATTTTGCTCAGAGGCCTATTTATCAGGTTTGAGGTTCTTTTATGTGCCATAAATCTGCGACATGGGACCAACAGCTTTACTTCCCTTCTGAAGGAAGCATTCTAAGGATTTTTATGTCCAAAAAATCCATCATCCTCTGCTATTGTATGTTGAGAGTCACTACTCAGACTGAATCTGCTCTCATCTGAGATGAGCATGCAATTCCATTCCTTGTTTGTCCAATTCTGATGCTCTTAGGACCATTGCAAATGGTGCCTCCAATGCCTGGGTATCAATGGCAAACAGTGCACCTCTATGTGATTGCTGTACCATTGTGTAGTGTGAGATTAAAAGCTTAGCAGTCCTGTTAAATGTGGTTGCAATTGCACCTGCTGATTGATATGGATTCCTTCTTGCCTGTTGCACAATGCTGTGGTCATCTACTGCTGTAGTTGAACATGGTCTACCACCTCCTCTCCTTGGGACAGCATGCCTGTGGTTTGGAAGGCTTCCCATCCACGTGAAACAATGCTATGAGCAATACCAAACTCCACTACAGAGCACCATAACAGCCCACTGATTGCCAACACTCTCTTGTCCAATTTCTCAACTGCTGCGTGTTGCTGGACCAAACCCATTTGTGGCTATAGTTTCACTACATTCATGCCATGTGGCTTTCAGCTTTCTGTGCATGGTAAGAGACCTTTGGCAGCATGTTCCCACACTTTCATTCTTTTCCACTCAGTAGCTCATGTTTTATGCTAATTTATCCACCTTGTCCTTAGATTTTGCACACCAGTGTATATGGCATCAAGATTGCTACTCTGGTGTCCTTAAAAATCAGTTATGCTCCTCCTTTAGATACTAATTAAGTTCATGTTAGCTTATACTTATTTGTCCAAAGTACCTAGTATTTTGTTACTTTCTGAATGTAATATACTCTGTTTTGGCAGATGGTTTACTTAATGCTTGTTTATGGAATGTTTTCTGCAAGATACTGTTGGTCATAAAAAAAACTTGCTGTAATATTATTACTATGCACTTATGCAACAGTAGTAATGCAGTTTGTTGGTGTCCTGCGGGTGTGCCATTAGAATTTCATGGGGACAGATATAAAATGAGAATTGAAAGCTGTAGGTTCCAAAACTAGCAAGACTTTGACTGCACCACTAAGCAAACATCTATTGAATTAAAGTGCAGTACCATGCAAATTTCCAAATTGTACATTATACTTGAGCAACACATCCAACCCTTTTGAGAAGCACCATCAGAAAAGAAAGAAAATATTGAAGAAAGAAATTTGGATGCAGCTTTAAACAGTAGGTTAAAAACTTTAAATGAATTGAAACAGAAACAAAAATTTGCAACATTTGAAGAGTAAATACAGTGCTTAAGCAATTTAAGGTTACTAAGAAATGGTCACTTATTGCTAAAAATAATTATGTTACTTTTAGGTACATAGATTATGACCAAACTCCACGTCATATTTTGTTATTGACAAGCATTTGAATGTTATTGTATTTTTGCGAGGTTATGAAGTTTATAACAAAGGTCCTCCAAAAATGTGTTTTCTATTCATGAAATAGAAAATGTTATGAAAGTAACTGAAAATTGTCTGTCAAAAGCAGTTGATAAGCAGTAATATGTTGATCTAATCAAAAAAATTATGGAAAGCTTGAATTATGGAGATAAGAAGCAGAAAACTGTTACATTTCTGAAATCACAACTTCAGTTATGTGAAACTCCATTTGAAAGGCATAGGTTTGATCCTGAAGTATTGGTTTTAGTATCTTTCATTTTCCCTTAGTTCTTAAGAAACTGTCACATCATTATTCTTCCACATCCAAACACAGTTAAAAGGATCTGTGGAGCTGTGAATATTGATTCCAACAATGAAAACTTTTTGGTGTATATAAAGAAAAGACACAAAGCTTTCAGTAACATGAGCAAGTGGTAATTTTTATGCTTGATGAAATACATTTGCAACCCTTCATCGATTATACAGGTGATAATGTTTTGGCATAGCATGTGACACTGCTGTGCTTGCAACAACAGCACATGTGTTATGATTTAGAGAGTCATGTCCTGTTTTAAAGAAGTGGTGAATATTTTGCCTGTAAACAAAATGACTGCAGAGAAATTGTTTGATATAGTAAAAGATGTGGTTGGAGTAGAGAGATTAAAGCTGAAGGTAGGCCGCATGGTGGCTGAGTGGTCAGACCACTTGCATCTCAATTCCAGGTGACCGTATGTGAGATTTGTGGTGGACAAAGTGGTGCAGGGGCGCTTTTTCTCTGGGTTCTCCAGTTTCCCCTGTCATCACATTCCAATGGTACTCCATTTTCATTCCATGTATCACCAGTGTCATCGCCTGCAATGCCACAAGCAGTAAAAGCAGGCATTAAATACTACCAAAAAAAAAAAAAAGATGATGGTAATTTCATTGACAATAACTTGATTAGCAAAAAGCTGTATCTCATTTTGCAAATACTCCATAAAGGTATATTGTGTACCCTCACCCTACTGTAGCTCCAAAACCATTATTTTTTAACTTTCTCAACCATGTATTTACATTGTACACAGTAGATAGAAAAGGTATTGTATTCCACCAAAAATAAACTGATATTTTACTAGAAATACATCTTTTGAGCTCCCCTGAATTTAAAAAAAAAATTATAAAAAAGTATGTGTGAGTGCGTGTGATGGGAAAGCATCTTTCATTTCATAACTCTTTTATTTTACTTCTGTCCATGTAAAAAGAATCAAATTTCAATTGTTAGCAACAGCTCTTACAAGTTCTATTGCTTTAATCTAATGTGTTCTCTTATTTCCCTTCTATGTACTTATAAGAAACTAAGTAATAAGACCACTTCTGGTAATTTTTATCTGTATTAGCATTATGTACATAAAAGAATAACCTTTTATAAGAACAGTTTGCAGAGCAGATTGAGAAAGTCATGTTTACTGAACAAATCTGATTTTTTAATTTTTATTGATGCAGTTCATACATTGAAATGCATAAAAAATAATTGAATGAATTTAAAAAACAATGGCTATACATTTATTTATCCAGTTTTCAGTCATTTCAACAATACGAACTATGCTTCATTTTCTACTCATAGAAATCTGTTTGATTCTAAAAATCATAAGTTAAGCTTTTGTTATAGTTTGAGTGTTAGGGCCTTATCACCATCAACTTTAGATAAACAAAATGTGAAGATTGTGGTATAAGCTTATGGGGAACATATTGCAAACAACCTGTTGGAATTGTGTTCCATAAAAGATCTATGAGGGTATAGCCAAGTATATGGACATTATTGGCAAATGGTGGAATATTGTAAATGTGAAGAAGCTATTGAAGGATATACAGTTAAAAGAGGAGTTGCAGAAACCTTTAATAATTAGTCCATACAATGAGCAAAGAAGCTTCTTGAAACAGTTGCTCTTATGGCTTCATCACTGGGAGAATATGAAACTATCATATGGGACTCTTAGCAGTGAAATTCATTTTGTCCTTAAGATAACCACATATGGCTTGATAGAATTTACAGAGCATTGCTTATCTAAATTGAAAGTGCCTTTATCTGCTACTGGAAAGTTTCAGACAGATACCGTGGCAGCAAGATTCAGATTTCATAGGTGGTTGTCAGAATGTAATCATATTTCAGTTAGATATTGAAACTGAGAAAAGCTAAAACTCTCATGTTTATTAGAACTATCTTCTCAGCAAGGCCATTCAAATAAATGGATCACAAGCAGACTGGATAGGATGATAAGGATGAAGTATTTCATGATTGGATGATGATGATGCAGAGACTGCAATGTATCTGAAGATGATTTACAAAGCAATGAATCAGAATAACTAGTGCTAATTTATGTTACTGGTTACAGCTGCTTTGTATTTCCAGAAAATTTCAAATTGGTGATAAAGAGTTCACAAAAGATCATTCATTAATACTTTCATTGAATAGAGGAAAATTAAAGTATCCTCAGGAGTTACCACTATACATTTTTCATGCAGATTACTAGCAAAGGAAAAAAGATACTTTTTTTAAATGGAAAAATCAAAGAAATATAGCATATAGGTTGATTTCTACACATCCTGTCTCTTGAGTGCTTGGTTTGGGAGGGATTAATTGCACAACACACGCGCACACACAGATGTATACAGTGGCCGCAATGGAAATCTGTACGCTTTAAACGCAAGGAAAATCTTTACATGGACAGTGTGCTCTTTTCCCACCACTATACAAAAAAGGTAGTTAGTGCTGCTAATCACATGATTTTCTAGGGCACAGCAGCAGCTTGTTTATATTAGTAGTTCAGGTTTCAGTGTGCCTCTGGTATTTGCTGTACAACGATTTGTTTGCTGTGTGTTGTTTTTATCCAATTTTGAATCTGAGTGCTGTTTTGAATGTGTACATTTCTGCATCTAATAAACAAAGCAAGAAGCTCACTTCTGAGGAGAAGACTCGTGCTTTAACTCTGTTAGAGGTAAGTACCTCTGTATTTCGTGTAGCTGCTGATCTAAAAGTTTCAAGACGAGCTACCTATGACCTAAAAAATCTTATGTGTTCCATTCACATGACTTTCTCTACATCTCTGCAACAAATTATTGTTAAAAAGCTTATGCTTCTATTTACTTCATGCACATCAAGAAAAAATTAGCAGAAATAATCTTATAACATGCTTACTTATAAGTAGAACCAAAAAAAGGAGTACCATAGGTTAAAGTGATAGTCGAAAGCTGGTTGCTATGTGACTGAAGTTCCTTTGTTTGTATGGACACGAGTTGACAAATTCCTCAATGAGAAAAGTATAAGTTTTTCAAGTCTGAAACCTAAATCAAGGAATATCTAAAAAGTGATCAGCTCCACGAAAAAAATGTATTTAACATAAATTGTGTGTTTTAATGTATTCTACAATTATTGTGTGGTAGGTTTCTGTCTATCTGTTACGGTTTACCAGTTGTACACAATTCCATAAAATTCATCCAGAACAAAGTAGTCTTCAGAGGCTATTCCCAGAAAATTCAAGATATACACATTATTTGTCAGGTAAATATCTTTAATATACAATATTTTAATCAAAATCATTAGAGCCATTTTTTAGAAAATCAAAATTTTTGAAAAATTTTCCATGTGAAGTGTAGTTTGGGGTGGGAGGATTTTCTTGAAAACCTTCGTGTCGCATCCTTGGAAGATACTGAACTTAAATACCAGTTTGGTATTTAACAGTCTTTTTATTTTTGACCTATACTGCCCACAGATACACACATACACAGACAGACAGACACACACGCACAGACATTTTGCTAAAAATGTTTTTTTTTATATTCAGAGTGTCTTAAAACATGTATTTCCAGTGAAATCTTGATATCAAATTTTTGGGTGCATTACAATACCTTCTCTATACACTATGTACATAATACATATAGAGAATGTAAAAAAAAGCAGCAGCACCTTTGCCATGTAGTACCACACCAAATTGACAAACAGGCTCAGGTGGTAAAAGAAAGACTTCACCAAGGACCTTCTAAAACGTGAAGTGATGGCTAATCCGTGGATTACAGCGGTCGGGTTAAAGAAGAAGACTGGCTCAACAATGTTGCAATCCTGACAATTCAGCATTGGTTTCAAAAAGACCTAGGTTTATCAATTCAGTGTGCTGCCAAGAAACCTCTTCTAACTGAAGCTATGATTAAGAAAAGAGCAGAGTTCTGCAAAGCAAAATCAGCACTGGACATCAGAGGATTGGCGCAAAGTAATGTTTTCTAATGAAAGCACTTTCAAATGGTTAGCAGAGGAAAGGCCAAAAAATGTGTCACGGTATAATCCAAAGTTTACCGTCAAAACTGTTCAACATCCAGAAAGTGTGATGGTATGGAGTGCTTTTAGTGATAATTATGGTAGAGGTGGCTTGTACTTTCTTCCTAAGAACATAACAATGAAGGGAAGTAAGTATTTAGAAGTGTTGCAACAGCATTTGGACACATTTTGGCCAATTCATCTGTGTCAGTGCTTTATACACAATGGTGCCCCTGCCCTTATATCAAAGATGGTTCAGATGTTACTAAAAGACAATAATGTACTTGTACTTGACTGGCCTGGTAACTATCCTGACCTAAATCCAATAGAAAATGCATAGGATCAAATGAAAGATAAAATAGAAGAGCTGCAGCCATCAACTATTAAGGAGGTGTTGAAGATATGGGTGGAAATGGACAAAAACTATTTTGAAAATCTAGCAGATGCGGTGCCTAGGAGACTCAAGAAAGTGACACAAGTTAAGGGAAATATGAACAAGTACTACTTGTATGCAAAGTTAAAAATAAAACCATGTAAAGTCAGTGTTTGTTGTTTTTATTACCATGTAAAGATTTCCACTGTGGCAACTGTAAACTGTATATACGAGGGTCGGTTGAATGAAAACAGCATTTAAATTTTTTTTTTGCTTTATTTCTCAACATAATCTCCAGAAAGGCTAATACATTTGTCATATTGGCATTCTAATTTAATTAAATCATCTCTGAAGTGCAATTTTCAAGGTCCTCAAAATAGTTGTTTATCACATCAATGACCTCCTCGTTGCTGTGAAATCTTCATCCTCCAAGAAATCTTTTGGGGTTTGGAAACAGGTGGTAGTCACTGAGAGCTAGATCTAGCAAATAGGGTGGATGTTCAAGCAATTCAAACTTTAATTCACACATTTTTCCCATTGCAATGATTGAACGATGGGCCAGAACATTGTTGTGATGAAACAATACTTTTTTTTTTTTAGCCAAATGAGGTCTTCTTATTTTCACCTCGTCACTCAAATGTTGCAGTAAGCTTGCATAATAGGCACCAGTGATACTTTTACCTTTTTGCAAGTAATCAATAAAAATAATTCCTTGTGCATCCCAGAAAACACTCACCATAAGCTTGTTAGCTGACAAAATTGACTTTGCCTCTCTTGGAGTTGGTTCACCGAATATAGTGATGTATCCAAGTTTCATCCATGGTAATAAGCTGTCTCAAAAATTCACTGGGGTTTTTATGGTAGACCTCAACAGTCTTAACAGAAACACTTTTTCTTTGCAACTTTTGATCAGCTGTCTTGCACAGACCTTGTGAAAGCCCAAAACATTACTTAAAATATTACCTGCACATTCTTTTGATATGTTTACAGCCTCTGCTATCTTAAATAACTTTAATCTGTGGTCTTTCAGTACTAAATAATGACTTTTTTCAATGATCTTTGGAGTTATCACTTCTACAGGGCATCCAGAACGAGGCTTATCACTAGTGCTCGTACATCCCATTTTAAACTCTGCAACCCACCTTTTAATCATTGAATATGAAGGGACAGAGTCTTTCAATGTACTGTCCATTTCCTCCTTGATTTCTTTAGGTATTAAGCCTTTCAAATGGAAGTATTTAATCACTGCTCGTTTTTCCAAAACCTCCATTTTCATGAATTCTATAGTTGTCTTTTTAAAATCCTGTCATTCGAAAACTAAACAAGCTATGATCTGTAACTAGCTAGTCTAGAGTTAAACTATTCGATGCTACAGTCTAACTGGCCTAGTGGCGCCATGTCTGTGTGAGGCCTGGGACTTATCAGCCAACCCTCGTATGTAAATATATAAAAAGAATAAGAACTGAAGCTTTCCTGGCGACGTATTAATTCAAAATCTTCTCGGGCTTCTAGCCAGGTAAAAACTTGGTTTGACACCAACGTTTCGAAGAAGTGCATCTTCCTCGTCTTCAGGGTGAACTGATGGTTTGACGAGAGGAACTGATGGTTTGACCCTGAAGACGAGGAAGATGCACTTCTTCGAAACGTTGGTGTCAAACCAAGTTTTTACCTGGCTAGAAGCCCGAGAAGATTTTGAATTAATATAAAAAGAAGTTTGAGAAAAACTGATTTGGATATCATTAATATTTTAATGAATAAGTTTTGTGAAATATAATACATATATATTGCAAAACAAATAGAAAATTGTACAATTTCTATAAAAATGTGCCTAGACATCAAGAAAATGAAAAATCCTTAATATAATTGTATCTACTTAACATTAAGGTAGTACTGTAAAAATGTATTAGCCTATATTGTAGCAATATATTGTATTCTGTAGTCATCCTTTAGTTGTGATGATATAAAATATTTTTCTGACATACCTCAAAGTACTTAGATAGTTGAGAAAATAAAAATCTATTGCTTTTTTGTTCTAAGAATAATGTAGTACTGCTTCTTACCTCTGTGGTATTCGTTTAATGTTCTATTTTATTGTGAATTTTCATTAGTTACTAATTTACATATGTATGTGTATGTATGTATTTGTATGTATTTATTTCTCTGCAAGTAGGTATCACCCGGTGGCAGAGTTATATATGTATACAAGATATATAAACAATAAATCACAGCTGCCAGTTTATGGCTTTGTAAGCTAAATATAATAGTTATTTACACAAATATGAAAACATTAATTTTTCTCTCAATTCAGATTAATTAATTTCATAATTAGAATCACCAACCAATTTAACATTTGTATTTACAACAATATAAAATCACAAGCATTTCAGTTAAGGAATATTTACAAAAATTATCCAACATTAAAATCAAGATTTTTCCTAAACTTCTTCAGAGATAGGGGACAACCCCAAAAGGCTGCTCCAGGCAGTTCATTCCACTATTTACAAAGGAGAACTTTCCCACGTCAGTTCTGTATCTTCTACCCTTAATTTTGAACGGATGATCGTTTCATGCATAGTAAGTTGGGTTTTCCAGTTTGTCAGTAACGTCCTCCCATGCGTTTAAGCCAGCGTAAGCTTTAAATAAAGCGCACAACCTCTGTTTCTCACGCCTAACTTTCAACGGCTCCCATTTTATCTCCTCAGCGTTTGTAGGCCCAAAATATTTACCCCTTTTTATGAATTTTACAGCCCTTTTCTGGACCTTTTCTAACAAATCAATTTGATTTACTCTATACGGGTCCCAACAAGTTACTCCAAATTCCATGACCGGCCGCACTAAGGACTTGTACGCGATTTCCCAGGACTTTGCACTCCCCTTTTTTAAAATCCTCATTAAAAAGTGCAGTGTTTTCCACGCTTTCTTAGATACAGAATTTACCTGCTCGTCCCATCCAGCGTTACTTGCCAAGTAAACTCCCAAGTATTTGCAGCTGTCCACCTGTGGAATTTTTTCCCCACCCATGTGATAGTTTTGCAGATTTTTTTCCCTAGATCTATTAAATGCAATTGACTTACTTTTGCCAGCGTTAATTTTCATTTTATTTGCAGCAGCCCAATCACTAATTTCATTTAAATCACCCTGAAGAGCAGTCTCATCTTCAACATTTCTAATTTTATTGTAAATAATACAATCGTCTGCAAACAATCTTATCTGGCATTTTATATTAACAGTTATGTCATTTACAAAAATAAGAAAAAGTAACAGCCCCAGTACTTAGCCTTGGAGTACGCCCTAGCTTACCATACCCCTTTCAGATAGCTCCTTGCCTACTTTTACCCTTTGCGATCTTCCTTCCAAAAACCATTTAAAATAATATTTTAAAACAAGTCTGCTACTGTGCAACGTAATACAGCTGTTCCATGTGAATTTGCCCAGAAGCAATGTCACCTGGAAGACCTTGTCAAAGGAGGCGTTAATACTACTGATACATGATGGCCATGGCTGGTTAGTTGCTGCCTTTCTTCGTGACATCTTCTCTTAATTGGTTTCTATGTTGTAGCACTTCTGAACATTAATTGTACACAGTGTTGCAAGTTCTGTCAGTACTTTCAGTGCATGCACTAGTAAATAAAACTATGAAATCTGTTAATATACATATATTCTAAAAGAACGCAAAAAATGCTACAAAATGAACATGCTCCCATTCAAAATGATCGCCATGTGTAGCAAAAGCAGCTAAGATGCTGAGGCCATTCATCAATAGCTGCACAAATTGTGTCCAGCTGATGTGATTGAATTTTTTAGCCTCTTTTGACGTGCTATTGCCACAAGGTTCTGCAATGGAGAGTAGTTCAATGGATTGAGGTCCGCGCTTCAGCTAGGCCAGTCAGCAGCAGTGATTAACCAAGAACCATTGGTTGCTAACCACTGCTGCGTGGGTTTTGCTTTCCCCATATACATTAACAAAGTCTGGAATCGAACCCGGCATATCTCCTTAATTTTTCAGTTAGCAAATGCCTGTGATCTTTTATATGCACTAGCATGTAAATCTTCCTTCAAAATGCGTAACATTGTTCGTAAGGGATGTTCATTTCATGAGACAGAATTGTTTGTTTACACAAAAGATTGCATATAATCCTTGCACGAACAGCATTCACAACTTCTTTTGTGTGTACACACCTAAGATGCAACAACCATTGCACCTGTTTCTTTAAACTATACTATTGTCTGAAACACACATCATCCATTGATGCCAAGAGATTTCAGCATCAAAAACATTTCCTTAGCTTGCTTTCATTCACAATTTCCTTACTACAGCATGTTTAAAATTTATTGACAGAACTTATGGCAGTACTGTGTATATTACAGTTGCATGCAAAGCAGCATCTTCAATATGGAATCTATGTAGATGTGATTTAGTTTTCCCACGTCCTGTAACTATGCTGTAAACCTCTGTGTTATTAATAGTTTTGGCATCAGCTATTCTTTGATGGAGTTTTGTTACAGCTGTTCCACTGTTCCTGTTTGTTTCAATTTCAGCTTCCAGAGCTATTTGTTTTGCCAACTTATCTGCTAATCAATTGCCAGGAATTCTGATATGTGCTTTGATCCTTTTGAAATGAATTTTCCAATTTTGCTGATTGTGTGCTTTGATCCTTTTGAAATGAATTTTCCAATTTTGCTGATTGTATGCTGTTATATTCTGCAACTATTCCATTGTGTTTTTTGTTATTGAGGAGTACTAAAGGTACTTTACTTGTCAGTGTAGATTAATGCAGATTTACTTTCAACCAGAGCATTAAATTTGGATTTGGATACATGTAATACTTACTCTTACTGTAAGTTCGTAGTAGAAAAAATCTAATATGTTACATTCATGCCACTTTCTCTGAAAACTATTGCTGGAAAACATTACTCTGCTATCTACATTGCAGTAATCAATCAAAATATTAGCATAATTGGTTTTGTTAGTTCATGCTAAGTAGAAGGGAAATAAGATAATGCAATGGGCTAAAGCTAGTCTAGTTATAAACATCCTGTCGCCAAGTGAAACAATATAAATTTGATTTGCTTTGCATGCCCAGGAGTAAAACTCGAGAGAAATGAAAAGAAAGGTGACCTCCTGTTTAAGAAAATTTATAAGCAACGTAAAATTGAAACCAATAACACAGAATATCTCAGAAACATTTAACTACAATATAATAAAAAAAAAAAAATGTGAATGACATAAATTGTGCATTTTAACTACTACATTTTTTGTAAAATAAAGTTTGGGCTATCTCTAATGGTTTAATAGTATGCAAAATTCTTCCAGAATGAAGATCTTCATAGCCTATTCCCAGGAAATTCAAAATATACCTTTTATATATATATATTTTTTTTTAGCTTAACGTCTTTTAACCTGGTTGGTCATACCAGATGATGAATGAAATTGGTGAAATGATGCTCAAATGACCTTGGGGTCCATGAAGCTTAAAGTTATTTGACATTTGTCTTCTCAGGGTAAGGGAAAACCCCCCAAAAAAGCTTATTCAGGTAACACCCTGAATGAGATTTGAACAACCTGTTGGATATGAGGCAGACAGGCTACCACCACACTACCCAGGTATTCCACCTTTTACTTGTCATATAAATATCCTTAATATAGAGTACTTTAATCAAATTTTTTGAAAGCCATTTTTGAGAAAAACAAAATTTTCAAAAAACGTTCATTGTTAAGGGTAGTTTGGAGTGGGAGGAATTTCTTGAAAACCATTGTGTTGCATCCTTGGAAGCTACTAATCTTAAGTACCAAATTTGGTGTTTAACAGTGTTTTAATTTTTTAGCTATGCTGCACGTACACACATGGGACACATGTACATTGTACATAGAACTTGGTAGAGAAAGTAAAAACCAACAGATCTTTCAGTATTACTGAGCACAGCCATGTGTAAGGTTAATATCATATTACAGTTGGGCACTTGGTCCGCATACTATAGGTAATGGCTAAGTGAAAGGAACGTAAAAAAGAAGATGGCATTTTAGCTAGAGCATGCCGTTGCCTTTCTCTATCTACTTCTGGGTGCATCAGATTATTCTCAAAATAGTGTACGAGAGATTCACAGGCTGTTCGTGGTAAAGTTTTTTACATTCTTGATAAAGACACTCATGTGTGTTTATACATCTTTGAAGTTTAATTACTTACATTACTTTCCTGAGACTAATTTACCTGTCTGAACCTGCTCGCTCTTCAAAGGAGTCACATAGCTGTTTAATTCCTTGCTCGAAAATTCCGATGGCATAAGAAGAGGCAATAAACATTATAACACTAAACAACATATTTGGTACTATAGCTCTCCATGGCTGCAGCAAACTGTAAGGAAAGAATGAAATGAATATTTTAAAAAAATTAATAATAACAGTAGGTGGAAGAGGAACATCAACCTGCACTCTGATCATATTAATACTGGGTCTACATGCAGTTTTTGCTACCTCACTTTTTACTTTCTCTATGTGCAGTGTACATAGTGGCTAGTATTGTATTCCACCCAAAAATTTGATACCAAGATTTCACTGCAAATACTTGTTTTAGGGCCCCCTGAATCCAAAAAAGAGCATTTTCAGAAAAAGTTTGGTATCTTCCAAGGATGCAATGTGAAAATTTTCAAGAAAATTCCCTCACTCCTAATTACCCTTTACATGGACAAATTTTCAAAAATTTTGTTTTTCTTAAAAATGGCTCTAACAATTTTGATTAAAATACCACATATTAAAGCCATTTCCAACACAAGTAAAATATCTATCTTGAATTTTCTGGGAATAGCTTCCAAAGAGCTGTTTATTTTGGATGCATTTTGCATAACTAGTAAACTATAAGGGATAGACAAAAACTTACTACACAAAAACTGTAGATCTTGTTAAAATACACAATTAATGTGATATGCAGTTTTTTCATGGAGTTTACCGTTTTTGAGATATTCCTTGTTATTAGTTTCAATTGTAGTACTTGTACTTTTCACAGACAGGAAGCGCCCGTTTTTCTTTTGTGATATTCCTGGCCAAGTAAAGAAGCGATTTGCAATGATGATTGCATAACGACAGTTTTTAAAACAATTGACACTCACTTTAGCATAGCACATTCCTTTAGTTTCCATCTACTTATCTATAAGGAACTAAGTAATAAGAACATTCTGTTAATGTTTATATCAATTAGCATTCTGTAGAAAAAGAATAATATTTTGTAAGAAATTTGTTTGCAGAGCAGCTAGAGAAAGTCATGTGAGTGTAACACCAGATTTTTATATATGTATATTTGTTTGTTAACATAGCTATCAATTGTGAGAATCAAATCAATGCCACTGGACAACATTAATCTTCAAACTATAGTTACAGCATTTGGGGGGGGGGGGGTCACACAAGTGCACACAAATCTTTTTAAGTGCTTTTTCAGATGGCCTGTGTGCTTTTTAACATATATTTCTGGTAGAATGTAGATATCGAAATTTTGGGTGGAAATTAGCACTTCCTCCACTTATTAGATAAAGTAAAACAGAGCCAGATTTATTTCAGTCTAAATTTGAAATACAATTTTTAGATTTATCTTAAATCTAACCTGGGGAAAAATATATGATTTTACTTTCCTTTATGTACATTCCTTGCATTCATCAAAACAAACAGTTTTTACACATGACTAAAAGTACATTTCATCCCTTAGCATTAATACATTATAGATTTTGCAAGAGCTTAATTGTAAAAAATCTGATTTATTACATTCACATGACTTTCTCTATAACCCTGCAACAAATTATTTTTAAAAAGCATGTTCCTCTATTACCTTCATGCTAATCGAGAAAAAATTAGCACAATAGGTCTTATTACTTGCTTCCTTCTAAGTAGAATGAAAATAAGTGGAAAATAATAGGTTAAAGTGGTAGTGAAATCTTTTAAACGCACTGCATTTTGTGCCTTTCTTTTACGTTTACCAGTTATGCAAAATTCTGTTGAATTCATTCAAAATCAAGATATCTTTGGAGGCTATTCCTAGTAAATTCAACATTTACATTTTCTCATGTAAATATCTTTAATATACTTTTATCTGTAGTTTTGTTCAGCATAAAATTAGTACAAAATGAATTTCATGGTGCTATTTACTTTACAAAATTAGTAAAGAAATGAATGTTGAGACATGTATAATCAGGATAAAAAATTGGAAAGTTAAAAATTGAAGTTTTGCATGTTACCTGCTCGAATATTACTTCTTTATAGTGGTGAGACAATACCGCTCTTTCTTGGTATTGATCCAGATACTCAGTTTTGGAGTATCAATATCCAATACTCTTGGTATAAAAACTATAAATTACGAGGGGCATACTGAAAGTCACGAGCAACCCATTGTAAAAATTTAAATTTCAACAATGTACAAAACGAATTGCAGGATCGTAATCTACAGATTTTAAGCCACATGTTGACATATTGTGACGTCATTAGCTTCTATCACGTGACCACAGACAGTGTTTGAAAAATGGCTGACATTGATGTTTCGTTTCGACAGCGTGCTGTCATTGAATTCCTTGTGAAAGAAGGAAAATCTGCTCCTGAAATTCATCTCAGACTTCAACGTGTGTATGGAGGTGTCTGCATGGGTGCCAGCAGTGTTAGAAGATGGGTGAAACATTTCAAAGATGGAAACACGAGTCTGCAAAATGCGCCTCGTAGTGGGCGTCCTCGAACTGCCTCTACAGAACGCAACAAGGAAAGAGTTGATGAGCTCATTACAGGAGATAGGTGTTTCACTATGAATGAAACTGCTGCGAAACTTGGAATAGGACATAGTGCAGTGCAAGAAATGATCCACAGCTTGGGTTATCGAAAGGTCTGTGCCCGTTGGGTCCCCCGTTTATTGACTGAAGACCACAAACTTCAGAGAAGAACCATTGCACAAAACCTTCTTCAGAGATTTCATAATGAAGGTGATGAATTTTTGACATGTATTGTGACTGGAGATGAGAGCTGGTTCCATCACTATGAGCCAGAAACGAAACGTCAGAGTATGGAATGGCACCACTTGAACTCACCATCGAAGAAGAAAGCGAAGACAGTGCAGTCTGTAGGAAAAGTTATGGGAAGTGTCTTTTGGGATGCACAAGGTTGCATTCTGGTTGACTTTCTTGAACCTGGACAAACCATACATTCTGCCCGCTACATCAAGACACTTCTGAAGCTCCGTCGAGCTTTCCATAAACACCCTGGAAAGAGGATCATCCTTCAACAGGATAGTGCGCGTCCGCATACTGCCCGTGACACTATGGAGAAGATCAAGGCATTAGGGTGGGAAACTCTTCCACATCCTCTCTACAGTCCCGACTTGGCACCCTCCGACTACCATCTTTTCGGTTCTGTGAAGGAGCAGATGCGTGGCCAACGCTATGAGACGCTGGAGGATATTCGGAAAGCAGTGCATCAGGGTCTGCAGGCAGCTGGAACGGAGTTCTATCACAAGGGCATTTTCAAACTTGTAGAACAATGGGAAAAATGTGTGCAAAACAATGGAGACTATGTCCAAAAGTGAAAGAAAGTCTGTAGATTATGATGATGTATTTGGTTTGGCTTAAAAATAAATATTAAGATTGTAAAACAGTGTTGCTCATGACTTTCAGTATGCCCCTTGTATAATAGTTTCTGTGTATAAATGCATGTAACCAATTTTGGTATGGCAACATTGAAGCTAGATAACTTTGCAGATAGACTTGTTTTGCTCATCATTTTCAGATGTTGTGTCCTCAGTTCTACCAGCAACAGAAAACTTACACATTGTGTTCTCAAAGGAAGTTCTGTACTGTGTTTGAATATAACATGCTCCTTTATCTTTGTTGTATTGTGTGACTGGCAACTGCACAAAAATTTGTTTTTCTACATATATTACACACTACTTTGTTATTAATATTGTCTGTTTCAAAACAGTTCACACTTCACAAAATATTTATGAAAATTAGTTGTATAGTATGCCTAAACTGCACTTGTGACCAGTTTACTTGCAAAAACAACAACCTAACAGATGGAAAGGGAACAAATATTTTCATGCACTGTATAATCTCACATCCTAAGTTCTGAATTTATTAATTTAAGGATATTAAAATTTCATTTTTTTTTTTTTTTTAATTTTAAATTTGTATTTAATTTGTGTATTAAAATGTTAAATTCCATTTTATACTCAATTCATAGATTTTGGTTAATGGAGTAGATAAATTTAATAGCTGAGAGTGAGTCACATACCAGGCTATTACAGAAATGTCATTTAGTGTCAGCTGAATCAATTAACACTGCATGTTACATAAGTACCTTGACTGTTTTCCCCCATTGTTTTGCATGTTTTCATTTAGACACAAATGTTGCATTCAGGACATACAATCAAGGGCTCTTAGGATGTTTATTTTCATCAACTGTTTGGGGACATGTACAACGCAATAATGTGAAGTCTGGATTTCTAGCATTAAGTTTAATGAAATATCCTTTAACATAGTAGGTCATGTTGGACGATAGTAAAGGTTTATCAAGTATTAGACATGCTTTGGAACCACCCAGTGTCAAAGTATCAATGGTATTGATGTCCCATCTTTAGTTATTTACAATCAAAGATTAAATGTTGCATAACTTTCAAATGTTTCTTTAAAACATAATAAAATATATAACACTTAATTTTCTAAAAATCAATAATGTATTAATTGTTGAAATTAAATGTATTAGCCCTTAAATCCAAAACTAAACTTGATATCAGACCTGAGTTTCTTCATAAAATGGTATACAATATGTTTTAAATCTGAAAGAAACCACACAAAATGTAAGAAAACACTATGGGAAGTTTAAATAGTTAAAAGTTCATGCACCTTTTACATCTATACATGTAAATTTAAACATCAGATTTGGGCATTTAAATGGCAAAAAAACAGCATGCAATTTGTTCCTGATTCTACAATGTTTTAATTATTGTTTTCCATGAATAGTTTAAAAGATTGATTGTTTTCAATAATGTTGTTGAATATTTAGAATTGAGTGCAACTATAGCAATTTAAGTTGCTTCAGAATCCAGGAAATTATTGTAAAGGCTAAGGGAGAAATGGTTTCTATGGCAATGGCAATGACCATACCTCCTCAAGGTCCAACCACACAACTCCAAACAATTAGGGTAAATCTCCTGATTTTCTCCTCATCTTGAAATTGGTTGGAGTCGTGTGGTGAGGCAGGGTCACCAATGTTATCAGAGAAACCACCCTCCCTTAGCCTTCAAAGTAATTTTAATTTCACTGTAAATGCAGAAATTAAAGTGTCTTTGGTTTGCCGATGTATAAATTGCTTCTCCAATGTTGATGCAATTCTTATTTGTCCTCTATGGCAGAAGGTTAGAAGATTTTGACCAATATATGGAAATGATTAATATTAACTTACTTGGTTTTATACAGAATTCCAAAACTTCCACTCGCATATAAAATGGCAAACCAGACGATGGCACTTAAGCAGGAAGTTGCAGGAATGTAGATACACACGTCACAAGTGGAACTTCGCTCCCATCTAGTGGTTAGGAAGTCAATGGTTTTGGATTCCATATAAACCATTAGTTTGGCACCGATGGCACAATTACCTTCGAAACTTTCCATTGCCATAGTAAGGGCATAATATACTGAAAATCCGAAGATAGTCAGTAAAACATATATTAGAGTATATGTTACCTGGAAAATAAGAAAACAGTCAGTGACATGCCTGTTAGAGTTGGGGGCACACATGGAGACATGTTGGAAAGCCACTGCACAGAGATACAGTGTGATAATAGACTGCCTTTAATTCTTGCTTGCTATGCGCAGGAGGATCAGTGACTCAGTAGTGCTAGTGACACCCATTTTCATGTGTGCCCCAATGACTTTTCTTGAAATTTAGTAACTACAGTGCTCTTTTAATAACTTGGGATCTGACAAAAGCATTGCAATTGAAAAAACAAGTGTGCGCTGCAATCCTGATTCTATGGTAACAGCTGCTTTTTTTTGTTAGAGTTGCTGATGCCAAATTACCACATTCTGAAACTTGGTGTTAGCTTTCAGTTAATGTGTTTTGTTTTTGCAGTTTTCAGTTATTTTACATTTCATTATATGTTAGTTATTCGTTTCATTGTTTGTGTGGCTTTGAAAATTATTTTTCTAGAAGTCTACCGAAACATTGGCGTTTTAATTCCCAACTTTCGTAAACAATACACATGAAACAATTTAATGACATGTAGCAGAGTAGTGATGGTGGTGGTACTTTTTTTATTTTATTTTTTATTTATTTTTTTTTTTCAACAGAAAAATCTTCCAAAGATTTGGATTTTTACCAACTAAAAACCACTGCCAGCTCTGCATACCATTTTGGGACTGCTTGTGGCATTACCTCAAAATGGCAGCTGTCTTAAGTCATCAGTCTATTGGTTTCTCTCCTCTCTTTCTTTTGTCTCCATTATTGTCTTTGCAAGTTGTTTCAGCTGTTAAGCTAATCGCAAATTTTGGGATATACTGAAACAGCTTGCAAAGCCAATGTCTGCTATAGATTCTCCACTGTGACAATTACATCCAGTTTTCCGAATGCTCCATTCCTTTTTACCTCTGAAGTGTACAGTGAAGAAATGTATGCTTCACAGAGACCCTTTCGAGGCAATAATTACATTTATCATCATCCGTTTTCCCCATTTTCTTGGCATAACACCTAAATCTTCCATGACCAGATAATATCTGTGTTAAGAAATAGTCCAGCTGTCTATGCTTACATGTATACTACTTACTGATATTTGGAATAATTCTCTTTGCCCACTGTGCAACTTCCATCATCTCCTCCCAGCGCTTCTGCCATGCTTCCATAATTTGTTTTCTTATTTCCCTCTTGTCAGCTGCAGAGTTTCCAACCTCCTGCTCATCTATTATTTTTCTCTCTTCCACTAACAGGTCAATGGGAATTTCGCCTACAATGACCTGTAAAGCTTTTGTAGATATGATTCGAGAGATACTTACCACCCTTAATAGTAAATTCCTCTAGACTTTAACCATATAGTTGTACACCAATATAGTTTGTTTTTTAGAGCCTTATACCATATTGGTGCAGCGTATAGCAGCATTCAATATACTGCACTACATAATATTTGTCTTTAATTGATTTTGGGTCTCTAATATTTGGCTTCAATCTACTCAGTGCCGCTTCTTTTTCCTCTGCCTTCTGAGTTACTACTTTTAAATGCTCACCAAAATTACCGCCATCACCCAGCATAACACTTAAGTACCTCACTGCTTTTTTGGGTATAACAACAGTTCCTATTTTAAAATATATGTGTACATCTGTTCACTTCCTCGGCCCTTTTTAGAAAAACAGCTTCTATTTTTTGTGGCACTAGAGATAATCTATTTGTCTTCATCCACCTATCAATGCTCGTCAAGGATTCATTTGCTCTATACATTAGCATCTTCTGCATCCACGGCAGTGATGATCAACACCAAGTCATTTGTAAATCCTAGTGTAAGTGCTCCTTCAGGTAGTTTAATACATAAAACTCCGTCATACAATATATACCATAAAGTAGGTCCCAAGATCGAACCTTGAGGTACTCCTGAGGTTACCTGAACTTCTTTCTTGTTTCCTAATTTTATGTATCTTTCATTAAAATACTGTCTTATTATATTTATTAAATATAATGAGACACCTCTTCTTTACAGTTCTTTAATTATTAAACTCCACCTTGCGGTGTTAAATGCATTGTGATTGCAGCAACCCACTTTTCAGCGGTGTCTTCCCTGATTTTAATAACTGCTTTAATCGCCTGAGTAGTAGTTTCTCCCTTCCTGAAACCGTACTGATTGCAGGATAAACCCTCTCCGTCCTCAATCTCTTAATGAAGCCTTGATTTTACCAGATTTTCATATAACTTACTCATTGTATTTAACAGACATAATGGCCTATAGGCAGAGGATCTTGTGGCGACCTGTCCTCTTTTATTAAGGATAACAGTTTTACCACCTTCCATTTGGCTGGAAAATCCTACTTAGTACGATGTTTAATGCGTCTAAAATCCATTTCGGAGTTACTTCAACTACATACTTCATTGCTTCCAGTGGATTACCATCCAAACCCGCGCGCTTTACCAGATTCCATATTCCTCGCAGCTTTCTGTAATTAATTTGAGGTGAATGGCCGATCTATATTGCACCTTATACTGCCCTCTAGCTTATATTCAGTCCGCGGAAATAGCCCCTGAACAACAGCCATTTCCTTTTCCTCTGACAATTGTATGGTCATTCTGTTTGTTAAACGCCCGGTGACTATTTTATATCCTAATCAAGTGCTTCATACACCTGTTTGCCAACTTTACTTCTTTGATTCCTTTATGAGTCTTGTTAGTATTTTTCTATTGCCTCTATACTCGGCTATTAACCTTTCTAAATCTTGTTCTAGAACCTGTTTCTTATTTGCTCTTGTCACCTTACGTCTGCACCGGATACATCGCCCCCTTTGGTTGTCAATTTGGTTATTCCACTAGTATGGCACCTGCGGGCTATCCCTCCTAGGAGCATACGTTTGACCAACCCTAGTGGCTTCTCTGGGACACTTTCTGCCATGATATTGTCTGTACTCTCAGCCTTCCATTTCATAATTATTTTAAATACCTCCCAATTATACTCTGCTTTAGTCTTTTCTATATTTCTATCCCTTCGTTTTGCAAATTCCTTAATTTCAAAATATATAAATATATGATCACTTGTCGTCCTCCGTGGTGTATTGGTTACCATGCTAGATTAATATACCCAAGGTTGCGGATTCAAACCCGGTGGAGGACGATGGATCTTTTCAGGTGTAAAAATCCTTAGTATGGCTTCCTTCGGAAGGGAAGTAAAGCCGCTGGTCCCGTGTCGTAGATTTAGGCTCGCAGAACCTCAAGCCTGATAGAGAGGCCTCTGAGCTAAATTAATCTGTCTTTCACGCCCGACATAGAAGGAGTTGCTGAGAACCACAGTAGTTAAAGAGCGTCCATAAATAAAAAGCGCCATTTATGATCACTTAGTGACTCCTCAAGCACCTCCCAATTCATGATTTTTTCCGCAACTATCTGAGTTGAACAAGTTATATCTATAAATAATTCACAATCCCCCCGCCCTTACAAATGTTGGTAATTGTCCTATATTATGCACTACTAGGTCCAATTCCGCCATCCTCTCAGCCCAGTATTTACCTCTCTTGTCAGTAGTCTGTGGAGACTTAATATTTAAATCCCCAAGTATAATGCTTTCTCCTCCTAATTATTTACTGTCGTGCATTATGGTGTCTTCTTCTCTCTTAAACTCTTCCAGTGATATATTTGGAGAGCTATAGCATTCCAGTATCTTAAAGTGTTTAAAGTACACACATACATAACCTTCTTCTGCCCTCCAATTTGTCACCTCTAGCTTTTTATTCAAGATTGACCGCAATGCCCTTTCTCTTGTCTATGGCCCAATTGCTACAGGATACACTAACTATATTTGGTTCACTTACAATAATGATATCAATCTTCTTCTCCATTGCTATTGCATATGCCATGTCATGACTTCTTTGTGATCTCATTAAATTCGTATGACTGCTGGATTCATGTTTTTTCTTTTACTTCAGCCTTCTCCGCCGTATGTCCACTATCAGCTTCCTGTATTGCGGGCATCTCATTTGTGTCACTTCTATAACCAGTCTTCTTGTATGTTATATACATACATACGGATTCTTTTGTGCTTTCTTTAGCTCTCCTCTCCGCAGTTCAAACAATATCCCTTCATGTCTGCTTCTTCCTTACACTGCGGCGTTATATGTCCAAATTTCAGATATTTGAAACACCTAGGAACTGTTTTTTTTTTTTTTTTTTTTTTTTTTTGTCTGGCAGTCTGTCCATCCCACTCTAATTTGTCCTTTCTTTAACAAGATCTTGCCAAATTCGTCAGGCAACATTATTGTTGCATTTTGGATGCCTAGCTCCCCTGGTCTCATAGAGATATTTATTTTCTCTTTCTTCCGAAGCTCTGTTTCTGTATAGATTTCTTGCTTCAATTCCTCCTCAATAGTAGTGGGATCTATTCCATACATTAATATATTCCTCACTGTACCCACTTCTACTTCTTCGATGTTCTTCAGTATCTCCTCTCTGAGGGTGTTTACTTTCCCTGCTCCGTCTACCGTAAGGACTAAGCCCTCTTTACCAGTTATCTTAATATTTTTTATTTTTACATCAAGTTTCTTTGTCAATATTTTGTTTCACCATTTTCAGTGTTTCCGCATGTTTTCCCCTTTGCCTTAATCACTACCATTTCTTCAGGTTCATTTCTACGCCGTCCCACATCTCTTTACATTGCTTGCTTATTCTTTAGTGCTTCCTCTGACTTTTCTGGTGCAGCATACCTTACTTCAATCAAATGGCCTCGAAACAACCATTCCAAGATTTTTCTTACGTGCTATCTATTCAACCCACCAGGTGTTTTTAAGCTGGTCACCATGTGAAACATTTGAGGTTAATTTTGCTCAGAGGCCTCCCTATCAGGCTTGAGGCTCTTTTACTTACCGTAAATCTACGACGTGGAACCAACGGCTTTACTTCCCTTCCGAAGAAAGCCATGCTAAGGATTTAAAAAAAAATCCATCGTCCGCCGGGTTTGAACCCGAGAGTACATGGTAATCATTACACCACGGACAAACTTCATATACCCAAGGTCGTGGGCTCAAACCCGGTGGAGAACGATAGATTTTTTTCGGACGTAAAAATCATTAACTTGGCTTCCTTCAGAAGGGAAGCAAAGCTGTTGGTTCCGCGTCGTAGATTTACGGCACGTAAAAGAGCCTCAAGCCTGACACAGAGGTCTCTGAGCAAAATTAAGTGGTCTTTCACGCCCAGTATAGAATGGGACGCTGAGAACCACAGCAGTTAAAGAGCGACCAAAAATGAAACTCCATTTCATTTCATTCTACCACGGAGTGCAACGAATTTTGGGTGGAGTACAATATCTCCTCTGTCCACAGCTGTGGACAACAAAAAAATGAACCATGTTTGGAACGCTAAATCCTTGTTAAACCCTACACGACACAGTGCCTTGTGTACACCATCCGGGATACATGTGTGTAGCGGCAACTAGAAGTTGTCACAAGTTCCAAATCTAAATATTACTAACCCATATAATTAATAATCATAACAAAATACATAAATTAAGCTTCTTCAATAACAAGCTATCCATATTAACTAAAAATATTAACGGCACAAAATATGACAGTTTTTATTTTACGGCACTATTAAACCTGCCACCTTTCATCCGTGTTCACTGTTGCACTACGGTAAAACGTAGGTTACGCCTCAGCTGAGAATCTCATGTTCTTTTCTGGCTTGTAGCAAACATTTTTTCCTTTTGTGAATGATATAGAATAAACACACAGCGGCTATTTATTTTGGACATACTTATTTCATACACGACAGTTAATATGTTGGTTATAAAGATGCTTTTTAAGGGTTTATTCTAGGAACAGCAATGTGCTGCACCACGGCATGTGGTGCGGAGAATGGTGCGCAAACCTATCAGGCACGAACAGTTCGCTGTCAATGAAAAAAAAAAAAAAAAAAAAAAAAAATAGATGGAATCTGTATAGTATGAAAAAAACACTAAAAGCATGGTTAGGGAAATCAATATTTTGAAATATTTTTAGGAATCAAATTTTGGCAAGTTTGATTTGGGGAGGGGAGGTAAGAACTCTGTTTCGTTTGTTCTCTTCTTTTCCCCCCTCAGCACACCCTTCATAAATCTATTCAACAGGAAAATGCCAACCGCAACTGTAATAACGTGATACTCCAGACGAGGTGACATTGTCTTGCACACGTAAGGGAAAGGTGATTATCGTCCAAAAGGGTCCTGATACTATGTAAAGTACATGGTTTCCAATTCCATTAGGTCGCGTATATGTATCATGTAGGAACTGAATATCAAGGGACGATTTAGGTATGATGTGGCAGCTTGATACACTGAACGGTGTGCAGTACACGTATTGAATCACAGGATGAGATATCCTGATGGAGTTGTTGATTTGTACAAGATACTCATCCTGTCCACATATCTCGAAAGGTTTCAAACTGTTTTCAAAGAGTCAAGATATCAGACAGGCCTCCCTTTTCATCAGGTTTGAACCCTATTGAGAATCTGTGAGCTGAGGTAAAAAAGGTAGCTGCGCTCCAGTTTACTTGTAGATGGGCGAAGGACAAAAGATGGCTTCTGGGCACAAATTAAAGAAATCTGAGATCTTGTAGCTTCTCGTCCATATTACTGCAAGCGTTTAATTTTCTCTATGCCCAAAAGATTAAGGGAAGCTATCAGTCAAGACATGGGATCAGGAGGCCAGCAGTTAATAAACTGAGCCACCATGGCCTGCTTTTCTAATAGGACGTGTGGTGATAACGCGGCACTGCAAAATGTATAAGTGAAATCACAGTTTTTCGTAAAGCTTTAACACCGGATGCTCCTTTAAAAAGAAAAGAGGCTGCATGGAGGATCAAATGTCGTATCAGTCAATACACAAGTGATTGATGATGATTTGAAAATAACTATTTTTACTATCGTTTGGCTATGACATGCAGAGAAAGTATTACACTTCCCCCTAATATTTTATATCGAGATATCGCATACAACACATTTTGAGAGTAACTGAAGACTATTGGATGTAGTTCTTTGATTTTTTTGTTTTTAACTTTACTACCTATAAAAACAGAGAAAGTATTACATGGTGAGGTGTTCTCCTAAGCGCTCTGAACGGCTGTATTTAGTTGTGGCCTTACTTGTTCCGTGGACGGTGTAAATTTGCTTTTGTTTAGGTTTTCGTGCTTCACAAACTTTCATAGGTATATTAGTTCGTTGTTTTTTCTAACAAACGACATTAATTCTTTATTGTATTTTATTGCTTTATACGTGGCTCAAAATTTTAATAAATATGCTTTTTTGCGACAAATTATAAATATTGGTGAATAATTGAAAAGCTAAATAGGGTGCGATGATGCACATGGAATTATATATGCCGTGTAAATATGACCCGAGGAAGACATGATGAAAACTATTGTTGCTGTGAGAGAAAATAAAATCAGCACGTTAAAGGCCGCCCATTATTCGATGTTCCTCGTATCATTTAACATACAATATCAACATTAGAAAACATGCTGGTTGAATATTTACTATTCGTGTAGGCCATTTATCTAGTCGGTTTCACCATTGATAACTCAAGGCGCTTGGCATAACAGCAATAAAGAATAATTTGCACTACCCTTTCCAGACAGAAGAAGCAGTCAGAGCACTGGCAGATCTATTTTTGCAAAGACATGAATGTGCTGTCTATCCGTGAGCCAATTGGAAACATGGAAATGGATTTTATTTATGGACACTCTGTAACTGCTGTGGTTCTCAGCATCCCACTCTATAGTGGGCGTGAAAGACCGCTTAATTTTGCTCAAAGGCCTCTTTTATTAGGATTGAGGATCTTTTAAGTAGGTACCGTAAATATACGACACGGGACCAATGGCTTCACTTTCCTTCCCTCCATCGGCCTCCGCCGGGATCTAGTCAACTGGGATCGCATGCGCCAGATCAATGGAGTTTAACAAGAAAACGAAGAAAAATGTTTGACCTTTGGAAGGTGAACACTCGTATTCTGCCAACCCTATATATGTCTACGAGACAGGCCTTACTTTTGTTCCGAGCAAGATTCCCTCATTTATCGGCAGAATAGAAAAGAGACAGGGCGTTACGTTGATATCTGCTAGACGAGGTTCAACGATGACTATTATAGCCTGCATGAACGCCAAAGGAGATTTTATTCCCCGTATGTTCATATTTCCAAGAAGTATGTGTTTGAGTTCCTTATGGAAGGTAAATCAGTGAGTTCGACTGGCAGGGCTCCTTCATCAAGTTGGGTACAATTAAACTTATTTTTAGAATGGATGCATCACTTCGTCGAAAAGACTCGTCTTACTCGGAACCACCAGTGTTACTTATAATAGACGGAAATTGTACTCATGTGAGAAGTTTGGACGTGATTGAACTAGCACATTAAGGTAGTTTATTTGGCCCTTCCCACTCCATTGCACTCACAAGCTCCAACCTCCAGACACAAGCTACGTGGTCCTTTGAAATACCATTACAGCATGAAATCAGATCTGTTCTTCTGTATTCAAATGGTCGTCTTAGTTAATATGGCATCGTGGAACCTTTCGGGAAAGCTTACCTGAAAGTTCAGCAAGCAGACATAGCAGTCATTAGTTTTCGAGCATGTTGCATTCTGTCATTTGACAAACATTTTCTCGATACTGCTTTCATTGTAGCCAAAAATAAAATGTTGTAATCGTGTAGTCATTCTCAAACTTCACCGCGGACATTAAATAAACAGGAAATGACTCAGGAAAGCCATCTAAAGATCAGGGAGAAGAAAACATAAAATCGTTCACACCTAAAGGCATACAATCTCAGCCAAGTATATCCGGATACATCAGTCCATTTGTCATTAGGTCTTTCTCACAATTAAGAAGACGAGTAATAGGGGCGAACATCTGTTGGAGCATCTCTGGTTTTGGGTCTCCTTATAAGAAGGTACTCAGTGACTCTCAAGAAAAACTGAATTCCAACAAAGCTAAGAAATCTTTAAAGTAGGAAAACAAGAGATGTCGAACAAAGCGAAGGATAACGGCTACAACAAATAGAATCAGGCCTGCAAGAGTAGAAGACTCAGATTCTGATGACTTGGATAATGAAATTGTTCCAGTTCATGGCACTGATTGTGAATTGATTTTCCAATTGGAGCCGAAAAATTCCGAATGAATTTTTTGCGAAAAATATAGGAAAGGTAAATTTTGGGTCCAGTGCATTATTTGCTCAATGTGGGCGCACAATGAATGTGCAGCCACAGATATATAATATGTTTATATGACAGTTAAGTTTAGTTTAAATTGAATATAAATATATATATAGGCAACTAATAATGTTTTTAAATTTTTATTCAAATGCTTGTAATATTGATTGTATATTTAGAGACATATACATGCAAGTAGCATAAAGATAAATAACAGATTATATCGTATGTTATCTTCTTAAACAGGCCACGTTGGGAGGGGGGATTCATAAACTTGTTCACTATAGCCTATATTTGCACCAGGTTTTCATGATCACTATTCTCTTACGATCTCAGAAAATATCCAATAATTACAATTTACAAGTATGTATTATTCAGTTTACACTGCGTGAATTGTTCAACATAATCTTAATTCACTCAGCATATATTTGTTAATTAAAAAAAAGGTGTTAGCTATATTTGCACTCCTCTACCAAACCTGATATTTAAGTTCACCATCGTCATAGAATCCATCACGAAGATTAAAAAAAAAAAAAAAAAAAAAAAAAAAAAAAAAAAAAAATCTTCATCACAAAATGTCCTTTACATGGAACATTTGTCGAAATATTTTATTTTCTCAAAAGGCTCTAAGGATTTTCGTTAAAATACCATTTGTTCAGGATATTTCCATGACAAATGAAATTTATATTTGGAACTTTCTGGAAATAACATTTGAAGTACTTTCCATTAGAATGGCTTTTGCATAAGTAATAGGTAAGCCTTAAGAGGTAGGTATAACTTTGCTATACAAACAGGTAGATATAATTTAAGCATAGGTGCATGTCAAATTAATTCTTTATATTGAAATTTATCATTTCCGAACTATTTGAATTTTAAGAGACTGCTTTTCTCGAATGGAAAGCCTGTATTTTATTTAATTAATTTACTTGTTTGGTCGTGCAAAACGAACGGAATTTTCAAAGCCATAACATAACAATCAGCTGTAAACAGATTTGAACATCGTTTAAGCATATAGGTATAGTATTCGATTGTTGTAATTTTGTACACAATGAAATATTTAATAAAACCGTTTCTACAAAACATAAAGTGGATAGAGGAATGCGCTTTTATAAGAATAACTTTGTTAAAGATTTTATAGAGAAAGTTATGTGCATGTAACGTTATATTTTTACTTTCTGTTTAACACACTAGTGCCTACTTAAGGATGGAATTTGTATTCCACCCAAAATATTCATGTAATATTTCACCATAAAGACATGTTTCGAAGTCCCTAGCTAAAACATTTTTACAAAAAGATTCGTAAATCTGTATATGAACAGCATAACTCAAAAAGTCGGATGAATAAACTTAGGTATATTTACTATCTCTACACGTGCTATGTACATAGTGTATAGAGAAAATATTGGACTCCACACAAAAATTCAATACCGAGATTTCACCAGAAATATATGTTTTGGGGGTCCTCTGTATAAAAAAAAGAGCATGTTCAGAAAAAGGTCCGTCTGTGTATGTGTCCGTGAACATGATAACTCAAAAACGAAAAGTCGTTAAAATACCAAACTTGGTGTTTAAGTTTAATATCTTCCAGGAATGCGACATGAAGATTTTGAGAAAAATCCCCCCCCCCCCATCCCAAACTACCCTGTATATGGAACTTTTTTCAAAACATTTTTATTTTCTCAAAAATGGCTCTAAAGATTTTGATTAAAATGTCGTATATTAAAAACATTTATTTACCTGACAAATAAAACGTATATCTTGAATTTTCTGGGAGAAGCCTCTGAAGACTTTTATTCTGGATGAATTTTACGGATTTTTTTCATAACTGCTAAACCGTAAGAGATGGACAAAAACTTACCACACAAAAAATGCAGAGCACGTTAAAACACACAATTTATATTACATACATTTTTCGTGGAGATGATGGTGTTTTAGATATTCCTTGTCTTTGGTTTCAGCTTTTAAAAAAACATACTTTTTTCATACAGGAATTTGTCAATTCCTGTCCATATAAACAAAGGAACTTCAGTTACATAGCAACCAGCTTTTGCCTATCATTTTAACCTGTGGTACTCCCTTATTTAGCTTCTACTTACAAGGAAGCAAGTAAGAAGACTATTTCTGCTATTTTTTTTTTTTTCTCGATTAGCTTGAAGTAAATGGAAGCTTTTTAACAATAATTTGTTCCAGAGTTGTAGAGAAAGTGATGTGAATGGAACACATCAGGTTTTTTTTGGTTATATGCCAAAAATGCGCCCATGCGGAGCGTCAGGAAACCAATGTTACACATTGAATCAGGAAATAAATAAATAAATAAATCTATCCCCAACCTAATTTTCTATTAATCAGAAACCTAAGCTTTAATCCTAACTTAACGTCCCAAGAATAAAAAAACCGAGCTTATAAAAAGTAACCGTAACCTAACCTTCTCCTGATCATAGTAAACGAAGAACTTGTAGTGTATTTCAATATAAATTGCGTTTATTAAATCTTGAAGACCAAAAATAGATTTGAAGAGTGATTTATAACATAACAATATCACATTTGGCGAGTAAAAGTGCTGATAATATATGTTGAAACAATTTGAAACTTAAAGAAAAGAAAAACAAAAAATGATAAATTTTTTAAGCTTTGTAGCAACATTTTATGGTGAATAAAAGTATAGAGATATTACGTTGATAGATTTATAGTTTTAATGTTGTAATTAGTGGAAACTAATAATCAGATTCAGGTAACGGGTATAATACGAGTAATTGAGTGTTTGCCATATATAACATCGGTATTCCCGTAGCTTACACTAACATAATAGAGCGAATGTTTATTATTTACAGAGTTTGTTGACGTGTGGCGAAGATTTCGTATTTATGAAAGTCTCCTAAATTGACCGGGACGGTTAGTTTCTAAATAACATCCATCTTTTCTTAAAGCAAGTATTATAATATGTATTTTCCTTGCGTAAGATACTATTTTTAATAAATTAATCCTGATGTAAGTATAGTATATAACCAAAAGTTTCAGTGTACAATGGCTTTCACATTTTACCTCTACGGATTTAAATATCAACTGGAATGAGAGTTAACCGCTGCTGATGACATTTCAGTATCTATAATTAGAAGCTCGTACTCACCCTCCAGAAAGCCGATATGCTACTGGCAGGCAATTCTTGGAGTTGTATAAAAGTAAAAAATTCACGCATTTTTAAACTAACGCCTAGACAAAATTTTATAATAGAAGCAATTACTGATTTCTAACAAACATTTGCTTGCAAATCATGGCCACCTGCAGTCACTCATTTACCCATATTTAATGTACCTACCCATTGGCATTGAAAGGGAATAATAAATTTGTATTTGGGGTAGCCCCGTAGTTCAGTCGATAGAGCTCCTGCCTGCTGTGCAAGGGGTCCCGAGTTTGATTTCCGACTGGGGGGTTGTGTGAATTTTTCTCTAGCCAAGAATATTTCCTTTTCCTCCGAGAGTTTGGAAGTAAGAATGAGAGTATGAATGTGTGATATAATGTAGAAAATTAGAAACTCAAAAACAGTACACAACACACGTGCCCCAAACGTAAATGCCGCCGATATGACCATGTATAAATGTGAGGAAAACGTTTTACTCCACAAGTAATGATTAATTTATTTTTACAAAACTCAGTCTGTTCCATTCACATTATTTTCTCTGCCTATTCTGTGAACAACTATTCTTATAAAAAAATATTTTTTTCGACATCATTCTAATCAATATTGTCAGAAATGGGCATATTGCTTGCTCGTTTATATGTAGAAATGTAAATGTCGTGTTAGTTATGGACGCTCTTTAACTGCTGTTGTTCTCAGCGTTCCATTCTAAATTGGGCGTGAAAGACCGCTTAATTTTGCTCAGAGGCCTCTCAATCAAGTTTGAGGTTCTTTTACGAGTCGTAAATCTACGACACGGGACCAACGGCTTTATATGTAGAGACGAAATAACGGCATACACTATGCTTAAGCGATAGTCAACTCTTTTGAAAGCTATAAATTTATAATATAAAATAAATTATTATCATCACTAAAGATTAGCGCACATGTGCCGATGTGCCTCTGGGTCAAAATCGGCTCCTCTCCGAAATGCCCCTTGGCAGCTCCTAATATTTGCATTTTCGGCACAAAAATTGTGTTGGAACTAGATTTTATTCGACAGAATCGTAGACATGAATGATTAAAAGTTGAGCTGAAAGGCGTATATTGAAATTATTACAGTTCATACTTTACTAATGAAACAATGTTATTGCGTATTCAATAAAGGTTAACACAATCCATACTTGAAGTATTAAAGCGTGCATCCATGATTATGATCTGCATTTAAAAGAAAATGCGTAGATTGGCCTACTTATTCTGCTTTTAATAGAAATCAAGCACCAGCACCATTTTCATGGAAAGGTTTCCCATGGCTCCAGCCATTCCCATATTAATTCGTCAGCATTTCCGGTATTGGTACCTTAAAGCGAAATTTCTTGCTGTTGGCAGCTCTGAATGTTTTTAGGTGATAAGGGGCTTAGATTTTTTTTTGCATGAGAGAAAGTTTTGCACCTTCGGAAATTAAAATTCTTATACTATTTAACAGCAATATTAACATTGATTATTATTAAGAGAAAACGTGCAATGGAAAAAAAATCTCCAGAGAATGGTCATAATAATAAATCCGGCGAGAAGGTAGAAAAGAACGATTTTGCACCTTTAGAGGTTATGGGCGTTCCTCGTGAAACTGAAAAGAATGACAGTTTGAACGACAACGATGGTTCTAGTGATAATAATAAAGCTGACATTTCTCGCAGTGAAAGAGAGACAGATAGTTTGAATGTTACTAACGATACAGACAATTTGAATGTTCCTGATAGAAGCGTAAACGTTTCTCGATCATCATCAGCATCATCTCTAAGTTTTTCTCCGCACGATGAACTGATTAGAAGTGGATATTCTGGCGAGGAAGCAAGTAATGAAGATTCGGAAGCTGTTGAGGAGATCCATGTTATAACTAGAAGTCTACCACCGAAAAATGTTCCAGAGAAAATAATTTTCTGTGTTGATCTAGCAGAGGATCCAAATTACACTCCGTTTAAACTAGGAGATGGCTCTAGGTATTCACCATTGTTTATGGTAAGGCGTGTAATTGAGATTTTCATGCATAGCAAGAACATTATCAACAAATCTCATGAGTTTGCGCTATTGATTCTACATACAGATACTGTGACTTGGTTAAGAGATTTTACTAACAAGCCACATGAAATAATGTCCGTATTAGACGACATGAGCGAAGTGCAACAGAATGAAATGTTTGACTTCTCAGCACTCTTTGATGTGATAAAAGAGCATGTTACACTGCCAAAAGTGAGCCACCCTGCAGACATTCCACCACCATACATTGTCAGAGCAATTCTTATCTACACACGTTCTTTCTGTTTACCCAAGTTCACCTGTGGACATGATTCATACAACTACCTCATTTCTTCTGATTACTTTATGTTGGACACTCTCTATGTACATGAAGATCCTAGTGATAAAAATAACTGTGAGGAAATTTTCAACATTTTATATGATCTTGATAGCAGGGGTTTTGCATATATCATGGAGGTACCACGTAATGCAACCAAACTCCATGACTGCATGGCAAAATTGCTAGCTCATCCTCTTCAGCGTCCTACACAGAAAGTTGCTAATTATAAGCTCAAGTGCTAATGACATCTGTTATGCTTATGTGCAAGATTATTGCTATGAAATTTTGTTGTATATAGTGTCATTAATGTATAAGGTAATCACACTTGCAGCCTCTCTCTTTTGCATGAGAGAACTAAGAGTTGCCCAGAAAGTGGTGCCGGCAAAGGTGCAAAGAAATCCTTACCTTAAAGTAAATGTTGGAAATATAGATCTTTTGCTCTCTAACCAGCAGCATATCAAGTAGTAATGCCCTCGCTCACTCATCTAATCTGAGAGTAGGAATGCTTATATAACCTACAGGAATTTAGTGGCCACATCATGCAAAAAATCGTAAGGATTCCTGCTGCTAAGCTCAGGCAACTGAGTAAGAACATTTTTGCAGCTTGTGCTGCCTATTGGAAGCAGAAGATCACATTTCTGGAATTTACCTTAAGGTAAGGGTTTTAGTGCATCTTTGCCATTACAACTTTCCCAGCAAATCTCAGTTCTCTCATGTTTTGGAGATAAGCCACTTTATAGTTTAACGACACTATAGTGTAAATGTTGCTTTAGAAAAAAGCTTAAAGTTTAACGGAGCATTTTATACTTAAAGGATATACAGTTTAAGTAGAACACACTGATGCTATAGCTATCATGCATGAGAAATCTAAATGAAATGAGTGATTGTTGGATTAATTGTATTTAAAGATATTAATTCATATTTATGCTGCAGAATGGTTTAATGCACATTCCTTTGTAACTACATTTTTGTTTCCTGTTTTGTTAATTCAAAAACCTAATACCTAAAAATATGGTTTCACTCCCAATCATAGTAATCAATGTTTCACTTATGGATTCTGGTAATTATTATATCAGCGTAATCCTGAAGGAGTAAGGAATAATGAGGCAGATGATGTTGATCGATGAGGTCGCATTGTCTACCCACATGCCCTTCTTTCCAACCTCAATTGTATATGGTAAAGTATTACCCTTATCAACCACATCATTAGCAAAGAGCAAAAATAATGGTAAATCAATGTTGCCAACCTGTGAGAATATTGTTAAATCAATGTTTTGATTATTAAGGTGGGTTTAGGCCTCTCATATCCTTTGGCTATGCAGGGTTCATTGGAGTTTCCTCTTCTCAGATTCCTCAGCTATGCTTTGCAGCTGAAGGCTCTCAACCTTTTGGCTACATCTTTGTAATCCTCTTTTTTTTTTTTTGTTTTAATTGTTAGCTGCCTTGAGCACTATGTACCATTTGCTCTGTTCAGAGTGTGAATATTGACAAATGTTGAGACAAGAACAGAAACAGCAATGTTCTCATTATGCCTTGCCTGTGAGATGCATATTTTCATGTGATTCTATTGGTGTGAGGAACAGAAGTTATAAATGCATTAAAACATAATACATAGGTGAATTAGAGTTATTTGTGTGTAGTTCCCATATTTTGATAATAAAATACTACTGCAGGTGTGTATTTAGCAAGTAAAACATTGGTTACCATGTTCAGAAGTTTATCCAAAATTATTTCTGTTGGTTGGTGCATTTAGTGTTTTATATATAACTTTGCATTAAAATTGCCAGAGTGCCTCCATTGTGCCAATGGAGCATGCAACAAAAAGTACATTGGGTGGAAAAGGAATATCTTGTTTATCTCTATTTATATCTTAAAAATGAGGTGCTCTACATCCTAATGAAGGCTGTATATATAGGCATTAAGTACATAGAACGGCTAGTAAATATGCAATCAGTAGGATAAATGAATGTGTATGTTTTGCTACTTAAGAAACACACAAAAGGAAATGTGTTTATAATTCAGATTAGTCAAGTATGCTATGTAAAATGTTATCTTTAAATCAGTTTATTCTTTTAAACACTTCTTTAGAGAAAAGCTTATAAAGAAGGAAATTGCTCCATTGTAAGTTAGATATATTGTTTACATTTCAGAAGCAATAATTTTGTAAAAAAAATACACTTAATTGTCCAATGAAATCTACCACATAGTAGTTTAACTCATTAGAATAGATGTCACAGATTTGTGTTATGTAGTTTCTGTTATAGAGGATGCCTGATAAAATTTCATTATAGAATATGTATTTTAGGCACTCTTTGTACTAAAATCTGTTTTTCCTAAGGGGGGAAAGATCCTACTTTTACTTTCAACGATGGTCTTGACATTACATAAGCTGGTAAGGTAGACATGGTGTGTTACAAAACTTTATTCACCTTTCGGCTATCATGAGAGTTAGCAGTTACCTTTGGCAACTTCACCTTCAGTTATGCAAAATTGTTATAAAAAATCTGATGTGTCACAATCACATGACTTTCTCTACATCTCTGTAATAAATTATTGTTAAAAAGCTTATTCTACTGCCTACATTGTGCTAATCGAGATAAACATTAGCTTATTACTGGGTTCCTTGTAAGTAGAAGGGAAAAAATCTATTGTATTCAGTAAACATGATGACCTCTAGCTGTTTGGCAAACAAACCTTTTATTCAAAATATTAATCTGTTATCTACACCATTCTATTCAGGATAAACATAAGCAGAATTATCTTATTACTAGCTCCTTGTAAGTTGAAGGGAAATAAGAAAATGTACAGGCTAAAGCAATAGTCTCGTTCTTTAAAAGTCAGTTGTTGAAACAATTAAAATTCCAATTCAAGATCTTCTCGGGCTTCTAGCCAGGTAAAAACTTGGCTTGACACCAACGTTTCGAAGAAGTGCATCTTCCTCGTCTTCAGGGTGAACTGATGGTTTGAGCTTGCGGAGACTGGTAAAGAGCCTTAACACCTAATCCTGTACCTGCAGTCTTCCAAGACTTATTTTCTAGCAGGTGCGCGCTCAAACACAAAACATTAGCCGAATAACTGCTATAAATAGTTTTCTACGAAGTCCGTGCCCATGTCTCAGTCATCTTAAATACCAGGCCATAATATCTCGCGAACCAATCAGATGTTAGCTTCATCCCAGCTCTTATAAATACCAGTCTCCGCAAGCTCAAACCATCAGTTCACCCTGAAGACGAGGAAGATGCACTTCTTCGAAACGTTGGTGTCAAGCCAAGTTTTTACCTGGCTAGAAGCCCGAGAAGATCTTGAATTAACACGTCGCCAGGAAAGCTATAGTTCTTATTTTAATTAAAATTCCAATTCGCTTTCCAGGAGTGAACAAACGAGAAATGAGAAGAAAGATGTCTTCCCATTTCAGAAAAATTTAAATGGCTAAAATTGAAACTAATGATCCGGAATATCTCGAAAAAGTTAATTATACAAATAAATGTATATGATATAAATTGTGTGTAAAGTTTCGTATATTTGTTACAGTTTGAAGAGGTCTTCAGAGGATATTCCCAGAAAATCCAAGATATACATTTCGTTTGTCATAAAAATATCTTAAACATAGGTGTTTGATCAAAATCGTTAGTCGTTTTTGAGAAAAGCAAAATTTTCGAAAAATGTTCCATTTAAAGGGTAGTTTGGGGTAGAGGGGATTTTCTTGAAAATATTTATGTTGCATTCTTAGAAGATACAAAACGTAAATACCAAGTTTGGTATTTATCAGTCTTTTCATTTTTGAGTTATGCTGCCCACAGATTTGCACAGAGACATTTTTCTAAAAATGCCTTTTTTTCTCTTTTTTTTTTTTGATTCAGGGTGTATAGACATATTTCCAGTGAAATCTCAGTATCAAATTTTTGGGTGCAATACAGTATCTTCTCTATACATTATATACATGGTATGTGTAGAGAAAGTAAAAATTATAATCCCAATTATAATAGATACATAAAAAGCATGTGTGATACCTTTTTAACTTTTTTATGTCAACTTTAACAGCATTATTGAATGAATGGCCTGTCTTTTCATAATGTGTTATGCACTAAACTGCAAAGATACGATACCTTAAAAGTCTGGTTCATTACTATGGAAATTATTTTAAAAGCAAAATATGGCAAATCTTACAAAATATGAAGCAAATACAAAGGTTTTACCAAAATATTATAAAATATGAAACTATCCTTAAACTATGTTGGTATTATTTAAATGCAACAATCAAGATATTTCAATGCACTGCGCTGTTCCACATCAAACATCCAGATTCAGGTAGCACGCAAGCACGAAAATGCAAAGTTTAGATTGATACATCCTGTTGCCAATGCTGAGCAATTCCTAGGAAGTCATACAGGAGGGCTTTATAACTATTGGCTCTCCATACACAGCTGTTCAAATGTCTTGATAGTATCTTCTCTCCTTAAGAAAAACAGATGCTAATTTGCGATGTCAAAACGTTTACAATTTTTACTTTCTCTTCCTGTATTATGTACATAGTCTATAGCGAAGGTATTGCATTCCACCCAAAAATTTGATATCGAGATTTCACTGGTAATAGACTTTTAGGGTCCCCTGCATCCAAAAAACAATGTTTAGAAAAAGGTCTGAGTGTCTGTGAACACAATAATTCAAAAACAAAAAGTCTGTAAAATACCAAACTTGGTATTAAGTTTGGTATCTACCAAGGATGTGACACAAAATATCCTTTACATGGACAAATTTTTCAAAAATTTTGATTTTCTGAAAAATAGCTCTAATGATTTGGATTAAAATACTGTATATTAAAAATATTTACACAACAAATAAAATGTACATCTTGAATTTTATGGGAATAGCCTTTGTAGAACTCTTTATTCTGGATGAATTTTGCTGGATTTTACATAACTAATAAACTGTATAAGATGGACAGAAGTTTACTACACTGCATATGTAGATCTTGTTGAAACACCCCAATTTATGTTGTATACATTTTTTTCAAGCAGTTCACCACTAAGTAATTGTATTAAAATGTTCTCTTCATCTACAGTTATAGGTTATGGCACTTTTTGCTGTCACTTATATTGTAATTTACATTTATTTAATTTTTACTTAAAAAGGTCCTGATAAAAGTCACACAACACTTATGCAAATATAGCTAGCTACTCCTTATAAAATAGCTATCCTGAATAATGGCCCTATTTTTCCCGGAGATGCCTTAATGTACATTACAATATGTAAGAAGAAATATTTTTAGAAGTGGTTATAAAGCATTCGAGGATATAGTAAAGAACCTGTTGCCTTTATAAACATTTGAGTTGAATTCGTGCAAAGAATACTTTTGCCAATATTTTTGAAGAGGTTTCTTGTTTAAAACCAAATTATTTCTTATTTTCCAAAACATTATTGTATAAGGTTAGGTCAAAAAATAATTGTAATCATTTGCCTGGCTGCCTCAGTAAAGCGAAGCAGGTGAAACAAAAGAGTGTGTTCACTGTACTCGACATGAATCTAAAGTTTCAACAGCATGCATCAAATAGAGTTTGCATTCTTAATAAGACTCCATCACAAACACTGGAAATGCTGCAGGAAGAGTAAAGAGAGCAAGCCAAGGGAAAAAAACAGGTTTTCTATTGGATAAGCAATTTGGAGAGAGTAAATATAACCTTGAGGATGTCCCACCTCAGAAGTACAACTTAATAAACTGAATAGAGTTCATATCACATGCTAAGACCGTCGCTTATCATTACCAAGGATAGTAGAGATTATGGATATATTGTATGGGTCAGTTGATGAAAAATTCTGCGCTTTAAGAGAGGATTGATCCTTCATCAGGATAATGCACCCTCTCATCATGCAATGAAGACTCAAAAAACAGTCACAGATTTAAAGTTGGACAGATCTATAGTGATCCCTGGCGGTTTCCTTATGTCCCAGCAGCTCTGTTATACTGTTGCCACTTCGTCCTGTCTACAAGTCCTGTCCACAAGACAATAAGCAATTTTCAGAAAAAACTAAAACACTAACACAACAGTACATTATAACACGTAAAAATGTCTGTAGCAAAGCAAAATAGCGCATTACATTGCGTCAACTGAAACTGCATTGAGTAATGTTATATCATGCAACAAGAATGACATCATTGCTTACATAGCATGAATCTACTGGTAGAGAGGTAGACCTCTTATCAAGTGAGACAGCTTGCTGACTGTCAGGGATCACTATGGATCTCCCCGAACTTTAAACAGTAAGGTGATTCAACACATTTGCTGGAATAAAGGTAGTAAAATTGCATCAAATTAATCTGATCCAATAAGTTATCACTCTATCAAAAGAATCATTATATCAACATATAATAACAAAATAAAGAAGATAATGTACTAAAAACAAAAGAAAAACTATGGAAAAATTTATGTAATGACACAACTAGTATCGCTTCATTACAAAGAAAATCCTCTGTAGCAACTTTTAGACTCCTAACAGGCTATGAATATCTCAATAAACATTTATTCAGGATTGGTATAGTGAAATCTCCTCTGTCCTTTCTGTACACTTAAAGAAGATATGGATGTGCTGCCCAACCTTGAGTCGACATGATAATATGACATCAAAATACTGGAATGCAAGAGAGTGAGTGGCTTCACTGCCAACTGCTCAATATTAGATACCAACCAACATATTTGCTGGACCTAACAAGTTTGACCTATTTCCTAAGTGAACAAAGAACTTGGGATCATTATTTTCATAGCGATTCTTGAGTTAAATAATACAATTTCAGGTATGCTGCTCAACAGACTTTCCAAAAAGTGCTTTAGAGGGTGTGTTGTTTGTTCCCAGAACACTAGAACCGTTATATTGTATTCAAGGGAGAATACTTTGAAGGTCTGTAAAAGAATTGAAGATTAGCAGTATTTTCCAACAAAAATTAATTTTGGTTATTTTTGGCTCCCCCTTGTACTTCTCTACAAGTTTATTGAGCATACAAGCTTTTTGGCAAAGAAAAAACTTTCAATCATTTGGCATTTTGATCTACAAATGGACATTGAACCAAACAGTCATAGGGAAGCCTCTGAATCCAGTAATTAAAGCAATAGTCAATAATTCAATGCCCTCTCTAGCAGGCTCTGAATCCAGGGAATAAATCTGTAACTGATAATTCACAGCCCTCTCTGACACTCAGTTAACACTTGCCTTGGAAAGGATAAAAATGACAGGTTAAATGATCTTGCTGTGCATGGCCACTGAACTCACACTGATATCAAACTCAAATAAATTTCTTTGGGTACATAAATGAGCATGAAACATTTCAAAATTGAGTGAATAACACCTGAGTTGAAGCTGTATGAGTGTCCTCAAGTAAGAATATGGAATCTAGTTTGTGGGATTGTATAAACTGCTATGATTATGTGACAAGCTTGTTAGTGCTTGGCATAGGAATAAATCCTTAGGCTCACAAGTTGGTGCCAAGCGTGAATGCTGCTGCAGGCTGTTGTCAAGCAAAGATCCCCTCCTCTTCTCCACAATATGAGGCAAAAACACCTTTTGTTAGGCAGTTGGAGAATAGCACATTGATATGATCGCTTTCCCTTGTGATGCCAGGAACTTAAGCAGGCACAGGTTACTCCCAATAATATCAGAAGCTGCTATTGAGCCAGCATAAAATTTGTTCTCCAGCTATTAAATGCAAAGAAACTAAATCCAGTTTTACAATGGATGCTCTTTAACTGTTGTTGTTTATAGCACCCATTTTATATTGGGCATGAAAGACAGCTTAATTTTGCCGAGACCTCTTTATCAGGCTTGAGGTTCTTTTACATGCTGTAAATCTACAACACAGGACCAACAGCTTAACTTCCCTTCTGAAAGAAGCCATGCCAAGGATTTTTACGCCGGATTTGAGCCCATGACCTTGGTAACCAGGGGCTAACATGCTACCCCTAGATCATGAAGGCCAACGAAGGCAGGGAAATGAACTTTATAGAAGGTAAATCTACTTTACGGTTTTTTTTAAAACCAAGTCAACATTCCTTTAATAGTAATCAATCTTAAAGGCATAATAGTAGTAAGGTGTGTTTGCCCAGTATTAAAGTTTTACTATAATAGTACATGAACTGTGGGCAAGACAAGTTACCTTTGGTTAAAAGGGGACTTGTCAGAAACATCCTCAAAAAATCTGATGTGTTCCATTCACATGACTTTCTCTACTTCTGTGTAACAAATTATTGTTAATAAGCTTATTCTTCTATTTACTTCTTGCTAATCGAGAAAAAAATTGCAGAAATAGTCTCATTACTTGCTTCCTTGTAAATAGAAGTGAAATATGGGAGTATCATAGGTTAAAGTGAAGTCAAAAACTGATTATTACGTGACTGAAGTTCCTTTGTTTGTATGGACACGAGTTGACAAATTCTTGTATGAGAAAAGTACAAGTTTTAATTATTTTTTGACCTAACCTTATGTTATGTTAGGAGTCTTCAATCCTTGGATTGGTTTGCAGCGACTCTCCAGTCAGATCTTCTCTCTGCTTTCTGTTGAGTTCTTCATATTTACTGCATTTCATATCTTCCATAATTTGTTTTATATATTGTGATTTTGATCTTCCTTTGCCACTTCTTCCTTCTATCATACCTTCTATTATAATATTATACCTTATACAATAATGTTTTGGAAAATAAGAAATAATTTGGTTTTAAACAAGAAATCTCTTCAAAAATATTGGCAATCTTTGCACAAATTCAACTCAAATGTGTATAAAGGCAACAGGTTCTTTACTATATCCTTGAATGTTTTATAACCACTTGTAAAAATATTTCTTCTTACATATTGTAATGTACATTAAGGCATCTCCGGGAAAATTAGGGCCATTATTCGGGATAGCTATTTTATAAGGAGTAGCTAGCTATATTTGCATAAGTGTTGTGTGACTTTTATCAGGACCTTTTTAAGTAAAAATTAAATAAATGTAAATTACAATATAAGTGACAGCAAAAAGTGCCATAACCTATAACTGTAGACGAAGAGAACATTTTAATACAAATTAATAACTACTTAAAAATGCTAAAGGCAAATTAATGTTTGTTTGAAGAAAATGGCAAAAAGTGAAGGCCCAGTAACAAAACTGAATTGTTGGCAGTTATTTATTTGAAACTTCTACATTTCCTTAAAATATCTTTTAATTTGTAATGTTAAGTTTAACTACATTTAAGGTAGTGCTAAAGTAAGTTTTCGCTTCTTCTACCACATACGTGGTACACGTTTTCAGATTCTGGAATCATAAAATAATCTGAAGCATTTCATTCACATAATGCTCTCTATCCTCTATTGTTTATGATGTATGTGTATATATATATATATATATATTTTTTTTTTTGTGTTCCACCGAAACATTTGATACCAAGATTTCACTGCAAATACATGCTTTGAGGTACCCTGAATTTAAAAAGCCAGTTTTAGTGAAAGGTATTTGATGGTGTGAATGTGCATGTGTGTGGCATAACTCAAAAGTTTAGCATTTGCCAAGAATGTGACATGGAGATTTTTTTTAGAAAAGTCCCTCCCACCCCAAACCACCATGGCTCTAATGATTTTCATTAAAATTCTGTATATTAAAGATATTTACATGACATAAAATATATATCTTGAATTTCCTGTGAATAACCTCTGAAGTCCTTCGTTCTGAATGACTTTTGTATAACAGGTAAACCGTAAGAGATAGACAAAAACTTCTACACAAAACTGTAGATCTCATCATTATACATTGAACCATTTTAGGAATACTCCTTATTATTGGTCTAAAATATTTATACTTTTCTCAAATAGAAAGTCATCTGTATTTCTTTTGTTTTATTCCAAGTAAGTGAATTTTAATGGCAACTACACAGCGACAGCTTCTAAAAGATTTGACTATTGCTTTAGCTGAGTGTATTCCTTAGTTCTCTTCTATTTATAAGGAACTAAGTGATAAGAACATTCTGCTAATGTTTAGCAATTAGTGTGAAGTAGAAGAATAATCTTTTGTAAGAATGGTTTGCTTGCAGAACAGGTAGAGAAAGTCATGTGAACAGAGCCAAACCAAACCCATCAGATATTTTTTCATTGTATTCTTTAAAGTGGCATTTATTAAACTTCTATTTGACTGTCTTGATTTAACATGAACAAAGATATATTAGAAAGCAACTGGTTAAGATCGATGCACATGTGGTCAGTTGCAGTGTAGGTACTGTGGTGACCTGGTCAGTGAATAGGGTTGACTTGCAGATCAGGGGTGGTTCCTTAGATGAAGTTAGTGAAGCATCACTTCACCTGTTTCTAACTAGGTGCATTCAAATGTAAGTTTGTCTCTGTTTACATCTTATATTTAAATGATCCACTACTCAGAGGAATATAATTATACGATCACTAATTCAAGAGTGAACATCCATCATTCTGAAGTGTAACTGTGGCAGTAGGAGGAAATAAAAAAAAAAAAAAAGGTGAAAGTAATGAAAAATTAACAATGTTAGTGTGTCGGTACAGAGAGGGCTGGGTGCAGCTAACCTTGGTTCTGAGATATTGAGCTGCACTCTGTAGGCTAGTTTCAATGTACACCAACTAAGCTTGAATTGTATGAGTACTGCTTACTTCCACTGCTTTGAGTCTATGGTGAAGCTAAATTTCTGGGATTTTTCAGAATAGTAAGACTCCTTGTTAAGGCCTAATGGGTAGCCATCAATATTTGTCAAACCTGTTGTAACTTGCAAACATTGCTTCCCTTTCTCCGCACTACTCTTTACATGTCATGCACAGTTTTTTGTATAACTAAGTAAACCTGACATCCCTGACATCAATTTTAAAATATGTAAACTTTTCTCAAACAAGAAGTCCTCATAAATTTTATCTCTCTTTTGTTTTACTCCTGGTCATGCAAAGAGAACAAAATTTCAGTGACAATTGCATAGCGACAGCTTTTAAAAGATTAGACTATTGCTTTAGCCTAGATATCCCTGTATTTCCTTTCTACTTATAAGAAATTAAATAATAAGAGCATTTATGGTAATGTTTATCTTGATTAGCTTGAAATAGGAAGATAATCTTTTGTAATAATAGTTTGTTTGCAAAATTGAGAAAATCATGTGAACGGAGCTCATCAGATTTTTTTTTTTTTTTTTTGAAATGGATAACTTCTGATTTTGTATTCATTAGCAAAATTAAGAATCAATATCTTAAGTAATAAAAAGCACTAGAATAGCTGTACTTATCTTTGGTAAAAGAAACCACAGACATGTATTTCAAACTGCTTCAGCTGTCCTTAAGGCTAATTGGCTATGCTTTGCTTGGCAAAGGAGAAGAATGTGTTTGTTGTTGTGAACACCCCCTTTATATCTTATCCCACAAATATGTCTATTATACCTTTATACCATGCTATTCCCACCTGAGAAGGTAGACTAAAATGCTTTGTGAACAGGATCAAGTTACATTGCAAGGAGCCTGCTTTATACTGTAACAGTGGGCTATATTGCAAAAAACTTGATTAGGAATACATTTTTTGTTATTTATAAATTTAGTAAAAATTCTTTCTTCACAAATTTACTGGGCTTTGCAGCTAGTCTAGCTGGTTCTCGGAAGTTGCACCTGATTTATGTGCTTTTTATATATGCGTGTGATTGTCAGAGGGGATTCCGCACTACTGCCATTTTTATTGTACTTCAGACCCTGAGAATAGGATGAGATGAGAGTAATTTCAAAGAGCGGCTCAAACGGGATGGCAGAGGATCCTTTACAGATACTAAGCAGTTCATCTCGACGCATGGAGCTCTAGGAGCCTACATCTGTCCAAACTCCCTGAGTCTACATATGAATTCCCATGCTAGCCCACCACTGAGAGCTGTATTTCCAGAGCACATTTACCACCATGGAAGGATGCTACCATCACAGTCAGTGCCAACACTTACAAGCCTGCAAGAGATCAGTTAAATAAAATGGAAATGAAATGAAGGGACTAAAAGTTTGGGGGAATGAAGAAACCTCCCCAGCTTTGGAAAAACCCTGAAAAAAACCATGGTCAGAGAAGGTCAGCTGTGAGAATCAATCCCATGATCTCCTGAATGCCAGTCTCAGATGAAACACCTGAGCCACTTGGTGCTGAGATTTTTATATGTAAAATATACATGACTTTGGGTTCATTGTAACTCTCCATTGAAAACCCATCTGTGAATTTTTATAGTGTAGGAATTTAAAAGTCCAGCTGCTGATTTCCAACTGCCTGTACTAAGAACTGCCATATCTGTAGCAAAATATGCACTAGTTATTTGAGTATGCTATTAAAATATGGTATATGTGCTGTATAAAGAAGCAAAGCTAAAATAAAAAGTTATGCATTTTGAAGTTTAGAAGATTTCAGTACTTGAAATCCTTTCTCATAAGTAAACCATTAAATTCATAAGCCAAATATCTTAATGACGCTGTATTGTATCTGAAGCAAAGTGTCTTAATATTCCTGAATCAGTTTTTCTTCCTTTCTTGTAGTTTCAAAATTCTCACATGATTATAACAGTCTACAATCATCATTTTCTGTGGTGGCTGCACAGTTCTGCCTCTACTATTGTATATAATTATTCCACTCTCATATGTTGAAGAGAATTATGAGGCTTTTAAGTTTTTTCTATGTTTGTCATTATTTTAATATTTTTATTTGTACAAGAACTTTTTTTTTTAAATTTGATTTCAGAGTTCAACTATAGTGAAGTTTCCACAGCAAAAGAGGGATGATGCAGAATATAAGACTGACATTTCTAAACAAGATTTGACTTACTGGCTCAAACTAATAATTCATTTTAAGGTTGGTAGAGCTTCTCTGTAGTTTGCCACTAGAACTTTTGATAACTACCATTAAATTTCCCCTGTACCATTACACTTATTTCAGAGGAGAAAACTAAATTTGACTTTCTTTTCATGACAATTTTATTTACACAGAACATTTAAGGTACTTTACTTGCTATTAATTTCTGTCCCCATAGCACCTGATATACATATTGAACTTTAGTTTCCTCCTTAATCACACAGGTTTACCACACTGTTACATTTGTTTTGAATAAATCATATTTTACACTGCAGCTTAGAAGTCACTTCAGCAATCTGAAAAACTGACCAACACATGTCTCAAAAGTATTAGTAATGCATTGATACGTTTAGCGTTAACAGCATTACCAAGAGTATATCTCATTTTGTCTTTTATCAGGTGTCTGAATAAAAACAAAGAAGTTATATAATTTTAATTTATTATACCTATATTTAGATAAATGTATTTATTTTATCTGTAATGATGACTGTTTATGTTATGAATTGCATGAGAAAAGAAGGAAATAAAGAAGAGTTTGATATATGCTGCAGGGTTTTCTTAGATACCCAAATTACGTGCCCTCACACTCGGAGATAAATCATTTTCCTTTCATTTTTAGGAATATAATGACAACCGCTATTTAAAGAGGATAAAAATGTAACAGTTAAAAATATCAGGTTTAATATAATGACTATGTGGACTAAACAGTTTTTGCAATGTCTTGGATAAAGCAGTCTTCTACCTGTTGCAGAGTGAGAAGGTTCAGTGGCATTGTGTGTGTCATGTATTTGGGAGTTCCGAGTTAAATTTTTGTCCTGCTGACCACTGACCCCATGCTTTCTTGTTATTGTGGCCCAGGTCATAGGCAAATCCTGGAGTGGTTCCCTGACATAGATTTTCTTTCAACAGTTGCTGGATTAGGGCTATGTGGTTGGCATGTTGTGGCAGGATGGTGTATTTTGCGCTCTCAGATGTTTGGTGGGACTTCAGAGGCCCCCTTCCTGTGGTTGGAGGTCTCCTGGATTGTGCAGGTTAGAATTACAATATTGGAATTATTAAGGAATTTGTTCTTGCTAGCGCACATATCATCTGGATCTGATTGCCCTTTTGGGCTTCCCTCATACCTTCCTCCAGGGTCAAGGAAATACAAAGGGCTCACTGTTGCCTATGTACATTGCTGTGCTCCAGTTACTGAAGGTCCCTTCCATCTGTCTACTCCTAACTCAACCTAATAATTGTTTCTTATAAGCTTATGCCCCTAATGTAATGTAACCCTGAGTGCAGTTCCCTTCCTCTTTCCCCTGATCAGCTAGGTACTTTTTTTTTTTTTTTTTTTAGCTTAACGTCCTTTAACCTGGTTGGTCATATCAGACGATGAATGACATTGGTTAAATGATGCTCAAATGATATCGGAGTCCATGGAGCTTAAAGCTACTTGATATTCGTCTTCTCAGGATAAGGGAAACCCCAAAAAAAACCCTTATCTGAGTAACTCACCCTCAGCGAGATTCAAACTCACGACCTTTTGAATGTGAGGCAGAGAGGCTACCACCTCACTACCACCTTTGAATGCAATATACAGACCCTATGGAGTGCAAGGTATGGTATAATTTCTCCATCATAATAGATGTATGTGCCTTGATCATCTGAGAGGCAGATTTAAAACGATGAATTCTCCTATGTGAACTAGTTGATTAAAATTTATGTATAGTTTAGATACATTAACACTTATTTAAAATGAATATTTATATTAATGTCTCTAATGAAAATTGTCAAATTTACATTTTTATAGCTGTGTGAATCAAATATATTATGTAACACTATTACATAATATATTTGATGCACACAGCTATAAAAATGTAAATTTGACAATTTTCTTTAGGTACATGAATATAAATATTCATTTTAAATAAGGAAATACTTTGTACTGCACAACTGCCGACTCCACCACGGCAGCCAGTGGGAGCCACGTGACAGCTAAAGAGAAATGGATTACACTTGTGTGGAACGGACTTAGGATCTGGTTGTGATTTACAGCCCAAAGAAGAATTTATGTGCTGTAGCTGTAAGTTTCTAAATCACCTTTTATTTTCTGTACTTAGTACATAGATAAGGTATTGCATTCCACCCCAAAATTTGATACTGATTTTTCACTGGAAATACATGTCTTAGGGTCCCCTAAATAAAAAAAAAAGCTTTCTTAGAGAAATGTCTTTGTGTGGGGGTGGGTGAGTGTGCGCGCATGTGTTTTTTTTTAAATAAAAAATGAAAAGTTGGTTAAATACCAGACTTGATAGTTAAGTTCAGCATCTTTCAAGGATGTGACATGAAAATTTAAAAAAAAAATCCCTGTAAACCAAACTACCCTTGAAAAATATTCATTTGCTCAAAAATTCCCTACTGATTTGGATTAATCTCTGAAGACCTCTTCATTCAGGAGACTTTTGCATAATTGTTAAACTGTAAGAGATAACCATAAACTACTCAGAAGGTGTAAATCACATTAAAACACACAAATTATATCATATACATTTTTTGTGGAGTTGACCGTTTCCAAGATATTTCTTGTTATTGGTTTCAATTTTAAAATACTGAAACTCTTCTCATAAAGGAATTTATCATTCCATTTGTTTTACTGCTGCCAAGCAAAGAGAACCAAATTTCATTTATATAGCCACAGGTTTTAAAATATTTGACCATTGCTTTAGCCTAGCATATTGTGTTATTTCTTTTATTAGTATATTACATTATTTCTGCATTAGTAATAAGACTATTTCTTGTCTGCCTAGTGTGAAAGTAGCATGTCTGCCTCATACTCTAGATCCCAATTTCAAACCTTGATTAAGGTAAATTAACAGATAGGTATTTTTTGTTTAGTGGGGTTTTTTCCTTATCCTGACAAGAGTAATATTGAGACCCTTAATTTCCATGTACACTGAAATGGTATGAGCATCATTTCACTTTTTTTGTTCAGTGTCCAATATGATCAACGAGATTAAAGTATGTCAAAAAAAAAAAAAAAAGACACAATGTTCATGTTATTGTTCATCTTGATTAGCATAAAGTAGATAGAAAAATAACCTTTTGTAAAAATACTGTTCCAGAATATGCAAAGAAAGTCTTGTAATTGAACACATCAAGTTTATAACTTACTGCTATGACATAAAATCTACAACCTTTATTTTCTGTTTCCTAACATTAAAAAAATGACAGCATCTGTAGAATAATTTTTCATAAAAGGCGATTGTACCAATGACTTGAGAAAAAAATTAAATTCATGCTCTTGCTGCTTTTGTTGAGCAGAAAAATATGCCATGGGTGTGCAGCATCATTTTTCCAGGGAATAAGAAAACTCCTGATATACACTGATGGTGTTTACAGACATGGGACTAATGGCTTTACTTCCCTTCCGAAGGAAACCATGCTAAGGATTTTTACTCCCAAAAAAAAACCCATCGTCGTCCTCCGGGTTTGAACCCGCGACCTTGGGCATATGAACTTAGTATGGTAACCGTTACACCACGAAGGGTGACACCTAAAATAAATTCAATAAAGATTGGTACACAAATGCGCGAGTTTTATAGAAAATAAGGTTCACTCTAAGACTGTCAGGAGGAATGCTCATGTACTGGTCACAATGCTTGAGTTCCAAGAAAGAAGCCATATGCAAGGAAGGAAAATAGAACAGGCTGCAATTTGCAAGTGAATATGTGACCAAAAACTTCAAGTTCTGGAGTAGAGTAATTTTTTCTGACGAGAGTAAAGTCAACATTTTTCATAAAAATGGAAGTGCATATTTTGTTGTGGAAAAGAGGAAATACTGAGCTGAAACCTACTGATAACTAATATGGAGTGTACTGTGAAACATGATGGTGGTGTCTCATGGTCTGGGTGTGTATGACTACTTCAAGTGTGGAGAAACTTGTATTTATTGATGAGACTATGGATCAGAATGTATATCTGGATATTTTAAAGAGGAATTTGAAAATCGTTCCAAAAAACTTGGTTTAAATACTACTATTTGCAACAGGGCAATGACACAAAATATACCTGAAAATGCCACTTCAGTCCCTAGAATTAATGCTATTTAGCATTTGTTGGATGAGCTGGAGAGAAAGCACATACTTCCAGTAAAATACTCTGGGAGAAGTGGATGTTCAAGAATGGGGGAAATATTGAAGAAGCAAAAATAAGAAAGCTGAACAGACTAAAAGTTCTTATTAGAAGGATATATACTATTATGTTAATACTTATGTTTGTCCATGATGTTCATTTCAGAAATATAATTATGTTCAACATGATCATTTACATTTATAAGTGTTTAAAATTATAAGCAAACATTTAATCCATATCCTGATGTGTGAATATTTTTGTCCATGAGTAATATATTTAATTTTTTTACCTGATGAATATCAAGTATTTTTTAAACAAATGTTGAAAAACATCATCAGAGTATAGAAAGCATTCTAAAATCATCTTTACTTTCTCTATACATACTATGCACATAGTGTATAGAGAAGGTATTGTACTGCACCCAAAAATGTGATACCAAGATTTCACCAGAAATATATGTTTTGAGACCCCCTGAATTCAAAAAAAGCATTTTTAGAAAAATGCACATGTTTGTGTCTGACTGTATATGTGTGTGTGTCTGTGGGCAGCATAGCTCAAAAACGAAAATACTGTCAAATACCAAACTTGATATTTAAGATTGGTATCGTCCAAGGTTGCGACATGAAGATTTTCAAAAAAATCCCCCCCCACCCCTATCTACCCTTTACATGGAAAAAATTTTGAAAATTTTGATTTTCTTAAAAATGGCTCTAACGATTTTGATTAAAATATTGTATATTAAAGATATTTATCTAACTAATAATATGTATCTCTTGAATTTTCTGGGAATAACCTCTGAAAACTACTTCATTCTGGATGAATTTTACGGAATTTTGCATAACTGCTAAACCGTAAGAGATAGACAAAAACTTAGCACTCAAAAAATGTAGAGCACATTAAAACACACAATTTATGTTATATATTTTTTTTTTTTTCGTTGAGTTCATCGTTTTTTAAATATTCCTTGTTTTTGGTTTCAGCTTTGAAAAACTTAACTTTTCTCATACAGGAATTTTTCAACTCATGTCCATACAAACAAAGAAACTTCAGTCACATAGCAACCAGCTTTTGAGTATCACTTTAACCTATGGTACTCCCTTATTTTGCTTCTACTTACAAGGGAGGAAGTAATAACACTATTTGTGCTAATTTTTTCTCAATTAGTATGCAGTAAATAGAAGCATAAGCTTTCTAACAATAATTTGTAGCAGAGATGTAGAGAAAGTCATGTGAATGGGTCTCATCAGATTTTTAGAAAATAGGTCTGTGTGCATTTGTCTTTGTATATAAACAGCATAACTCAGAAATAAAAAAGTCAGAAAATAGTAGCAAGCTGGATATTTCTGCGCAGAATCTTCCTAAGATGTAACACAAAGATTTTCAAGAAAATCTCACATTCTCAACTACCCTTCACATGTAATATTTTTTAATTTTTTTTTTAGACACTCAAAAATGGTTCTAATAATTCTGATTAAAACACTGTATGTTAAAGATATTTACATGATAAATAAAATATATATATATCAAGAATTCTTATGGGACAAGCCTCTGAAGCCCGTTTATTCTGAATGACTTTCTGTACTCTCGTCAGGGTCTTTTGAGACAAGAGAAAATAGGTTGATTGTGCGCTAGGTCTGTTTACGTTTATCAACGTTCCCTGAGAGCTGCTACATTGCAGAGAATGTCAGTAGGGGGTTGTGCCACTGGCAAGTCATGGCAGAAGATGTCAGGGGGGGAGGAGCCGATGTGTTTCCCAGTGAAAACTATACCGGGACTGATGGTAGAATGGTGGGTATTAAGATAATGAAATGTTAGAAAGACAGTGGGTTAAATTGTGGTGATGGAATATTAATACTTTGGTAAGAGTGGAAGAGGAGGTTACTAAAACTGAGAGGGTTGAGGTGTTTCCTTTTTTTTTTTAACATGTTTAATATGTGATACTTTATTATTAATTCCAATTGTTGTGAAGGAGCTGTACAACTTGTGGGACAGGGTGAGGATGTAGTCTGAGAGAGTGGGCAAGGAGAGGTCTCGATGGATGTTCCAGCCATCATTAATGATGATACCTTGGAAGCAATTTTGATGAACTTGTAGGCAAGAGAAATGGGTTTTTGTGGTGAGGGCGCAGACTTGGCACCCATAGGTTAAAACAGCCTGCAGTATTTGTTTGTAAAGTAGCACTTTGTTGCGAACTGACATTGGCAACTTCCTCAAATATAAGAGTACAATATTGCCGCCCAATGACTCACTCTGGTGGCCAGCCCTTCAATGTGGGGTTTCTGTGTTAGTATGTGGTCCAGTACTATGCCAAGGTATTTGACCAGTGTCACCCAGTCCGCCAGATGCAGGTTTGGAAGGTCTTCTTGGAGTGTCATGAAGGTCTTCATTCGCCCTCAATTGTCAGGTGTTGAACCATGTGGTGAGGAGATTGGTGTAGTTTTGGATCCTTTGAGCTGCAACCCTATGCTGGATGGAGGTGGAGGCTATTACACTATCAGCAGCAAATTGAAAGAGCTGGCAGGTAACATTGATGGCAATGTGTTAATGAAGTCAAGGAAGAGTTGAGGATTCTGAGTGGAGGGTGGTAAATTTAGGTGACATCTTATTTGGAAATAGTGAAGGTTCAGTGTTGTAAGTAGGAGCAAATAAGATGGTTGGGGTAGGGTAGAACATTGAACTCAATGAGGAGATCCTCGTCTTAGACGGAGTCAAATGCCTAAAGATATTAAGGAAAAGCCACAACAAATTGTCTATTCCTGAATCCTTTGACTGTGGCATCCACCAATCGAAGCAGCTGGTGGATGAAGGAGCGATGGTGGCGGAAGCTGAAATGTTCCTGTCGTAGGATGTGGTACCTACATCTCCAGATGTTGTTGGAGCCTCAGTTGCATCACCTTCTCGAAGACCTTGCTGATGCCTGGGAGCAGAATGATTGGTCGGTGGCCATCAAGATGTGCAGCGTCTTTCCCGGGCTTTGGTAAGGTTATGGATGATATTGGCGCGCATTCATGCTGGCGGAAAGTAGGCCATTGCAGAGGTGCACCACTAGTTGCATCCATACTGGAGGGAATCCCTGTAACGCCGCGTATGGGATGTCCTAGTGTCCAGCTGCATTATAAGGGCGAACTCCGACAGCCGCGGGTGCAGCCACATCTCCCCCTTCCATTATGTCAAAACACTGTCCAAAGTATATGACTGGTAAACCGTGATGGATAGAGAAAATCCGACTACACAAAAAATGTGCATCTTGTTAAAGCACACAATTTTTGTAACATGCAGTTTTTACTTGTGAAATTAAAGATTTCCAGATATTTTCTGTTATTGGTTTTAGTTTTACATAACTGTACTTTTCTTAAATTTGAAGCATTATGGTTTTTTTATTTTCATGCTGGTCATGCAAGGAGGATTTCAAAGCCACTAGCTCTTAAAATGTGTAGCTATCGGTTTAGCGTAGTGTGTTCGCTTGTTCTTGAAATATGTACAGAACCATTTTTTCTAAAGTTTATGCCTCGATTATTATGAAGTTGATAGAACAGAAAGCTTTTGTATGAATAATTTGTTGTAAAATAGATAGAAAATGTCATTTGAATGTAAGACATCAGCTTTTTTAAAATCGGTTTACCTTAAATCAATCTTTGTCGAATATTTTAGTGTAATGCAATATGGGTCGTTGAATTTTTATAAGGTAACCTCTCACGGTCTCTCTCCACTGCGCGAGAGTTGCCGGGCTGCCGACAATGGCGCACTAAAATCCTTACGTTATAATAAATCCTGTTTGAGTTTAAACAGAAGGAGGTATAGCATTTCTTGCAGAAGAGGAGACTCACCCGTTTGTTGAGCTAATTTGTTTAGCGATTTTCAAGGTGATCGCTCTAAAGGCATCGATGTCATATACGAGGTACGTCCAGAAAGTAATTTCCGTTTGGTAATGAAATTAAATTGTGTACAGATACAGAATAGTTATTTGTTGCACAAAATTCTACATCTCTTAAACTTCTTTTCCACATAGCTGCCGAAATTTTGCAGGCATTTGTCATAGCGTGGCACAAGTTTTTGTATACCTTCTTCATAGAAGTTTGCCGCCTGTACCCAACGTGAGCAAAGTTTACGAAATTTCAGTTTTTCGGTAACAATTTCATGAATTAGTGATCGTGAGCTTTGGGGAAATTCCATAGCGAGAGCACTAATTGTAAACTTGCGGTTTTCCTGGATCTTGTCATCAATCGCGTGAACCTGTTCTTCTGTAACAAAAGATGGACGCCCACTTCTTTCTTCATTGTGCACTTCACTACGTCCTTCATTGAACTGTTGGACCCATCTTCTCGCCATTGAATTATTCATCGCAAATTTGCCGATAAATTTCAATTAGTTTCACTTTCCTAGCATTCAGAAAACGAACCACAGATCTGATTTCACAGGCGGCGGGATTTTCAATCAACACCGACATTGTAAACAAGCACAACAAAGCGTATGTGGCTGACAGCATCTCAAAATGGCGCACGTTTCTTCTCCTTGATACAGAGCGTCTACCGCGCATGTGCGGAACTGCGATCGCAGCGCTGCAGCGGAGATAAATTGAAACGGAACTTACTTTCTGGACGTACCTCGTAGTTTGTAGTATGTTAGAAACATTCAAGGAGAAGGTCAGTTTTAACATCAAACCTCGAACTTCTGCACGATTGCATGTGTAGTTCTCCCACCCCTTTTCTTTTTTCAGAGATTACAGAGTATGTAAATCTTGCAATTAATTCCCTCCATATACGGCGAGCAGATTCGTGTTTTAAGTAACCTTTGTGTTTAAACACATGTTTTTCCTCAGATAAGTTGCACACCATGTTGACTAATGAAATTACAGAGGCACCTGACTAGTCCCGTTGCAGCCGTAAGAGTGAGATGTGGTGCCTATCATAGGTAACTAACCAATGCACCTTAGCGCGGGAATTGGCTCTCTGAAGTCCCCGGTATATGGTGAGGGTAAAGCGAAGGAGACAGGCCGCAAGAATCGGTTATCTCGACTTTGGGAACCTGAGAGTAGCATGTTACCCCTAGACCATGGATGACGACTTCCTCTCCTCTGCATATTATAAGTAGCTATTAGAGAAATTAAGGCTTAAAACGGGTGTCAGAGTTTCTGCTTCGCGGGAAGGTCAAAATTTCCTGAAGTTGTCTGAATTTTCACATGAATTTTAACGGCACATTTATCTTAAAGGAAATCGTCGTGAATATCAAAATTGGAATTTCTTGTATGTTTTCTTTCTTTGGCTAGAACAGAAATAACCCTCTCATAACTCAGAGGGAAATTGACCCTTTGGCCTTCCCCATAAATGACGCCTCTGCTTAAAAACGATTCCAGCTTTTTACCGGATGCATAGCCATCTGCGAATAAACTGTTCGCCACTTGCAAATTTTCTCGGGAGTTGGTATTATTTATTCAATCTAAGTCTAAGTACTCTAAACATAGGTAACCGACATTAACCGAAGTGGCAATTGCTTAAAGGAAACTGAATAAATATTGGTTAAACAGAAGCTTGTGAAATTATGATACGTCAAAGCTTATTCCGGCAAAGATTTCCACTAACTGTTTTAAGACTAATCGCTTTTAACTTGAGGCAATTTAATAGCAGAAAGGAAGGGAAATGGTCGCAGATGCATCGGTAAATATCTTTACTGAGAGTAACATAAACCCAAAATGTGCAGATAATTTTGCTTTTTATTTGATTTAATATAAACTTAGCGTAGGTATGCTATCTTTTGTACATGTATCAGAAGGTAAGGAACTTTGGAAACAGTTTACTTGGTTACAGCTGCTGATATGACATTTAAGAAGTGAACCCGTGTTGTATTATTCGAGCGTTTAGAAACCATAATGTTATAATAATATGTTTGATAATGCATTGCTTTAAAGGTGCAAGGAAATGATGGTATTGCACATGATGGGAACACATTTTAATGTATTTATGTTAAAGAAATGGTGCAAGGAAAGAAAATAATAGTTGGTAGCATAATGCATTTAAGTTGTAATATAGGCTCCATTATCCACGATATTGTAGTACGATTTGAAATGCACTAGGTTTAAAGGTTCAAGAAACGGATAGTGTTACACGTGAAAGGACATTAATCATGTGTTTTATTGAACTCTAGCGACAAAAAAAAAAAAAGTCCTGATAAATTATTGAGGTTTTAGCAACACTACATGGTGAATAAAAGTGTATACATAATACATATATGGATTTAAAGATAGTTTTGGTGGTTACCAATATAAACTGGAAATGTAACTTTTGTATCAGTACTGCTTTTTATTCACTTATGCTATGTATTTTGAACCCCATAGTAATGTGTATTTATTAGGGTTTAGGTTTTATATAAATGAAATGAGCACAATGTGCAGGTATATAAACTTTAATTTTATCCTAGTTTTATTTTTGACATTTGTCTTTTTTTTTTTTTTTTTTTTGCACTTTCTGCATGATATCTTTCACAGTGTTGTTGCACAGTTCACAGGTACAGTCTTCATCCGGTGGGTGAAATCTTTTGTTTTGGCAGAACTTGTGGTCGAAGCCCTATGTTACATATCGCGTTAGTAATAATTATGTCGAAGCTCGTAGTTTAACTGCTCCCATTCCTCCATTGTCATGGCGCCGGTTGAATAAAATTTTTGACCAGTGAGGAATTATTATTAATAAATTTATATTATTGCAGTAAACATCGCTGCAAGGCTATAAATGAATGTTGTTCTAATTTCTGGTCTAAACCTACTGTTAATATAACAAAAGGCTGTACCATAAACTACAGCATTGGTTTAAAGCTTTAGTGGAATGTATTATATTAATCAAGAATTTCGGTGGAGGAATATTGCGATAATTACCATTGTATTCCGAGTCCGAGGAACTCGCCCCCTACTCTCACGGTTCTGGTATCATAAGCACATAATTTGATAACAGGTAGGTAATTATTTCTCGCGATAGCTGCTAAATGGGTAAATTAGCAAGAGGTTTCTTATAAACCGGAGTAGGTTGCCAATTTTGTCTGCGAATTGCCTTTACCCTAGCTAGCTAAGGTATTTCCGAGTTGAAAATCTAAAATCTAACAAACAATACAGAATCATTCTGTTGATAATGTATAACATACTTCACTTAGTATACTACCGAAAAATCACCTACATATTTAACCCATACAGGACGTACTCATCTCAAAAGTGTAGATCTAACTATGGCGGTTGCGAGAAAATCCTACTTCAGCAACCACAATGCGTAATGATAGAGCATTTCTAATCTAATGCTCTAATCTGTCTATATCTATGCTCCAGATAGATTTTCCTTTTTTTCCGCAAGCATTTGGTGTGTGTTCTCGTATGCCGTGGTATTTGGCAGGAGAAGGATCTGCATTCTGATGTCTTCTATGGAGTAAGTTTCTAGGTGTTAACTTAGTGTTCGAGTTCATTTACTGTAAATATCTTCAATGCGATACAGCAATTACTCATTTTCTTTCAAAAACGGTCTCTGTCATAGTTTGTATAACTTTTTTTATTTACATTTCGTAAATTTGTGTACTTTAATAACTAGAACAGCAGTGTTCTCCCTAAAGTTTGAGAAAATAACCGTACTCCATGAATGCGTTTAATGATATTACATGTCAGTAGTGTATGCTGGGATTATGACTTGGGCCTCACTAGACATGCCATACCGTACAATGTAAGGGATTACTCATTAAACGTTATTTTTTATGCATTGTTGATCCTTCATGTTTGTCCAGAGCTGTGATCAAACACAGCCACTGTGAGAAACCTTTCGTATTTCAGACAGTTTTCTCTGTTGCAAACAGTAAGCATGGCCAGCAATAACTTTATTTATTTCGCATGAACTACACTTATCGTTATTATTTAGATGAAAATAATTTTTGTAAAGATTATTATTATTATTATTATTTTATTATTATTATTAATTTTTTTTTTTACTCCTGCTCATCACGAAACTTTGGAAGAGCTGGTGTAAACCTCCGCTGTTTGACGATCGCCAATGTATCCTCGTATTTAATTGTGAGAATGGTCTGTTCACTAACTGTTTAATTACACATTGTTAATCCATTTCGAAGAATTAGCGCTGGCAACTGTCTTGGTACACTGTACACTTGAACTGAACAACACGTACTAATATATACTAGCACTAACCTTCATGACTAACAGTAGTTACCTAGTCATACAATAACTACAATTAAAAACACACATTCTTTGCTATTAACTCCATGTCTCTGCAAAATTCCAAACAAGGATACAAGCCATTCGCGTCCTTACGATATTCGGAAACGTTCGTAGATAAGTATGTAGTGTGGCGATTTCGTTTTCCGAAGCCTTCGCTTGTTGATTCCTATGTTCCTCCTCCCGAACCCCACTTTGACCATATCATAGAGTAGGCCTGCAACTTCAAGCATACAAAACTCTACTCTCTCCTCGGTTCGATTGTACAGAGAACGATACATATTCCATCCGCAATGCACTAATTTTCCATGAGGGAAACTGGTTGGTATTACAATTATTATTAAAATTACTTATTTATTTCTAATTTACTTTAGAGATGGGCTTCGGTGATAGCTTTCATAGGCTATCGCGTCCAGTTACACTCTCCTCAGGCCAGCAATATCCCTCGGGTACCGTCGAAACCACACGGACAGCTGTGGCACCCCTTTTCTCCTCAACCTTGGTTCAGCGGCTGCACTTCTCTGGACGGGTCTTCAGGACATGGTATTGGAGTGGCTCCTTCCTTTCCAATGTTCTGATTTGAAGTTTCACTCTTGAAGTCTCTGGACCCAACAGGTTGTCAGGACCTCCAGTTTCTTGATACTCAACATCCGCTTGCACATGTGGCTACTAGTATCCGGCACTGCTTTCCTTGTATCCAGCCATCTGCGATAAGGCTGCTGTCCACCCTTTTGCCCAAGGCATGTAGGTCACTCGAGGGGTCGGCGATGATGTCCTCGACATGTCCTTCTATTGTCTTCTACCTTCTGATTGGCTTTTTCGTGGATATTCTATCGCTGGGTGTCCTGGTTGGCCACATTTCAGCACACATCATTCAAAGGTTGTCAGCTTCTTTGAGTTGTTTCTCTCTCTCTGCCGAAGCGAGTACTCCTCGTCGGCCGCCTCCATCCTTAGTATTGCCGTAAACGCCTCGTGGATCACCCTGTAGTCACCGAGCATTAGATACTGTTGTATCTCGGCATCACGCACCCTGTCGGCGTGCGCAGCTTGCTAGGAAATCTAACTAGGTGGTAGGTTCACCAGCTGTTCGATCGCCAAGACAAACTTCTATATCGTCTCCCATGGCTGTAGGAGCCTCAATTTAAGCTGACTGTGCTAGGCTGCAGCTAAGCAATGGTTCCTAAACCAATTTTGGAGGGCTCCCAGATCTCTCCGGACACCACCCAGGTCCGAATCGCATAATATATTTTCACTGCTTGTCCCTAGATGTTTGCTATCAGTGATGTGGCTTCCTCCTCTGCTGACCATCTGTTGTGGATGGCAAGGGCAATGAACTGACGGCAGAAGACTTCAAAAGTGTAGGTTCCATCATTGTTGGGTGTCTTGATGTGTATGGATGTGGTGTTGCATCCTGACGTCTTGACCTTCAGGTTTGTAAGCCTTACATTGAGCACCTTTTCTTGGTACTGCTATCAGCTCTTCCTTCCACTAAGTTGATGGTCATGGTCTTTCATCATTCCACCAATCTCTTTAACCTTTTCCCCAAGATCTTCTACTTTTTACCATCAGGTTCTTTCAAATCCTTCTTCACGCTGGCCAGTTGTTTGTTGATATTGGTCAATGATTCCATCTTCATCTTCTTCATTGAGCAAATTCACAGTTGTTACTTCACAACCCATCTTCTCTATGCTGGGCTTCACTTCCACTTCTTTCAAGTCGGATTCTATTTTCTCCTCCATCTTCTCCATACCCAATATAATTTTCTCCATCTCAGATTTCATGGACATATTAATTTTGGCTAACAATATTTTCATCATTCCCTCAATTTTGAAGTTAACCCTACTATGACATCAGTTTAACAAATAATCATCTGGAACAATCTTGTTACAATAATAATTTTATTTTGCTTCTTTCACAACAATTTTTGCAATACAATTTGTTTGGGTCATTTTTATATATAATGTTGCTTTCACACTGCTGCTTGGTGCTGCATGCTTGTGGACTCCTGTTGAAAAACTGACTTGTTGGTGCTTGTTCTTTTCTTGTTATATCTGTTGATGATGTCAACAAAAGCTTTCAGAAAAAGCAAACATTTTCGCAATGTCCATTGCACCCAGATGTTGCATTCCAAGGCTTTGAGATAATGACGCTGCTCTTCACATGTTCAGTTCTCAAACATCTGCAACAATGGGTGCAGTTACAAAAACAAAGCCAACGGATAATGAAAGCAAGCTATTCACACATGTAAAAGACGACATACAGATTTAGGACTCTGTTCAATTGACTCCCATATTTTGTCAATGTCAGCTGTGTTTGCAGAAGTTCGAACCAATCAAGACTCATCAATAACAGTGCCTATTCATTATTTAATAGTTTCCATATGGTTTTATTCATTGGTCCATTTTTTCTAAATTTCCCTTGAAATCCTCATCACAACTCACTGCAAAGAACATCCATTAGATGATAATGTGACAATGACAGTATGTTCAGGAATAATCAACACGCTGCTCAGTAATCAACCTCAATAAAAAGACATTTGTAAGTTACCTTAATCATGAAATAGTTACTTATTTTATGTACATGAAAAGTTCAAATGTGTATCCTTTTTAATTTCTGGGGGAGAATTTCCGAATGTGCAAAAGTGTAAAACACAATAATTCAAACTAAATGTGTTTATTGAGCACTTAGCTCTAACTGCAAAACAAAACTGCAAATCAGCTGTAAAAAATGTAATTTTTCAGTCATACAAATCTTGCCTATTACATAGACATGTCAGTTTCTCTCTTTCAATGTCGCTCTCTGTGGTGTAATGGTTACCATGCGAGCCTCATATACCCAAGGTCACGGGTTCAAACCGGCGCAGGACAATGGATTTTGGCTTCCTTCAGAAGGGAAGTAACATTGTTGGTCCTTTGTCGTAGATTTGCAGCATGTAAAAGAACCTCAAGCCTGATAAAGAGGCCTCTGAGCCAAATTAAGAGACATTTCACCCCCAATTTAGAATGGAACGCTAAGAACCACAGTAGTTAAAGAGCATCCATAAATAAAACTCCATTCCATTTCATTTCATTTCTCTCTTTCAATCTACCCACACTTCCAGGTTGAAATGTGCTGTGAAACTCAATATTTTTCTCATGTCATACTCTAACAACATAACTTACTTTTAATATCATTGATTGCATATCTTCTTCCAGGCGCCATAGCTGCATTTTGTTCCACAAACCTGTGCAGTGTTTTGAGACTATAAATAAACACTGGTACAGTGATGATCCATCCTGCATCAGAATCAATCTTCCAGCCTTATCACCAACAATGGAAACAGGAACCATAGTGAAATGGTATAAAAAGGAAGGTTTGTTGGCAGCTTTACCTATAAAGAGCAATAATTATAATTGAATGCAATTAAGCATCAGATTCCTAAAAAAAAAGAATGAACCTTTGCTAGAAACTTATACTCATATAATAATAAACATACATGCTAGGTAGAGAACCAATCAAAAATTTGATAACAAGATTTCACTGAACTACAGGCTTTTGAGACTCCCTGGATCCCAAAAAAGCATTTTTAGGAAAAGTTTTGTCTGTGTACATGTGTGATACTACTTAAAAAATCTGTCTTCCATTCACATGACTTACTTTAGCTGTTCCACAAACAAATCATTCTTACAAAATATTTTTCTTTTACCTACTGCATGCTAAATGAGATAAATATTAGCAGAATTGGTCTTATTACTTGCACTCTTGTAACTAGAATGGATATAAGGGAATAAATTAGGCTAAAGCGATAGTCAAATCTTTTAAAAGTTGGTCGCTTGTGAAACAATTGAAATTTGGTTCTGTTTGCATGCTGAGAGTAAAACAAAGGAGTTATGAATAAATAAATTTGGTTTATTTACCTATGGACATGAGATAAATGTTTCAGGCTTCACCTCAATGAATAATATGTGTTACAATTTGTAGTTTATGCATTGTCTTACACATACAAATATTCACAAAATTAAGATTATAATTTTACAACTTTTACAAGTATATGTTACAATTTTTCAGCCAGGATATTTTAATGTGTCATAGATATCTATATTACTTTGTTATACTAGTGCTAGAGTTCAAATCTGTATATACATCTATACATCAGACAAGTTTTCAACAATATTTTAAGTGAATTACCCTGTGCAGACTTTATATGTTCTGGTAACTTATTAAACATTAATATACCTCTAATATAGGGATCTTTATCTGTCACAACTTTTGTGGTAAATGTTCTATAATAATTATTAATGCCTCTAGTATTATATGAGTAATAATCTTTGTTTAATGTGCCAAAACTTACATTCCTTTTAATTAACAGGATAACTTTATATCAAATAATGACACTACTGCTAAAATGTGTTGATTTACAAATATTTCTGTTACAGACTGACGCTGTTTAGTTTGAATATACCCTGTAAGCTTTTTTTCTTTTCATATTTGTGACCGATGTTCCACACCAAATTTCAATTCCATACTCTATAAGTGATTGAATCAGTCCATATTACAAAGTATTAAGTATGTCTTTTTGCATGTGCTTGTTAATTTGCGTAATAAATATAGCTGTAACCCTAATTTTTTACAAAAAAATATCTGTGTTTGTTATAATTAGGATTTTTATCTAGATGAATTCCTAAAAAGTTTGTGTGGTTTACTTGCTCTATAACTGAACCATCATATGCGGTTTTACATTAATGTCTTGTTCTCTAAGTTGAAATAAGGTACACTTAGTTTATCAGCATTAAGTTTAAGTTGTGAAGCTTTCAGATACTCAGATAAATTCTGTATGTTAATAATGCTTTAATTCACATTGATTTAAGTATTTTTCTACACAAATAAATGAAGTATATATATATATATATATATATATATATATATATATATATATATATATATATATATATATATATATATATAATTTTAAGAAAAGGAGAGTGTGTCTAATATTGAGCTTTGTGGAACTTCCATTTTCACCTTATCATACTGTGATTCAAATTATGTATGAAATTATCATTTTGCAGTATATTTCTGTGCACATGCAATTTTCAAGGTATGATGAAAGTAATTCAGGCATTTTATCCCTTATTCGATAACATTCTAGTTTAGAAACCAGTAGCTTGAGATACACAGTCAAACGCTTTCGGTAAGTCTAAGAAAATGTCAAGTGTCATTACTTTGTTCAATGTTTGTTTAATAACAAATGTGTACAAATTCAGAAACTGTAGTAACTATTGATAAACCTCTGCAAAAACCATGCTGGAATTGTTTGAGAACTTTTTGGATTAAAAAAAATCTGATGTGTTCCATTCACATGACTTTCTCTACTTCTGTATAACAAATTATTGTTAATAAGCTTATTCTGCTATTTACTTCATGCTAATCGAGAAAAAATTAGCAGAAATATATCTTGCTTCCTTGTAAGTAGAAGCGAAATATGAGAGTATCATAGGTTAAAGTGAAATCAAAAGCTGGTTACTAGACGACTGAAGTTCCTTTGTTTGTATGGACACGAGTTGACAAATATCTGTATGAGAAAAGTACAAGTTTTTCAAAGCTGAAACCAAAAACAAGGAATATTTAAAAAACGATCAACTCCTTGAAAAAAATTTATATAACTATGTGTTTTAATGTGCTCTACATTTTTTGTGTGGTAAGTTTTTGACCATTTCTTACAGTTTAGTAGTTATGTAAAATTCATCCAGAATAAAGTAGTCTTCAGAGGCTATTTCCAGAAAATTCAAGATATACATATTATTTGTTAGGTAAATATCTTTAATATATGATATTTTAATCAAAATCATTATAGCGATTTTTGAGAAAATCAAAATTTTCGAAAAAAGTTCCATGTAAAGGGTATTTGGGGGTGGGGGAATTTTCTTGAAAATCTTTGTGTCGCATTCTTGGAAGATACCAAACTTAAATAACAAGTTTAGTATTTAACAGTCTTTTCATTTTTGAGCTATGCTGTCCACAGACACACACACACACACACACACACACACATCAACCTTTTTCCAAAAATGAATTTTTTTGGATTCAGGGGGACCCAAAACATGTATTTCCGGTGAAATCTCGGTATCAAATTTTTGGGTGCATACAATACCTTCTCTATACACTATGTACATAGTACGTGTAGAGAAAGTAAAAGTGTGTAAGTTTCCAATGGATTACCTTTTCAAACAATTTTGCAAGAAGAGATGTTAATGTTATTAGTCTGTAGTTTGCAATTGAGTCTTCTCTTCCTTTTTGCTTTTTCAACACGTACTGTGTGCAAAGTGTATAGAGAAGGTATTGCAATGCACTGAAAAATTCAATACCGAGATTTTCACTGGAAATACACGTTTTGGGATCCCTTGAGTACAAAAAAAAAAGCATTTTTAGAAAAATGTCCATGTGTGAGTCTGTCTGTGGGCAGCATAGCTTAAAAATTGAAAAGTCCGTTAAACACTAAACTTGATATTTAAGTTTAGTATCTTCCAAGGATGCGATACGAAAATTGTCAAAAACATCCTCCACCACCAACTACCCTTTACGTGGAAAAATTATGATTTTCTCCAAAATGGCTCAAATGATTGTAATTTAAATCTCTGTTATGCAATATATTTACATGACAAATAAAATGTGTATCTTGAATTATCTGGAAATAGCCTCTGAAGGCATCTCTATTCTGGATACTTTTTTTTTTTGAATTTTGAATAACTAGTAAACCGTAATAGGTAGACAAAAACTTCCTATTCATAAACTGTAGCTCTCCATAAAGCACACAATTTATATCATATGCATTATTTTCGTAGAGTTGACCTTTTTTAAGATATTCCTTTTCTCATATGGGTATTGTCAACTCCTGCTCACACAAAGAAATGAGTTTCAATCCCATAGTAACCACATTTTAAAACATTTGCCTGCTGGTTTAGCCTAGTGTATTCCCTTATTTCCCTTCTACTAATAAGAAACTAAGTATTAGAACCATTTCTGCAAATGTTTAACTTGATTACCTTGAAGTAGATGGGAGAATATGCTTATTAACAATAATTTGTTACAGAGATGTAGAGAATATCATGAGAATGGAACACATCAGATTTTTTTAACACCGGTCTAACAATGCTATTTTAAGATGAATTCCTATTGAAAAAATTTATGTAGTTTAAATTAAAACCAATAACAAGGAATATCTTGGAAATTACTGATTCTGCCAAAAAAAAAAAAAAATTATATAGCATAAATTGTATGTTTTAACAAAATCTACATTTATTGTGTAGTAAGTATTTGTCTATTTCTTATGCTTTACCACTTATATAAAAGTCACCCAGAATGAAAAGGTCCTCCGAAACTATTTCCAGAAAATTCAAGATACACATTTCATTTGACATGAACATTTCTTAAACATATGGTATTTTAATCAAAATTGTTAGAACCAATGTTGAAAGTTAAACATTTTTGAAAAATGTTTCATATAAAGGATAGTTGGGAGTGGGGGAGTTTTTTCAAAAATCCTCATGTCGTTTTCTTGGAAGATACAAACTTAAATTCCAAGTTTGGTGTTTAAAACACTTTTCATTTTTATATTATGCTGTCCACAGGCACATCATACATATACACATATGCATGCATGCGTTCGTGCATGCTTGCGTGAGAGAGCACTATAACTCAAGAATGAAAAGCCGGTAAAATACCAAACTTGGTATTTAAATTCAGTATCTTCCAAGGATGTGACACAAAGATTTTCAAGAAAATCCCCCACCCTCAACTATCCTTTACAGGAAAAAAATGTTGAAAATTTTTATTTTCCCAAAAATGGCTCTAACAATTTTGATTAAAATCTCTTATATTGAAGATATTTACTTGCCAAATAAAATGTATATCTTGAATTATCTGAAAATAGCCTCTGAAGGCATCTCTATTCTGGATGAATTTTTTGGAATATTGAATAACTAGTAAACCATAATAGATAGACAAAGACTTACTGCATAAAAAATGTAGGACATCTTAAAACACATAATTTGTGTCATATAAATTTTTTTCGTGGAGTTGACCATTTTTGAGATATTCCTTGTTTTTGGTTCCAGTTTTAAAATGCTTTAACATTTCTCATACAGGAACTTGGCAACTCTGACCATGCAAAAAACCAGATTTCAATCCCATAGAAACTACATTTTAAAACATTTGTCTGTCAGTTTAGCCTAGTGTATTCCTTTATTTGCCTTCTACTTATAATGAACTAAGCAATAAGACTGTTTCTGCTAGTGTTTATCTCGATTAGCATGAAGTGCATAGAATAATAGGCTTACTAACAATAATTTGTTATGTGATGTAGAGAAAGTCATGTGAATGGAACACCTCAGATTTTTAGAAAAGAAATGGAAAGAAAAAATCTTTTGAGTTCTATTCACTTGACTTTCTCTAGCTGTTACACAAACAACTTTCCTTATAAAAGATTATTCTTTTATCTATGACATGTTAGTCAAGGTAAACATTAGCACAAATTATCTATTACGTTCTTCCTTGTAAGTAGAAGGGTCATAAGGGAGTACACTAGGCTAAAGTGATAGTCCTATGTGAAACATATGAAGTTGGGTTCGCTTTGCATGGCCTACAGTATAACAAGAGAGATGAAACGAAATATCACTTTCCATTTGAGAAAAGTTAAAATAGTTTAAAATTGAAACCAATAACAAAGCATATATCAGAAATGGTCAACTCTATACAAAAAATGTATATGACATAAATTATGTATTTTAAAGGATATCATAAATTTTTGTGTAGCAGGATTTTGTCTTTCTCTTACAGTTTAAAAGTTATACAAAATTCTGCAAAACCCTTCCAGAATAAACCCAGAAAGTCCAAAATATACAGTCTACTTTTTATGTAAATATCTTTAATATACTGTATCTTAATCAAAACCGTTAGATCCGTTTTTGAGAAAAACAAAATTTTCAAAACTTTTTCCATGCAAGAGTAGTTTGGAGTAAGGGGATTTTCTTGAAAATCTTTGTGTCGCATCCTTGAAAAATACTGAACTTAAATACCGAGGTGGGACTGTGACAGTCCTTTTGTTTTTGAGTTATGCTGTCCACAGACACACACAGGCACGCACACACCTTTTATTAAAAAGACTTTTTTTGGATGCAGGGGATCTCAAAACATATATTTCTGGTGAAATCTTAACATAACATTTTTGGGTACAATACAATAGCTTCTCTATCCCCCTATGTACATTGTATATATGGGCTAAAGAAAGAAAAAATTGAAGTAGTAATGGACTTGAAAGTACAAATTTATTGGGTATATAGTAATAATTATATCTATTATTGTAAAATAATTTAATGAGGCAGTGAATTAGGAATTTTAAGATTTACCTATGATGATGATCATTTTGAAAATCTGACGTGAGAAAATGGATATCATTCTTAATTCAGCACAAAAAATCTGTTAAAAATCACCTTTCAGATTAAAAAAAAAAATAGTTTTGAAATGCAGTATGAATTTTCTGGAAATAGTCATTTCATTTGGAAGAAATTTTATATATTCGTTAGTGGCCGTGCTGTGGCCGAGTGGTTAGACCACTTACCTCTCACCTAGACAGCCAGGGTTTGATCCCAAACAACCACATGTGAGATTTGTGGGTCGAGTTTTCTCCGGGTACTCTGGTTTCCCCCGCCATTGCATTCCACCGGTGCTCCATCATCATTCATGTATCATCAGTGTCACTGCCTGTGGTGCCATAAGTAGTTAAAGCGGGCGTTAAACACTACAAAAAAAAAAAAAAACATATTCATTAAACCATAAGAGATAGACTAAACCTCTATTAAAATATAGATGTAAAAAGAAGCTAGTAACAGTGAGGTAATAAAACAAATATTAATATAAAAATAATAGTTGCAACAAATCTTCACTTATCTTTGGAATCCTTGCTTAGGACTAGTTTCGCAATGAATTCATTGCATTATCAACATACATTTCCTTATGGTCTAGTTTTGGTCTGGCTTTTGATGTTTATTTACACTGTTATGGTTACTGCTACTAGGTGGATTGTGTACTAATGCATTGCTAACTGCTGGAATCAAAACAAATTTGGTAAGAGAGTCAATTGGAGGTATATCAAACTGCATTGCATGATTTCTATACTTTAATATAAATATTTTCTCCCAAACCATTAAATCTATGGGCCCATTTAAGTGTTTTAATAATTTAACATCTGGATTTATTTCATGATTAAATTTCCAAAAATGTTCTGCTACAGCTGATTTGTCAATTTGTTTGTATTTAATATTCCTAAAGTTTTCTTTTACTCTGGTTTCCAAATCACGTTTGGTCTTATCAATATAAACAAGGTCACAATTTAAACAATTTAATTCATAAATGCCAGATTTTTTATTTTTTGAAATTTCATCCTTTTTAGAAAAGCCTAACAAATGTTTTATACTGTATTTATTTTGAGGAACTAATATTATGCCCTGCTCTTTGAAAATATTTGTGAATTTTTTATTTGCCCAAGGGTAAGATATTTCTACACTTAAGAAAATAAAAGATAATTACATTTTTAAAAAATTTACTTATCATCCTTGGGCAAATAAAAAATTCACAAATATTTTCAAAGAGCATGGCATAATATTGGTTCCTCAAAATAAATACAGTATAAAACATTTGTTAGGCTTTTCTAAAAAGGATGAAATTTCAAAAAATAAAAAATCTGGCATTTATGAATTAAATTGTTTAAATTGTGACCTTGTTTATAGTGGTAAGACCAAACATCATTTGGAAACCAGAGTCAAAGAACACTTTAGGAATATTAAATACAAACAAATTGATAAATCAGCTGTAACAGAACAATTTTGGAAATTTAATCATGAAATAAATCCAGATGTTAAATTATTAAAACACTTAAATGGGCCCATAGATTTAATGGTTTGGGAGAAAATATTTATATTAAAGTATAGAAATCATGCAATGCATTTTGATATACCTCCAATTGACCCTCTTACCAAATTTGTTTTGATTCCAGCAGTTAGCAATGCATTAGTACACAATCCATCTAGTAGCAGTAACCATAACAGTGTAAATAAACAACATCAAAAACCAGACCAAAACTGAGAGCATAAGGAAATTTATGTTGATAATGCAATGAATTCATTGCAAAACTAGTCCAAAGCAAGGATTCCAAAGATAAGTGAAGATTTGTTGCAAATATTATTTTTATATTAATATTTCTCTATTAAAATATACAATTGATTTCAAATTGTGTCAATGTCATTTATGAGATATTAATTATAATTAATTTTAACCTTACAATACTTTGTCATGTTTTTAAAGTAATTATTTACTTGGTCCCCTCAATGTCACGAACAAGTATGGAATTTCAAGGCCAACATATGCCACCTGTTTTAAAACTTTGACTATTCTGTCTCCTATATTCTCTTTCTTCCACAAGGAAACATACAATGAAAGCATTTCTGCATATGTTTATATCAGTTAACCCAAAGTAGATAAGAGCTAAAAATTTTGTCACAGTAGATTGCAGAAGAGATATAAAAAAATCTAATATGTTCAATTCACATGATTTTCTTTATGCCTCTGTAACAAATTGTTGTTAAAAAGCTTATTCTTCTATCTACTTCATGCAAATCGACATAAACATTATCAGAAATTACCTTTAATTCGTGCTTCCTTGTAAATAGAAGGAAAATAAGATAAAACACTAGGCTAAAGCAATAATCAAATCTTTTAAAAGCTGGTTGCCATGTGGTTGAAAATCCATTTATTTGCCAGAATTATCTAATTCCTGTATGAGAAAAACTTTTAAGTATTTTGAAACTAAAACCAATAATAAGAAATCTAAGAACTGGTCAGCTCCATGAAATAAAAATGTGTATGGCAGAACTTGGATGTTATTTTTTGTGCAGTAAGTTTTTGTCTATTTCTTACAGTTTACCAGTTATGCAAAATTCAGCAAAATTCATCCAGAATAATGAGATCTGCAAAGACTATTCACAATACATTTTATTTGTCATGTAAATATTTTTAATACACTATATTTTAATCAAAATTGTTAAGTAATTTATGAGAAAATCAAAATTTTCAAGTTTTTTTTCCATGTAAAGGGTAGTTTGGGGTGGGAGGATTTTTCTCAAAATCTTTGTGTCCCATCCTTGGAAGATATTTTAAATACAAAGTTTGGTATTTTACGGGCTTTTCATTTTTGAGTTCACACGCATGCACACACACAGACCTTTTTCTAAAAATGATTTTTGGACACAGGGGGCCCTAAAATGCATATTTCTGATGAAATCTTGTATCCAATTTTTGGTTCAATACTTTCTCTACCCATATATCATGTGCTATGCAGAGAAAGTAATAAATGATAGTTGATAGAACAAGTCCTGTGAAGGTAATATGCCTTTCTGTTTTATATTATAGTTAAAATAAAACTTAGCTCATAATTATAATAATTGTACATGGAATATTTCAAAATAACATTCAAAATAACTCTAGGTGTTCTCGGGCTTCTTGCCAGGTAAGTTCATGGATTGACTCCAACGTTTTGAAGATGTACATCATCTTCGTCTTCAGGCAAACTGATAACTTGAAAGTCAAGATTTGCATATTTATAGTGCCCAAGTGCATCTAACACCTGATTGGTTCACATAATATTTTTTTTTTTTTTTTATGGCCATGAAGCAACTGACAGACACTTAATAGGACTGAGGCATGGATATAGACCTCATAGAAAATTATATATGGCAGTTATACACCTAATGCTTGAACTAGAGCATGGACCTATTTGAAAACATTTTATAGAACACATGTTTTTAAGCACAATCTGTTGTATAAGAATGCGGTAAAGTTTTCTAAAATCTTGGGTGCTGGCAATTAGGAATTAGGTGTTAACACTTTTTATCATCAGTGCCCATGCAATTCTTACTTGTAGGCCTGAATCAGGATTAAGATTGTTTACTTCAGATGAGATGGCTAAGACTTTTTTTACTCTTCTTTCCCAGTAGCTCGAACACTTTGCCACTATCCTTGTGTTGGTAGAATTAGCCCTGAGCAATGTTCAGCCAGTCCATATTTTTCAGGTTGCATAAGCCTGATGGTTCTTTGGTGTTCAGTGACAAGTGTGGCAATAGTGTGTTCTATTTGACTGATGTATAGTGCACCACGTTCACAAGGAATGTGGTAGACACCAGGTACCCTTAGGGCTAAATTATCTTTTACTGACCAAATTTCTGATTTTAGGTGGTTGCTAATTGATGGTTTTGATGCCATATTTGTAGAGCAGTCTGCTTATCTTTCCAGAAAAATTGCCTGTAAATGGTATGTAGCTATAGCGGCTGGCTTATCTTTCCCTAGAGTGTCCTTTTTGCAATTCCGTTTTTGTCTAGCCCTTTTTAAAGCAGCTTTAATATCCATTCTGTTGGAATGTGAATTTTAGGTGTTGAAATTCAGTTGAAGATTATGTGGATCTGATACAGAAACTGTCAGTGTATGCCTATTTGTTGCGATTTATGGTGGAAACTGCATTGAGGTACAGATTGGTGTGTGTAGGTTTGCAGTAGATGGCATGGCTAAGAGTACTGCCCTCTTTTCTGGAAACCAGAATGTCCAGTAAAGGTAGGGAGGCACCCTTCTCAACTTCCATAGTGAACTGTATTTGTGATCAGAGGCTATTTAAGTGTGAAAGAAAATCTGGAAGAGTGAGGAGTCCATGTGGCCATATCTCCAATGTGTCCTCTACATATTTGAAAAAAAATGTGTAGGTTTTAATGGGGCAGTGTTGAGTATTTCATGCTACAGAAACTCCATGTAGAAATTGGCAATAACTGGTGAGTGGAGAGCCAATGGCTATACCATCTGTCTGTTTATAGTTGGTGTTGTACAGAAAATAAATAGAGGTAAGTGTGTGTGCTTAAATAGCTCAGTAACATCAGGAGGAAAGTGGTCTGAGAGCAGCTGTATTGTTTCCTCTAGGGGAACTCTGGTAAAGAGAGATATGACATTGAAATTGACTAGCACATTATTCACTTTGGTACTGTCCAGAATTTCAACAAAGTACACAGAGTTCTTCACATTTTGTACACACTTACCTACTGATGGTTGTGGCAGATTTGCCAGATAATGAGCAAGGCAATATGTAGGGCTGCCAAGAGCATCCACTATGGGTCTTATACTCCAGGTATGGATCTTCGTGAGACCATACAACATCAGGAGGAACCTTCAAACTGAATTTCAACACCTAAAATTCACACTCCAACAGAATAGGTATTCTGCCAAGAATACTAAAGCTGCTTTCAAAAAGTCAGACAAAAAAGGAACTGCAAAAAGGACACTCAAGGGAAATATATGCCAGCCGCTATAGCTATATACCATATACAGGCAATTTTTCTGGAAAGATAAACAGACTCTCTATAAATATGGCATCAAAATCATCCATAAGCTCCACCTAAAATCAGAAATTGATCAGGCCAGTAAAATATAATTTAGCACCTGGTGTGTACCTTGTGAATGCGACGCAGTGTACATCAGTCAAATAGGACACACCATTGCTACATGTGTCACTGATCACCAAAAAACAGGCTTATGCAACCCAAAAAATCCGGACTGGCTAAACATCATTTTGAAAACACCCACAGGGCCAATTTTACCAACACAAGGATAGTGACCAAGTGATTGAATTACGTGGAAAGAAGAGTAAAAGAAGTCTTAGCCATCTCATCTGAAGTAAATAGTCTTAATCGTGATTTATGTCTACAACTAAGCACAGAATTGGCACTGATAACAAAGAGCCAATTCCTAACTGTCATCACCCAAGACTTTAGAAAACTTCACTGCATTCTTATACAAAGATTGTGCTTAAAAATATGTGTGCTATAAAATGCTTTCAAGTTCAAACATTAGGCGTATAACCGCCATATATGGTTTTCAATGAGGTCCGTGCCTATGCCTCAGACATATTAACTATCAGTTGCTTCATGGCCAAAAAAAATATATATATCATGTGAACAATCAGATGTTAGATTCACTCAGGCACTATAAGTACGTGAATCTTGACTTTCAAGTTATCAGTTTACCCTGAAGATGAAGATGATCTTTGAAACATTGGATTTTTTCCTAGAACCTACGTGGCTAGAAGCCAGTTAATACATTGTCAGGAAAGCTTCAGCTCTTACTTTAGCATTCAAAATATAGGGATGTGATTGTCTTGAAGGAAAATAGATTTAATTTCTTTAATATCACTGGATATTCAGTATATATGGGTGTGTTTGGTTACAGGAGAAAAGGTGAATGAGGGGGATGTGTTAGTTGACATAGAAACTGATAAGGCCACAATAGCCTTTGAAAGTACACATGAAGGATATCTTGTTAAAATATTGATTCCAGAAGGCACTAAAAATGTTCCTGTAGGCCAGGTAAAGTATTTCATAGTCAGAATTTTGTAATAATGTATAAAGATTTACTACTACCAGCAGGAGGTCATTTTTTCAATCTTATACAGCTTTTGCTATTTTTTTATATATATTTGTCCGTTTATTTTTCTATTGCTGTGGTCGGGAGCTGAACACAGAATTCAATAAGGGAATACAATTATGTATGTATATCTAATAATCATTTTCCTTGGGAAGTATAATGTTATACCAGCATGTGTCAAATTCCAGCCATGGGATTGAATATTTCAGGTTTCTGACATGTTAATGGACTGAGTTACTGTTGGTGTATTTCTTCATCACTGATAATCATTTCTTGGTGTGGGCCGTGCTGTGGCTGAGTGATTAGACCACTTGCCTCTCACCTAGGTGCCCCAGGTTCAATCCCAAGCGACCACATGTGAGTTTTGTGGTGGACAAACCGGCACAGGGCCAAGTTTTTTCTGGGTTCTCCAGTTCCCCATGCCTTCACATTCCTCCGGTGCTCCATCTTCAGTATCATAAGTGTCATTGCCTGCAGTGCCTCAATAGTAAAACCAGGTGTTAAAATATGATTAAAAAAAAATCCCATAGTGCTACAGCCCATTTGGGGCTTAAACCAACCAAACTGATTGCTGGCCTAATGCCCACTTCGCACAGCAAAGGTAGGCGCTCATCCAACTTACATTGATAGTCATTCATCTCCTAGATGGAATGTATGCTTTTGCAGCCATGATTGCTGCCTGTTGCCCCTCCTTAAATTCCCATAATGCTGATTGAGCTTAAACTCTCCACTTTTTCATCACTTAGTGCTTAAATTCCCTTTATAAGAGTATGTTTTAGAAAGGAAAGAGAAAGAAGGTTTAAGTCCAAAATGCATTTTAAATCCTTCTTGACATGTGTAACTTCAAGTTGACCTTATGGCATGGGACAGCAGGTGAGCACAGAATGTACCAAAAATATATGTTAGAACTTCATATAATGCATTGGATGAAAGTATAGGATTCCACACACTAAAATGCTATTCAAATCACACAGAGAAATTTTTCAAGACCTATATAGCATTATGACATTATTTATATTTAAGAAAGCATTATTACATTGGTCAAGAAGAAGTCATATTGATATATTTTATTTCATTGAAAACTATTATTTGGTGTTATACTGATACTCAAAAGCAGAGGCACAACTTTGAATTTCGCATATTACACATTATTACAACATTTCTGTTATTCCAGTCTGATTGTTACAGCATCATTCAACAGTAGTAAAATAACTTATCTTCACTGTTTCATTGTTACAATATTCTTTTTTATTTACTTTTATTTTACACCAGGAATAGTTCATTGACTCTATTTATTTAACCATGTAATATTCCCTGATAAGTAGATTTACAATTGTAGACAATTTAGGTGTTTGAAATTGTATTGTACAGTTATTAATAACTTTACTGTGTCTACATTTAATTGCTCCTCTATGGCCCATTCAACATTAACCAAAGAAAATTACTTTTCCTCAAATGCATTACTTATGGCTGGAAATACCAAAATGAAATCTGCTTTTTTAATAGCTTGGAACAAGAAGTTCACATATAGGAAAATGTTCATAGATATCACAGAATAATAGCATGATTGTAGCAAACACTAGTAAGCAGTACTAGTAGAAGGGGCTACTGCGGTTCTTAGCATCCCATTCTATATTGGGCATGAAAGACCACTTAATTTTGCTCATTATTAGACTTGAGGTTCTTTTACGTGCCATAAATCTACAACATGGAACAAACAGCTTTACTTCCCTTCTGAAGGAAGATATGCTAAGGATGTGTATGCCCCAAAAGATCCATTGTCCTCTGCCGGGTTTGACCCTGCAACCTTGGGTATATGAGGCTACCTGTTGAAGGGAGGTACTGTATTGATGGTACTATCCTTACATGATTTAATTATACACTTACCTCATCAAATCCTGAAGAATGGTTACTATATTTTGAGTTAATTATTTTACTTATTTCACTATGTGTAACTGCTCTGGGAAAAATAGTTTTTTTCTGTTTCTGTTTTATCTCGATTCATGGAGAATTACTATATTTTGCTGGGTATTGGTATACTCTCAGCAACATTGATAAAATGGTTATTGAAGATGTTTGCAGCTTCTAATGAAGATAATGGCAATTTTTTTGATGAAAACAGCATTCACAGCATCTGTTATCTGTTACTGGCAGACCTTTTGAGATGTGCCATTTGGTTGCTGATACTCTCAAAGGTTCTTAAAGGCAAGCTTTGGCTGGTGGTAAGCTGCCTATCATGAATATGGTTTTCAAAATTCAGTTTTACAATGAATGTAAAATGTAGATCAGTCAAGCCAGGTGCTATACAATTCAAATTTGAAATGGGGACCTTCCAGCTACAAGCCTCTGCCATTAGATCTTTATATTGCCTCATCATCTATTATAAATTTAAAATTTATTTATAAACTGAGCAATTTCATTTATTTTAAATTAAGTATGGATATTGTTGTGGTTTCTTTCTCCCTTTTGCCAGAAAATTTATTATGCCTATTACTTTATGTGGTCCAGGAACATTGGGGAAAGTGATTACTGATTTTGCAACTCAATAGCTTAAAATTTTCAGTTGCTGTGTGTTATTGTCGAAAATGAGGCTGATATTGGGAAGCTTAAGGAAGAATGCTATGTACAAGCACCTGCTGCTGAAGTTACATCTGCTGTGCCTGCTCAGCCTTCTGCTGCTGCTGCTGCTGCTGACCCTGCTCAGCCTTCTGCTGCTGCTGAGCCTGCCCAACCACCTACAACACCAACTCCTGCTGAACCTTCACCTTCTAATGATCCTCTCTCTTCAGTCAAGAGAGTATTTGCCAGCCCACTTGCTTTGAAACAGGCAATCGAGAAAGGATTGGATCTTAAGGTTAGGTTTAATCATTTTGACACAGAATACCATTTATTTGCTGATAGTTTAATGTATTGTCTCATAAGGAAATATATAACTTGTTCAAACACAAACAGAAAGAAGTGAAAGTATCATTATAAACCATATTATGTCCATTCCTAGACAAAATCAAGTTTTACATAAATTTTCATAATTTTTAACCTGCTCTTTCGTGCTGTGAACTCTATTCTTGTGAAATACATTTTGTCCCTGTGTAGTTGGCAAGTGAAAAGTACCTGTTGTTGCAAACCATATTATTTCATTATAATCATATTATGTCCATATCCATTTTTTTTTCAGGATGGTTACTCTGAAAGTCATTAGCTATTATTTGCTTAAATTTATGTCTTGAACAACATTAGTTGTAAGAAGCATTTTGTTATTTTTTATTGCTTTTTGAAATGGGTGAAAGTGAAGGGGGGCAAGGTCCAGTGGAAGCCAAAGGAAACATAAACAGCAAAAGTAGGCAAGGAAATTGAATCTGAGGAACAAGATGTACATCATCAAACATCATCTTTGAGTCAATCCATGAACTTGCCTGAGAACATTTAGAGTTAATACGTCATCAGGAAAGCTTTAGCTCTTACTGTAACAATATTAGTATTCTTTTTGTCTGCATGTTATCGTAATTCGTCATCACCACTAGTGTATTACAGAGCACATCTTGAATCACATCTTTTTCCAATAATAAATCCAAGCACTGTGCACTGTAGCAAATAGCAATAAGCAATAGGCTTGTAGAGAACCTATACACCTATCATAGCACAAAGTTTAAGTTATACATTATATTATTTCTTTTACTATACTAATACAAAGATTTCATAACAACAGTAATAGAGCTGAGTGAATAGTTAATAATTTCTTCTTCAGGCATTGTGATAAGACCTCTGACCCATGCCAGCTCAAGGAAGGTCACTTCATTGTTGCAGTATACCTACAACTTTTCTTCTCAAGGCAAAAAGAAAATGTCTGAAATAAAAATAAAGCAGAGCAAGATCGTCAACTTTCCTTGCTAATTTTTGTGCCTACTCCAAAAAGAAATTGACCTAGTGGAAGGCACAAAAGAACCCCCACATCAGTAGTAATAAAAGCCTGCCTGGGTAGTGTGGTGGTAGCATGTCTGTCTCACATTCAACAGGTTGCGAGTTCGAATCTTGCTTAGGGTGGGTAACCCAAATAAGGATTTTTTGGGGTTTTCCCTTATCCTGAGAGGATGAATGTCAAGTAACTTTTAAGTTTCATTCATTGCCTGACATGACCAACCAGGTTAAAGGACATTAAACTAAAAAAAGAAGTACTTAAGTTGTTGTTGTTGTTGTTCTTCTTCTTCTTCTAATTGTAATTATTATTATTATTATTATTATTATTATTATTATTATTATTATTATTATTATTATTATTATTATTACAATTGTAATAAAGTACCAGGTTCCTCTTCTTCTTATTATTAATTTTTTTTTTATTTTTATTAACTTTTTTAAAATATATTTAAAATATTAGAAGGTGGTGGCACTGTGGTTGAGAGGTTAGACTGTTCACCTTCCACCTAAGCTGCCTGGGTTCAATTCCAAGTGCCTGCATGTGGGATTTGTGGTGGATGAAGCAGTGTCTGGTTAGGTTTTCTCCGGGTCTTCTGGTTTCCCTCACCACCCATTTCACCATGTTCCAATCTTTTTGAATTTTAAAATATATCAAAAGCTTCACATTTCATCCACATCTATTTTACAAATTCAAGAAGATTTTTAAAGAATGCAACATACAATGGCACCAGTTAATAAGTACACCATAAAAAATGTACTTGGATTCACTACTAAAGACAGCATCCGGAATTGTAGCAACAAAGTTTACATTGGGAAAACCAAGAGGAACCTGGAAAAGAGAACCAAGGAACACTTCAGATGCATAAAGCACAAACATCTAGAGAAACCAGCAGTGGCTACCCATTTTTGGACAGAAAACCATGATATAAACCCAGAGCCAAAACTATTGAAACATATAACCGGAAAGCAGGAATTGACAACTTGGGAACTGATTTTCATTTGGAAGAACAAAAATAGGATTATGAACTTTGATATCCCCCAGGGTGACTAATTGTACAAATTCATAGAACCACCACCAGAGCAAGCAATGGATTGATCAGCGTCACTACCAGCAATTAGTCTTTGTCTGGTTGACAATGGAGGAAATTAACCTCCGAAACATCTCTGGGAAATTTAAATGTGAGTGTTGTTTAGTGTCATTAATCGATTCAATGTTAACTTTTAATTTGATCTCAACAACACTGTCATCAACTTCCAAAATAAAAAAGTAAAAGCATTCATAAGAGTTTAGTCAGTATTTTGAAATCAAAAAGTTCACAAAATACATTTTGAACCAAATAACTGATCAGAATACAATTTGAACCAACTTGAATACAGTGTACCCTTAGTTTTCAGAACAAAATCCATTCAAATTCACATTTTAAATTATAAATGAAATAACTGCTGTAAAGGTTTTAGTAAATAGTTGAAAAATACAAATTCTAAACTTTGGTGTCCGAATTGGGTTCTTATAAATTTGTTAATAGTATGTTCATGATACACGTTATGTTAAAGTTTTTCTAAACCAGCTTCTTCATCAAGATAATCACCATTTTGTTTTTCTCTGTTGACTATCTCTTGATTGGAAGCTTATATAAAGCAGAAAGTAAGAAATCAAGTTATTAAAGTTCTTTCTAATTCTCAATGGATTAATATTTCAATATGTGTTTTTCTGCAGCCTATAATTAAAATAATTGATATTATATTTATAAAATTTTGAGTTATAAATTAAATTGTAATTCATTTTGGGGGGAAGGGGGAAAACCCCATAATTACAAGTGATATTAGATTTTCAAATATGCTTCCATATTTTTCAAGCATGATGGAAAGTTTTGAGGATCATCACTAAAGGACCAGTAGTGGCACACATGTGGATACCAGTTGCATACCTACCGAGCAGAGACTGACCTACATTGGCAACTCATGCGTAGTAACACTTTGGAGAATGTGTATTGGCACAGTAGTAACTAGACTGTTTATTACAATTACAGGCTTTTACAGGTAATTAATGCATTTGATGACAGTGCAAGCTCTTTAATCAAGATTGTAAAATTTCTTGCTCAAAGGGATTGCATGAAGATTTGCAGTTCATACAGAAGAACTGTGCAGATATATCTATGACAATAACACGTATTTGGAAACATAAAACATTGAAATGCCTTGAGCCCTGAAAGATGTCAATGAACTTGTGCAAGCAGTTAATCAGAGACCCATGACACCTGTTTTAGACCGTGCAAAAAGGAAAGTGAAGACAGTATTTAGAAAAAATGTTGGATTTTCAATAATGTGTGAAATATTAAATATGCTATGAGGTGTTGCTACGGAAATAATTGCTGATGGAGTATCTTACCCAATAGTCGATGGTGTTTTCTATTTCCGTTTTGCTCCAATCACATCTTATGATGTGGAGCGAAGTTTTTCATAATATATTGTGAATACATAATATACCTGTTTACGTGCCATGGAGATGATTCACATTTGAGTCATTGCTAATGTAGGTTGTTGTGCAGTGTAATCTATGTATCTTGAGAGGAAATGAAATGGATAACTTGTTGCACAACAGCAATTGAATGTTTGAAAATATTAAAATTGTTACTTTCCATAAATCAGGTTTACCTCCCACTCAAACTCAATCGCCTTCCACTGCTAATAAAAACATCACAGTCTACCATGCAACCACTGCCCCATTTCCCTTCTATTAATACCACTACGTACATACTGCATTGTCAACACATCACAACTATATATCATGCTGTGCTAACTTTGATTCTGTCCCACTATCAGCCGCCAAAATGCTATCCCTAATCATTGCACTTAAATGAAGGCTCCATTTATAGAATTAATTGACAACTTTTGCCAGAGTTTTTTCCCTCTTAATAAAAGCTATCCCATTTTTAACTAACTTTCTTGAAAGCTGGATGAGAACTATTTACAATTTATGAATCCCAGCTCTCTCCCAGAAATAATGCAGTGCTCAGTCCCTGAACTTCTCAAGCATAACAAGGCTGTTGTGCAGAGTACCTTTTTTACTATTCTGTTGCTAAAAAAGAATGTCCTCTCACAGTAAAGAGTAAGTGAGACAGAAATGTCGGGGAGGTGTGCTTTCTGTAGTAACCAGCATGCAATCACATGAACAATGTGAGTGTTCTTTCTCTCCCCACCTCACACCTGTCTGAAATAAGTTAATTGTGGAAACAGATTTATCAAATTGGTATTCCTCAAGAAAAAAAGGTTACAGCAGGAGCTCTTTCTACCAGCTTGTTTTTCAACCCAAGTATAGAATTCAGGGATTTGGTGTCAGTGTCTGTTATACACAGCATATAAAAAGAAATCTGTCAGTTGTAATATACTTCCTCAATAGAGGCTGTATTTGTTATAAATAAAATCGAAATAAGGGCCTTCTTTGTGGGAGGCAAAAAACCCATAATATTAGACTCTTATTAACAGATCTGTGAATAAAAGTTCAGTAAAGAATATGCCAGTATGTGTGACCTGCTAACTCTTAGTATTGCATAAATTAGTAATAATAACATTGTGTTCTAAGATAATAGCAAGAAACTCATAGCATTGCTGTAAATTAGTAATAACATTGTGTTGAGATAATAGTAAGAAAAACAAGATCACATTTTTGTTGTGAAAAACATTTTGTTTTGCACCAACTGGCCTTAAACTGATTGGCATGGACCCTTCATAATAATTTTATGTCCATAGATTTTGAACTTTCACTCTGAATGCTACAGTCCTCCTTTAAAAAAGTGAGATTTGAATAGTTATGAGTCTACAAATTTTAACAAAGCCAAGCAAGAATTTTTTTTGGATAGTGTATAACACCCCCTTTTACTACTATGGCATCACAGGCAATGACATTAATGATGCATGGAATGAAGATGGAACACTGGTGGAATGTGATGGCAGGGGTAACCGGGAAAAAAAATCCTGAAATTAGCAATTCTCTTCAGTTTTTTTGGCATACCAATGTTAAATGCAAAAAAAGTGGATGGTAGTTTTTCTCTGGTCTTCATTTAAACAATGCCAAACAATAAACATGTTGATATGTTTTGTGACTAGATGTGAAAAAAACTACTTGACAAACTACTTTCCTCCTGTTATTCTCTTCTGGCTCTACAGCCCTTGGTGAGCTTTGGCCTCCTGCACAATCCTCCTCCACATATCTCTATCTTCTGCTTTACTTTTCCACCCTCTGATTCCAATTTTTCTTAGGTCTTCCATCACATCATCTAACCATCTTGTTTTTGGTCTTCCTTTTTTTCTTCTAGCGTACAGTCTTCCTTTCAATATTCTTTTTGGCATTCTATCTTCTGTCATTCTCTCTATGTGTCCTAGCCATCTTATTCTTTGTGCCTTTATAAATTTCACAATATTTTGCTGCTTAATTAGTTCTTCTATCTCATAATTATATCTTATTCTCCATTGGTCTTTATCCTTTACAGGTCCAAAGATTCGTCTAAGTATTTTCCGTTCAAATCTTCGTAGTATTTCTTCATCTACATTGTTTAGGGTCCAGGTTTCTGCAGAATACGTTACTATTGGTCTTATTAGTGTTTTATAGATATTGTATTTTGTCCCTGTACTAATAAGCCTATTTTTTAATAGATTTAAATTTGTATAATAGGCTGCATTTCCACCTTGAATTCTTTCTTTTATGCACTCGTTTAAATTGTTATCATTATTTACAAGCGCTCCTAAATATCTAAATTTGGATACCCCTTCAAATGTTTTGTCTCCAACTACTAGATTTTCAATTATTCTTTTGCTTTTGTCTGCTGTCATTTTCAGGTATTTAGTTTTTTTTTTCATTTACTTCTAATCCTATTTTTTTTGACCTTCTTTCTAATTCTTCATAAACTTCAACTAACATTTTCCTATCTCTTGCCACAATCAATATGTCATCTGCATATGCACATATCTGACTAGACTTAAAAAATATTGTTCCTTTAGTATTTATTTTTTCTACTGCTCTGTGCAGGGCTAGGTTGAATAGAGTCGTCGATAGTCCATCACCTTGTCTTACTCCTGTGTTATAATCAAAATCCGGACTTAATTTATTCATTACTTTCACTTTGGCTTTTGTATTTTCCATTGTCATTTTTATTAGTCTTATTATTTTCGGTTGCACTTTAAAACATTGTAAGGTGTTATAGAGAACTTCTCTGTCAATTGAGTCAAATGCAAACTTAAAGTCAATAAACAGAAAGCATAAATCTATGCCATGCTCATAGAATTTTTCCATTATTTGTCGTATTACAAATATCTGGTCTATCGTACTCTTGTCACTTCTAAATCCACATTGATACTCGCCTAATACATTTTCCGCATATTTTTTCACTCTATTATTTAAAATACTTGAAAATATTTTATATGCTACATTTAGCAATGTAATTCCCCTATAATTATGGCATTGATATTTATTACCCTTTTTATATATTGGGCATATTATGCCTGTCTTCCAGCTTTCAGGCATCTGTTCCTTCCTCCATATTTCTAATATTAACTTATGTATTGCTTTCATAATTTCATTCCCACCATATTTAATTAGCTCAGCGATTATGTCATCTTCTCCTGGTGCTTTATTATTCTTTAGGCTCTGTATTGCTATTTTAACATCCCAAATATCCGGTTCTTCTTCTTCTTCTTCCATTTTTTGTTCATTTCCATTTTCATTCTCTCCTTGTTCCTGATTATTTATTGATTGTCGTTTATTTAACAATTCCTTGTAGTACTCAGCCCATCTTTCCAGTATATCTTTATCTTCTCCAAGAACATTACCTTCCTTGCTTAGACATTCTTTCATTTTATTCTGTTTCCCTTGTTTCATTTGCTTTAATGCCATATAAAATTTCTTTATCTCACTCTGTTGAATCAGCGTTTCTATTTCTTGGGTTTGCATTTTCCAATATTCTCTTTTCTTTTTCTTACATATGTTATTAGCGTCTCTTCTTCTTTGACGGTATTCTTCATAGTTATTTCTAGTTTCTTTCTGGAGCATTTTTTTCCTAGCCATGTTCTTTTTTTCTATAGCTTGCTCACACTCTTTATCATACCATTCTATGTTTCTTTCCATTTTCTTTTCACCTATACTTATTTTTGCTACCTCTTTTACTGTCTCCTTTATTACCTCCCATTGTTCTTCTACACCTTCTTCTGTTCCTTTTTCATTTAATTTGCTGCTCATTAACTTTTGATATTTCTTTTTTTCTTCTTTATCTTTTATTTTTTCTCTATCCCATCGTATATGTTTGTTCTCTTGAACCCTCTCCATCTTCTTTATTTTTATTCTCATTCTCACTTTAACCAAAAAGTGATCTGAATCACAATTTGGGCCTCTACAACTTCTTACATCTATAATTGATGATGTATGTCTTGCTTTAATTAGCACATGATCAATTTGATTTACTATATCTGAGCCTGGCATTTTCCACGTTCCTTTATGTATTTCTTTGTGAGGGAAGCAGGTACTTTTAATAATCATATTATTTCTAACTGCGAATTGTCCAAGTAGATTACCATTTTCATTACTTATTTGATGTAGTGAATGTTTCCCTGCCACTCCATTTAAATAGTCTTCTTTCCCCACTTGGGCATTAAAATCTCCTAGTATCACCAATGTATCATAAGTTCCTACTGAATTACATGTATTTTCTAAGCTTTCGTAAAACTCTTCCTTGTTTATCTCATCTTTCTCTTCTGTAGGTGCATATATAGATAATATAGTTATATTTCTGAATTTACCTTTAAGGCGTATTTTACAGATTCGTTCACTAATTGATTTAAATTCTATTAGGCTCTTTTTGATTTCCTTTGAGATAATAAATCCTGTACCATTAAGTCCAGCTTTTTTAGGTCCACTATATAATACCGTGTATTCTTTCTTATCTATTCTACCTTCCCCTGCCCATCTTATTTCTTGGAGCGCTACCACATCTAATTTATATTTTAATACTTCATTTGCTATTTCTTTAATTTTCCCAGGTTTCAGCATTGTCCTTACGTTCCAGGTCGCCAACATTAAATCATTCCGAGGCTTTTTTGCAGGTTTCGTAACAATAGCTTTTTTACAAGATTAGGTTGTTAACCTAATGCTTAACCCCCAACCTGGAGGACCAGGCTTCCTTATTTATGTCCCCAGGAAGCAGGGTGGTCCGGTTATACCCCCGAACACTGGGTAGCTCAGGCACCTCGGGGGCGCTACTCCCCGTACTCACCAAGGTGAGCCCCTGAGGGTTTCCTCCTGTTATATGGGTTGATTTTACACAAAGCTCTGTCTCCACTCTAAATAGATGAAAATGTTTACATCTTATCTTTATGGTTTGTTTACAACCACATCACTTAAAATGAATTCAGTGTGGTACATGCATTTCATTGAGTATATAGAGAGGAAGAAATCTCATGAGAAAGAGGAATTTATGATGTGTGTCTAGAAAGTATGTACCGGTTTGGAAAAAAAGGCAGAAAATGCTTGTTTTCACAACATTTATTTGTACATAAAAAAATATAAACAAAAAAACATGAAAGTATGAAGAAATACTAAAAGTATTGTTAAGAGAATCAATGTTTTGTAACATTTTTAAGCATTTCTTAATCTATTTTTTGACATGATTGCCACCATTGTTCAGCCATTTGTCATAGTGGGGAATCAAGTTTTGTATGCCCACTTCAAAAAAAGCTACCACCAGTGAGGATAGCCCACTGCTGCACATCTTGTTTTACATCGTCATCAGTGTCAAAGTGCTGTCCTTTGATCTCATGCTTTAGATTCAAAAGCAAATGGTAGTCAGAATGAACGAGATCAAGATTGTATGGTAAGTGATTGAACTGCTCCCAATCAAATTGTTGAATAAGGTTTTGAGTGATACCAAAGCATGGGGACATGTGTTGTCATGAAGCAACACAATGCCTTGCCTGAGCTTTCATGCCTTTTGTTTTGAATTGCATGCCAAATATTTCTCGATGGTTCACAGTATCATATTGCTTTGGTTGTTGCATCTCTGGGAAGGAATTCAACAAGCAGAATGTCCCATCTGTCTCAGAACATATTTTTTGGGCTGGCAATGTTGTTTTGAATTTTTGTCATTTAGGGGATCCTGTGTGCCTCCACTCAATCAATTGTTGTTTTTGAAGTAACTGATAAGCTCAAGTTTCATCACCAGTTACTATTCTGTTTAAAAATTCATCTCCCTCATCACTCTATCAGGTAAGAAATGTCGAAGCCCAATTGCTTTGTTTTGTGGACATTGGTAAGTATCTTTAGAAGCCAACAGGAACATGATTTGTGACAATTTAAGTACTTTGTGACAATCTCATGCAAAACAAAATTTAAAATATATGAAAACACAATATCAAACATTTTTATTGTGAACCATCTATTTTCATGAATTGTCGCATTCACTTTGCAACCAAACTATCAGTGACAACAGAAGGCTGACTAGTGCATGGATCGTGAACATTTGATCATCCATTATTGAATTGCCTAACCCACTTTATGATCATTCCATCTGCCATTACATTTTCACCATAAATCTATAAAATTTGATGATTAATTTCAACTGACTTAATATTCCTTGCATTAAAAAAACTGCATTGCTGAATGCACTTCATAGCGGGGAAAATCAGAAATTGTCTTAACATCTTGAGCGATCACTAACAACTGTAAACGCAACATGATCTAGATGTAGTGGCGTCAGTGGACAGATAATGAACCAGAGAGATGAGTGCGCATGTATGAAACTGTGACACTAGCGTTGCGATGGTAATAGAACGAAAGGGTACTATTTTCCAGACATGCCTTGTATTTTACATAAAATGGAGTATGAAAGAAAAGTCATAACAAGGTATTATATTATTAAAGCTCCTTAAAAGATTACTTTTTACTATTTTAACAATTATAATTTCATTAAAACAGTTTCAGCCATACTGGCAGTAACAATGCTAACAGTTCTTAGTCTGTGTAAACTAGGAGTATAAATGTTGGGGCCAAATTTATTTTGTTGTTGGAGTCTAATTTGTGAGTGTATCACATAATGTTCTACCTGAAGGGGGAGGGGAGAATTCCTGTTTTCTGCTGGGGCCAAGTTCATTAAACCCATTCCAATGAATTGAGGTTATCTGACATTTGTCTTATGAGAATAAGGGAGATTGGCAACTAAACCAAAATTAGAAACAAACCCTGACCTTCAATTAGAAGGCAGGCATTGGATTGAACTGTGCATTTAGAAGCTCTGCTAAACAATTTAAGTAAGAAATGTTATGGAATAAAATCATTAAAAATGTCAACAGATATAAATACAGTCAGAGTAGCATTTTTGCATACTATCATACCATTTTAAACTATGGTATCATCTTCTGGGGAAACTCAAAGATGTCTCAAAAAGTTTTTAAAATGCAAAAATGGCTTATACAAATAATGGTTAACAAACCTGTAATGTAAGGTGCAGAGGATACTTTAAATAATTTAAGATTATGACTCTTATATATAATGTTGTTTCACATGTTAAAGCCAATGTAAATGTTTTAAGACATATACAATGTCCCATCAGCACATTACAAGAGGAAGCTCAAATCTGAGAACAGTTAATCATAATACTACTCTTATAAACATTCCTTCACTTGTAATAGTATAAAATTGTATAACAAGTTGCCACGTTATATTGAACATGTTGACAAAATATAAAGAGTTTTATAAAGATGTTACACATATTCTTAGTTGAAGTATGCTTTTATTCTATACAAGAGTTTTCAGTAAGTTAGTTTTATCATATTTTCTCTTTGATAGTAGTACGTTACTTTTATTTTGTATTTAATTTTTGTTTCTACTCTGTAAAGTATTATACATGACATGTCCATTATCTTGTACAAGACATAAAAAGGATGAATAAATTGAATCTTGAATCCACTTCGGAGATGGGTACTTTTAACTCTATAGGATTTTCAAACAGCAACAAAATTCATTAAAACTAATAAATTCTGTACAACGACATATGTTATAATCAAAGTGGAGCTGCAAAATTTCTATGTTCTGCCGTAACCCATCATATGATCAGTTAAAACAGTGAATTTGTTAACATATTAACAACAAATTCACTGCCATATAAGGCATCATTTTAACCTACAGTAAATATAGTACAAATATTTGCACTTATGTACAGCATACATTTTTAATTTAATAGACTGTTGCACCGGGTACAGGAATTTGGAGCAGTATAAAAACAGGAGATCTTCTTAAAGCAGGATCAGAAGCAATTGCTGCTGTATCAAAAGCTGTTCATGGTGAACTACCAGTTCCTTTCAAAGCTAATGCAATAACTATGGAATTGGCAAATTCAAAAAAGGTAAATACCTTAAACTAACCAGTATTATTCTATTTGTTACAAAATCTGTATTTATAATTTATATACTACTTAGTTTCATAAGTCAGAAGTTTTACATTCAACCCAAAGTTCAATACTGAGCTTCATTAGAAATGTAGTACGTTTCAAGGTCAACTTAATTCAGAAAAAGATTGGATGTGTTCCATTCACATGATTTTTTCTACATCGCTGTAACAGATTATTGTTAAATTGCTTATTCTTCTACTACTTTATGATAATTGAAATAAGCATTGGCAGAAATTTCTTATTTATTTGCTTCCTAGTAAGTAGAAGCAAAATAAGAGTATACACTAGGCTAAAACGATAGTAATATCTTTTAAAAGCTGGTTGCCATGTGGTTGATATTCGTTTCTATGCAGGATCAGGAATTTACAAATTTCCTTGTGAGAAAATTTAAAGTTAATTAAATCTGAAACAAATAACAAGGAATATCTCAGAAATAGCCAATTCCACAAAAAATATATGACATAAAATGGGTGTTTTAATGAGATCTACATTTTTTGTGTACTAAGCTTTTGTCTATCTCTTAGGCTTTACCAGTTATGCAAAATTCCACAAAATTCATCCAGAACAAAGAGGTCATGTTTTGTATAGCAAGATTTTGTCAATCTCTTAAAGTTTACCAATGATACAAAAGTCCTCCAGGATAAAGAGAGCTTCAGATTCAATTCCCACAAAACTCAAAATGTAAATTTAATGCAAATATTTTTAATATATGTAATTTTAATAAACATTTTAGAGCCATTTTGGAGAAAAACAAAATTTTTGAAAAAGATCCAGGCTATTTTTGAGTGGGTGAGATTTCTTCAAAATCTCATCTTGTATCCTTGAAAGATGCTAAACTTAAATACAACTTTGATTTTTAATCAACTTTATTTTTTGACTTATGCTGCTCACAACACTTACATGGACATGCACTCATGCATGCATACATACACACACACACACACGCACACATTTTTATAATTTTTGGTGCAACGACCTCAAAACATGCATTTCTTGTGAAATCTTGACATATATTTGGGTTGAGTACAATACCTTCTCTAACTACTATGCACATAGATGAAGTAGAGAAAGAAACACAATAATTTATTAAAAGATCAGGGAGAAGGAGAGGTTGGGAGAGAGATATCAAGCTCCTTTTGTTGAATTTAATTTGTTTGCAAATTTTATTTATAAACTTAATTCCTGTACAATTTTCTGGTTGTCTGAACCTTTTTGTGCTTCTCAGTTTGCTTGACTTTCTGGCCTTGTAGCTCACTAGATACCTGCCAGTAGCCATTCTACTTTACTTACATCTAGGTGATCATCCTTGTGCCTTTTACCTTCCTAATCCATTTCTCTTTTACTGTCTTTAAAGATTCTTCCATAACTCTAATTTTATTTTCTTCTTTTCCAGTCTCTTTTATAGTTACTATCTTACTGACTATGTTTACTCTCTCTACTTAGTACATAATATATAGATAGAGAAGTATGGCACCCCACCCAATACTCTGAGATCGAGATTAAACCAGAAATACATGTTTTAGGGTCCTGTGTATACAAAAATTGGTTTTTAGAATAATGTCCCCATGTCTGTATGTGTGGGTGGGTGTGGGTAAGTGCGCGCGCAGGTGCGTGTGCGGGCGTATGGGGGGGTGGGGTGGGTGTGGGGGTGGGTGGGGGCGTGGGGGCGGGCGCGGGCGGGTGGGATGGGGTGTGTGCGTGAACTCAAAAATGAAAAGTGGGTAAAATACCAAACTTTGGTATTTATGTTTAGTATCTTCCAAGAATGTATCACAAAGATTTTGATTTTCTCAAAAATGGCTTTAATAATTTTGATTAAAATGCTGTATATTAAAGATATTTACATGACAAAATAAAATTTATATTTTGAATTTTCTGGGAATACCTTTTGAAGACCTCTTCATTCTGAATAAATTTTGCATAATTGGTAACCATAAAATATAAACAAAAGCTTACTACACAGAAATATAGACTTCATTAAAAATACAGTTTATGTCATATACATTTTTTCATGAAGAGATATTCAGATATTATTTGAAAAGTTTCATTTTTAAAATATTTAATTTTTTTTTTTAAACTGGACTTTATCAACTTCTGGTCATACACTAAACAGATTTCAATCACATAGCAACTGGCTATTTAAAGATTTGACAATTGCTTTAGCTTCGTGTGCTTCTTTACTTCCCTTCTACTTATAACTAAGCAAGTAATAAGAACATTTCTGCTAATAATTGTCTTGATTAGTATGGAGTAGATAGAAACATAAGCTTTTCAACAATACAGAGTTGTAGAGAAAGTAATTTGAATGGAAAACATGAGATTTTTTCCATTTACTCTCCCATGCTATTTCCCTCCACGTCTGCATATTTACTTTCTCTTCTTCATACAAAATACATAGGTAGAGAAGGTATTGCATTCTATCCAAAAATTTGATACAGAGATTTCACTGGAGATACATGTTTTAGGGTCTCCTGTATTAAAAAAAAATGTAATTTATAAAAAGTTCCAAGTGTATGCTTGTACACACACATACATTACATTACAATACAATACCAGACCCCAGACCTCAAACCCCAGACTCCAGACCCCAGACCCCAGACCCCAGACCCCGACACCGGACGTCGGACCCCGGACCCCAGATTCCAGATATCAAATATTTTGGATGTAATACCTACTCCACCTACTATGTAAATAGCATGTTGTAGAGAAAGTAAAAAACAACCTATGTGTGTAGTATGAAATAAGATTTTGTCACAAGAAATGAAAGTGTTTTACATATTCTTTTTGAGATTCCAGCCCAGCTTTAGCTGAAATCATTTCCACTCGCCCATAAAACATCACTTTCATCATTGTAATGTAAATTGCTGTAACATAACTGGAGATTATTTTACAAACTCAAAGACAAATAATTCTTCAAAAACTTCTTGTCTCTTACTTGGAGTGCAGTTGAATTCCTATATCATAGATTCATTTAATTTGCAGTCAATGGATCACATGTCCTAATTCATTTTAGAAAGACCCCGGGCCCCAGGGCCCCATGCCACAGGCCCCATGCCCCTGACCCCGCACCCTGGACCCCGGAACCTGGACCCCGCACCCTGGACCCCGGAACCTGGAACCCGGACCCAGACCCCAGAACCCAGATTTCTAATTCCAGATATCAAATATTTTGGATGTAATACTTATAACACCTGTTATGTAAATAGCATGTTGTAAGGAAAGTAAAAAGCAACTTATGTGTGTAGTATGAAATAAGATTTTGTCACAAGAATCGAAAGTGTTTTACATATTGTTTTTCAGATTCCAGCCCAGCTTTAGCTGAAATCATTTTAACTCACCCATAAAACTTCACTTTCATCATTATAATGTAAATTACAGTAACATAACTGGAGACTATTTTACAAACTCAAAGACAAATAAATCTTCAAAAACTTTTTGTCTCTTACTTAGTGAGCAGTTGAATTCCTATATCATAGATTCATTTAATTAGCAGTCAATGGATCACATGTCCTAATCCGTTTTAAAAAGTGACCCTTTGTATTTGGTCTGGGTGGCTCAGCAGTCCCCAGACCCCAGACCGCAGACCCCAGACCCCAAACCCAGGACCCCAGACCCAGGATCCAGACCAAGGACCCCAGACCCCGGGTCCAAGACCTCAGACCCAGGACCCCAGACTCCAGACCACAGACCCCAGATCCCAGACCCAGGACACCAGACCCCAGACCCTGAACCCCGGACCCCAGATTCCTAATTCCAGATATCAAATATTTTGGATGTAATACCTACTCCACCTGTTATGTAAATAGCATTTTGTAAGGATAGTAAAAAGCAACCTATGTGTGTAGTATGAAATAAGATTTTGTCACAAGAATTGAAATTGTTATACATATTCTTTTTGAGATTCCAGCACAGCTATAGCTGAAATTATTTCAACTCACCCATAAAACTTCACTTTCATCATTGTAATGTAAATTGCGGTAACATAACTGGAGATTATTTTACAAACTCAAAGACAAATAAATCTTCAAAAACTTTTTCTCTCTTACTTGGTGTGCAGTTGAATTCCTATATCATAGATTCATTTAATTAGCAGTCAATGGATCACATGTCCTAATCCATTTTGGAAAGTGATGCAAGGGGAGTATAAATCCACTTCCTTAACCCTTTCTATTTGGTCTGGGTGGCTCAGCAGACCTCTGACCCCAGACTGCAGACCCCAGACCCAGGATCCAGACCCAGGACTCCAGACCACAGACCCCAAACCCAAGATCGCAGACCCAGACTCCAGACCCCAGACCGCAGACCCCCAGACCCAAGACCCCAGGACCCTGGATGCCGGGCCCCGGACCACAGACCCCGTAGCCTGTGGCGCGGGTTCTGGGGCCCGGAGACCAGAGCCGAGAGCCCAGCCCAGGGCCCGGAACCCAATTTCCTAATTCCAGATATCAAATATTTTGGATGTAATACTTACTCCACCTGTTATGTAAATAGCATGTTGTAAGGAATGTAAAAAGAAATCTATGTGTGTAGTATGAAATAAGATTTTGTCACAAGAATTGAAAGTGTTTTACATATTCCTTTTGAGATTCCAGCCCAGCTATAGCTGAAATCATTTTAACTCACTCATAAAACTTCACTTTCATCGTTGTAATGTAAATTGCTGGAGATTATTTTACAAACTCAAAGACAAATGAATCTTCAAATACTTCTTGTCTCTTACTTGGTGTGCAGTTGAATTCCTATATCATAGATTCATTTATTTTGCAGTCAATGGATCACATGTCGTATCCGTTTTAGAAAGTGATGCAAGAGGAGTATAAATCCACTTCCTTAAACTTTTCTATTTGGTCTATGTGGCTCAGCAGACCTCTGACCCCAGTCCACAGACCGCAGACCCCAGACCCAGGACCCCAGACTCTAGACCCCAGACCCCTGACCCCTGACCCTGGATTCCAGACCCCAGACCCCAGACCCAGGATTCCAGACTCCAGACCCCAAACCCAGGATCCCAGACCCAGGATCCAGACGCAGGAACCTAGACTCCAGACCCCAGACCCCAAACCCAGGACCCCAGATCCAGGATCCGGATCAAGGACACCAGACCCCAGACCCCAGACCCCAGACCAAATCCCAGAACCCAAGACCACAGACCCCAGAATCCTAATTCCAGATAGCAAATATTTTGGATGTAATACCTACTCCAGCTGTTATGAAAATAGCATGTTGTAAGGAAAGTAAAAAGCAACCTATGTATGTAGTATGAAATAAGATTTTGTCACAGGAAATGAAAGTGTTTTACATATTCTTTTTTGAGATTCCAGCCCAGCTACGATTGATATCATTTCAACTCACCCATAAAACTTTGCTTTCATCATTGTAATGTAATTTGCTGTAACATAACTGGAGATTATTTTACAAACTCAAAGACAAATAAATCTTAAAAAACTTTTTATCTCTTACTTGGTGTGCAGTTGAATTCCTATATCATAGATTCATTTAATTAGCAGTCCATGGATCACAAGTCCTAATCCGTTTTAGAGAGTGATACAAGAGGAGTAAAAATCCACTTCCTTAACCCTTTCTATTTGGTCTGAGTTTCTCAGCAGACCCCAGACCCCTGACCCCAGATGCCAGACACAAGTCCCCAGACCCCCGACCCCAGGCCCCAGTCCCCAGGCCCCAGGCCCTAAGCCCCAGGCCCCAGGCCCCAAATTATAGATATCAAACATTTTTGATGTAATACCTACTCCACCTCTTATGTAAATAGCACATTGTATGGAAAGTAAAAAGCAACCTATGTGTGTAGTATGAAATAAGATTTTGTCACAAGAATTGAAAGTGTTTTACATATTGTTTTTGAGATTCCAGCACAGCTTTAGCTGAAATCATTTCAACTTACCCATAAAACTTCACTTTCATCATTGTAATGTAAATTGCGGTATAATAACTGGAGATTATTTTACAAACTCAAAGACAAATAAATCTTCAAAAAACTTTTTGTCTCTTACTTGATGTGCAGTTGAATTCCTATATCATAGATTCATTTAATTAGCAGTAAATGGATCACATGTCCTAATCCGTTTTAGAAAGTGAAGCAAGAGGAGTATAAATCCACTTCCTTAACCCTTTGTATTTGGTCTGGGTGGCTCAGAAAACCCCAGACCGCAGACCACAAAACCCAGCCCCAAACCCAGGACCCCAGACTCCAGACCCCAGAACCCAGGACCCCAGACCCTGGACCCTAGACTCCAGATTCCTAATTCCAGATATAAAATATTTTGGATGTAATACCTACTCCACCTTATATGTAAATAGCATGTTGTAGAGAAAGTAAAACACAACCTGTGAGTGTAGTATGAAATAAGCTTTTGTCAGAAGGATTGAAAGTTTTTAACATATTCTCTTTGAGATTCCAGCCCAGCTTTAGCTGAAATCATTTCAACTCACCCATAAAACTTCATTTTCATCATTGTAATATAAATTGCGGTAACATAACTGGAGATTATTTTACAAACTCAAATACTAATAAATCTTCAAAAACTTTTTGCCTCTTACTTGGAATGCAGTTGAATTCCTATATCATAGATTTAATTAATTTGCAGTCAATGGATCACATATCCTAATCCGTTTTAAAAAGTGACGCAAGAGGATTATAAATTCACTTCCTTAACCCTTTGTATTTGGTCTGGGTGGCACCGCAGACCCAGACTCAGGATCCATACCCCAGACCCGATACCCCAGATCCCAGATTCCTAACTCCTAATTCCAGATATCAAATATTTTGGATGTAATACCTACTCCACTTATTATGTAAATAGCATATTTTAAGGAAAGTAAAAGCAACCTATGTGTGAAGTATGAAATAAGATTTTGTCACAAGAATTGAAAGTGTTTTACATATTCTTTTTGAGATTCCAGCCCAGCTTTAGCTGAAATCATTTCAACTCGCCCACAAAACTTCACTTTCATCATTGTAATGTAAATTGCGGTAACTTAAATGGAGATTTTTTTACAAACTCAAAGACAAATAAATCTTCAAAACCTTTTTGTCTCTTACTTGGAATGCAGTTGAATTCCTATATCATAGATTCATTTAATTAGCAGTCAATGGATCACATGTCCTAATCCGTTTTAGAAAGTGACGCAAGAGGAGTATAAATCCACTTCCTTAACCCTTTGTATTTGGTCTGGGTGGCTCAGCAGACCCCAGACATCAGACCCCAAACCCCCGACCCCAGAACGCAGACCGCACACCGCCTACCCAGAACCACAGACCCCAAACCCAGGACCCCAGACACCAAACCCAGGACCACAGCCCCAGGACCCCAGACCCCATTCTCCAGACCCCAGATTCCTAATTCCAGCTATCAAATATTTTGGATGTAATACCTACTCTGCCTGTTATGTAAATAGCATGTTGTAGGGAAAGTAAAAAGCAACCTATGTGTGTAGTATGAAATAAGATTTTGTCACAAGAATCAAAAGTGTTTTACATATTCTTTTTGAGATTCCAGCCCAGCTTTAGCTGAAATCATTTCAACTCGTCCATACAACTTCACTTTCATCATTGTAATGTGAATTGCGGTAACATAACTGGAGATTATTTAACAAACTCAGAGACAAATAAATCTTCAATAACTTTTTGTCTTTTACTTGGTGTGCAGTTGAATTCCTATATCATAGATTCATTTAATTAGCAGTCAATGGATCACATGTCCTAATCCGTTTTAGAAAGTGACGCAAGAGAAGTATAAATCCACTTCCTTAACCCTTTGTATTTGGTTTGGGTGGCTCAGCAGACCCCAGACCCCAGGCCCAGACCACATACCGCAGACCCTATTCCCCAGACCCTAGACCCAGGACTGCAGACCCCAGAAACCAGACCCCAGACCCCGGACCCCAGATTCCTAATTCCAGATATAAAATATTTTGGATGTAATACCTACTCCACCTTATATGTAAATAGCATGTTGTAGAGAAAGTAAAACACAACCTGTGAGTGTAGTATGAAATAAGATTTTGTCACAAGAATTGAAATTGTTATACATATTCTTTTTGAGATTCCAGCCCAGCTTTAGCTGAAATCATTTCAACTCGCCCATAAAACTTCACTTTCATCATTGTAATGTAAATTGCTGTAACATAACTAGAGATTATTTTACAAACTGAAGTTAAATAAATCTTCAAAAACTTTTTGTCTCTTACTTGGAGTGCAGTTGAATTCCTATATCATAGATTCATTTAATTAGCAGTCAATGGATCACAGGTCCTAATCCGTTTTAGAAAGTGACGCAAGAGGAGTATAAATCCACTTCCTTAACCCATTTAATTAGCAGTCAATGGATCACAGGTCCTAATCCATTTTAGAAAGTGACACAAGAGGAGTATAAATCCACTTCCTTAACCCTTTGTATTTGCACTGGGTGGCTCAGTTGGTTAGGCTCTGGCTTTCTTTTGCCCTCAATGGTGTAATGGTTTCCCAAAGGTCGCGGGTTCAAACCCATTGGAGGATGATGAAAATTTTTGGGCATAAAAATCCTTAGCATGGGTTTCTTTGGAAGGGAACTAATAGAATTATGGCACGTGAAAGAACCCCAAGCCTGATAAAAGAGGTCTCTGAGCAAAATTAATCTGTCTTTCACACCTAATATAGAATGGAATGCTGAGAACTGCAGTAGTTAAAGAGCGTCTATAAATAAAACTACATTTCCATTTTATTTTCTAGCTTTCTGATCCCAAAGTGGTGGGTTTAAATTCAACCCAGACTGATGGTTTTAAAAGTGACAGCTCCATGTCAAGAGATATACTGGCACATTAAAGAGCTCCTGCAGGGCAAATTTTTGGCATACCATGGCACTGATATGTTCTTGGTAATTGACAGCATTGTTAACAATTTATTCCTGAGATAGGGGATGTGTGTGATTAATGCACAAGAGTTGACAATGAAGTCATTCTCCTTCTAGCTTCCCAGTATTTGGCGACAATGTTAGATGGGGGATGTAGTGGCTGGGTGTAGGCTAAGGTCCTTTGTGGACTGTTGTGCCATGGAGTTGGAGTTAACAATTTATTTATTTATTAATTATTTATTTCAATGCTTTCTAGTTTGTCATCAACAAGTAGAAATGCCTGAGCTGGCATATTTACACACGTAATAATTAATTTAGAGATGACTGTCATGTTTCAGTAACTTCCTTAGCTATTTACCAAACGTTCTTAATGTTTTCTCTCAAAATCTTTCTGATTTCTGCTTGTTTTCAGATAGTGCCTCACTATTACCTTATAGCAGATGTTAAGGTAAACAAAATCTTTGAATTATGTGAGAAGTTTAATGAAACTCCAAAAAGTGAACTTAACTTGGGAATTAAGGATTTCATCTTCAAAGCTGCAGCACTGTCATGTATTGCAGTACCAGAGACAAATTCAATATGGATGGACACCTTAATAAGAGAGTAAGTAGTACAATAGCTTCCAACTGAAAATGAGTACTTAATAGGCATGAATATAAAAATATTGTAATCTGTAATTTTAATATAAGATTAGATACATTTCTAAGAAAATAAAAAATTTACAAATATTTATGAAGAAACATTTTTGATGAAAAATTCCCTCCCCTTAATGTGTTACATTCAAATGACTTTTTCTAATCACTCTTTTACAAACTATTCTTACAAAAGCCTAGGTATTTGTTGTTAACCCAGATAAACTTTTACATTTAACGTTTATTCATTTCGTTGTTTGATATAGTAGAAAAAGAGATGGTCAGATTTTTTAAGAACATGTCATATGTGGCGACTTTAATTTTCATACACTTAGCAGAATGTGGAAAAAAAAAGTAAGATTTAGTTTATCTCTTAATCTGTACACATTTTCATCATCATGAAACCACTCTTGAATTAAAGCTAATATCAAATGTTCTTTTGTGGAACAGTTAAATTTTGCAAGTCTCTTTTCGAAAAGAGCTCACAAATTTTCTCTGGGGTTAATGTCAGATGAATTCCCTGGCCATTCAGCACACAAACATTGTTACCTTTGAAGAATTACTTCACTTTCTTGGAAGTGTGGCAAGGAGGTAAATCTAGGTGAAAAACTCTGTTAGCTTGTGGAAACCTTTTCTGAGTTCATGAACACTCTCACAGTACTGTGATGCACTGATCACTTTTCATCATGCCTTCAATTGAATTGAAAGTCCCAGTCCTTCATTGGTGAAACATCTCCAAAATATTTTCTCCTCAGGGTGTTTTACAATCTGTTGAAAATTTGTGAATTTCCAGGTTCATTATTTGCTGGTATACATACTAAACCCTACACATTCTTCAAAGATAATATTCTGTGCTTGAATGGTCTTGAAATTTGCCTAACATGAACCCCATGGAAAATTTGTGGGCTATTTGTGAAAAGGGACTTGCAAAATTTGACTGTGCCACAAAAGAAAGTTTGATATTAGCTTTAACTCAACTGTGGTTTTATCATAATTTAAAAAATGTGTGTCAAAAAGAAATATGAAGCAGAATTAGACACATGGAATATGATTTTCACTTTGAAATACAGTCCACATTAATGAATTTTGATTTTCCATCACCAAGTCCCCTCTGGAAGTACATTTCAGCTCCACAAGATGTCACCATGATAGGCAACCACCATAACAGAAATGCCAACAAACAGGCCAATCTGATGATGGGAGCAGCCATTCAGTGTTACTAATTCTGACTCACCTTAGTAAATTTCAATAATGAATCACTTCTAATAGCTTCTTTTCTTCTATTAATATAAAAATGCCTATTTTACTTTCTCTACATGTATTATGTACATAGTGTATAGAGAAGGTATTGCACTCCACCCTAAAGTTCGGTACCGAGATTTCACCGAAAATATATGTTTTAGGGTTCCCTGTATCCTAAAAAAAGCATTTTCAGAAAAAGGTCTGTGTGTGTGTGTTTGCGTGTGAGTCCATGAGCAAGATAGCTCAAAAACAAGAAGTCAGTAAAATACCAAAGTTTGTATTTAAGTTTGGTATCTTCCAGGGATGGGACAAAAGATTTTGAGAAAAATCCCCCCCTCCCAAACTACCCTTTACATGGAACTTTTTTCGAAAGTGTTGATTTTCTCAAAAATGGCTCTAACGATTTTGATTAAAATTTCATATATTAAAGATATTACATGACAAATAAAATGTATATCTTGAATTTTCTGGGAATAGCCTTTGAAAACTATTTGTGGATGAATTTTACGGAATTTTGCATAACTGCTAAGCCATAAGAGATGGACAAAAACTCAAAACACAGAAACTGTAGAACTTGTTAAAACTCACAATTTCTGTCATATGCATTTTTTTTTTGTGGAGTTGATCTTTTTGAGATATTTCTTATTATTGGTTTCAGCTGTAAAACTCTTATACTTATCTCATACAGGAATTTGTCAACTCCTGTCCATACAAACAAAGGAACTTCAGTCTCAAAGCAACCAGCTTTTGTCTATCACTTTAACCTGTGGTACTCCTTATTTCGCTTCTACTTATAAGGAAGCAAGTAATAAGACTATTTCTGCTAATTTTTTCTAGATTAGCATGAATTAAACAAAGCATAAACTTTTTAACAATAATTTGTTGCCGAGATGTAGAGAATGTCATGTGAGAGTTTTGGACTTACATTCAAATTTTCCATCAGTATTGATATCATGGGATTAGTTTGATTCAAAGGCTGCATAATAGTACGATTGTAGGAATGAAACATCTGAGGAAAAACCCTGCTTTATTTTAGCACATTAGCAGGTAAATTCAAAATGCTTCTCCCTTCTAATCTCTTTGAAATCCATTCCAAAGAGCAAGGAAAAAAATCAGTATATCATTTTCCATGGTTTTTAAAATATATTTTAAGCAGTTCTTTTATTAATGAGATATTGCAATTTGCAAACAATATTTTGGGGCTGGCTTGGGTTACTCTAGGACTAAATATTATCTCTACAGCATTCAGGTCAAAAATGCACACACACAACTGATCGATACCACTGCATTAAGCTTTGGACAGTGCCTGATTCCGGCACACTGCTTGGTTGGAAACTACATCTAGACTTTAGATCAACAATGATGGGGACCATTATTGGCACTATATATATTATTCATTCTCGGCGAGATTTAAGAGAAGATGAGCTTGATCACCTTCAAGATTTTCAAGATACAATAATTGGCATGCATCAAATGTCTGCAGTTGCTCAAAAAGCAAATTTAACTTTTAATTTAAATCCATGCAGATGGTATAGCAAAAGAAAAGCCCGAGTGCAAGCAAATGAATACGTATACCTTGTAATTGAAATTCAAAGCGAGCAAACCAACTTAAACACTTCAATAGTTGGTGCTATTAGAGCCTGGGTAGCAGCATAATGCTTTTTTAAAAACTTTGACTGCGCACAGTGTGTGTGTGTGTGTGTGTGTGGGTACGGGGGTGGGGGTGGGGTAGGTGTGTGTGTGTGTGTGTGTGTGTGTGTGTGTGTGTGTGTGTCCTGAATGCTGTAGAGATAATATTTAGTCCTAGAGCAAATTTAACTTTTAATTTAAATCCATGCAGATGGTATAGCAAAAGAAAAGCCCGAGTGCAAGCAAACGAATACGTATACCTTGTAATTGAAATACAAAGCGAGCAAACCAACTTAAACACTTCAATAGTTGATGCTATTAGAGCCTGGGTAGCAGCATAATGCTTTTTTAAAAACTTCCACTGCGCGCTATATGCCCTTCTTGCACGCAAATATGCTCAAGGACGTGGACTTAGAATATTTCAGCCTAGTACAGGCAAAATCGTGTACGAGAGCACCAGGGTATTCTAGCGCTCTCTTCGCTCGAGCCTGATAACAAGTTCAAACTCGTCATTCCTGCAGCAATGCCGTCAGCACGCAGACGTTATTATGGCAGACGCCGCAATATCGATACAATGACATATGCAATTGGAAATAATTTACAAACTGATCGATACCACAGCATTAAGCTCTGGACAGTGCCTGCTTGGTTGGAAGCAAACGAATACGTATAACTTGTAATTGAAATTCAAAGCGAGCAAACCAACACACACACACACACACACACACACACATGCATGCACGCACGCACGCACGCACGCCCGCCCGCCCGCCCACCCACCCACCCATGTATATACAAGGTGCTTCACCTGTCCCTTATTCTCTGTTCTATGCAACCTGCAGATTACACTCTAACCTGAAAACATTGTTCCCGAGACGCATCTTTTACATTACAGACTTCGGTGCTGCAAGTTATAGCTAAAGAGTAATGCACAGTGTTAGCATGAATTCAAAGATGCTTGATTCAGGTTTGAATCTTACCAAAATGTTGACAATTTTTTTCCTCCGCTTTCTTTCTTCCTGATTTGACACAAAGCTGGATGGGAAATCAGAACATTTTTCAACTTGGTTATTTGTTTCTTTTATTGTTGTTCTCTTTATTTATGTTTATTCTAACTTTATGAGTCCAATTACGGGGAATACAAATGAAAAGGAACATTTTGAGGCACATTTATTCAGTTTCTTCTAAATATACAGTATTATTACAATGTTTTAAACTAACATAGATATTTCAGATAATGCTACAGAACCAGACCCATTTTCAGGGTATCTCTAAAATAAAAAATACACAAAATATAGGTTGGCAATCACAAACTGTACCAAATACATAGCTATTTAGTAATACTTTCAGCTGAAAAGAAAACTAGATTTAATCCCCATAACTTAACGAAATTCTCGGTATCTACTAGATAAAGCATCTCCGACATGAACCTTAGTGATGAAGCTTCTTCATTAAGCAAAGAAGCTGTGTGAAATGATGACCTTCGTTGATAACAGAGTTGTGTGCAATGTTGCAATGATAACCTGGGGCATAGTAACCTCTGGGATGTGATGGACCTGCAGGCCTCCCTGATTAGTTGCTGAAGATGATTAAGGTTATGCGGCTGTTGACTGTACACAGTTTGTTTTAAATGACCCTATAGGAAGTAATCAAGTGATGAAAGAGCAGGAGATCTGGCAGGCCACGATACAAGAGGCAAAAATCCTACTTTTCCCAAAAGTAAACAAAAATCTAGCACTACCAATCAACTACAGGCCGATCAGCCTATTAAATACGATGAGCAAGGTATTAGAGAAAGTGATACTGAAGCGAATAAATTCACACCTGCGTCCTCGCCCATCTATTCAATTTTGAGATTGTGTGAAGATAGTTTATGAGGATCCTGGATTTTACCATGATCCTTGATGGAGCACCATCAAGCTGAAACCACAGCCACAGTCTTTCATTTAATGGTACATGCTCCAGCAATGGAGGAAGATCGTTTTGGAGGAAGTGAAGGTAGCGTGCTCCTATAAGGTACCTTTGAAAAAATGTGGCCTGATTAGATGATCACCCAAAATGTCACACCATACATTAATTCTCCACTGGTCTTGAAAACCTGCCTATCTTACCCAATGGGGGTTACTGACACTCCAGTAGTGCATGTTGTGGCGATTCACAGTGCCAGTGTTGTGAAACTGCGATTCATCTGAAAACAAAACTTTGGATAAAAAGACTGCATCATGGTTCAAACTGCATAATACCCACTGGCAGAAATTTACCCAAGATTCAAAATCACAACCGTGCAGTTCCTGGTGTAGTTGCAAGCAGTAAGGGTAAAATGTATTGTTATACAGTATTTGCTTAACTGATGACCTACTGATGTTTGTATCTTGTGCCAGTGCCCATGTCGGGAATTATTTAAGACAGCGTCTAAAATTATATCTTCAATGTGCCTCTTCTGATACCTCTCTAACAGGATGTGTCCTTCAAATACTCCTGTTATACGTAAATGTTGTTCAGTATTCTGAAAAGTGTTGTGTGTAGGTTGTTGTCTTTCTGGAAATCAATTTCCATACAGGCATTTAGCCTGTAATGCATTCTGTTGAGCTTCTCTGTAAATAACTAACATGTTAACATACTCATCACTGGAATACATGGCAAGTTCACGACCGATTGAGTCTGCTTAATGGGCTGTGAAGTTCTTACAACCTTAGCTGTAGGTACAGCACATATCTACTTGTTTACTTCATGCATTTGTATCTAATGAGGCATGTCTAGACCTAAAGTGTCTTCCGGTAGTATTCGTTAACCCACTGAGTGTTCCAGCTCCCAAAATTTTGTAGAGAACATTCTCTAACTATGAAGAACAGTCAATAACATATTAGGTGTTCTAGTATTTTGCAGTTGTTTTTATGAAATTTATACATTTTGAAAATTTTCTTTGTTATTTAAAGTCTTAGAGAAGTTTCTTTTTCAAAATAATTAGAATGAACATTAGTGATCGAAAACTGAAGAACAAGTAAAATGAGGTGTAGTTTATTCTTCATTCTAATACCTTTTTGTTTACACCTAAAATTATTAGTGACAAACACTGAGCTAACTTTGCACCTTGATGGATAAGATATAAAGAAAAAAGGTGGACAGACTGTGAGACCCGAACTGCTGTCACGCTGGAGGTGATGAGGGAACATGAAATTAATCAGTTGAGCTACAATCAATGTGCCTGCTTTCTCCATTAAAACTTGTAGGTCTCCCTCTCTGCTTCTGATCTCTTTATGACTGTTGTGTGACTGCTTTTTGTAGCTCAGGCGGTTCGTTTAAACTTCATTCATTATAATTTACATTGCAGAACATGACGTCATCCTATTGATATAACATGTACTGTAACGAGTTATTAAGCCCATGATTTTGGAATGGAGGTAACTGTTGTTGCTAAGGTCTATTTTCCTATGAAGAGCAGACTAGATTTGTATGATTACCAAATGGTCAACAAGCATGGTAATTTTGACTTTATTACTTTCAGAGTATGAAGTGTTGCTATCTCCAAAAATAATAAGGGACTGGTGAACCACCTGGTATATATATGTGTGTGTGTGTGTGGGTGTGGGTGTTGGTGTTGGTGGGGGTGGGGGTGGGGGTGTGTGGGTTCATGCATGCATGGGTGTGTGTGTGTGGTATCATACACATCAGCTGTATGCTGCAATATCTACTCTGATCTGATCTGATCTGATCTGATCTGATCTGAGAGTGTCTTTTCAAGTTTATTAATTGCACTTTTAAAGTTATTATGGATTTAGAAACAAAATACATTTTAGATACATAAATGCAGTGTTTAGTTTAAAAAAATTATTTATGTACCTCAACTGTAGCTTCAGCACTAATTTTTGTAATTTTAGAGCCTATTTTAAGTGCCTACAAACTGGTTTTTAGGGCCTAAATATCTGATGTCTAGTTATATGAAATGTAAAAATAAAACTTTTTGCATATAACACTTACTTGTGCATTCTAGTATATCAAAAAGCTCTATTTTTATTGAATTAATGATGCTATTTCAGGTATAAATCAGTAAACATTAATATAGCAATGTATCTGCCCTCTGGACTGGTGATGCCTGTATTGCATGATACAGAGAAGAGAACTCTTCTTGATATAAATAAAAATGTAAATATTCTTATACAAAAAGCTAAAGAAGAAAAACTTGAAGATAAAGATATAGAGGTAAAACATTTCTGTTATTAATTTTTGCCAATTAAATATTTCACTAAGGAAGTAAAGTGCTTAATCAGCTTAACTGCAAATTCTCAGCTACTTTCTATAACTTATTTTCACATTTATTCTAGAAATTATTGATAAAAAGTCTGAAGTGTTACATTCATGTGAATTTTTCTGTCCACTATTGTTAATTGAGATAAATCTTTGCAGAAATATTTCATTATATATAAAAGAGGAATAAAGGATACAAAATGGATAATCAAAAGTTTAAAAGCGAGTCATTATAGGCTGAACTTGAAATACTGCACTCTTTTCATGACAGCTAAATAGCAACATTAAAATAATGAAGTATGGAAAAATTGAAATCAATAATAACAGATATCTTGAAATGACTGAATACATGGAAAAAGTTATTTGATATAAATTATGGGTTTTAAAAAGATAGACATTTTGGCCTGTGTTTTAATTTTACCAGTTACAAAATCATACAAAATTTCTTCCAAACGAAGAGGGTTTCGTGGCTATTCTTAGAAAGTTAAATACTTGAGAAATGTTTCATGTAAAGGGTAGTTTGAGATAAGTGAAAATCTCTATGTTGCATTGTTGGACAACTTTAAATTTAAATACTAACTTTGGTATTTTTCTGACTTTTTGCTTTTGAGTTATGTGTACACATGCACACATGCATGGACACATATTCACCTCAGTGAAATCAAAATATCAACATTTTTAGTTGAAATGCAATACTTCCTGTACTTACTTTAAGTATGTAGTGAGAAAGAAAAAAAGAAAGAAAGAAAGAAAGAAAGAAAGAAAGGAAAAAAAACTTTTTACATTGTTAATTATAGTAAATGCTTTCCAAAATACTTTCTGAATTGATAAGTTTATTTTGTTTCTTTTTGTGAAGTCACAAATGGTATATGATATGAGGGTCGGCTGATAAGTCCCGGGCCTCTCAATGAAAACAGCACTTAAAAAAATATTTTTTGCTTTATCGGTGTTCTAATTTAATTAAACCATCTCTGTAGTGAATTTATCAAGGTCCTCAAAATAGCTGTTTACCGCTTCAATAACCTCCTCATTGTTGTGAAATCTTCGTCCTCCAAGAAATTTTTTGAGGTTTGGAAACAGGTGGTAGACATTGGGTGTTAGATCTGGTGAATAGGGTGGATGTTCAATCAATTCAAACTTTAATTAGCACATTTTTCCCATTGCAATGACTGAATGATGGGCCAGAGCATTGTCATGATGAAACAAGATTTTTCATTTTTTTTGTCAAATGAGGTCTTTTTCTTTTCACCTCATCACTCAAACTTTGCAGTAAGCTTGCGCAGTAGTCACCAGTAATACTTTTACCCTTTTCCAAGTAATCAATAAAAATAATTCCCTGTGCATCCCAGAAAACACTCACCATAACCTTGTTAACTAACAAAATTGACTTTACCTTTTTTGGAGTTGGTTCACCTGGTGCAATCCAGTGTTTTGACTGTGATTTTCTTTTTGAAGTGTAGTGATGTATCAAAGTTTCATCTGTGGTGATAAGCCATCTCAAAAATTCACTAGGATTTTTACGGTTGAGCTCCACATTCTTAAAGAAACAGTTTTTCTTTGTAACTTTTGATCAACAAACACAGCACCCACCTTGCACAGAACTTGTGAAAGCCCAAAACATTACTTAAAATATTACCTGCACATTCTTTTGAAATGTTTACAGCCTCTGCTATCTCAAACAACTTTAATCTGCGGTCTTCCAGTACTAAACAATGAATTTTTTCAATGATCCCTGGAGTAGTCACTTCTATAGAGTGTCCAGAGTGAGGCTCATCACTAGTGCTCGTATGTCCCATTTTAAACTGTGCAACCCACCTTTTAATCATTGAATATGAAGGGGCAGAGTCTTTCAATGCACTGTCCATTTTCTCCTGATTTCTTTAGGTGTTATGCCTTTCAAATAGAAGTATTTAATCACTGCTCGTTTTTCCATATTCTCCATTTTCGTGAAAATCTAAAGTTGTCCTTCAAAAACTAAACAGGCTATTGACCTGTAACTATGGATACAAGCTAGTCTAGAATTAAACTATACGATGCTACCATCTAACTGGCTTAGTGGTGCCATATCTGTGTGAGGCCTGGGACTTATCAGCCTACTCTTGTATTAAGGTTTGTATATAGCAACTCATATTTATTACAGAATGTGCTGTTCAGAAATCTGTCTATTATTTTAACTTTCTACATCCTACTGTTTAGCTGTAACACAATGTATATTGAAAACATTTCTGCCAACATTTATCGCAATAAAGAGAAACTAGACAGAAAAATCTAATGTTTTCCATTCACATGACAACCAGTATCTGCTCTGCAAACTATTCTTACAAAAGTTTATTCTTTTATCTACATAATACTAATCAAGATAAACATAATCAATAATAGTCTTGTTATTCGCTTCCTTGTAAGTAGAAAGGAAATAAGAGTATACACCAGGCTAATGTACAGTAATGACATTAATTCTGGACATTTTTTGATTAAATTATCTTTTAGTTTTGAATTTTCTTTGCAAATTTTATTCAGGATAACTCTTATCTTGCCAACCTCAGAAGTGTTGGGGTAGCATATCTCACATTGAAGAGGTTGCGAGTTTGTATCTCATTCAGATAAGTTTTCTTCGGAATTTTCCCTTTCCCTTAACCTGAGAAGAAGAATATTGAGTAACTTTAAGCTCCATGGAACCCAAGGGTATCATTTCACCAATTTCTTTCATCATTCAGTATGACCAAAAACATGTTAAAGGACATTAAGCCCAACAAAAAAAAAAAAGAAAGAAGAAAGCAGTAAGTGTTGCGAAAGTCAGGTAATAACTAATACTTATTTTTTTTCTCTTTTAATTTGCAAGAAAATTAATAATTGATTATACAGCATGAAAGCCAAACATAGAGGATTAAATTGTCACTTTTCAATGTAATCCCCATTCTTTTCCACAGTTTTAGTTCACCTTTTAAAGAGGGCATATATACCTTGTTGGTAAAATGCATGGACTTGCTTCCAAAGCCATTAATGAACAGATTTTTTCACAGCCTTCACATCTGGAAACTGAATCCTGCGATCCAAACAGATGGATGTCTGATGGTGCTAGATCAGGGCTGTATGGAGGATGAGGCAAGACTTCCCTTCCAATTTTCACAATCTCTTCAGTGGTGTGACAACTGGGGTGTGATTTTGCATTGTCATGCAAAAGCAGAACATCAGTCATGGTATTTGTTGGGCAAACTTGCTGAAGATATGCTTTCAGCTTTTTAAGGGTGCTCACATATTGCATAGAATTTATTGTGCATCCCTGCTCCAAAAATCATCCAGAATCACACCTCCGTATCCCAAAAGAGGTTACCATCACTTTCCGTGCCAATGGCACAGTTTTGAGTTTTTTCTTCCATGGTGAGGTTGTGTGATATCATTCCATGGACTTTCTCTTTGATTCTGGTTCAGAAAAATGAACCTACGTTTTGTCCCCAGTCACAATTTTGTCCAAGAAGTCCCCTCCCTTCAAATTGAAGTGCTGCAAATGTTCTGAGGCTATTATTTTTATGTCTCCTTATTCTGCTTGGTTAAAATTTGGGGTAGCCACCGTGAACATACTTTTGAGTACCCCAGTTCTTGAATAATTGTCACTACACTGCCTCTACTGAGGGACGTAATGCACCACAAATCATCTGTTGCTATCCCGTGATTAGCTCAAATGATGAAATTCACTTGCTCAATGCTGTGTGGAGTTACTGCAGTCACGGTCTGCCACTCTGCTGTTCATCAAGAAACAGTGTTGGCTCTTCAACTTTATTACAGCAATGATGGATATCATCTAACCGTGCTGACATCCACCACTATTGCATCACTGTACACCTTTGTGAGTCTTTGAATAAGAATGGGTATTTCACCTTCTGCATTCAAGAATTCAATGACAAACTCTAATACAAACATCGATGTCAGCCATTTTGCGACAGGAAGCAGTGATGCCACTGATTGACGTATGAAGTTGCTATTACAGTGGAATGGAGAAGAAGGTTTAAGGAATTGCTTCAACTTCAAATTGTTCAGATAACTTGCTTAGTTCAGGAGGAAAAAATAAAAAAAAGAAAAAAGAGGCATTACTTATTGACTGACCCTCACACTATAATATAATATTGAACCTTTTGCTCTAAATAGGAGCTAATTTGGTTCTTTATTGGTCACTATGTTCCAATTTTGAAAATGTATTCTATATAAACATACCAATGTTTTATTTTATATTGTGTCCAATGTGAACATTTGAATTGGAATTATATGTCATAATAAAAGAACTCTAAATTTGGATAGATCTAGTAGTTTTAGGGTTATGACATTTCAATACCATAAATCCCACAATGAACACTATGATTTTAAATATTCCAGATTTACCCAATTTGAACCCCCTATACTATATGGTAGTAAGAATTCATTATATTTCATATTGGATGCAGGGTAAAATAAAAAAAATAATTTTTGAACATATCTTAACTTTATTCTCCATCCAATATGAAATATAATGAATTTTTATTCTCATATAATTGGGACATTCAAATTGGGGGAATCTTTTATTTTTAAGATTATGGTGTTGAAGTACCGCAATCCTAAAATTAAAGATTTCTCCAAATTTTGGCCTTCTCTATTATAATGACAGCAATAGTTCCAATTTTTTCATTGTACACAATTAAAATTAAAAAAAAAAATACAGTATATTTAAAAAATAATGCTTTTCAGAGATGGGCCAAGTAACCTATTGTCAAATTAACTCCAGTAAAAGTTTCAATATTGTATTAAGGCAACAGTTGCTGGCTATAATTTATTAGATAAAAGTTATCCTGAATTAGAGTTGAATGGAAAACTCAAATTTGAAAGTTAATTTAACATAAAAGTGTCCAAAATAAATACCACTACTGTAATACAATTGGAGCATTGTACATGTATAAATAAGGTTTCTATTTCTTTCTACTTTACCTTAATTTTTTCAGGTAGGGACATTTACCGTCACATATTTGGGGATGTACAACATATTAACATTTATTCCCATAGTCAGGCCACCACAATCATGTGCATTAGCAGTTGGAGCATGTGAAAGGAGAGTTGCTCCAAACATGATTACCAGTAATTCGTAAGTTTTACAGCATTTACTTATGGATGGATAATATTTACATTTTTCATATGATGAAAATATCTGACACCTTCCCAAACCCCATTTTTTCTCCAATGGCTTTTTCCTTTTCCCTAAAACAAAAGTAGAATTCTTGGATTGGGGTTTATTATGGAGAAGTGAATGACATCTCAAAAGAAGCTTGGTTAGAGGAATTTTTAAAGACATTTTAACAGATGCAAATAGATGCATTAGGAATGAGGGATTACCAAGCATTGTCATTGTAAATCAATAATTGTTCAGATGTATAAGTCCTCCCATATCATCATCATTATCGGTTACAATACTCCCTAAATGGTCACTGAACTCCTGAAGACTCAGGAGTTACCTCATTCCACCAAGTGATACCAATGTGGTAGTAGAGGTGTCCATCGGGAAGAGTCCATTACCTCTGATGGTAAGGCGCTGATGAGGATGGCGGCAGTATGAGAGGTCTTAGAGCTCTTAAATGGACTCTGAACCATGTTGGGATATGGGGATACTCTGCATGAGCTAGTCAGTAGTGAAGACTTGGGATAGGGCTGACTTAAAGTTGGCACCTCAGAGTAGGGAATCGAACCACAGATTCTCAACATGAGAGTTGCAACTGAATCCATATAGGGTATCTTGGCATCATTGCTGTTGTTATCACCACCATAGTCGCCACCACTGGCACTGCCGCCCGCCACCGCCACCACTCTCACTCTCACCTCTACTACTCCTCCTCCTCCTCCTCCTCCTCCTGCTGTTACAATGCAACTGTAGTAACAAAATGCATAATGACAATTTAATAATTAATAAACAAATGTAGTGTATTGCATTTTCAGGGTTTAGTAACATTTGCTGCTGCATTCTGGTAATCAATCCTAAAAATAGTACAATTTTGGATATTTACTAATATCAACTACCCTTAATTTTGTATCAATTTTAACTGTATTTTAAATATGTCAATAAATTTTCTTGAAACTTCTATGTATAAAATCTAAGTTCTATTTGTGTAATGATTTACATAAAAATTGAAACATTGTAGAAGCTGCCCCTGTAATTTAATTTTGTCCATATTTAACCACATTTTAAATGCAGTAAATTTTCTCCAACCTGTGTGTAAAACCCAATTCAGATATATATATAGTAGTTGTTTAGTTATTTCATGTACAGAGTGTTTTGCTTATTGCTGTAACAAAAGAAATAGCAATAACTTGTGAACAAACATGAATCTGTAAATAAAACTGCTTGCTACAAACAATTAAAACTGGGATTTCTTTTTGTTTTATTTTTTAATGTAATACAGGTGTCTCAAAAGAGACTGTGCGGTACATTTGGATGCTTGTGGCAGTGGTTGAGTTGGGAATGGAGCAATGGAGGAGGAGCATTATTTATGTTTGAATAATACTGTGAGAACTGTTTGCTTCAAGTCAATACTGTCTGGTTCTTCTTGAGAAGTGAAGTCATAATGTTAACCATCAAAAAGGGAGTGTTTTAGTTGAGAACATATTCCTTAATGTTAATAAGATTTCAGAAAATGTAAAATGTAAATTTCTGGAACATTTTCCACACTCAGCATGCCTTCGTCGTGGTTCTGTATGAGATGTAATTACTAAATTCCAAATTCCTGAAATAGAATCATGCTCCAAAAAACAGTAGGTCTGAACTTTTAACAGGGTAAACTGAACGAATTTCAGATGTAATGTTAAAGAAGTTCCATTGAATGAATGCAAAAATTAACACAGGAAATCACTGTGGAATGAGAACAGCATTTTCAGCATTTTCTGTGACAGCGGTAAGTAAGTAACCTCAGTTTCAGTTCATCTTCATTTCCAATAATAACTAGCGCGATCCGTTACCAACCGAACAGTGATGAGTGAGCGTGCTAGTGCATTCACCTCCCTTGAGATACTATTAATTCCTTATGGTTCATAAACCTCAACATTGCTGCCATTAGTGGCATGGCAAATGTCCAACCGGTTTTCAACCTTAACTCATGTGTTCTGAAACATTTGTGGTTTAACATTGTCGACAGCAGCATAAATGTTTTTCATAAGTCTGCAAAAAATGTACTGGTGTCCTGCAGACCTGATCCCCACAGGAAAAACTCAAGATATTGTCAGGTTTGGTGACCTGGCAGGCCATGTGATGTACGTTGATCCTCTTCTGATCCATCTTCTAGGGAACTGTGTGTCCAAGAATGTCTGAACTTGTTGGCAAAGTACTGTGGTGCCCCATTTTACTGAGAGATTGTTCCCTGATGGAGCAGGGAGTTGAGATGCAGCATGCAGCATACAGCTTCAATATATTCAAGTATGTGTTTGTAGTGATCGTCTTCTCAGTAAGAAAAATAGGGATTGATGATTCTGTCACAGATGATCCCACACTAAATATTCCATTTAGGGGAATCTTGCTGGAGTTCAAAGTTGACACATGGATTTTCAGACTCTCAGCTTTGACAATTGCGTTATTTATTTTTCCAAAGACATAAAATGTTGACTCATCTGGAAGACAGACTCGAGTTCAGAATATATTGTCTACTTTTTCCAATATTGCTTCCTCAAAGCATTTGCATTCCCGTATATCATTTGGTGTAATCTTTGGTGAAGTTGTATGCTTGCAAATACAATCTTTTGTGGAGCTCTATATACTCTGTTGTTGGTGGGATGTTCAGCTGTGCACAGCCTTTAGAATGGATTTCTGCAGTATCTCTGAAATGTCTCGCAAATGTGCTCAACATTGCTTTCAGAGCTTTACACTTTAAATGCTTACCTACATTTGACACCAAACTTTCTGTTTCTCTGAGCTGCCTACTCCATTTTATTATTGACACATTTGCTGAAACAGCTTCCCTTGATCTAAGATTATACTGACAGAACAGGCATTGTACAAGAATTACCAAAATATGTTCTGCTAATGTTAGCACACAGAAGACTTTTTGCTGTGGTGCTCACATGCTGACTGATGAATGACTGATATGCATTCTCCTATGCAATGATCTGTGCATGTGATGCATGACTGTCGTAAACTTAACAACACCAATGGATTAAAATTTCCCCTTTCAAATTATATCAACCTTTAAACCATTTGTATCAATAGTTTTGAAATTATAAATGCTTCTTTTGTTGTACTTATAAGCAGAACACAGAGTATATGGACAGAAAGATGGATGGACAAGACTGCATTAATATGTACTCCTGAGCTATAAATGCTGTAAAAGACTTAACCTCATATATTATATTCTAACCTATACTCTAGTCTTTGAAAGCAGCAGCATATCTTTAAATTGGTCTGGGTTGCGTAGTTGGTTAGGTGTTAACCTTCTAGTCCCAAGGTTGCTAGTTGGTTAGGAACTAACCTTGGAATATCAAGGTTGCTGGTTGAAACCTGGTCCAAACCGATGGTTTTTAAGTGTGATTAGGAATAACAGACCCATTTACTGGAATGTAAAAGAACTCTTGAGAGATGAAATTCTAGCACACCATAATTATCACTTTAACTTGAATTGGAGCTTGCTCAGTTGAAGATTCTTATAACAGGTCAAACCCCAACTATCTTATATTTCCTTTATTATATTCTTAATCCGGTAAAGTTGCTGACTAACGGGTCTGTTGGACTTATACGTCAGGCAGCCAGCTTTTGCATCTGAAAAGTGAAATGATCTGTGTAATGGGGCTAACGTTTTGAAAAGGAGGGAAGGCAGCTCACGCATAGAGTAGTATGGAAAGGATGAAATATGCAATTAACAGTGTAGGAAAGCAAGGGTGCTGTTGGCATAATAACAATAATGGCAGTACTTCCATAGTAGGTGTTCCAGAGATTTCTTGTTACACTGTCAAAAAACTATTCTATAACTTGAACTATACTGTTTTCCTCCTAAACTGAACCTATATCCTTCTTCCCTTACAAAATAACACTCATGCTTCTTCTAAATCTCCTTCTTTCCTTTACTCCTGCTTTCTTTCTTTATTTTCTTCTATATCAAAACAGTCTTTTTAGGACTAATGACATAACTAAAGAGCAAGTAGATCTGGTTAGGCTGACAGTTATTCTAAAAATTATTATTATTATTACCACCACCACCACCACCACCACCATGATTATTATTTACTACTAATGCTGATATGTTTTTTTAAAAAGAAACAAAGCGATTGATAAGTTTTTATTTCATAGTAGTTTTGTGTATTAAATTTCTCCATTTAACCCAAAATAATACTTGATCAAATGTATTAAGGGCACTGCAATTGCAGCGGGTATCTTCATATTCTGACGAAATCACTTTAGCTAGCTCATGTACCACATTATCTCAAATAACTAACATCTGCAATAGGTAGGTTAACCTACAATGTACTATCCATGTCCCATCATTTCTCCACCATTTTCAGATTCCAAAAATGATTATTGGTTATTGTGTATAGTTATAACTTGTTAATTTTAAAGAATTACAGCAACAAAAATATACCTTATATGTGAAAGAAGTACATTTTATTTATTTATTTATTTAAATGATGTGACCAAGGGAACGATAGTTAATATATAAACATATATTTGATTTTGACTGTTATTTTGCATCACTGACTCCATAACTGGGTGCATTCCCTTAGTATTGAATGGGGAAGATAAATAGATCAATACTACTGCCATTTAGCAGCAAACAATCATGCTACCACTGCCATCTAGTGGCTATTAACTGGTTGTGTTCCCTTGGCACTGTCTGCTCATTTCTACAGCGCTTTTTCAATTTCTAAAGTTGGTATGGATTTGCAACATTGTGCAGTAAACAGACCCACAGCCGGCAACATTACCCTAAATTCTTTAATATAACTTTTGTTTGCATTCACAAATTATTGGGTTGATCTGATTCTGGCAATTGACAGCTCTGTTAACATACAAGTTATTTCATTTAAGCACATTTTTGATTTTATTATAATTGGCAACTCTCATGCTAGTGATATAATAATAACATGCTGTTGATGAACTTGGCTAGGCCTGCTGGGTGCTCTATCTTGCATGTAGATTTGAATGGAGTGAGCTAATACTTTAGTGGGATAATATATGTAGCCTAGTATGTCTGCAAACTTTTTATTTGTAGTATGCCATATCTTCTTTACTGTGAAGTGACTCTAACTTGAACTTTGTTGAATAATGTCATCTCTTTAGGTATGAAGTGGATGATATTGTAACTGTCACACTTAGCTGTGACCATCGTGTTGTTGATGGGGCCAAAGGGGCACAGTGGTTGAAAAACTTTAAACAATTGTTGGAAGATCCACACTCAATGTTGCTGTGAGAGTACTACAAGTATTTCAGACCAAGCTAAATCATTCTGCTGATTTTTTGTTTTGTTTTTTTGGTGGCTAAGAAGTGAGTGAGTTTGCAGTAAGTTATATGTTATCTTATCACTCACTGATTAATATATTGACATGGAATTGTTATAAATAATAAGATAAATGTGTTCTTCACCTTCACTTTTATCAAAAACAAATTTATTTTCTTTGTCTTCCTGCTGTTATATTTCTTTGACTATTTATACTTGCAAATGATATAAGATACTCCTGGCATAATTCAAAAAAGATCTTAAAATTTTAGCATATAAGTTCCAATTATAGCCAATAAATATAATTGCAAAATGTTAAATAGCATTTAGTGGCTAATATAGATTTAAATCTAAAATGTCATAGAAAATAAAGTAGCAAGCTTTCAATGCTTGTGATGTAATATAATCTACCAATAAAATAAATACATAGAAGACAAAATATTCAAAATTGGCACCTTTTGAACATAGTGTATCTGCCTCATATTCAAGAGATATTGACGGTTAGGGTGAGTTACCTTGATGAGATTTTTTTCTAGGACTTTTCCTTATACTGAGAAGACAAATGTTAAGTTTAAACTCCATGGATCCTGAGGTCAGTGGCGGCTTGTGGATTAAAAATATAGGTGTTCACAAAATCAGCAATTTACCACCACAGCCGCTGCCGCTACTGCTACCGCCGTCGCTGCCACATAAAATCCAGTAATATTAGAAACAATGATAGTGCCTAATAATAAGAATTATAAATTTGTTACACAAATCATCACCCATCTAGCATTGTAAATATGTTGAATTTCTCCGAGAGTTAACAGCAAGATGAGGTGATGAAGGGGTGAAGTCCTTTGATGCAGTTCATGTGAAGAATGGTATTTCCAGTGAATAATATTTACATTGTTTGAATTATGTAATTAACACCAAATTTATTAGTACTAAAATTCCACGTGCCGGTTTTTCAAATGTGCAAACTTTTCTAACACTCGGTGATTAAAGTCTTTTATGCTGTTGACCAGTTTGTTCTCAATATCAAGCATTGTCAGGCTGAAAGTCTATTCTTTTTATTGTGGAAAAGCATATTTCTGGTTCTGATATAGTCATGGTCGTAGTGCTAACAATCTTCAGTAGCTCATTTTTGCAGAAAAGTTTCTTCGTTGAAGTTGTTTTCTGTTTTGAACTGCTTAACTCTCTCTTAAGCTTAAGTCTCGCATAAAATGCAAATTACTAAGAAAAATAGCGTGTCTCACTAAGACTGCAGTTGCACTTCCGGATAGTTTCAACTAAATCTCAAAGATAGCAGCACCTCCTGCTGATAAACAGAACCCTTGAGGTGTTAATGTGCATGGTTGTACTGTGCTCATTTCTGGCTGTAAAATTCCAAGCTGTTTTGCTGGCTGCGCAAGCGCAGAGCTGCTAAATGTTAGTTATACGCTAGCACACGAGGCCTGTGCTACAAGCGTTGTTGCCACATACTCGGGTTCTCTGGCTGTGTTCAATCTGAAGAGCAGAGCGCGGTATATTTAAACAAGTGGCACCGGATAGCACATTTTATTAAATATTTCCTGAAAGACAAAAAGAAGATCCATTAAAAAGAAATATTGGAGGTTCACGTGCTCTTGTGCTCCTATACAGCAGCCACCGCTGCCTGGGGTCATTTAAGCATCATTTTACAGATTTCAATAATTGTCCAATATGGCTTACCAGGTTAAAGGATGTTTAAAAAAAGAAAGAAAAATCTGATGTTCCATTCACATGACTTTCTCTACTTCTCTGTAACAAGTTATTGTTAATAAGCTTATTTTTCTATCTATTTAGTGCTAAAACATTAGCAGAAACAATCTTATTACTTAGTTCCTTTATAAGTAAAAGGGGAAACACTAGATTAAACTGATGTTTTCAAATGTTTTAAAATATGGTTACTATGGGATTGAAATCCATTTCTTCACATGGCCAAGCACTGACAAATGTCCATATGAAAAAAGTTGAAGTATTTTAAAACTAAATCAATAATAAGGAATATCTTGAAAAATGGCCAGCTCCACAAAAAAAAAATATATTTATGACATAAATTGTGTATTTTATTGTGATATAAATTGTTTGTATAGTAAGTTTTTGTCTATCTCTTACGGCTTATCAATTTTACAAAATTCGATAAAAATCATTCAGAATAAATAAGTCTTTAGAAGCTATTCCCAGAAAATTCAAGATATATATTTTATTTGTCATGTAAATATGTTAAATATAAGAGACTTTAATCAAAACGTTCGAATTTTTTTTCCATGTAAAGGGTAGCTTAGGGTGTGGGGGACTTTGTTGAAAATCTTCGTGTTGCATCCTTGGAAGATACCTAACAGAAAAATAGCAAAAAATGGATTCCATGAGTGTTTTATAAGGGTCATGACATGCCAACAATGAATCACAAAGCTTTGTACAAGATTGTCACATGTGTTGAGAGCTGGTGTCATCACTACTACCTGGAAACCAAACAACATATTGCACAATGGAAACATCCTTTCAGCCCAGGGCCAAAAAAAGCAAAGGTGCAACCAAGTACAGGGAAAGTCATTCACCTTGATTTAACTGTTTTCTTCTAGGACAGGAGTTGGATAGGTAGAGTCAGACTGAAAAATTCAATGCCATAGCCAGGATTTAACCATGGATCTCCCGATCTCTAGCTGGTTGCTCTGCCCCTGAGCTACCATAGCAACATGCCGACATAACATTGCATTTCTCAACTGACTCGCATGTTTCCCGGTAAACCATAAGGTGATCTCAAATTATTTTGAAATGACAACCCCAATGCAGACTTACAATGCTGTAAGTACTTTAAGTCCCAGGATTCATAGTATAGCCAACTATTATGGTCATTGGTATTGATTTAATTGTTTTTGTTTTTTTTTTCACACTAGCCCTATGTAGGACAGGAGTTGGATAGGTTGAGTCAGACTGAAAAATTCAATGGAGAACTAGAGATCGGGAGATTCGTGGTTAAAATCCCAGCTATGGCATTCAATGCTATGCCGGCATGTTGCCATGGTAGCTCAGTGGCAGAGCAACCAGCTAGAGATTGGGAGATCCGTGGTTCAAATGCCAGCTATGGCATTGAATTTTTTCAGTTGGATTCTATTTATCCAATTCATTCTCCTTGAGTTTCTCATCAAAATTGGGGTAATTTATAGCCATGTGGTTGCTAACACTCTACTGTAACTACTAAATACTATAGTAATCTCTTTAAATGAGCACTCAAGAGGAAAAAGGCTGAGAAAATACCAAAACTTGCTTCCAGTAGAAGGATCCTCCCAGGACAAAGTCCCTGCTTATCAAGCCATAAGAGCACAAGCAACAGACACTCAACTGCGTATCAAAATCATGCCCCACCCACCATATATGCCAGATCTAACATCCTGTGATTTCTAGCTGTTTCCACGAGTGAAAAAAGTTCTTTGGGGGCAACATTTTCAAACTGATAGAGAACTAAATAGTGCTATTTTGGGTATATGGAACACAATATCAAACATTGACTTCTCTGAGTGTTTTGATAAGTGGCTAGAATGTTGAAACCAATGTATAGTCTAGAAGGAGAGGATTTTGAAAGTTTATAATTAAATTAAAATTAAAAAAAACATGGTGCCTAAGTAAAAAAAGAAGTTTTCCTGTTATTTTTTTGACATCTTTTATTGCAAAGAGTTACCTACCTGCCTGCCTACTAGATAACCAATAATACTTCAACAAATAGATTTTAAAAAGTGACAATTCATTCAGTTTAATATGTTTTTCTTTGATTGCCAAGTGTCAAATACTGGATGTATGAAACAATGTCAAAATCTCTGAGTTACAAGCTAGACCTCCATCAAAAAATTGTAAAAAATGGAGGTGAATTTAAAAATCATCTAAATTAGAGGTTTAGGAGATGATGTGAATAGTTAAGAAAGTTTGGAACCCACCTATTTTAAGACACTTTTTTATAGCAAAATCATTACAGGATATCATCAAAGGACACCAACTTGTTTTATTATACTGTCTTACATTTTGTGTAACGTCCTTCATTTTAGATTATTAGTTAAAAGAATATGGTAATCTTAGGAAGGTGTATTGAATTAATATGATTGAATGATTTATTTCCTTTATTTCTACATTAAACTTTATAATTTCCTTTATACATTGCTTTGAGCTGCTGTATTTTCTCTTGGGCCATCATATATTTTACACTGTGCTTATTTATGCATAGTAGTCCTAACTTAATTAATGTTCTTTTTCTTATTTATTTATTTTGCTGATCCATTTTTCTCTTATTCTTGCCATGAAATCTTTGAGTATTTTTATATCCGCTTCTTTCTTTAGATTCATTATCTTGATTTTTAAAACTTATGTACTTGTATTTTCCCATTTTTTGGGCATCTACTTTTCCCTCTACAACCTTGTTTCTTCACATTCTACTATATAATTATCTGTTCCCCCACTTAGAGAGCATTTATCTAAATTAATTCCTTTTCTGTTTCCTCTTAACCTATGCATTCTTAATCTAGTCTATGATCAACCTTCTCTAATCTATGTAATTCTCTCTGCCCCAATCCATCTCCATTTGTCTGTATAGTATTACAGTTCTCTTATCTCTAACTTTGGAATAATTCTTGTTTCTCTACATCCTCTACTCTGTTTCTTATTTCATTCCAGAAACTTCTAATTTGCCCATTCCTACCTTCCCATATATTATCCATTCCTATTTTCTGTAAAATTTTCCCACAAATCCTGAGCCCAAATTGCCCCATCACTGGTTTTATTCTACATTATCAAACGCTGTCTCAAGATATTTTGACCATCTGATGAGCTTATCCAATGCCAGTATCATTTCCACTATCATACCTTTGTATCCACCTTTCCCAGCATTGTTGCACCATTTGGCGATACTAGGGTAACCTCAATACCGATTTGCAGAACGATATATGTATTGTATCTACCATGCACTATTCTTCATCGCTTTTCCAAATCTCTGATCCATATATCAGTTTTGATTCTACAACTATTTTATACACCCTTTCTAATAAATTAATTTGAATTTCCAGTATTTTATGCAGACATGACCTTATATTAATAAGAAAACATAACTTTGAGCAGTAGACACTTTATTCTTTTATAACAAATTGCAATTTACAATACTTCTTGATAAAGCATTTCAAGATACAAGTTGAATAAATAGGCAACTATTTAACACTCAAGTGACAAAAAATATACAACATAAACTTATGTTATTTATTACTTTCAAGATATATCAGATAAGGAATACAATTTAGAGGAGTATCACATTAAAGAACGCTTATACTGATATTCCGTAGGAATTAGAGAGTAGTAATTTTTTGTAACATAATACATATAGCCTCTATTGCAGTTGCAGCACTGAAACAGATAGCATCTGGTGTTTTTTCCTGGATTATCTTTCATGAATGTTTGTTTGGTAATATTTCTTAAACAGTTATTACAAATATGGTGGCTGCCTGTTTTGGTTACCACTTTCTGTTTGTTTGGAGCAAAGGTTTGTGTAACTCTATTACAGAGACCACATATGGGCCAAGTCATAGCTTTCAATGTTTGACTGTCAGCTGCAGATACATTATTGGATGTCTCAGCTTCATTAGTAGTTGACTGTTTTATCGCAGTGGCTTCTCTGTCATCCTTGTGATTTTCTGCACTTATTGATTCCTTCATGCTGTAACACTGCAAAAAGAAGCATTTTAATTATAATAGTTACAGTCCTGACACATTAGACCCTGTTTGGATATTCTTAAATAAGTGTATTCACAGATCTTCAGAATTTTTCTTATGAATAAGTAGGTATTCAGTTTTGAGGCATTTGGAGAAAAATTAACTTAGTTTTATTTATGGATGCTCTTTAACCGCTGCAGCTCATAGCATCCTGTTCTATATTGGAAATAAAATAACTTTGAATTTTGCTCAAAGGTCTCTTTATCAGGCTTGAGGTTTTTTTTATGTGTTGTAAATCTACAACACAACACAACACCTACAGCTTTACTTCCCTTCTGAAGGAGGCCATGCTAAAGATTTTTACACCCAAAAAATCCATTGCCCTCCACTGAGTTTGAATCCATGACCTTGAGAACCAGATTATTTGGAGAGTTAATATGCAGATAAATCTCCAGTATAAACAAATTGCTCATTAAAAAAAAAAGGAATAAACTTCTAGGTTTGGGCTCCAATTTATTCCACAATTTAATGCATTGGGAAGGCATTGCATTCCACCCAAAATTTGAAACCAAATGTCACCAGAAATGGATGTTTTGATGACCCCTGAATCCAAAAAAAAATGTTAAAATCCTCCCACCTAGGTGTTTTAGAGTTTTCAGTTTTCTCAAACATGGCTCTATAACAATTTTGATTAAAATATCATATATTAAAGATATTTACACCACATATAAAATACTTATTCTTTTCTCAAATAGGATGTTATTCACATTTTACATCCTGGTCATGCAAATAGAACCGAATTTCAACACTTTCACTTACTGATACATTCTTAAAAATCTTCGCTGTAGCCTAGTGTATGCCCAATTCATTATATCTAAAGGTAAATACTAATAAGACTATTTCTGCAAATTGTATATGGATTAGCATAAAGTAGATAGAAGAATATGATTTTGTAAAAATATTTTTAGTAAAAAGGTAAAGAAAGTCATATAAACGTAACACATTGGAATGTTTTTTTATTATGGAAAGCTCAAAATATATGCAGTGAAATCTCCAAATAAGTTTTGTTTGAAATACTCCTCTACTTACTATATGTAGTAGAGAGTGTAAACAACTTACGTTAAGTGGCCCATCAAAGAAGCTCAACATAAATTGCAGTGAAATGTTGGGAGAGAGCAGTTTAAGAAATTACTCGAGTTATATCAGAAACCATAACCTCAACTTAATTGCAAATTTTAAAAATGTAAGTGATTAAATGGTAACCTAGCTTAATAAAAGGGCTACAAAGTGAAATGATTCTACAAAAGTAAATGGATTATTATGGATCCAAGATAGAATGTGACAAATTAGCATCTGCAGAAAATAATTTTTAAATTGCCAGCCCTAGATTTTTACAAACTACATAAAGTGCCCATCCAGTGTGTGTGTGTGTGTGTGTGTGTGTGTGTGTGTGTGTGTGCACATGTCCATAAGTCTGTTTTGATAATTATTATTTATAAAAAATCTGTGTGGGATGTGAGCTAATATGAAGATAAAATATTGTTATATTTCTTGAAAATGGTGTTAGTAATTCACATTTCACCCTTTTTGCGTAGTACCTACCCAAAATAAAGTCCAGTGATTGTAGGACATGACTGGTCATTTTAAATAACCTGTAGTTTTGTTAGAAATGTTGACATCCATTTTGTTATGCAATTTATTTGAAAAATTCATTAAATGCAAGGAAATTTCACTCAGGTAGGAGACTAGAACCACATTAGTATGAATGCAAATATAATAAGGTACATATGTTAAATGTTCTTAGTGCTCAGACTTGAAAATAAAGACGAAAATAATTTATTGCACAATTAACATATGAATTTTATCTGTCATATAAATATCTTAACCTTATTGTATTTTAATCAAAATCTTTGGATCATTTTTGATAAAATCAAACCAACAAAAAGTTTTCCATTAAAGAGAAAATAAATACAAAGAAATTCAATTAATTACATATTTTGGTACTTGATGTTGAGATTTCCAGATAGCACAATTTATCAACACTTGTTCACATTCGTTGCTTTGGTTGGCTCAGATGGTTTGGTGCTGGTCTTCTGATTCCAAGGTCATGGATTCAAACCCGGCCTAGATAATTGATTTTCAAATGTACTATAAAGGGATATCCCCGTTGTTTTAGGTTTATTGTCATGTTGAAAGAACTCTATGGGATGAAATTCCAGTACTTTGGCGTTGCTGATAATACTATCATGGCAAATGCCAGCATTGTTAATAAACAAAATAACGACATCTATTGCCAGGGTCATATCAGCACTGCCAGTGTGTCACAATTTTGTCCCAGAGGAATTCTTTTAGATGCAAGTAAATTTATTAAATGGACTGTCATTTTTAATTACAATACCTGGCCCAAGACCTTGAAAAAGTAAGTTTTTGGTTTATAGGTCTATTATTACGAATGAATTATCTAGTATCATAATCCGATTTTGGTGTCTATTACTGGCCATTAGAAATAATATTAATACAAGTTTTTAAATGTGCCTGCACACAAGAGCAGATGGTGCTTTTGAATTTCAAAGCTGTTTTTATTGCTTTCTGTTTAATGCTTTTACTTGTTGAAAAAGTTCCACATGACAAGCTTTGTTTAATTTTCTTTAATTTTTTTAGAAATACTCTCAAATCTACAAGTATTAAATTGTTTGGTTTCTTTATTGATTATCGTTGGAGAACTATTAATTGGAATATATAAATAACACAGCAAACTTATTGAAAAACATTGTTTCTCATAAGTTTATAATTTTTTCTTAAACACTAGAATACCAATAAAAATGTGTTCCCAACATTTGTTCTTTAATATTTCCTGGTATCAAAACAGATATTTATATTAGTAAAATGTTAATTTTCTCATTGTGTGAACCATTTTTTGTTTACCATTAACATAATCAATCACAAATTAATAACTTGAAAGTCACGCTAGATATTGCAATGAAAATGTGTTACTTACAGTGTAAATTTAAAACACATATGTTTATAAGTATAGAATTTATACATTTCATCTAAGGGTAGTCTTAAGTGATGCCTTAATTGTCCCTTAATCCAAAGTCGTAGGTTCAAACCCGGCAGAGGACGATGGATTTTATCGGGATAAAAATCCTTACCTTATTACGCTGAGAACTGAGCGTGCATAAATAAAACTCTATCATTTCAAGTGCCCCTTTGGCATAAGTGCATCCTTTATTAGACCTTCTGGCAGGCGGAAAAATTTCCATGCCGGCACCGAAAATATCTCAGGTCCTTTTCACTACAAGCAGCAGTGCTTCGTGGAATGCTACTATTGAAATCTCGGTATCTAATTTTTGGATGGCATGAAGTCCTCTATGCAGGTATTACTTACGATGTAGAGAAATTAAATAGAAAGTAAATAGGTAGATCAACATTTAGAATTTGTGACTCCTATGAAGAAAATTAAAGTTCTTCTTAGTACTGTTCCTGCTGCTGCTACAACTCTTTCTGCTGCTGTTGCTGCTACTACCTGCAAAACAATTTTTTGTAACGGTTCCATATATACCCCGGAATGTAAATCCGGAAGAAAGTTAAATGCCATCTTGCCACTATTGCGCATGCGTGGTCGCGAGTGAAATCTGTAGATTCATAGATTGGCGAGGTTTTAACTTCTTAAGATCATTGGGCTTTAGCTTCACAGACCCTCGTTACGCTTTGCGGTTAATGGCCTCCCTGTATTTTTCGTTCACATGTTGACGACTTGTGTGTAAACAGCATAGCCATAACTCTGTCACGTACCAAAGCGCGAAGTATGTTTTAAGGGCAAGTGTGGAACTCAGTCGATAGTTTTATTCAAAATAAAATTAGATCCGAGTTGAGTGTTGCATTATAACTTATTTTCGGGTTTCGGCCGGACTAGGAGTCGGCTACACCTGGTCGGGCCGTACCTAAAAGTTTAACTACTATGGTTCCCTATATTGGGCCTAAAAGACTGCTAATTTTGTTCAGAGGCCTCTTTATCCGGGTTGAAGTTTTTTTACGTGTCGTAAATCTGCGCATAAGACCACCAAATTTACTTATCTTGTGAAGGAAGCGATGTTAAGGATTTTTACGCCCCAAAAAGTCCGATTCCTCCCACCCGGTTTGAACCGGCAACTTTGGGAATTAAAATCCAATAAAATACACCAAACAGTTAATCGCATCCCGCAGTTTTAAGTATTTATGGCACATATTATCCGATTACAAAGCTCCTTCGTCAGTTACATATCTACTTACCTATCCCAAAACAACCAACTGACTATAGTGGCAATGTCATGTATTAGGAAAATAATGATACCAACAAATATGAAGATTTCCTAGATGAAACAGAATCTTCACAAGCTATATTGAACTTTACCTTCAACTAACCTCAGGTAGAAAGCTCATTTTTGTTCAGAAACAAATGCCTAACGGAAAGAGTAAAGTTGGCAGAGCCTATATAGTAATTTAGTTGCTCATTTGTTTTTAGCATCGCGTTCAACTCTCGCAGGCAAAATAGTATTTTAGAAATTCTCTAAATTGAATAATTATTAACCTACTTACACCAGTATTCATAAAGCAGTCCGTAATAAAATAAAGTTTGACTTTAATATAACTGATTTTTAGTGTGCTATCAGCAGTGAATTTCTGCTTCTATGTCCTGCGCTTTACACTTAGGTAAACTTCATTTATCTGGAACACAATGACCATAGATGGAAAACATGTCATAATCGTTGCCATGCTTATTAGTATTTATATCTGGTAATAAATAGTCATTAGTCATACTCATAATTATCCTCCTTCTTCCTCCTCTTTCTTGCATTTTTTCTACAATTTTAGCACCATTTTCTATTTTCTACTCTCTCTAGCACGTAATCAAAATACACATAGGTAGAGAAGGTATTTCGACGTAATGGTTTTGCCGGAAACAAAATGGCGAGTTATTTATGGACGCTCTTTAACTGCTGTGGTTCTCAGCGTCCAATTCTATATTGGGCGTGAAAGACCGCTTAATTTTGCTCAGAGGCATCTATCAGGCTTGAGGTTCTTTTACGTGCCGTAAATCTACGATACGGGACCAACGACTTTACTTCCTTCCGAAGGAAGCCATGCTATGGATTTTTACGCCCTAAAAAATCCATCGTCCTCCGCCGGGTTTGAATCCTAGGGTATATGAAGTCAGCATGGTAACCATTACACCACGGAGGGTGACTAGGTTTTGCCGGAAATATATGTTTTGGAGCACCTTGAATCAAAAAGCTCTGTTGTGCTCCATTCACAGTTCTCTACATCTCCATAACAAAATTTTGTTAATAAACTTCTATCTATTTAATGCAGAAACATTAGCAGAAACGGGCTTATTACTTAGTTCCTTCACAAGTAGAAGGGAAATAAAGGAATTCACTAGGCTAAATTGGTAGTCAAATGTTTTAAAATGTGGTTGCTATGGGGTTGAAATCCGTTTCTTTGCGTGGCCAAATGTTGACATGCTCCCGTATAAGAAAAGTTAAAGTATTTTAAAATTGAAATCAATAACAAGGAATATCTTGAATACGGCCAACTCCACGAAAAGAATGTATATGAAATAAATTGTGATCTACGTATTTTGTGTAGTTTTTGTCTTTCTCTTACGGTTTACCAGTTATGTAAAATTCAACAAGAATCATCCAGAATTAAGGGGTCTTTAGAGGCTATTTCAAGAAAATTCAAGATATACATTGTATTTGGCATGTAAATATTTTAAATATACGATTTTAATCAAAACCGTACAGCCATTTTTGACAAAATCAAAATTCTCAAAATTTGTTCCATGTAAAGAGTAGTTTGGGGGTGGGAGGATTTTCTTGAAAATCTTCGTGTCGCATCCTTGGAGGATACCAAACTTGAATACCAAGTTTGGTATTTAATGATCTGTTCGTTTTGGAGCTATGCTGTCCACAGACACGTACGCGCACACACAAACATACACACGGACCTTTTTCCAAAAATGCTTTTTTTGTTGGATTTAGGGGGACAAGTATTTTCGGTGAAACCTCGGTATCGAATTTTTGGGTACAATATAATACCTTCTCTATACACTGTAAATAGTACGTGTAGAGAAAGTAAAAAGAGAAGTTAGTTTTAGAAAAAAAACAGTGTGTGCGTGCGTGTGTGTGTTTGTGTGTGTAGGTATGTGTTTGGACAAAATAACTCAAAAACGAAAAGTTGGGTAGATACCAAACTTGGTACTTAGGTTCAGTATCTTCCAAGGATGCGACACGAAGATTTTTAGAAAAATATACCCAACTACCCTTCACATGGAACATTTTGAATTTATGTGATTGTGATTAAAATGCCATATGTTTAAGATTATATATATTCTGGATGACTTTTTTATGACTGGTAAAAGATACATAAAATTCACTAAAAAAAAATTATATCTCATTAAAGCACAATTTATGCCCGATACAATTTTCTCCAGAGTTAACAGTTTTCGAGACATTTATTATTTGTTTCAGTTTTAACTGCTCAAACTTTCCTCGTGTGAGAAGTCAACTTTCGTTTAATATCGCTTTTGTTTTACTCCCGGAAATGCAAAAGAGAATCGAATTTCAATTGTTTTACAAAGGGAGATCTTTTAAAAGACTTGACTATCCTTTAACCTAGTGCATTCCCTATTCCTCTCACTTATAAGGAATTAATTAGTAAGGCCATTTGTGTTAATGTTTAACGTGAGATTGATAGAAGAATAAGCTTTTGTAAGACTAGTGATAACACCGGAATGCATGACTCTGAGGTTTCCTCCAAAATATGTCTACTAAATTTGATGTGTAGATTCCAAAACTGTAATCCGTTTTTTTTTCTACCACTTACGATTTTTGTACAATTAGCTGTTTTACCTAAAATATTTTAATGTAGTTCTGTGCAGAAATATTGTATGGAACTAAAAATAAACTAAAAAGTAAGAAATACTACTAATTTCACTATTGAAATTAAAATGATTCATAACAATGTAACAGAAAATTCAAGATATACATTTTATTTGACAAACAATTATCTTAAATATAAGAGATTTTAATCGAAATTGTTAGAGCCATGTTTGAGAAAATCAAAATTATCGACAATTTTTCCATGTAAAGGGTAGTTTGGGGTGGGAGATTTTCTTGAAAATCTTTGTGTCGCATCCTTGGAAGATATCAAACTTAAATACCAAGTTTGGTATTTAATGGTTTTTTCGATTTTGAACTATACTGTCCACACACACACACACACACACACACACACACACACACACACACACACACATATACGAATCTTGTTTCCAAATGTGCTTTTTTTTTCGATTCAGGGAGACCCCAAAAATGTATTTCCTGTGAAAAATCAGTATCGAATTTTTGGGTGCAATACAATACCTTCTCTATATACTATGCACATAGTCCGTGTAGAGAGAGTAAAACTCATGCATGCCTCATGTAAATTAGCATGTAACAAATGCATAAAGAATACTACAGAGTATCCGGAAATGAACAATCCATTCCATATCGGAATCTGATTCCGCGACGCCAATTTCACTGTCAGATGAACTTTCGGCAAAGCTAATGAAGACGCTCTCAATAATATTGCCCATATTATTTTCAGTTTGAGTACGTGAGTAATTGCTCCTTTCCAATTGATGTCATTAACCTACGACAATGCTATACTAAGTGTACCCAAACTTCTAACAGTTGAATGTGGTGTTATTTCTTGCTAACAAGTTTGAGTTAATGAGCTTGCAAGAAATATCACTCACTCACTCGTCCTCCGTGGTGCTAACTTCATATACCCAAGGTCGCGGGTTCAAACCCTGTGGAGGACGATGGATTTTTTCAAGGCTTCCTTCGGAAGGGTCCCGTGTCGTAGATTTACGGCTGAGAACCACAGCAGTTAAAGAGCGCTCATAAATAAAACGCCACTCACTCTCTCTCTCTCTCTCTCTCTCTTGGCGTTATGCACGATTGCCTCATGCAGTAACAAATACGTACTTCTCACCGTCTGTGATAACAACGACCTTTAATGAACTGAAACTTGGTCAGTGAAGTCGCACATGCTGCTTTTATAAACAATCCGTGCGGTAATCTCCCTGAAATCTGCAGATGTGCCATTCCTTGAAAGTAAAGTACCTAATTGACTGCAATTCTCTGAATGCAGAAAATGCATATTTATTTTAAATGCGGTATGCAGTTATAAGTAGAGCTCGGTTTTGGGTCCCGAAGAGCACACAGTTACGACACAAAGAGCAATCATTGGTATAGAGAGCGGGTAGAGGGGAGGGTTTGTGGCGTAATCATGCACAATTAAGGCATAATCTGTTTTAAAAGTAGTTAATTATATGTGTTCACGTTAAATACATCATTCCAATTCATAAAATAGCACAATATAACAATTATTTCGTAATATGATTAATAAATAAAAACGCCTTTACTTTTACAAATAATAGTATAAAGCTTGGTACAAATAATTCAGGATAATGATGTGCAGAGATTTGACAACACATTGAAACAAAAATTAACCAAATTCACTCAGGATTCATTGTAGTGAATTGCAAAATACATCTTTATGTATCAAAAGAAAGGGCTCTCCTCCTGTCTCTCAAAATATAGTTAAATTATCCACAAGTTTGCTCAGTGTCGAATGCCTACCTTTCGTATTTTTACTTTCTCTATACTCACTATGTACACAGTGTATAGAGAATGTATTGCACTCCACCAAAAAATTCGATACCGAGATTTCACCGGAAATATATGTTTTAGGGTCCCTGTATCCAAAAAAAGTATTTTTCAGGAAAAGGTCCGTGTGTGTGTGTCCGTGTGTCCGTGTGTCTGTGAACACGATAACTCAAAAACGAAAAGTCGGTAAAATACCAAACTTGGTATTTAAGTTTAGTATCTTCCAGGGATGCGACACGAAGATTTTGAGAAAGATCCCCCCACCCCAAACTACCCTTTACATGGAACTTTTTTTCGAACATTTTGATTTTCTAAAAAATGCCTCTAACGATTTTGATTAAACTATCGTATATTAAAGTTATTTACCTGGCAAGTAAAATGTATATTCTGAATTTTCTGGGAATAGCCTCTGAAGACTATTTTATTCTGGATGAATTTTTCATAACTACTAAACCGTAAGAGATGGACAAAAATTTAACCCATAATAAATGTAGAGCACGTTAAAACACACAATTTATGCTATATGCATTTTTTTCGTGGAGTTGATCGTTTTTGAGATATTCCTTTTTCTTGGTTTCAACTTTGAAAAACTTACACTTTTCTCATACAGGAATTTGTCAACTCCTGTCAATACAAACAAAGGAACATCAGTCACATAGCAACCAGCTTTTGGCTTTCACTTTAACCTATGATTTTCCCTTATTTCGCTTCTACTTACAATAAAGCAAGAAATAAGATTATTTCTGCTAATTTTTCTCGATTAGCATGAAATAAATAAAAGATAAGCTTATTAACAATAATAATTTACAGAGATATTGAGAAAGTCATGTGAACGGAACACATCAGATTTTTCAATCTGCGCTCTCTTTCAAAGCTCACTGGTTTATCTACTAGCAGCAACTAAACGAGGCCAAGCAGTGAGCAATGCTAAATAGTGCAACACGTGTCGAAAGGGACTGTAGAGACCACGCCCACTCCATCACGGCATAGTTATACTCTGTGTGCACCGAACCTCAATCTGGCAATTTCGTGACCCTGGACCGAGCTCCAGTTATAAGTCCAGCATCCAATAAGAGAGGACTAACAGTGATACTGTTGACATGCAGGGTAAACTGGAGAAAACAAACGTTAGTTCTTTAACAAATTAAAGCTGATGATCTCTCTTTATATCTACTTTTATAATTCCTGAGCTAAAATGAAGGAAAGCCGAACATTAAATGCCTACTTACCTTATTGGGACTCAGACACTATGATACAATAAATTCAACAATATATACCAAGGAGTTGCATTATTATTAATCTTAATGTTACCGTTATTTACAGAACATAGGAGATGTTCACTAGAATAGATCTAAACAGTATGCACATTCAAACAATACAGTTGTACACAAAAAGTTTTTTTTTTCCATTTGTGATTCAAACAATATTTAAACAATACGTTGTTATTATTTTTACTCTAGGAAAAGTTATTCGATATGAATTTACACATTGATACCAAGCAGTAAGGCAATGATATCATTATTCTTTATAAAAAATCTGGGATATTTATTTTATTATGATTGCAATTGAGTTTATATTTTTGAAAATGTTGTTGGTGTGTAACAAAACGAAGCTATAAATGCTACAGTGAAGCCTGCAATAGGTCACATCTTCCAGTTAGACATAATTTCAAACTGCTGATATCAATGGTTATCTATATACCAATGTTCCAGTCACAACTAGAACATATTTTGCAATTTCCTATCAGTATTTTTTTTTGTTTTATTTAAAACAGTCAATGATGTTTTTACCAAATGTGATTTTTCATAAGTTATTTCTAAATGTAAAGAAAATGAAAAGGAGAAAAGCCTTATAAAACCAAAGTGCTAAAAATCATATTTATTCAGTTTAACAAACAGTCTAGATAAAGCCTTAAAGACTTCACTTCGAAGAGCATTGAGTACTTTCACTCATTTTATTAATCTTTAAAGAACTAATGTTGTACACCTCATTCTTCTTTGTAAAACCTATTTAAATATCGTGATAATGCCACAAAACGATCTTGTTCACAGTTTTCCACGTGTTTTCTTTCTTCGGCGCTACTATTCAGCACACATTCCATTTAAGAAAATAAATCCTTCATAAAGAATTTGTCACTGAAATCTTGTCACTTGCACGATGCACTTATCACTACTGAAGAAACATTAGTATTTCATGATTGGTTATAGTTACAAAACATGTACATAGCATACAAGTCTGATGTCAGAACAACATTGTTTAGAGATTAAAAACATATGCCAATGTGCACTTTATTGTATCTACCAGGAACAAAGGTTCTGAGCATTATTTATAGGGCCATAATGGACACAAAAGTTTTATCAATTTTCAATTCATAAAATATTCATTTTAATTCGTAATTATTAGGGATTACACAGGTCTTTTATACGCATTTTTTTGTAAATTAAAAAATTACTTGACTTTTGTTGTGCTAAAAAGCTGGTGTGTCCCATCCTCACGCCTTTTCTACTTGTTCTGCAAACAAACCATTCTTACAAAATATTCTTTTATCTATATCATGCTAATCAATATAAGCATTAGCAAACATTTCCTTATAACTTGCTTCCTTATAAGCAGAAGGGAAATAAGGGGATGCGTTAGACCAAAGCGATAGACAGAGACTCTAAAACTGGTCACTATGTGAACTACTGAAGCTCGGTTCGCTTTGTATGGCCAGTGGTAAAAAAAGAGAGATGAAATGAAGCGTGACTTTCGGTTTGAGGAAAGTTATGTAGTCTAACATTCAATATTTTGGAAACGTTCAACTCTACATACAAAAAATTATGACATAAAATGTGCGTTTTAACGTGAATTTTTTGTGCACTAAGTTTTTGAGTGTCTCTTACAGTTTAGAAGTTATGCATAACTCATCCAGAATGAAGAGGTCCCCAGATGCTATTCTCATACAATTCAAGATATACATTGTGATGTAAGTATATTTAATGTATGGCATTTAATCTATATCGTTAGAGCTATTTTTGAAAAAAAAACAAACATCTCGAAAAATGTAAAGGATAGTTTGGGACGGGGAGACTTTTTCGAAAATCTTCGTGTCGCGTCGACCTTGGAACCAGTAGGTTAGACAACAATTACTATCTTTGCACTTATTTGGAATAGATTTACCACCGTTTGCAGATGAGACAAAATTCCTGGAGTTGATCTTCAATCCTTGGGACATTTTAAACTTAAACACCAGGTGCAGTATTTAGCGGCTTCTTTTTTCGTTTTTAAAATCTGTCCTCCCCCCCCCCCCACACACGCACACACACACACACACAACTTTTTCTAAGAATGCTTTTTCTTTTGAATTCGGGGGACCTCAAAATATATATATTTCCGGTGGAATCTCGTTATCGATTTTTTGGGTGGAATACATGCTTTCTCTATATAGGTACTATGTAAATAGTACGTGCAGAAGTAAAAAGTTTTGAAAAATGTAATGCTTTAAATTCTAATTCGGCTTTCGAATTATACATTTCTCCAAATCCCAGTGCTTCATGGAGACTTGGAAGAAAAGTAAGTTATCACTACATCATTGTTGAAAGAAAGCGAAAAATGAATGAACTAGTTATAGTGTAATTCATTTCAGATTATTCTTTCAGATTCTTCTAATAAGATGCTGCGCACATAGTACATAGGTACAGAAGGTATATATTCAGGATTTCCTGAAGAAAAAGGTCCGCGCGCACGCGTGTGTGTGTGTGAACACACTAACTCAAAAAGAAAAGTCGGATAAATACCAAACTTGATACTTATGTTCAGAATCTTCCAAAGGTGCGACACGAAGATTTGCAAGAAAATCCCCTATCCCAAAATACTCTTTATAGAGGAAAAATTTCAAAATTTTATTTTCTAAAAACAGCCTTAACAATTTTGTTTAAATCACCGTATGTTAAACATATTTACATGAAAAATAAAATGTTGAATTTTCTGGTAATAGCCTATGAGGTTCTTTTCATTCTGAATGGCTTTTGCATAATTAGTAAACCGTAAAAGATAAATGGAAACTTATTACACAGAAAATGTAGATTTCATACACTTTGTCATATCCATTTTTATAGAATTTACGATATCCGAAATATTTCCTATTATTGGTTTCTATTTTAAAACACATGCATTTCTCAAAAAGGAAGTCATGATCCGTTTTTTTTTCTCCTGACCATGCAGAGAACGAATTTCAAAGTCATTTGCCTAATGACGCTATTTCAATATTTGATTATTGCTTTAGCAATTGCTTCCTTATTTCCCTTCTAAAGTAATAAGACCATTTCTGCTCAATTAGCATAAATCAGAATAAAGAATCAGTTTTGTAAGAGTAGTTCGTTTGCAGAACATATAGAGAAAATGGAACATATGATCGTTTTTATTCAATCATAAAATCATTTTCAGCACACGTGAGATTTTGAATACTGTGTATGTTATTAGAGGCAGCAAAAATAAAGTAACAAAGAGTGAAACTATACAAAATATAATAGCTTAGTTACATAGTTCCAAAATAACAGTACCTATCCAATTACATTGTTGCAATTATACGATGCGAGACTCGGAACCGTATTTGCTTTCCAGTAGAGAGCAACGCCATTTGGACATTCAGAGTTAGTTGCGCACTGAACTCTTGCAATGTACATACGAAATGATGCCATTTTGGATCACATAATCAACCGGAAAATGGAAGCTGGTTCATAACGATTACTATGTTGGTGATGGGCATAAACTCCGTTAACGTGAGTTAAGACAGCAGTAATTATATTTGTTATTAAGTATACATTAGAAATTCGCGCTTGCTCGGTGGAAGGTACAGAAGAAGGGAGAGAAATATGATGGAAATATAAATGGAACAAAGAATCTTGACTCGATACGAAAAACCTCTTCCTTATCTGTGTTGAAGCTTGTTGTGAGTCTATAGGTGTACGAGGGCCACTATTTATATTTTGAGCCTAGGCAACACTGATTGCTGTAGGCGCCATCTGCTGTTTCCATTGGAGAGTTTGACATTATTGACCTTAACTTACTTCAGATATTTTGTCATTAGAGTGTTGTATGCATTGTTTACAGTGACTTTAAAATGACATGTCATCAAAAAGATGCAATTAACTTGCGATGATTTGTTATGATTTTCGAATGGATTATCAAGACAAGAGGGCATTAATCAACCTACTATTGTAGTTGGCAATGAAGATCCATCCTATGCTGGTATAATGAGTTTAATCATGTCCGCCGTTTTCTCACTGACGAAATTCATGAAAGTCATCCAAAATCAGTTAATGTGCCAGAAAACATTACTAAAATTAACTGTGCAAAATCGTCATGTGACATACTGCGAGACAGAGGCAACCATAGGCATTAGTTCCACCAGCTATATAAAATATAGGATGATCTAGCCGTGGAAACGATTTGCTCTCGTTGGATCCCACATTATTTCACACAATCTCAAAAGAATGTTCGTGTCTATTAGTGCACACACATTCTCAAGAAATACAAAAGACATGGAACTGAAAAGACGTACATACAATTGTAACAGCTGATGAATCATGGATCTATGCATGTGGCAACAGTGCCTTTAGAGGAACGTAAAATAGCCAGTTTGGAATTATACATTATCATTTGCTTGCAGGAAGTCTTCAGTGAAATAAGGAAAACAAACAAGTGTCGTCGGATAGTTCTTCATCAAGACACTGTGAGCCTTGTCTAACAAGCGACTATTTGAACACTCAAAAAATCGAATTGATAACTCATCCTCCGTACAGTTCTGATTTGGCACCCAATGACTTTTTTGTTGTTGTGAAATATAGCATAAAATGTGTGAATAACGATTTCTGTCGGCAGAAGAAGCCGTTGATGCGTTCAAAAATCATGTTTTGGAGGTATCTCAAGCAGATGGGAAAAAAATGCTATTATAAATTGTTCGAACGCAATCAAAAGTGTATTGATCATAAAGGAGAATATTTCGAGAAACAATAAAGCTATTTTCAATGAAAAATTAATGTTTTTTATTATTAGCTTCAAAATTTAAATAGTGCCACTCATAGCTGCTGTGTACCACTTGCCCTAGAGCTTAATCACAGAAATGGTTAATGTATGTTTGAAGGATAATGTTTAGAGTTTTGGTTTGATTGTTATGGTGGTATCCCTATATGTGTTTAAAGGTTCCTCAGCTGTTTTCGTTTCAGGAGCAGTATCCTTACCTTATGTATTAGTGCAATTTGTTTTAAAATGATGATAATTCTCATATCTTTCATATGGGAATCGAATTATCCTCTTCGTAATTTAGGTATTAAAATGGCGTGTTATTTATGGACGCTCTCTAACTGCTGTGGTTCTCAGCGTCCCATTCTTAATTGGGCCTTAATTGCCACTTAATTTTTCTCAGAGGCCTTTCTACCAGGCTTGAGATTCTTTTACGTGCCGTAAATCTACGACACGGGACCAACGGCTTTACTTCCCTTCCGAAGGAAGCCATGCTAAGGATTTTTACACCCGAAAAAATCCATCGTCCTCCGCCGGGTTTGACTCCGCGACCTTTGGTATATGAAGTTAGCATGGTAACCACTACATCACGGAGGGCGACTTCGTATTTTAGGACTGACCCTCTTAGGACTTACAAGCGGATGTCTGTCACCTTCCATGGTATACTGGTTAGCATACTAGCCTCATATACTCAAGGTCGCGGGTTCCTCCCGACGGAAGACTAATTGTGGTTTTCTTCGGGAGGGAAATAAAGCCGGTGATCCCTTGTTGTCGATTTACGGCACGTAAAAGAGCCTCAAGCCTGATGAAGAAGTCTCTGAGCAAAATTAAGCGAACTTTCACGCCCAATATACGAGTAGAATGTGACGCTGAGAACCGAGAAGTTTCAGAGCGTCTATAAATAAAACTCCATTTCCATTTTTTCCTAGAGGTCAGAAGCCTAGTCTCCTTTATCATGACAAACAAATGTATATCTTAAATTTTCTGTGAATGTAACCTCTGAATTCGTCTTTGTAGGTCTGGGCGGCTCAGTTGGTTAGACACTGGCATTTTGAACCCAATTCAAGGGTTCAAACCCGGCCCAGACGATGAGAGCGGCAGTTCCATGTCAGTAGATTTATTTGTATGAAAAGTAACTCCTGTGGAACGAAATTCCGAACCATGGCGTTGCTGAAATAATCCTGCGAGTTGATAGTGCCATTAATAGCACAATCTTACTACACAAAAACGTAGCTTTTGTTAAATCACATATTCTGTGAAATACCTACAACCATTTCAGAAATGTTGTTTTCAATTTGAAAATATTTATACAATTCTCAGGAGAAAAATTGTTATTCTTTTTTTTTTTTTTTTTCAAAACCTCCAATTAGCGGCCAGCTCGTAAAATTTGATTATTGTGTAAGCTAACTGCTTTCCCCAATTCCCATTCCATCTATAAAAATCTGATGTGTTCCATTCACATGACTTTCTCTACATCTCTGTAACAAATTATTGTTAAAAAGCTTATGCTTCTATTTACTTTATGCTAATAGAGAAAAGATTAGCAGAAATAGTCTTATTACTTGCTTCCTTGTAAGTAGAAACGAAATAAGGGAGTACTATAGGTAAGTGATAGTCAAACGCTGGTTGCTATGTGACTAAAGTTCCCTTCTCTGTATGGACAGGAGTTGACAAATTTCTGTGAGAGAAAAGTATGCTTCTCAAAGCTAAAAACGAAAACTAGGAATATATAAAAATGATCAACTCCACGAAAAAAATGTATATAACATAAATTGTGTGTTTTAACGTGTTCTACATTTTTTGTGTGGTAAGTTTTTATCCATCTCCTACGGTTTAGCAGTTATGTAAAATTCCGTAAAATTCTTCCAGAATAAAGTAGTCTTCAGAGGATATTCCCAGAAATTTCAAGATATACATTTTATTTGTCAGGTAAATATTTTTAATATGTGATATTTTAATCAAAATCGTTAGAGCTATTTTTAAGAAAATCAACATTTTCGAAAAAAATTCCATGTAAAGGGTAGTCTGGGGTGGGGAAATTTTTCTCAAAATCTTCGTGTCGCATCCCTGGAAGGTACTAAACTTAAATACCAAGTTTGGTGTTTATCGACTTTTCGTTTTTTGAGTTATCGTGTTCACCGACACATGAGCACACCGACACACGGACACACACACACACACACACACACACACACAGAGGCCTTTTTCTGAAAATGCTTTATTTGGATACAGGGGAACCTAAAACATACATTTCCGGTGAAATCTCGGTATCGAATTTTTTGGTGGAGTGCAATACATTCTCTATACACTATATACATAGTGCGTATAGAGGAAGTAAAAATAGGCAGATAAGTGTATTTCTACAAACGTTTGTTTTAATGAATTTAAGGTAAATAGAAGAAGTTTTGATAAGAATAGTTTATATAAGAATGGAAAAAGAAAGTCTCGTGGATGTAACATACACGATTTTTACTTTCTCTTTATCTATATAAAGAGGAGAATGGGATATAGACATTTTAGCGGAAATACTTGCTTTTAACCACTTGAACTCAGAAAAAGCTTTTTGCTTTGGAAAAAGTACACGAGCGTGCGCTCGAATGTACTCCTCTACTTGTCTGTGAGTAGCAATCTCGATGTGGAAAAGCTTGGCAATTAAACGCAGGAGCTTTCAGGTATACGACATGAAGGTTCCCACGTAATTCCCCCAGAACGAACCACTGAAGGCGTTGCAAAAAATAGTTATTTCTTATTTTATCAAAACTGTCTCTAGAGGATTTGTTTAAAATAACATGCTTTAGATGATAGTTCGAATGGAATTTTCTATAGTTTTTAACCTATAATATGGGTAAACATGTAAATGAAAGGTGCAGTTTATTTCAAACACCCTTTCCACTGGCATCAGCCATTTCCATATATTTAATATCCTCATTTATTAACTGGAACCAAATGCGAGGGCATCACTGTTAATGGTAAAATTACATTATATACGGATAGGTAGAGTCAGACTGAAAACATTCAATGCCATAGCCGGGATTTGAACCATGGATCTCCCGGTCTCTGGCCGGTCGCTCTACCACTGAGCTACCATGGCAACATGCGGGCATACCATTGAATTTCTCAACTGACTCGCATGTTTCCGGTAAACCACAAGGTGATCTCAAATTGGCGACTTACAATGTTGTAAGTACTTTGAGTCCCAGGATTCATAGAGTTAATTTGATTCTACCTATCCAACTCCTGTCCTACACACGGTTTGTACCAAAAAAAAAAAAAAAAAAAAAAAACCCAAACAAACAAAAACAAAACAATTAAATCAATAAATTATATATTCTAATTAGGAAGATGTGTTGATGGAGTAATAGTGCTATTTTTAGCAATCCGATATAAATGCTGTCACCTTTTAATAACACTTTTAGTTATTATTCAAGTATCTTTTTTATCATTTACAGCTTATAATTTATTTAAGGAACACTGGGAGTGAACTTTATTATGTAAATATACTGCATTATAAAATATTTCACGCGCTTTAAAATTTGAGAACATTGGTTGGTCTTTTATTTTTTTTTTCTTTTAGATAGAAGCTTTTGAACCTCACACAGAAACTTTGAATAATCTCTAAAATATAAAGTTTTTCATTAAATATGCCTATGTATTTTAAAAATTACTATTCTTGTTAGGATAATTTCGTCGCTCGTAATGTTACAATATATACGTACTCTGCACATTTTGGAAAATTCATGTTGCATTTAAACAAAAACTGAGACGCGTAGGACATTTTGAAAGTGTGAAAAAGTAGTTTTGAGAAAAACGTTTTTATAAAATAGTATGCTAGGAAACAGGTGTATTGTATGCTGGTTCAGTATGAATATCAAAGGTTCCAACAACCGTATGATATATTTAAGCGATTTTCGATTTTTTGACCTATTATAGTAAACATTCCACTCTCAATATCCTCAATGTCATGTTTTTTTTTTATAAACGAGTACTTTTTATTTGTGGTTGTCATTCGCGATTTATGCAAATAGTATGCATTTTAAAACTAATATTATGCGAAGCGCTTCTCGTGTATCATCCTAGTGCTAAGTGTGTAATAAAAGTATTTCTGCAAACATGATTAAATATAATAACGAAATGTTATATGTTCCATTCACATGGTTTTCTCTACTTGTTCTGCAAATAAACTATTCTTACAAAAGAATATTCTTTTATCTAGCTAATACTAATCGAGATAAACATTACCAGAAATGGTCTTATTACTTGCCTCCTTGAAAGCAGAAGAGAAATAGGAAATAACTAGGCTAAAGCAACAGTTAAATCTTTTAAAATCTGTCGCTAGGCTATTGTCTCCTGCATAGCTAGGAGTAAAAATAAAAGAGATGAATAAGACGAGTAATTCCCGTTTGAGCAAAGTTTGAATATTTTAAAATTAAAAACAAAATAGGGAATATGTAGCAGTTAGCTCAAAAGAAAAGAAAAAAAGAAAAAGAAAAAAAAATGTATACATTTTTGTGTAATAAGTTGTTGTCTGGCAGTGCTGTGCTGCTCGCCTTCCACCTATGTGGTCCTAGTTCGATCCCAAGCACGTGGGAATTGTGGCGGATGAAGCGACGCTTGAGCGGGTTTTCTCCAGGTCCTTCGGCCCCCCCCCATTCTACAATTGCTCCATCGTTCACTTTTCCTATCTCATTTCGCTTGCATTTCATATCATCTACTTCCTCACGCTCATGCCTGGCCACCACGGGCCGACCATTCGTTCCAGGTGCTCCATTCTGTGGTTTCGTGCCGTTAGCTCCCCAACAGACTTCTGACTTCTAGCCATCCGCTTGTAGGTCCCAGGGGGATGTCAGTCTTAAAATACGTGGAGGGTAGCCGACTACAAAACGAAACGAAAGTTTTTGTTTATCTCTTATGTCTTACCAGTAATGCAAAAGTCCTCCAGAATAAAGAGTTCTTTAGAGGCTATTCCCAGAAAATTTAATATATACAACTCATTTGTGATGAAAATTATCTTTAACATATGGTATTTTAATCAAAATCGTTAGACCTATTTTAGAAAATATATTTCCAAAAATCTTCCATGTAAAGGGCAGTTTGAGATGGGGATATTGCTGAGCCTTGTGTTGCATCTTTGGAGGATGCTGAACCAAAATATCAAGTTTGGTATTTAACCGACTTTGTGTTTTGAGTTATGTTGTTCACACACACACACACACACACAGACACACACACACAGACACACACACACACACACACACACACACACACGGACTTTCTCTAAAAATACTTTCCTGGATCCAGGGAGCCTCAAAGTACATATTTCGTGAAATCAAGACATCGGATTTTGGGCGGAATACAATACCTTCTCTGCCTGCTATGTATATAGTGCGAGTAAAGAAATTAAAAATGTAAGCTTTTTTGCAAAATTAGTTAGTAGAAACTGTATGGAATAAAGATAATGGTGAATATTAAAAGTATGTGAATGTTACACATTGTATGTTTCTTACGTCATCATGAAAAGAATATGAGTTTCAAATAATAGTGATGCATTTAAGCATTCCTCGATTTTTTTCCTCTATTTCTTTGGATTTTCTACAAAATTGGCAATGAAGGTCTTTCTGCTAAAGTTTACACACATGGAAAATCAGGTTTTCGTGGGATTAGTTTACAGAAGCTATATAAATGTGATTCATTCACACGACTTTCTCTATCTACCCTGCAACAAACTATTCTTACGAAAGCTTATTCTTCTATCTACTTTATGCTACTCGAGATAAATATTAGCAGAACTGGCCTTGTTACCGACTACCTTGTTGGTAGAAGGGAAATAAAGGAATATACTATGCTAAAATATTTGTTAAATATTCTGAGGCCTGGTCATTATGGTATTGAAATTCCGTTCTCTTTTTATAGTCAGGATTAACAAAAAAAAAAAAAAAAAAAAAAAAAAAAAATTTTCATTTTTTGAGAAACATGTAGGTAAGTACTGGCAATTTTAAACGAATAATAAGAAATATATTGGAAATTCTTAACTCTACAAAACACGCGTCTCACATAACGAGATCTACATTTTTTGTTTACTAAGAGTTTTTCTATCTCTGACGGTTTACAAGTTGTGTCAAAGTCATCATCCAGAACGAAAAGTATACTTCATAGCCTGTTCCCAGAAAATTCAGTATATACTTTTCATTTTGAAAATACTTTAATCAAAATCGTTAAACGATTTTTTAAGAAAATATTTTTTCTATGTAAAGCATATTTTGGGGTGAAGAGATTTTCTTAAAGATCTTCATGTTGCATTCTTGGAAGAGTCTGAACTTAAATATCAAGTTTTGTATTTAACGGGTTTTTCGTTTTGGAGTTATCTATTCACAGACACACATAAACATACGAACTTTCTCTAAAAAGGCTTCTTTTTGGATTCAAGGGACCTCAAAACATATATTTCCGGTGAAATCACGATGTAGAAATTTTTGGTGGAATACAGTAAGTACAGTCTTTCTTTCTTAATACCTATGTAATAGAAAGAGTAATACATTATTGGGTAGAGAAAAATTTGAAAATGTAGCAGATCAATTTTTTTGTAAGATTATTAGCTTTCAAAATATTTCTTGTCATATCTTTGTGTCTTAGATCTGTGAAGTGATATAATATAAAGCGTCTTTAAAATATGCCATTTTGTTTCCCCCCCTCCTTCCCAAGAGTTTAAGTAACAACAAAAACCCATTTAAGAAATGCAAATAGTTGTGTTTATCGTGTTTTAAGGCTTGTTAAATTGTAATGTAACGCGAATAGAGCAACACAATTTTAGAGGAGAAAGAGTCTTGACAAGATATAGGAGATATAGGAGTACGGAGGAATGGAGGGAAAATATTTACCGCGATACTTTACCACCGCGAACGTAGAGCTAGGAGCATGTTGGACACTACTGGCAGGCACGGAAGACACGGGCGGGCTAGGTAAATTTATACTAAAGGCAAAACAGCTGAGATCTGAGAAGGCTGACAATAGAGAAGAGGAGGGGGCAATAGGAATAGCTAAACAAAAGTTATTATAATATTTTACATACATATATTTTATATCATATTTATGTCATTGTGTTTTGGTGTTATATATTATGTATATACTATGTGTATATATTTCTCTTAGGTGTATTTGTCTATTATAATAGGGCACATTAATACATCTGAATAAAGTGTACTCTGTGATTTGAATATCTTTGCCCTTTTATTTTCGTGTTTACTCTTTTAATTTTTTTTTTTTAAATATTGCTTACTATTTTGTGCATTGCAAAAGCAATACGGTCTGTGGACCCGTGTGATTCTGTTATGTCAATAAATATACTCATTCATTCATTCATTCATTCATAGAGGAGTATTACGACGCATAAGTTGTTACGGGTAGGGAAATTCTTGTGAGCGTGACAGATAGGAAGAACTCTTTTACAAGAAAGTGTGGGACGAATAGCTACTAATTCCAAACGTTACAATTCCTAGCACATAGCTATCCGTAATCTCGTGAAAAAACACTTATTTCTTGTTCATGTAATTTTTTCTCATCAGATTCGTTTTCAATCCACTTAAACTAATGACGATAAATACGTTAGGGAAATGGATTCATTTAAATCATGCCACGATAATCAAGAGTTGGTAAAACTTGAGATTAACGGTGTGCTGACGCAGACGACCGACGTTAATTTTCTTCAATTTGCCTATTCCGAAGACGATATAATTTAAAGTCTTGGATTAATTAGATTTCCTGGAAAATTGTGAAATAAAACATTAAATTTGTACTGCATAGGCTGCCTCCGTGGTCGAGCGGTCATCGAACTGACTTCTCACCCGGTCCCGGGTTCGATTCCCGGCTTAGATTTTTCTTTAACCAGGATTATTTCCTGTCCCCCACATAGTCGAAAAGTATGCGTGTGAGAGTAAAATGTACGCGTGTTTAATGATATAAAATGATAAACCTAATGAAAATAACCTTCTGTGTTCAGATGAGTTGTTTCACAAGTCAAAGCCACCGATATGGCCATAGACGTTAAAGGGGCTATGCAAATGAAACAATATAAAATAATTGGCATTGTTGTCTATGATATTCTCAAGCAGTACCGAGTGACGAGAGAGACCATGGGTTCGATTCTCTCGGGCCAGCCAAGAGCTGGAAGAACAACAACAGCATGATTGAGCACTTGGAGAAGTGCAACAGGAAAATTGGAAAGCCTATATAAATGAAAATAAATAAAAATTGCAATGTCGTACTTTGAAGGCAAATTAAACTAATAATTGATGCACAACGCGTAAACATTGAAATTGTTCCCCTAAATCAGTAGTACCTATTTATGTTTATGCTAATAGTCAAAATATCACACCAGAATCAAAGTCCCATTCTCGTTCTGTTAAATGGAAATGGAATTTTATTTATGGATGCTCTTTAACTGCTGTGGCTCTCAGCGTTCCATTCTATACTGGGCGTGAAAGACCGCTTAATTTTGCTCATAGGCCTCTTTTATCAGGGTTGAGGTTCTTTTACATGCCATAAATCTACGACACGGGACCAACGGCTTTACTTACCTTCCGAAGGAAGCCATGCTAAGGATTTTTACGCCCGAAAAACTCCATCATCTTCCGCCGAGTTTGAACCCGTAGCCTTGGGTATATGAAGTTCGTATGGTAACCATTACACCACGGAGGGCAACTACAGGATGGATAGAAACGATAACGGCTGCAGAAAGACTTATTTATGAATGATGCACACGAGTTTTCATTTAGGTACATAAATAATGGCAAAAATAATTTATGATCAGCAAGTTGACTTCTCGCCCGGAGGTCCCGGGTTCTATTCCCGACTAGGCGGGGGATTGTTCTTCAACCAGAATTATTCCCTATCGCCCACAGAGTCTGGAAGTAAGAATGTGAGAGTGAATGTGGGTGTGTCTAGTGATATAAAAATTATTAACCTAATGTTTCAAAACCTACAGTAATGCGAGTTATTTCACAAGTCAAACCATTGAAGTTAAAGGGGACGATTGAAATAAAACAATTTAAAAAAATAATTTATGACGACTGATATATTTTATTTGGTCAAGCGACTCTCTCGACAACTGAACATTTTCAATGCTCTCGTTATTACATTATTTCAAATAATCATGTAATAATTCTGCATGAGTGGTATAGCCTATCAACCTTATATAAATTTGGAGGCAGAATTTGACGCTTGGCGTTTCCTAACTCAAAGAATTTCACTTGCGCATGCCCCGAACCTGTTTTCTTAATTCACATTATAAAAAGATGTTTGCCACATTATACCTGTCATTTATGCTTGTGCAGGTGAATTGAAGTATGACATAAAAATGAAAAAATACCAAAGTAAAGTGCGATAATCGGTGATCTTGTTTTTTATCTCTATCGTATCTGATGATAATATGAAAGTTGGTTGGTTGATTGGTTATATAATATCATCCAGAATGAGCTATGCATGTTTAGCAATTCGATTCTAAAAATAGTATATTATACTTACTTTTATTCTTTAGCGCATTGAAGCTCGGGCGTTTCAGTAGTTGAAGTGCCAAGAAACCCAGGGTTTTTACGCCTACTTTGCGTTTTATCTACAGTACATCAATTATATCTGCCAAAAAGTATTGGGACAATCTAAAAGTATGGCATTCAAGGATTTCTCAACAAGTAAGAAAATAGTCATAACTTCCGTATTAATATTTAATTTTAAATTTACAATATGTATTAAATATGAATTTGAAAAAATCTGCGTAAAGCCGCTTACACTCCATTTATTGAAAGTTTGAAAAACTCTCCCTCGGAATCAGAATTTTCCACAGCTTCATTTGTATCCTGAATATCAACTTCAGTTACCAGAAATTGAGGAAAATGCAGCATTTTAACATTTAAGAGCACAAACCTAACAAAGAGATCACCACCTTCAAAGAGCCGAGAGCAGTCAACATTACTAAATCTCCTAAAATTCCTAATAGTTGACTAAAGCAAGGACAGATGGTAGCACAAATCAGACAACTAAACGATAGTTAATGTATGCTCTTTGCCGCATAGCCAAGACCGAGTTAAGATCGTGGAATTGCATTAAAAGTGTTAGAATTACCTGCCCGAGCTATTCTAGGGCGTGGTTCTCATGAACATTTCGCACGGCCCGAGCTATTCTCGGGCTTGGGCTCCAATGTATTAATGAATTCCTTAGTAGCTTTAGAGAAATTCAGTAGATGCTGAAATAATATTTCTTATTTGATAGGCAATCCAGATGTATTCAGAATAAATTTAGATAATCACGGAAACAGACCAGACCCAGTCAAATTTTGAAGGCATTTAAAAGTAGTTTGCTACAATGGTATGACTGTATTTAGCTTACCATAGATGTGGCCAGCTAGAAAGACATATGGTAGTGCCAGTACACCTCTCCTCCACTTCGCCGATTTCATCAGAAAGAGAGGCCAATACATGTCAGTACAAAAGTTTCTTAACTGCAGTTGTGGTGAATACTTATTCAGAACTTTCCTTTTGAGCACTCAGTACAATCCTTAAACAATTATACTGTCTAGTACCTATTTATATGGTCGTCTCCTTAGCGCTGTGGTAGCGCAGCTGCTTACCAAGCGGGTTCGATCCCCAGTACCGGCGTGGGATTTTTCCCCCGCTGAGAGACCTGGCCCGGGGTGCACTCAGCCTCGTAAGGTCCCTGGGGGGCCAATTGAGGGGCTACTTGAGGACCGCATTAACCGGCCGGGGGACTTGAGGCGCTGACCACGTCTCACCCTCCAATACTGCACCCCATCCATGACGTCTGTAGTGGACCGAGATGGAGGACGCAGCGGCCGGGCGGTAGGCGAAGGTTCCCCGTGAGCTGTCGTGCCATGGAGGATAAACACATTTGTTACTACGAGTAAGAGGCATTCTCTATTTAAGATAAGCATCTAAAGAAAACTCTTCTGTAGTTCACACTTTTTATAGTGCGCTGCACCTGCCACTTTGCACCCCTGAGGAAACTAGATAATATTCGTTCGCATTCCCAGTCCCTCTCACATGCGGATATCCCCTCGCTGGACGTCTGCCTAGTTGGGTCAGATCTCTACCATTATTTGCAAAGGAACTCCATCCTGATAAAAAGTATCTCAAATTAAAATTAAACACCCCGACCTTCTATAAAGATGTTTAAAACATGAAAACTAATGTAGTGTCGCATTTTAAATACTTAAGTTGATATTTTTACAAATTATAAATGTAAACAATTTAAGTTACCACTGATTTGTAATTTGTGAGCTGGCATGTTAAAGTAAATTATATAAAATGTACCATCTCTGACAGACTTTGCTCATAATTTGTAGATACAAAGTGTATGATTATAGCATTACATATATACATAATGTAAACTATATCTACATCCTAGACTTAACTACTGTTCTAGAGTTGGTCTAATTCATTATAGGGTCCACAGCTTGAAAAATCATGAAAATATAGCAGCACAGTAAGAAAATATTCCACCAATAAAATAAAACCTAGAAGTTTTTTTTTAATATCATATGTGTACTTCTGCTCCAAGCAAGAAATCAGCATAGATTCGGATCCACCATGCGGGTGTGGAGTTTTTGACTCATATATTGACTGTGCTCAGCACAGTGAATCATTTGAACAGCTACGATAGGTAGCGATCCGTAAGTCATGTAAGTATATCTAAGGGAAGTATGGTGGATGATGTTCACCTCTGGGTATTGAACATGAGGTCGCCAGGCGGCCTGGTAGGTTAAAGTTCATAAGGCCCTTAATGCCACAGATTGATTTTCAAAGCTTTGCAATACGAAGCGGAATAACTGAATGGGAATGTCTTCTTCTTTTATTAATAAATGGATCAGTCTTCTCTTTAAAGGACTTACATTCCAAAGAGTTATAAGCGAATGCTTTGTATCAGTAGTCTGTCGAGGAGCTAGGGAACTATAGATCATAACATATCCAGGATGGGCGATCTGCCCAATGTCTGGTATGACATCGAAGAAGGAAATGCAGTGCAGCGATCAAAGAAATGATAAGAAATTCGTGTATTAAATTATCAAATTCATATTAATCTAGTGACCGAGGAAAACCGATTTACAGCTCACGTCTTAAAAATATCACTGTTTTTTAATGCTTTTAAAATATATGAGAATGTAGTAAATAAAACCTTCAAAATAAACCTTTTCGTGTAGTTTTACATTAATTTGGGAACGCAAAGTTTTACCTGTGCTGCTATTAAAGTTCTGCTTGGGTTGATCGATACATATACACGTGAAGCATAATATAATTGTGCAATTTTAATTGAACTGTCACAGAAATAGTTGTGAAAATAACTGAAGATGGCGATTAGAATGGAAAGTTAGATAAACTCGGAGATTCTAACTATTGTAAACCTACATGGAAAGTAATGTTTTAAAGGTTAGATGTATTATACTCTCGTGCATTTTAAAATCAAAACGTATGTTGTATGTTTAGAATGTGAGCTCGCATTTTGGCCTCTTGAGATACAAATACTGCAAGCGCTCAACCGTTACTCTTCGTGTCCCGAAAGGTTCATTTTTTCTTTTGCAATTCCTTTTGCGGTATATATTTCTATTTTTGTTGCACTTTATGATGGTCTATGTGTACTTTTTTTCAAATAGTAACTTTATTAAGTATAGTTATGAAATACTGTCTATAGGAGCGTATGTCTCTATTTTTGAATCAAGAATGTTAGACTCGGGGCATTCGCAGTGCAAAATTCTTTGATTAAGGAGAAAAAAAAAAAAACAAAAAAACTCCAACCTCACTATCATTTTGTCTCCTACGGTATACAAATAGAATGCTCCAAATAATTGTAAATAAAGCACGCTGTTGCATTATTGCTTTCACACAGTGGAAAATAAAAGTCGGGTTTGTTATTGAAAGACTCTGTGCAATCCCTTCCGGTTATATAGTAACTTGATATTTCTATCTAAGTCTGTTGTGAGCCCCTTTAGTGAAATAAACACCGCAACCTGTCCTTGCTGAAGATCATCATTTACATGTCGGTATTGTCCTCAACATCTTCATCTTCCTCCTGTACAGTGTACACTTTTGGCACTTCGCTAACCTCGACAGGTGCTGGCGGTTCTTGAGCTGAATGAGGATGTTCTGCTGCCTGGGTAGAGGTTATAGGAGTAGGGGCGGCGACGTTGGTATTGGTGGTGGCGACAGCAGGCATGGGCGGCACTGGGGGCGGCACGGGTACAGGGACGGGGACAGGCAGTGGCGCCATCTCAAGAGGAGGTGGTGGAGGTGGAAATCCATTGTCCGCCATGCCCGTTCTCCTCAACGTCGCCTCGTTCTGGTCCAGCACCGCCGAGAACATGGATGTCGGAGTCCCACTGGACACCAGAGTCTCCTGAGTCATGTTCCTGTGATAGGTGCGCTGGGAGGTCGACGTCACTGGATGCGCCACCCCCTGCAAATGTCAGGAAGTCGTAGAGTATGGGTCTGCTCCTCCGCTCTCTCCCAAGTAGCTGTTGCCCTTGTCAGAAGACGATGTCAGGTCCTGGTGCAGCTGTGGTCCAGCGACTGCAGCCACACCCAAGCTCGTATGTCTTAGCCTGTGCACGATCTCGTCGTGAAGAATGTTGAAGCACATTGCTGTCAAGGCCATGCCTGTTAGGATGTACATAGAACAGAACCACACAGTACCATTCCCACCACCAAGTGGTTGTCTACCGCTGGAGTTCCTCTGGTGGTAGTGAGCCACCATTCCCCCTGGCACCAGGTCGCCGAAACCGATGGTGCTTAGGCTCATGAAACAGAAGTAGGAGCCATCCAGGAAGCTCCAGGCCTCCAAGCGAGTGAGAACGGCGGCCCCACCACAGATGTAGCACAGCATTATTAACAGACACAGCAATATCGGAGCCATTATACTCCCTGCACTGTATGAACGGCCAAGACTGCCGCTACCAAGATTGCTGTCGCTATTATCTGCAGGGCCACCATAGTCCTGATCCAATATGGAGGCCGAATGTTTGAGGACATCACCGTCCCGGACAGGCGAGTGAAGGTTGTTGTGCGTCGAACTAGCGGACGTCGTGAAGGCCGTCACTGAGGACGATGAGCGAACATAGAATGGCTCCTGCTGTTGTTGCTGTTGCTGTTGCATTTCCATTTCCTGCATTCGCTTTTTCTTCATTCTCCTCTCCTTCTCTTGCATCCTCTTCTCATCATAGCAACAGTAGCCGCAGTTAGAGCAAAAGCAACAGCACACAGTACGAGAAAATACACCTCGTACACATCGAGATAGTAGACTGCCCACACTGGATAGGTAGATGAGCATCAAGGGGATGCCGAACACAGCGTATCCCATTGTGACGGCTTTGCCCAGGGCTGTGCGCGGTGCGATGTTCCCATAACCTGCAACACAAACCAAAAACACAACATTTAGTCTTGTTTCTCGATGGCTTGGTAAGCTGTGTTTAGTGTTGTTTGTACTCTGTAAGGTGATTATACAACACAATAACTGACTTTGGAAACACATGTGCAAGCAAATACTGTTTGTTGTAGTACCGCTTCTGTATCTCCGGCTCTGACATTTTGTGCGACCAAGAGACATTATAGCCTACCTTTGCCACATTGTGTTTACATGTGCTATCTCTTCGTAACTTTAATTGTGACGTTAAATATATAATTATAACAACTATAAGAATAACTATAACAAGGATAACGCAGTAAATCACACACATACAAAAAAAAACAAAAAAAAAGCAAACAAACAAAAAAGCTGAACTTCTCTTGGACTAAAGCAAATAACTCTTCATGACAGTACCCGCTTAAAAAACAATTGACAACATAGTTGAACATCCACATAGGGTGAAAGCCTACTGGCAGGACAGCTTCCACCATTTGCTATGCGCGTCAACCCATACTGCAACCTTGTCGGCTTTTCCTCCTTTCTTTTGCGTTGTGTTTTGCGTGTATCAAAGCTCTAAGTAGGAATAGTAAACTACTACATTTATTACAAACATTACGGGAAATCAAATTAGAGTGTCGATGTATTGTTGGAACAAACCAGAATAAGCTTTTTTACTGTGGAGATTCACAACGCTAGTATTGCTAAAGATGCCAGTTCTGGTGTATGTACCTATCTCATTGTAGACCCTAATAGAACGTCAGAGGCGAAGATAGACCGGCGGAGCAATAAGTAATCTTTTATTTAGATTGGTAGAGTCAGACATTCAATGACATAGTCGGAATTTGAACTACGGATCTTCAGTCCCTAGCCAGTTGCTACCATGGCAAGATCCCGACTCAGCATTAAATACTTTAACTGACTCGCATGCTTCCCGGTAAAGACTTATAAAAGTACTTACGACAGTGTAAGCTGCCATTGGGTTACGTCATCTCAAAATAATTGGGGATCACCTTGTGGTTTACCGGGAAGCATGCGAATGAGATGATGAATTTAATGTTGTGTCGACATTTTGCTATACTAGCTCAGTGGTTAGAGCAACCGGCTAGAGACCGGTAGATCCGTGGTTCAAATCCCGGATTGGTATTGCATTTTTCAGTCTGACTCTATCTATCCAACTCCTGTCCTACACACGGTTTGTGTGGGAAAATAACAATCTTTAATTTATCATTAGTGTGTTTCTCGTTTAAGTCATTGTGAAGACCTGTGAATAGCAATGAATATTATTTAGGCTTACTGCCAAAACAGTCATAAGACACTCGGATTTTAGAATGCATGGACAGAGAAAGGTAACTCCTTTGCGCGGCGTAAGCAAGACTGATAAGCTATAGCGATGAGATCTTGTTCCTCTTCTTACATACAGCGTCTTGGCAACCTACATGTAAGACTGTGGTAAGCAACTGTATGTTTATATAATATGTACAAAATATACTGCACTTATGTTTTACCATTTGTACTAAATTCATTCAGAAGCCTTCACAGGGTACACAGAGAAAGTCCAGAATATATATTTCATTAGGCATATAAGTATCTAACCATGCAGCTTTAATCAAACCTGCTGATGTATTTTTGAGAAATGAAAAATAAAGAAACATTTTCCTTAAAACCTAACTTAAAACTGGGGATATTCTTGAAAATATTGCATAACATGACCTATGACTATGAAATTGTAAATGTTGTATTCACCCGACATTTTGTTTTATGCTGTTCACAGTCAGTCAGACAGAAACAGTTGAACACACATTACGAACTTTTTAAAACTGTAATATGATTTACCTAGTAATATTTTATATCTAATACAAATTCGCAATTTTATATTATAGCATAATTATAACCATATTCTTTTACCCATATTATGATATTCATGATACATTTCTGAATAAAATGTTTTTTTTTTAAATTAAGCAACAGTAGTTACATATATACAGGATGCAAAAACAGATTATGATCTTTATCGCAACTACAGAGTAATACATTAAGTCACAATAACAACCTCTTGTGAAGGAAAAGTAGAAAATGAAGTAAAAAAAATCTGATGTGAACCATTCACATGACTTTCTCCATATCCCTGCAACAAATAATTCTTAAAAAGCTTATACTTCTATTTACTTTATGCTAATCACACAAAAACGACGAACTCAACGAAAAAAATGTATATAACATAAATTGTATGTTTTAATGTGCTCTACATTTTTTGTGTAGTAAGTTTTTGTCCATCTCTTACAGTTTAGTAGTTATTCAAAATTTAGTAAAATTCATCCAGAATAAACTACTCTTCAGAGGCTATTCCCAGAAAATTCAAGATATACATTCCATTCCATAAATAGGTTTAATATCCGAAATTTTAATCAAAATCGTTAGAGCCATTTTTGAGAAAATCAAAATTTTCGAAAAAAGTTCCATGTAAAGTGTAGTTGGGGGTGGGGGATTTTTCTCAAAATCTTCATGTCGCATCCCTGGAAGATACTAAACTTAAATACCAAGTTTGGTATTTTACCGACTTTTCGTTTTTGAGTTATCGTGTTCACAGATACACGGGCACACGGACACACGGACACACGGACACACACACACACACGGACCTTTTTGTGAAAATGCTTTTTTTGGATATTGGGGACCCTAAAACATATATTTCCGGTGAAATCTCGGTATCGAATTTTTGGTGGAGTGCAATACTTTCTCTATACACTATGTACATAGTGCGTTTGGAGAAAGTCAAAATAAACGGAAATTTAAAAAAAAATATTATAGTCAATGGCGTCCTAATGTCTGAAACCCACAGCATATCATATTTTGAGTATGGAAACACTATAAAATGCATTTGTCAGAAGATGTGTCAATTTTTCTGACTCTTTTTATTTAATGTTTATAAAATTAATTTGAGTGTTATTTAAGGACGCTCATTAACTGCGATGGTTGTCAGTGTCCCATTCTATATTGGGCGTCAAAGATCGCTTTGACTTATAAGACTTGAGATTCTTTTACGTGCCGCAAGTTTACGACACGGAACTATCGGCTTTACTTTCCTTGCGAAGGAAAGCCATGTTTATAATAGTACAACCATACAATTTCAATAGAATAAGCAGAATCTAATAGAACATTTAATGTATATATGTTATATTAACCAAATTTATATTTTAGTAAATATACCAGATTCAATTCTGAAAAAAAAAGAAGGTAGTTAAGAGTGGGAGGATTTTCTTCAAAACCATCATCTGGCATTCATAAACGGTGTTTATTAAAGCATTCAATTTAGCAATTTTCCGATTTTTCGTTTTTCTGTTGTTCAGAAACACGCTGACAGACACTGACACGTTCGGAGAACACACACACACACACTCCCACACTTCTGTATCCATTTTGAGAGAGAATTTCGATACACGTGGGGTTTAGTGGAGCATAAAACGCACAACTCTAGTGAAATTTCGATACTGAATCTTGGGGTGGAATAAAGCACTTACGTACCAATGCTTTTCTTTACTCTATCGTATCGACTATAGAAATTATTTATACGAAAATATATTTTTATATGTGTTATATTTTTATCGAGATAAACATTTGCAGAAATTGCTACAGTACTAATTTCGGTATGGATAAAAAGAATATAGTGATATTCAAATGCTTAAAAACTGGATGCAATACTCTTTTCATGCAAACGCGGAAAACAAACAGAATATCGACTGAGTTTGAAAGAATGGAAAAAAAGGTGTTAATCATTTCGAACAACTAATAAGGGATATCTCAGAAATAGTTTATGTGACTAATCGTTATTTGGAATAAACTGTGCGTTTTAAAGAGATTTATATTTTTGTGTAGTAGTGCTTTTTCGCTTATTTCATTACGTACTCCAGTTATACCAACACGAGGACTTAACAGGCTATTCCCAGAAAGCTCTAGATTTACATTTGTCAGATAAATATCTAAAATATAATCTCACATTTTAATTGAAAACGTTATCGTCAATTTTGAGGGAAAAATTCTGCTTGTAAAGGGTTGTTGGGGGTTGAGGAATTTTATTTATAACTAGAGTCGCAATTTCGGAATATCTTCCAGCGAGAATCGGCCCTGTCATCCTGAACCGCTCCCTCAATGATTCTTCAGACCAAACTTGCCAAACTCCAAGATGCATTAGAAGCCGTTCTGAAAGCAGTTGCTAGCATTCATCAGCTCCTCAAGACCTTAAGCTCTTCTGCCAACAAGCGCCTTGCGGTGCTGGAAGCCATTCATCGGACAATCAATAGACACCTTGCTACAATCAACTAGCTGCAGACTGCTGTGTACGAAATAGCTCCAGAACGCAGGTTCCGGACATCTTCTTCATTTACGATACAGATACCCGTCATTTCTCCGGGCGCACTTCAGCCTGGGGCTTATTGTGCTATCTGTATCGTTTAGAGCCAACCCATTAAACCTGTATTCCTTAAAAAGGAGTGCAGCCTTGCGGTGGATATGGATGATGCTTCTTGCGGTTCTATGAACATTTTTACCAAAAACGTTGTATCTTCTGCGAGCCAAACCTTCGCAGGAGCATAAAATATGCTGGGCTGTTTCAGTCTCCTTCGTACATAATCTGCAGTCTAAGTTGCCCTGAAGCACCCCAATTGTGTTAAGATGCTTTTTCACAAGGACATATCCTGTGAGGAAAGCAGTAATTGTGCTCAGCTGAAGTCTGCTACATTTTAGCAGGCTCTCAGCTCTTTCCTTACGTGGTCCTTTGATAAATAGTTTCCCATTTCTGTTTCCTGGGGTTTTACGCCAGGTCTTGTAATGCTTTCTTTTGGACCAGTTCTTAGTAGCTTCTCTAATTAAAGACCAAGATGTTCCTGAGCCGGCTGTGGCCCAATAATTGTGAAGCTGCACCTTGCCTTGTAAATTCGTCAGCTTTTTCATTGCCCTCTATTCCCTTATGGCCCGGCACCCATGAGTTGAACCTCATTCTGTTCTGCCAGGTCATTGAGCATATTTAGGAGATTTTAAACCAGTCCGACCTCTAAGAGCGTTAAGTACAGCCTGGCTATCTGAATATACAACGATCTGTTTACCAGATCCAGAGATATTAATCTCCATAGAACGCAAGTTCCACGGGATTGAAAAATATGTTGAGGACACCAAAACTCAGGGAACTGCAACAGTTCCAAGTCACTGCGTGCAGATAGAGTTGATGTAAAATCACTCACTCTCTTCGTCTTGCTCGGAACACAGCACCCTGAAACATGAAGTAAAAGGTTCTACTACTAAGCTGCATATCAGTCTACCGCCGCGAATACGCCCCTGAAGCATTTCAACACCGTTTGACCCGCCATTCCTCAGCAGCAGTAAATTGCCGTCTCGCTCCAACTAAGACTCTTATCACCCGGAGGCCCCGGGTTTGATTCCTGGCTGGGGCGGGGCATTTTTCTTTAACCGGGATTATTCCCCATTCCCCACAGAGTCTGGAAATATGAATGTCAGAGTGAATGTATATGCATATAAGATATAAAATGATTAACCTAATACCCATAGCTTACAGTGAATGCGAGCTATTTCACAAGTTAAAAACCCTCTATATGACCATAGATGTTAAAGTGGACTATACAAAGGGGGGGGGGGAAGGACAACAATTACGATCCACGTCATGCTACGTCAGCACCAGCTCGCGGCCATCAGCCGCCAATGTGCTGCGGAGCAAACTGAGAGCAGGTCTGAATGCACTGTGTCTGGAACTATGAGTGCCAATTACTCTCGACAGTGGCCTCTACTCGCAGGCTTCGGTCATGATTGAGGCCTGGTAAAGTCCTACATCCTCTCCTGCCTCCTTCCGCAGCAGCACATCAAATTACTGATACTGACGGAGGTGCTCATGTGGAACCTTAGCTACGTCCTATATTTCCAGTCACGTCTAAGCTTATTCTATCCAAAGCCTCCTAAACTAAATGAAAAAAAAAAAAAAAAAAAAAAAAAACTGGCGTGTTCCTTGCCGGTTTCAAACTACTCCTACAAAAGCGCATTTTTCTATCTAATCAGGCTTATCAAGATAAATATTAGTAGCCCACTACTGTAGTGGCAGTAGCGTGTCTACTGCACATTTAAGAGGTATGGAGTTCCAATCTCGATAAGTTAGCCGGTTAAGGATTTTTCGATTTCCCTTATCCTGAGAAGACGAATGTTGAATAACTATAGGCCCCCATGGATCTCCGGCTCATTTGAGCATCATTTCATTCATCATCCAATATGACCTACCAGATTGAAAAGTGTTAAAATAATAAATAAGTGAATTAAACGGAGAAATTAGCAGAAATGGCCTTATTACTTATTTCCTTTTAAGTAGAACAAAAATAAAGGAACACAGAACCTAAAACGATAGTCAACTCCTTTAAGACTTGGTTGCTACGTGATTGAATTTGGTTTTCTTTGAATGACCAGGAGTAAAAAGAAACAATGACAAATTCCCGTTTAAGAAAAGTTATAAGTATTTTAAAATTGAAATCAATAACAAGTAATATCCTGGAAACAATTACCTAAAAATATACGCCATAAATTGCGTGTTTTAACGAGGTCTGTATTTTTGTTTAGTAACTTTTTGTCTATCTCTTATGGTTTACCAGTTATACAGAAGACTTCAGAGGCTATTCATAGAGAATTCAAGATATACATTTTATTTGTTGTATAAATACCTTTTATATGTGGAATTTTAATCAAAATTGTTATAGTCAATTTTAAGAAAATTAAAATTTTCGAAATATTTTCCAAAGAATAGCTTGGAGATATTGAAAAATATCGTGTTATTCCCTTGGAAGATCTGAGTTTAAATCAAGTTGTTAATTAACCGATTTTTTTAAGTTATCACATTCACACACACACACATGCGCACGCGCGCGTGTGGTCCTATTTCCAAAAATATGATGTGTTCCATTTACATAACTTTCTCTACACATTTGTTACAAATTATTGTTAAAAAAACTTATTCTTCTATCTATTTCATGATAATCGTGATAAACATTAGCTGAAATTGACCTTATTACCTATTTGGTTCCTTGTAAGTAGAAGGGCAAACATCTAATAGTTCTATTCACCTGACCTCTAGCTGTTCGGTAAACAAACCTTTTATTTAAAATATTAATCTGCTATCTACATCATGCAAGTCAAGATAAACATAGGAGAATTCATCTTATTACTCATTTCCTTGTAAATAGAAGGGAAATAAGAACATGCACAGGCTAAAGCGATAGTCTCGTCCTTTAAAAGCCGGTCACTATGTGAAACAGATGAGGTTCCAGTCTCTTTACTTTCCAGGAGTAAACAAACGAGAAACGATGAAAAGGATGTTTGACTAAAGTTTAAGAGGCTTAAAATTGAAACCAATAATTCGGAATATCGCGCACAAAAATTGTATGACATAAATTGATTGTTTCAATGAGATCTACATTTTTTGTGTAAAAAGGTTTTGTATATCTCTTACGGTTTGCCATTTATATAAAAGTTATCGAGAATGAAGAGTTCTTCAGAGGCTATTTCCAGAAAATTCAAGATGTACCTTTTGTTTGTTATAAAAAATCTAAAACATAAGGTATTTTAATCAAAATCGTTTGAGCCATTTCCGAGAAAATAAACATTTTCGAAAAATGTTCCATGTTTGCCAGTTATTTTAAAGTCATCCAGAGTGAAGAGGTCTTCAGAGGCTATTTCCAAAAAATTCAAGATACATATTTCATTTATCATAAACAATATGCAAAACATAAGGTATTTTAATCAAAATCGTTAGAGGCATTTTTGAGAAAATCAACATTTTCGTAAAATGTTCCATGTAAACGGTAGTTTGGGGCGGGAGGATTTTCTTGAAAATCTTCGTGTAGAGAAAGTAGAAACGTATTTTTAGGTAAGGTGACCCTAAAACGTGTATATTCAATGAAGTTTCATTATAGATTTTTTTGGTGGAATACAATACCTACTCTACCTATGTACTATGTACTAAGTAGAGAGAGTAACAATTAAAATTTGCATTTGTTTAGTATATCTTTCCAAAATTAATTTACGCTATTTCATCTTCTAGTATCTAAATTATTGAGATTGTTGCAGTGTGAGGTGGATTAGCTATTTCTCTGCTGTCTGATAATATGATAGGCACCTTAATGCAGTATTATAGATATTATATTAGCTAGAACTTTTCCATACATATAGCATTAAATTACACTGCAAAGTGACGAAAATAAATTCTGTAATGTGATCTACAGTGGTAAAGAAAATAATTATCTTTTAAACAGAAATTTACACGATATTATGTGCAGAAGTTTCAACAGCCTGTATTGACGATTCTTAAGCAAGTTATTGTATGAACGCCTCCCGCGACAGTGTTAAATGAATATAATAGACTGCAGTTTATAGTATGCATACTACCATTTTATTTATTCATTTAAAACAAAACTCCGTGACACAAGTCCGAAATCGGGCCGAGGCTTACCGCCCGACCGCTGCGTCCCCTATCTCTGCCCATTACAGGCGTCATGGGTAGGGTGCAGCACAACGGATGGGATGTGGCTAGCACCCCGAGTCCTCCCAGCCGGTTAATGCGGTCTACGCAACCTGGAGCCGATACTTTGTCCTCAAGTAGCTCCACAATTGGCCCCCTTTCGGGGCCTCACGAGGCAGAGTGCACCCTTGACCATGGTTTCCTACCAGGTGAGATCCCCCACGCCGGTACCGGTAAGATAAGCAGCTTCTTAACCACCGCGCTAAGGAGAAGACCATATTTATTCATTTATTCATGCACATTCATATTTTCTTCTTATTTTTGTCGTGAATTGAAATAAAATAATACAAACATTTATAACAAAATAATTTATTTACCCTGTGTAATAAAACGTCCGTCAGTTAAAACAAATCATTTAAAGTTATGGATATATTCAGTTATCATACTCTGATGCTCAGATATTATAGGTTTCTGATTAAATAGGAATTATTTTGTATTCTTTGTCTCTTATATTACTTCAATAAACAGTACTTTTTTCTATGTTTATAATTAAGAAGGGAGAATCCAAAACTCTATATTTACGAGGTAACATATAAATAAATCGGACAACTGGAAAACAAAATATCTACGAGCCCTACTCCTCCTTTTAACAGCCTCCAGTTGAGTCATTTGGTCAGAGAAAGAAAGTTGCGGAATATTTGGGAGAGAGTGAAAAGGTCCATGTGTGAGTGTGAGTGTGTGTGTGTGCATGTTTATATGTCTGGGAACACGATAACTCAAAAGCGAAAAGTTGGTAAAATACCAAACTAGGTATTTAAGTTTCGTATCATGCAAGGATGTGACACGAAGATTTTGAGAAAAATACCCACCCTAAACTACCCTTTACATGGAAACATTTCGAACATTTTGATTTTCTCAAAAATGGTTGTAACGATTTTGGTTAAAATGCTGTATATTAAAATATATTTACATGAAAAACGGTATATTTTGCATTTTCTGAGAATAGCCTCTGAAGAGTTCTTCTTTCTGGATGAATTTTGCATAACTAAGTAGTAAACCACAACAGATAGATAAAAACTTACTACACAAAACATGTAGATCTTGTTAAAACGTACAATTTATGTCATATACATTTTTTTCATGGGGTTGACCATTTCCGAGATATTCCTTGTTTTTGATTTCAGTTTTAAAACACTTAAAACTGTTTTCATACAGTAATTTATCAACTCCTGATCATGGAAATAAGTGAATTTCAGTTGCATAGCAACAAGCTTTTAAATGATTTGACTATCGCTTTAGTCTAGTATTATTCCCTTATTTCCCTTCTGCTTACAAGGAAGCAAGTAATAAGACCATTTCTGCTAATACTGATCTCGATTAGCTTGAAGTAGATAGAAGAATAAGAGTTTTAAAATAATTTGTTACAGAGATGTATAGAAATTAAGGTACACATCAGATTTTTGTTTGTTCTGACGCGATCCTAGTTTGATAGCTGAGGTTTTTGAGTTTTTAGCACATTTTTAGCAATGGATGTTTGGTATAGTTACACCTTTTTAGTTCCATTATTTTTACTAGGTTTTAGATTTTCTTTGGCTTCTGCTATGGACAATTTTATTCACACTGGATTTTATATCTAATTTTGGTTATTATTTTATTATGATTAATTTTTATTAATTTTATCTCTTGATTTTAGATTTTAAGAGGACGTTAATGACGTCGAAATTGAGCGCCCTTAAAAACTACTAATCATCATCATTCCAATATTCGCCTACCACGAAAAAACATGGTCAGAGTAGGCGGTCTCAGGGAATTGAACCTTGTGTGTTTCGAATACAAGGCTCAAACTTTACCGCGGAGACACTTCACTTGGTATTCGACATGTGACATCACACTGACTACTGTAACGTCAGGACAGAACCATTACGGGTTCCTAGAAAGAGGTGGGCGTTTGAGTCGTGAGAGATATTTTATATGCTCCTTATGATAATCTGAGCTAGGCTGCAGGCATAGATATACAGTTATGTCTCTTGAAGCACTAATTCCATTCTATCACTGCTATTTTATATCCCCGCAGCAGATAATTTGCACATATTATACTCTGAATTCAGATAAATCAATCAAAAGATTCTGTTTCAGTGCGCAATAGAGAGTTATCGGACACTTTTAGCATGCGGAGAAGAGTCGCTTAAAAGTCAATTTTGGAAAGCGACAGAAACAAGCTTTCTGATGTAACAACATAAAAGAAATTCGCACATTAATTCTCTCCGACGGCAAGTTATAAATGTAACAAAGCTTATTTTTCTGTTTTTGTAACTTCTTTCTGCTTGCTATATCTCTGTTAAGTCCGTATTCATATATCCGATATTAATTACGGCTACAGAAAGGAACTATTTTTACTTTCTCTATACGCACTATGTGCATAGTGTATAGAGAAGGTATTGCACTCTACCCAAAAATTCGATACCGAGATTTCACCGGAAATATACGTTTTAGGGTCCCCAATATCCAAAAAAAGCATTTTCACAAAAAGGTCCGTGTGTGCGTGTGTGTCCGTGTGTCCGTGTGTCTGTGAACACGATAACTCAAAAACGAAAAGTCGGTAAAATACCAAACTTGGTATTTAAGTTTAGTATCTTCCAGGGATGCGACACGAAGATTTTGAGAAAAATCCCCCCACCCCCAACTTCTCTTTACATGGAACTTTTTTCGAAATTTTTGATTTTCTCAAAAATTGCTCTAACGATTTTGATTAACATTTCGTATATTAAACATATTTACCTGACAAATAAAATGTATATCTTGAATTTTATGGGAATAGCCTCTGAAGAGTAGTTTATTCTGGATGAATTTTACTAAATTTTGAATAACTGCTAAACCGTAAGAGATGGACAAAAACTTACTACACAAAAATGTAGAACACATTTAAGCACACAACTTATGTTATATACATTTTTTTCGTGGAGTTCGTCGTTTTTGTGACATTCCTTATTTTTGGTTTCTGCTATGAAAATCGTATACTTTTCTCATACTGGAACTTGTCAACTCCTATCCATATAAACAAAGGAACTTCATTGACATAGCAACCAGCTTTTGACTATCACTTTAACCTATGGTAGTCCCTTATTTCGCTTCTACTTACAACGAAGCGAGTAATTAGACTATTTCTGCTATTTTTTCTGATTAGCATAAAGTAAATAGAAGTATAAGCTTTTTAAGAATAATTTGTTGCAGGGATATAGAGAAAGTCATGTTAACGGTACAAATCAGATTTTTTTTTATAGAAATCTCATATGTTATATGTACGTAATATTATCTAAGTATTTTTCAACAAAATATTTTTGTAGAGACTTATTCTTAGAACTACTTGAAGAAAATCTAGGTCAACATTTGTAGAAATGGTGTAGGTAGAATGAGAATAGGCGAATAAGGAGGGATTAAGTGACTGAATTTTTTAATAGCTGATCACTATGTGATAGCTTTGTATCGACAACAGAAACATACACATACACAAAATAAATAAACAAGCAATTCCCATTTAAAAGAACCTTAAATATCTTATATGTGAGAATTCAAACCAATAATAGGAATATATAAGAAATGGTTAACTCCACAAAAATATTGTTTGATCTAAATAGCGTGCTTTGACGAGATCTACAGTTTTTGTTTAATAATATTTCTTACAGTTTATCAGTTAAGCAACAAAACCTTTTAGATTGAAGAGGACTGCAAGATATATATTTCGTTTCTCATGAAACTACGTTAAACATGTGGTAGTCTATTTAAGTTAGTTTGGCAATTTTTTGAGAAAATCATAATTTTCGAAACATTTTCCACGTAAAGGTAGTTTGCAGTGAGAAAGTTTTCCCGAAAAGTGTCGTGTTGCGTCTTTGGGAGGTACTATAGGACTTAAATGCTAAATGTGTTATTTTAAGGAATTTTCATTTTTGAGTTATACTGATCACACGCACACACTCATTCAGTTTATGTTTTATAAATGCTTTTGGGCTCAGCAGTTTCAAAACCTGTATCTTCTGTGAAATACCGACAGCAAATATTTGGGTACAAAAAGCGCTAAATACGAGAATTAAAAATCTGATGTATTCCATTAATATTACCTTCTCTAGCTGTTCTGCAAACAAAGTTTTCTCACAAAATTTTATTAATTTATCTTACCATGCTGTTAAGATAGTAATTACTAGAAATGGTCTTATTTGCTAGTTTCTTATAAGTAGAACAGAAATAGGATAAAACTGCAGTCAATTCTTTTAAAGCTTGCGCTATACAATTTTCATTGAAATTTGGTTTTCTTTCCACTGCTAGAATAAAACAAAAGAGACATTTAACGGAGACGAGGACTTCTCGTTAGAGAAAGTGTAAGTACTTTAAAATTGATATCAATAGCTCTGAAATGAATATCTACCAAAAAAATAAATGAAATAATTTGTGTGTTTTAACGAGTTCTAAATTTTTTGTGTAGTAAGTTTTTGCCTATTTCTTAAGGTTTACTAGTTATGCAAAAGTCATTCAGAATAAAGAGGATTTCAGGGATATTTCCAAGAAATTCAGATTATAACTTTTATTCGGCATGGATACATATTTAATATACGCTATTTTAATACAAATCGGATGAACCACTTTTTTTTTTTAGAAAATTTAATATTTAGAAAAATATTTCATAAAGAGAGTTGTTAGCGTTGGAGGAATTTTCCAGAAAACTTCTAGTTGCATCCTTAAAAATAATTTAAATAGTAAGTGTCGTATTTAACAGACTTTTCGTTTTTGAGTTATGCTGTCCACAGACACATACACATACACACTCCCCCTTACACCCCCACCCCAACACACACACACACACACAAACGCACACAGACAGACCGACACGCAAACGGAACTTTTTCTTTTTCTAATTTTTTGATTCAGTGGTGCTCAAAACATGCATTTCAGTGAAATCTCGGAATCGAATTTTTGGGTGAAATACAATACCTTCTCTGCCTATGATGCACATTGTACATCTGTGCTAGGGAAGATAATAATTCGGTATGTGTTATTTGGTGAAATTGTTTACGGCATAAATGATAGGTAATGCATAGAGGAAGTCTAGACAGTGATATCCATAATTTTATATTCTCTGTAAATTCAGTTCCTTAGCTTGTGCTAATTCCATATATCCTATAGGGTACCGAGATGAAATTAGGTCAATGTATTTAAGGAGTTTCTATGGATCGAAATATAACACATTTGCAAATAAATAAATAAATAAACAAATAGATAAATAAATAAAAATACAACTACGTGTTTTATTCTCTGGATTAACGTGTGATATCTTTAACGAAACTTGGTATTTAAGTTCAGTATCTTCCAAGAACGACAAGAACATTTTCAAGAAAATCCCCCACCCCAACTACCCTTTACATGAAAAAGGTTTCGAAAATTTTGATTTTCTCAAAAATGGCTCTAAAGATTTTGATTAAAATATCGTATATTAAAAAAATTGACATGACGATTAAAATGTAAATCTTGAATTTTCTGGGAATAGCCTCTGAAGACACCTCTAATCTGGACGAATTTTGCGGAATTTTTTATAACTGGTAAACCGTAGAGATAGACAAAAAATTAGTTAACAAAAAACGTTGAACTTATTAAAACACCCAATTAAAACCCCCAGACCATTCGATAGTATAGTTATTTAACACTGATTAAAGACGCAAGAAGGTAAATGAGAACGGGTAAAAAACACAACAGGGACTTGAAAACTTCAACGAATAGAATAACTGGAAATAGCACACGAAGAGAAGAAGAAGAAGAAGAAGAAGAAGATGATGATGATGATGATGATGATGAAGGGCAGTACTTAAATTCACAATAGATAGATTTATAAGTGTTTGAAGCTTTCCCGAATATATTAACAAACTCTAAATTTAAGCATTTAATTTTAAATTACTTCTTTTACGCAAAAAATATAAACTAGCGATTCAAGATAAAAAATTCCTCAGCAAATCTCCAAAATGAAGTGAATGCAATACATATACGAATGCAATACGAAAGTTTGCGTTCGTGTGTAGGTTTATAAAGCAATCTAATTTTTCACGAAAGAGCTCCATTGTTTGCCAAAAAGCCTGTAAAGGAAGTGTTGCCATAAATCTGGAAGAAAAGGAGACCCTTTGTCGCCGAAGAAAATCTCTCATTGTTAAAAGGGTATCTGCGTTTATTTTCATTTTCTCTACTGCGTACAAGAAGTAGGGGAATTATTACACATCAGCCAAATATTTCATGACGAATTTCAACAGAAATATACACTTTGATGCCTTATGAATCCAAAAATGGGCATAACGCAAAACCGAAAAATCGGTTAAGTACCAAACTTGGTATTTAAGTTCCACATCTTCTAAGCATGCGTCACGAAACTTTTCAAGCAATTACCCCGGCGCCAAATTACGCTTTATATGGAATATTTATCGAAAATGTTGATTTTTCAAAAATGACTATCGATTTTGATTAAAAGAAAAGAAGACCATTTGTCGTCGAAGAAATATCTCAGTGTTAAAAGCATATCTGCGTTTCTTTATACTTTCTCTAATACGTAGTAAGTAAATGGGGGAATTATTGTACTTCAGCCAAAAATTCCATGTCGGATTTTGCTAGAAGTATATATTTTGACATCCTCTGAATCCAAAAATGGGCATAAGTCAAAACCGAAAAGTCGGTTAAACACCAAACTTGACATTTAAGTTCTACATCTTCTAACGTAGCGAGACGACGATTTTCAAGAAAATCTCCCAGCACCAAACTACGCTTTATATGAAGTATTTTTCGAATATTTTGATTTTCCAAAAATGACTAATGATTTTGATTAAAATACAATTATGTTTAAGTCACTTTCAGGATAAGTGCATTATATATTTTGAATTTTTTGGGATTATCATCTACAATCTACTTTTTTCTGGATGACTTTTGTGTAATTGGTAAGCCATAAGATACAAAATGTTACTACACAAAAATGTGGATTTTGTTAAAGCACACACTTTATATAAAATATGTTTTTTGTGAAGTTAAGCATTTCCGAGATATTATTTGTTATTGGTTTTAATTTTCGATAGTTATGTTTTCCTCAAATGGGAAGTGGTTGTTTGTTTTTTCATCCTGGTCATACTAATATAACGGAACTGCATTCAGCGTTCTGTAGCCTGCTGTTAAATGATTTTAATAGTATTCCTTTTTTCCTTTTGGATGTTCCATTTTCCCTATGAACCTATTTCCTTAGTTTATCTTCCTCATACGTAGGACTGACACGCACCCCCCGCAGGACTTACATGCGGTGTCTGGTGTTGAGACTCGTTGAAGGGTAGACGAACATTGAATTAGAGTGAATGGATCGGGGGATCGGCCCGTAGGCAGGAATGATAGCGCAGAAGGTGATATAAAAACGGCTAAATGGATGAAAAGAAAGGCAATGATGTGGAGCAATATTTAGTGGAGTGAATGCTGGGAGAGACCTGAGAACCGGGAAAAAAAATCCGCCTAGACGCCGTTCAGTCCACCTCAAATCTAATATGCGATCCCCTGGGATCGAACCGCCTTGGTGAGAGGCGGGTGGTCTAACCACTTGGCCAGAGCATCATTCCCTTTTGTACCTCAAGAACATATGTAGTAAAACCATTTCTGTTTATGTTTTTTAGCATGTGGAGTATAAAAGAATAAGCGTTATAAAGAAAGCGTTTGTTGCAAAATAGGCAGAGAAAATAATATGAATGTATAATATAAGAATCCTTAGTACAACTATTTAAATAGGTAGAATACTAGAAAATTTTTCTGCACAATGATTAGGTGGATCTAAATGGACAATTGTGTCCTATCACATTAATGGAAAATAGCATTTCATTTGGGAATAGAAATGTGCTTTATATTAACATTATGGCCCAGTTTGTTAAATTTTTAGATTATGGTTAATTCTATAAAGTTACTTCATATTTATGTCCGAGTCATTTATTTTTTGGTTAGCATTTTTCTCATATTTGTACACATATGAAGTATACAAGTAAATGTAGTTATGCATAGACAGCGTGGTTCAGTTTTGGCCACTGACCATCATAACTCAAATCTTGAAATTAGTACTAAAGTGCTTTACTATTAGAAGACGCAGTAATGTTAAAATGAGCTATAAAATAAGCTCTACTTTAATTAAAAATCTGATGCTTCCCATTCATATGATCTTCTCTATATCCCTTAACAAATTATTCTTAATAAGCTTATTCTTCTATTTACTTCATGCTAATCGAGAAAAAATTAGCAGAAATAGTCTTATTACTTGCTTCCTTGTAAGTAGAAGCGAAATAAGGGTGTACCATAGGTGAAAAGTGATAATCAAAAGCTAGTTGCTATGTAATTGAAGTTCATTTGTTTGTATGGATAGGAGTTGACAAATTTCTTTGAGAAAAGTATACGTTTTTCAAAGCTAAAACAAATAACAAGGAATATCTCAAAAACAATCAATTCCAAGAAAAAAATGTATATAACATAAATTGTGCGTTTTAATGTAATCTACATTTCTTTTGTGTGGTAAGCCTTTGTCTATCTCTTACGATTTAGCAGTTATGCAAAATTCCGTAAAATTCATCCCAAATAAAGTAGTCTTCAGAGGCTATTCCCAGGAAATTCAAAATATACATTTTGTTTGTGGGCTAAATATCTTTAATATATGAATTTTAATCAAAATCGTTAGAGCCATTTTTGAGAAAATCAAACTTTTTGAAAAAAGTTCCATGTAAAGGGTAGTTGGAGGTGGGGGATTTTATTGCAAATCTTCGGGTCGCATCCTGGAAGATACCAAAGTTAAATACCAAGTTTGATATTTAACGGCCTTTTCGTTTTTGAGCTATGCTGTCCATAGATACACACACGCACACACACACACACAAACACAGATCTGTTTCTAAAAATGCTTTTTTTTTTGGATTTAGGGGGACCCAAAGCATGTATTTCCAGTGAAATCTCGGTATCGATCTTTTCTATCTCTATGTGCATTGTACATACAGAGCTAAAGAAAGTAAAAATAAAATATATATATATATATATATATATATAAATATAAATGACAATTTAATAAAGTAATACGTGTTAATAGAAACAAGTTACAAGAAAAATCACCCCAGCATTCGCCTACCGACCCAGGTTATAACGAAAAACCCAAGGGCAGAGTGGTTGGTCTTCGGGGATAGACTCTGCATCTGCCAAATTCGAGTTGCATATGTGGCGCCGTGTTGTTGGGAAAAAAGATTATTGTGTATTTTTTCCTGGTATACTATTGTAAAAAATCAACATGATTCGAATGAAATGCACATTAAGAAATAAAATAAGGAAGTACTGAAGTGGTGAACATTTAACTAAAAAAATTCTGATGTGATACATTCACATAACTTTCTCTAGCTGTTCTGATTATAAACTATTCATATTAAATATTATTATATTATATGATTCATGTTATTCGAGATAAACAATATCAGAATTAGTCTTATTGCTTCCTTGTAAGTCGAAGAGAAATAAGCGAATGCATTAATTTAAAGCGATAGTGAAATCTTTTAAAAGTTGCTCGCTATATGAAAAAATTGAGGTTCGGTGCAGTTTGCATGGTGCCGTTTGGCAAAAGTTATATACTTTAAAGTACTAAAATGCTACTTTTTATGAGAAAATGTTTAAGTATTTTAAAGCTGAAATCAATACAAGGAATATCTCAAAATGGTCAACTGCAGAAAAAATGTATATGAACATAAATTGTGCGTTTTAACGAGATCTACATTTTCTTTTGTGTAGTAAGTTTTGTCTATCTCTTACGGTTTAACCATTACACCAAATTCTGTACAACTCATGCAGAATAAAGAGATCTTCAGAGGTTATTGCCAACACATATTTCCGGTGGAATCTGACATCAATTTTTTGGGTGGAATACATATCTTATCTGGCTACTATATACAATATTGCATGCACATATGTGTTAGAGAAAGTGATGTGATTATATTTCAGGTCTGTAACAATAAAAACATTAAAAGCTTATACCTATGGTATGAATTGCCTATATAAACAGCAAAACAGGTGGATAGGTTAAGTTCGCTGCTACGAATGCTGGAAAACCCACTTCCCAGGATATCATGACAGATGATAAGTTTATGAAAAAAAACACGATCACTCAGAAAAGTTGAACACATCCATATGTTTGGATAGGTAGTAACGCCTCTTCATTTTTATTCCAATATCTCATGACAATGTAAATGTGACATTTATCGTTATTCCCCCATGACTTCTACTGTCTTACAGCTGATAAATCCGTGTACGTCATAGTTTGTGCTATTGATACGAAAACAAGAGACAAGCAATGTTGCCGTGTTTATCGCAGCTCCTCTCTCTTAGTAATTTGGAACTTGTGTCACTCTTCTAAGAGTTGCTGTAAACAGCGGTTATGAAACATAGTTCTCACGGAAGATAGCTTATATTGGTCCAGAGAACCTTGGAGAAATATGCATCTGGCTTCTGCGGTGCTCATTCTGCTCATGGGCAGTCTGAATGGAGTATGGAGCGAAAAGGTCAATCATCTTACAGATATTAACGTGCGTAATATTCAATAATTTTACTCTTATTTTATTAAGTTATCAAGGAGATAGCCAATTGCCAACATTTTATGATACAATATATGACATAATATTAATAATCAGAACTTTTACGTGGTCGAATGGCCAACATTTGGACTTTTGTATCCAGAGGTGGTGGGTTTAATTCCCGGCTGGGGCTGGAAAAGTTTTACTTTCTCTACTTCGTAAGCAAGTAGAGGAAGTATATATTGTGTACCACCCAGAAATTATATACGGGATTTTACCAGAAATACACGATATTAGTTTCCTTGATTGGAAAAAATATATCTCTGTGAGTCTGCGTGTGTGTTTGTGTGTGTGTGTGCGTGCGTCCTCGGCAAAATTGGCACTTAAGTTAAACAACTTGCAAGAATAATTTTGTCCGTAATAATCATAAGGTTTTATTAAAATACCATATATTTCAGTTATTTGTATGACAAATGAAATATATATTTTGAATTTACTGAGAGTAGCCCATATTCTTTACTATACTGATCAGCTCTAGGAGAGTGATCGTCATTACGAAGCGAAATGACGTGAAGGCAGGCATTGACTGTGCGGGCAACAAGTACAGAGCAGAGAGGAAGCCAGTACCTATTGGTAGGTGTACTGTAACCGCGACAACCAGGTGCGGTTGTCATTTGTTTAGTGGAGGTTTATTTTCAGTGTTTGATCGTTCATAAAATATTATACATTTATGAATTAACTGATTAAGAACTTTTATTGAACTTATATTAATTCCAACTTCAATATGACTTACGATAGGCCTGGAGCCTGATTTAAAATTATTTTCTACCGCTTTCTCTGTTGCAGTTGATACTATTTCTACCACACTGCAAATAGAAGCGATAGATTTACATAATGACATTTAAAAGACAACTTTCAGAATAGAAAGAATAGATGAGGCTTCTATAGCAATTACCTGCAATCACTTCTCTAGACTTCATCGTTTTGCTGTCCGGTGTCTTAGCACGTTCGCATCTACATATTTATGCGAGCAATTGTTTTCTTTGATAAAGACTTGTAAATCACATCACAGAAACAAGTTTTTTTATTTTTTATTTTTACATTAGGATTTATTTTCATACAGAATGATACGAAATCATTACAAATTTACCCAACTTCAAAACAAAGCTTTTTTTTTTGTTTTTCTTTCTTCAATGTAGCTACTTAGCTGCGGCATTTCAAAATTTAACTAAGTGATGACAATTTTTTTCTCCAGCCCACAATTTAATGGTGTTCAGCGGCAGGACCGAAAAAAGCAACAAATTCCATTAGCTTCAGATCATAACTTAAAATGTATTCGTTTTGGTGTGTCAGTGCGTAGCACCTCATATTGAAAAACTAAAGAGGATAAAACAACTAAACTATCTCGACAAGGTAGTATAGGCTCACAGTAAATTTATCCTCTGGTTATATTAACAGTTACATTAGCATTGTAAAACCAGTAACCCTTTTCGCACGGACAAAGGAATAATTTGTTTAAATACCGACATCAGGGTTTAATAATAATTTGTAAGTCATAATAGAGAATGCTATTTTCTAAACAGTTACTAATGCTCTCTCTGTGCAATTTCGTTACGCGATAAGTAGCAGTATTTTGTTTCTTGTGCAATAAAGTCTATTTCTGTTAAGTTTTTTATATCAAATTAATAATATAGAACATACTGTAGCTATCGCCAATAGTTTAAGATTCATGACACACGACCTGTAATAGAGAAGTGCCACTTTAACAGATAGGTCCCGCCGTTGTACACTCTGTTGCCCCATGGTCAGTCGTGCTGAGTAAACAGTGCTAGCACTGTCGTCCTTATTTCCGGGCGAACGTGCTTTGCGTGGTTACGTCACACAAGTTAGTGACGAAGGAGATAGATAAAAACTCATTACAAACAAAATGTAGATCTCGTCAAATACTTTTCACTTTCTCTTCTTCGTATACAGCACTGGAGGAGGTATTGCATTCTAACCAAACCGTCAGTATCAAGATTTCACTGAAAATACACATTTTAGGGCCCTTATATAAAAAGAATTTTAGAAAAAATCCATGTGTGTATTCGTGCGTTCGTGAAAACAATAACTCATAACAAAAGTTAGGTTAAATACCAAACTTTATTTTTAAGTTCAGCATCTGCAAGAATGCAACAGGAATATTTTGAAGAAAATCCCCTGCCTCAAACTATTTTTTGCATATAAAAAATTCCAAAAATATTAATATTCTTAATTTGGCTCAAACAATTTTGATTAAAATACCATATGTTAAATATATATATTGCATTACAAATAAAATGTATACCTTATTTTTTATGAAATTAAGTTCTGAAGACCTCTTTATTCCGAATAATTTTTGCAGTAAACCGTAAGAGATGCGCAAAACTTTACTACACAAAACAATGTAGATATCGTTAAAAAACAAAATTTATGTCGTACATTTTCTTTTGTAGAGTTAACGATTTCCTAGATATTCCTTGCTATTGATTTCAAATTATTTTAAAATATTTAGCTTTTCTCAGACGGGAAGTAGTCGTTTGGTGCATAACTCTTTTTTTGTTATTTCTGGTCGTGTAAAGAGAACCGAATTTTATTTGTATCACATAGCGACAAATTTAGTTTTTCCCTTAATTCCTTCTGCTTACAAGGAAGCAGGTATCTAGATCATTTTCACCAATGTTTATCTCAATTAACATGGTGTAGACAAAAGAATCACCATTTATAATAATAAGTTTTTACAGAACAGGTAGAAAAAATCGTGTGAATTGAACACATAACTTATTGTATATTTAACTATTCCTGAGATATTGTTATTGGTTTGAATTCTCAAATGATTATATTTTTACTTTCTCTATACGTACTATGTACATAATGTAGGTATAGAGAAGGTTATTCGATACCGAGATTTCACCGGAAATATGTTTAGAGACCCCCTGAATAAAAAAAAAAAAAGCATTTTAGAAAAATGTCCGTGTGTCAATCACTCAGTTGTGTGTGTGTGTACGTGTTTATGTGTATGTGTGTATGTGTATGTGGGGAGGGTAGCATAGTTCAAAAACGAAGAGTTAAATACCAAACTTGGTATTTAAGTTCAGTATCTTCGAAGGATCCGACACGAAGATTTTCAAGAAAAATTTTCAAAAATTTTGATTTTCACAAAAATGGCTCTGACATTTTTATTAAAATATCGTATATTGAAAACATTTACATGACAAACAAAATGCATGTCTTGAATTTTCTGGGAATAGCCCCTGAAGACATTCTGGATGAATATTGTGGAATTTTGCATAACTGGTAAACCGTAAGAGATAGACAAAAACTTACTTGATAGAAATTTTAGAGCTCATTAAAACACACAATCTATATTAAATACATTTTTTTCGTGGAGTTGAATTGTTTTTGAGACATTCCTTGTTATTGGTTTCAACTATAAATTACTTATACTTTTCTCATACGGAATTTGTCAACTCCTGTCTATACAAACAAAGAAACTTCAATCACAAACCAACCAGTTGTTGACTATCACTTTAGTCTATGGTAGTCCCTTATTTCCCTTCTACTTACACGGAAGCAAGTAATAAGTCTATTTCTGCTAATTTTTTCTCGATTGGAATGAAGTAAATAGAAGAATAAGCTTTTTAACAATAATTTGTTGTACAGATGTAGAGACAGTCATGTTTAATGGAAGACATACGATTTTTATTTTCTCTGCACATAGAGTATAGAAAAGACATTGCAATCCACTCAAAAATTCGATACCGGGATTTCAACAGAATTACATGTTTTGGGACCTCCTGAGTACAAAAAAGAATTTTAGAAAAATGTCCGCGTGTGTGTGCGTGTGTATGTGATTGTGGGAAGCATAGCTCAAAAATTAAAAGTCCGTTAAATACCAAACTTGATATTTAAGTTTAGTATCTTCCAAGGATGCGACACGATGTTTAAAAAAAAAAAGATTTTTTTTTAAAAACGACTCTAACAATTTTGATGAAAACCTCTTATATTTAATAGATTTGCAAGTTAAATAAAATGCTGTATCTTGAATTATCTGGGAATAGCCTCTGAAAATGATTTTTTCTGAATTTTAAATAACTGGTAAACCGTAAGGGATAGATAAAAACTTACTATACATAAAATGTAGATCTCCTTAAAATACACCATTTATGTCATTGCATTATTTTCGTGGAGTTGACTGTTTTCAAGATATTCCTTATTATAGGTTTTAGTTTTAATCTTTTCTCATACGGGAACTTGTCAACTCTTGGCCACGCAAAGAAACAGGTTTCAATCCCATAGCAACCACATTTTAAAACAGTGAGTATCGGTATAGTCTAGTGTGCTTCCTTATTTCTGTGCTATTTTTAAGGAACTAAGTAATAGGATAATTTCTGCAAATGTTTAATTCGGCTAGCATGAAGTAAATGGGAGAATACGCTTATTAACAATAATTTGTTACAGAGATGTAGAGAAAGTCATGTGAATCTAACACATCAGATTGTTCTGAATTGTAATGTGGTTCTTTTCTTCTTTCTTTATTTTTTTAATTTTTTTTTTTTGTGAAATCCGAAGAGCATATCATTTCACAGACATCACATAGAGACACTCTATTAAAAGTCTGACTGTTTCTGGTAGATAAATGAGCGGAAAAAATCATGTGAAAGAAACACATTTCCCATCCTATGTAGATTTTAGAACTGCGATTGTTAGGGCATTTGTGATCGACCTGGATGGCTCAGGTAGTAAGTAACGTCACCACCTACCGTCCACTCTGCCTAGTGAGTTTTTCGTAGTTTCACCGGGTCGGGGTTCATATTCTAACAAATGTGTAGCCATTTTCCTTTTCATCTGCTTCGGGGTTAAAGAACCTGCCGATAATGTTCGGTAAACTGCGACTGGGCGATGGTTGTGCGCTCTATAATGGTTTGTTTCTGGCCTCGTTGCGAGGCCCTCTTCGGTTGGCAGATGTTCTCTAGCTGGAAAGGTTAGGCTTCCCGCCCGTACTTGCGTTCTCGTCATGCGAATCTGGCCCTCCTTCGGTTCTCTCCCCTCAGTCGTACCTGTCTTTTTTCCAGGGATAAGATAGATCGCAAAGGGCCACAATGGCATATGTGTTGTGCTGTGCCCCATTGACCGAGGGTTCTCATTTCAGATAATCCTATGAGCAGGATTTTTTTCTATACTATTTAATTGTCTATCTACATAAATTTCACTTTTTTTCTATTTCATGTAGAAATAGGTTTATAATCCATTTCGTTATAGGTACAGGGGAGATGGAGGAGGGTAAAACTAAGTAAATAGCAGTAGTCGCTATATGCTGATTCTGAAATTACATACCCTTTGCATGTCTGCGAAAACAAAATCATTGCCAAAGGGTACATTAAAATGTATGGAAAAGGTATTGGACAGTTCAAATCAATAGCGTCGAAAATATAGGAAATTGTTAATGTCAGAAACATTTTTATCTCATAGTGTATTTCATTGATATCTAGATTTTTCTTGTAGTAAGTTTTTTTTTTAGCTATTATAGATACCAAATTACATTATATATAATGTAGTTATTGGAGTTTTTGAGAAAATAAAAATAAGAAAGTTGTTCTATGTAAAGTAGTTTGCTGGCCTATCTAAACGGTGTTTGCTATAGAGGTGAGATTTGATAAATATTCTAATTTCGTTTTTTAGTTTAACTGTTAGTGTTGCAGACAGGCACATCTGAACCATTTTATAAACATTTTTATGTCAGTAGGACTCAAAAGTGTATTAGTGCAAAAAGTGTGAATATAGGTACATATTTTTTAGTTATAATAAAATACTTCCTATGTTTATAAGATGAGTGTCAAGAGAGTGTGTGTATGAGAGAGAGCGTATTTGTTTAAAACCCAATATAAAGATGCACAAGCTCGGCAGAGGGGGAGAGTGATCACCTATAAGTTACTGGGCAAAGGACATAAGTACGGATGCTTGTCTTTCTTGCCACTTCATTCTAGCACTTCTATCAGCCCTTACGACAACTTTTGCTCAACGCTGAGCTGCATTGCATACTGCAGGTAGATTCCTAAGAACCATGAGTGTTCTGCTGCTCTCTAGTGCCAAGATGGAACACAATAATTTCATAACAATCGATATTCTATTTTTGATTATGCTACTCACTAACACACACACACACACACACACACACACACACACACACTTATGTACTTTTTCCTAAAAAACCTTTTTGTATTCAGGGAATCTCAAAACATGTCTTTCCGATTTAAAACAAGTTATAAATATTTAGGTGAGAATTAAACAACAATTAATAAATTCGGACTTGTATTAAAAAGTCTCATGTGCTCCGTTCACATGATTTTCTCTATTTATTCTAGAAAAAAACTGTTGTTACAAAATCGAGATAAACATTAGCAGAACGTGTCTTATTACTTCCTTCTTGTAAGCAGAAGAGAAATAATAGAGTATTCTTGTCTAACACGACAGTCGGTTTTTTAATAGATATTGCTATGTGAAAAAATTCAAATCCAGTTCTCTTTGCATGGCTAGGGTAAAATACGACATAAATTGCATTTACATTTTTGTGCAGGAAGTTATGTCGATCTCTCACGGTTATATAAAGGTCATCCAGAATGAAGGGGTCTTCAGCAAGATATACATTTTGTTTGTCATTAAATTATCTTAAATTATATAATATTTTAATCAAAATGTTGGAACAAGTGTTGAAAAAATCAAAATTTTTGAAATAAAAGGAAGTTGAGGTTGGGGATTCTTTGAAAAGTTTTGTGTCGAATCCTTGAAAGTTACTGAACTTAAATACCAAGTTAATATTTAGCGGACATTTAGTTTTTGAGCCATACTGCACACACACACACACACACACACACACACACACACACACACACACACAGAGGGCATTTTTATAAAGATGTTTTTTTTTTTAAATTCCAAAATATATCTGCGATGAAATCTCGTTATCGAATTTTTTGGTGGAATACAATACCTTCTCTAGCTACTATGTATGTATGTTGTGCACATGTGCTAGAGAATGTAAAACAATAACCACCTGTCTATTCTATTTAGCTAACAAGTAATACTAGGGTCGGCTGATAAGACCCGGCCCTTTTAATGAAAACATTATCAAACAAATGTTTTACTTCTCAACATAACCTCCAGGAAGGCTAATACATTGGTCATATTGGTGTTCTAAATTAATTAAATCATCTCTGTAGTGCGATTTATCAAGGTCCTCAAAATAGCTGTTTGTCGCATCAATGATCTCCTCGTTGCTGTGAAATCTTCGTCCTCTAAGAACATTTTTGAGGTTTGGGAACAGGTGGCAGTCACTGGCTGCTAGATCTGGCGAATAGGCTGGATGTTAAAGCAATTCCAACTTTAATTCGCATATTTTTACTTTCTCTACACGTACAATGTACATAGTGTATAGAGAAGGTATTGTATTGTACCCAAAAATTCGATACCGAGATTTCATCGGAAATACATGTTTTGAGACCCCCTGAATTCTAAAAAGCATTTTTATAAAAATGACCGTGTGTGCCTGTCTGTGAGTGTAGATATATATGTCTGTGTCTGTGGGCAGCATAGCTCAAAAACGAAAAGACCGTTAAATACCAAACTTGGTATCTTCTAAGGATGCAACACGAAGATTTTCAAGAAAATCATCTCCACCCCAACTACCCTTTACATGGAACTTTTTTCGATAGTTTTGATTTTCTCAAAACTGGCTCTAACAATTTTAATTAAAGTAGCGTATATTAAAGATATTCACCTGACAGATAAAATGCATATCTTGAATTTTTTGGGAATAGCCTCTGAAGATTACTTTATTCCGGATACATTTTGCGCAATTTTGAATAACTGCTAAGAGATGGACAAAAACTTATTACACAGAAAATGTAGAGCACGTTAAAACACACAATTTATGTTATGTACACTCTTTTCGCGAAGTTGATCGTTTTTAAGGTATTCCTGGTTTTTCGTTTCAGCTTTGAAAAACGAGCTATTCTCATACAGGAATTTGTATGAGAATAGAACAACTCCTGTCCATACAAACAAAGGAACTTCAGTCACATAGTAACCAGCTTTTGACTATCACTTTAACCTATGGTACTCCCTTATTTCACTTCTACTTACAAGGTAGCAGGTAATACAACTATTTCTGCTATTTTTTTCTCAGTTAACATGAAGTAAATAGAAGCATAAGCTTTTTAACAATAATTTGTTGCAGAGATGTAGAGAAAGTCATGCAAATGGAACACTTCAGATTTTTCCTATTTCAATGACTGAACGATAGCCCGGAGCATTATCGTGATGAAACAAGATTTATTTATTTAATGAGGTATTTTTCTTTTCACCTCATCACCCAAACGTTGAAGTAAGCTTGTGTAGTAGTCACCAGTGATATTTTACTCTTTTCTAAGTAATCAATAAAATAATTCCCTGTGCATCCCAGATAGCTTTGTTAGCTGAAAAAATTGACTTTGCCTTTTTTGGAGTTGGTTCATCTGGCGCAATCCACTGCTTTGGCTGTGATGTACTTTCTGGGGTGTAGTGATGTATTCATATTTCACCCATGGTAATAAGCCGTCGCCATAATTTACTGGGATTTTTGCGGTAGATCTCCACATTCTTAACAGAAACAGTTTTTCTTTGCAACTTTTGATCAAGTGTCAACAAACGCGGCATCCATCTTGCAGAGACCTTGTGAAAGCCCAAAACATTACTTAAAATATTGCCTACACATTCTTTTGATATGTTTACAGTCTCTGCTATCTCAAACAACTTTAATCTGGGTCTTCTAGTAATAAACAATGCATTTTTTCAATGATCTCTGGAGTTGTGACTTCTACAGAGCGTCCAAGGCGAGGCTCATCACTAGTGCTCGTACCTCCCATTTTAAACTCTGCAACCCACCTTTAAATCATTGAATATGAAGAAGCAGAGTCTTTCAATATACTGTCTATTTCCTCCTTGATTTCTTTAGTCGTTAAACCTTTCAAATGGAAGTATTTAATCACTGCTCGTTTTTCCAAATCCTCCATTATCGTGAAAATTCTTAAAGTTGCCTTGTTTAAAATGCTGGCATTCGAAAACCTAACAAGCTTTTGACCTGTAACTATGGGAACGAGCTAGTCTAGAGTTAAACTAAAAGATGCTATGGTCTAACTGCCTTGTGGCGCCACATTTGTGTGAGGCCTGGGATTTATCTGCCGACTCTCGTAGTAAACTCTTGACAAGGAAATTCATATTAATTTGGTGCTTTTATTCTTATTTATAATAATATTTCTTTGCATATTCAGACTTTGGCAAGTATCATATACATCTTTACAGGTTACATCTGCTGAAGAAACACACCATTGGTTCTACAACGTGAAAGTAATGGACCAGGTTATTCCGATTGAGAAAAATGAACACAACTTGATTCAATTACCTCGTGATTCTGAACTCTCTACCGTCGTACAACAAATGTATGCTGCCACCATCTTCCAGACAAATGTTGCCAACTTATGCAGGTGAGTAATTTACTTATAGGAAGAGGATATATTTTTAACGTATGAGTTTACGCTGATTTCCTACGTATTCTTTGGTCAGTTTTTTGAGATGTTGGTCGAGATATATCGGATACGTGATTTGTGATATCTGCTGCTGCAGCAGCCATATGGCGTTATCTCCTCCCCTTTCGACTGGCTCAAAAGAGTGACCATTGTATCAGCAGTGTGTCTGTGTGTACTCTCGCTTTCATTAATGGCTCATCGCAACTTTGGAAGACATTCAACTGGCCTTCATGGCGTGTATATAGCAAGTCGAAGGTACTGTAAAAAGCAATATTCGAAAACGCTTATTTCCACTACAAAAACGTATATTGTGTGTTTTGACGAGATCTACCTTTTCTGCGTAGTAAGATTTTGCCTATCTCTTATGGCTTAGCCCTTAAGCAAAATTCGTCAAAATTCATCCGGAATAAAGAGGTCTTCAGAGGTTATTCCCAGAAAATTCAAGATATATGGGATGCAAATATGTATAATATACGAGATTATAATCAAAATCGTTGGAGCCATTCTTGGGAAACCAAAATTTTCGAAGATTCTTCCACTTCAAGGGTAGTTTGTGGTGGTTGGATTTTCTTGAAAATCCTCTTGTCGCATCCTTGGAAGATACCAAGTTTGATATTTAACGTTTTGAGCTATGCTGCCACAGACACATATGTACACTCACACACACGCAGACCTTTTTCTAAAAATCTGATGTGTTCCATTCACATGACTTTCTCTACATCTCTGCAACAAGTTATTGTTGAAAAGCTTATGCTTCGATTTACGTCATGCTAATTGAGGAAAATTAGCAAAAATAATCTTATTACTTGCTTCCTTGTACATAAAACGAAAAAAGGGAGTACCTTAAGTTAAAGAGACAATCAAAAGATGATTGCTATGTGATTGAAGTTCCTTTGTTTGTATGGACAGGAGTTGACAAATTCCTATATGAAAAAAACTAAGTTGTTTTAAAGCTGAAAACATTACTAAGGTATATATCAAAACGACCAACTCTACGAAAAAAATGTATATGACATAAATTGTGTGTTTTATCGTGATCTATACTTTTTGTGTGGTCAGTTTTTGTCTATCTCTTACGATTTACCAATTATACAAAATTCAATAAAAATCATCCAGAATAAAGAGGTCTTTAGAGGGTATTCCCAGGAAATTCAAGATATACATTTTGTTTGGCATGCAGATATCTTAAATATAAGAGCATTTAACCAAAATTGTTAGAGACATTTTTGAGAAAGTAAAAATTTTCGAACTTTTTTTCATGTAGTTTGGGGTGGAGCAATTTTTGAAAATCTTCGTGTCGTATCCTTTGAAGATACCAAACTTAAATACCAAGTAACGGTCTTTTCGTTTTTGAGATATGCTATGTACAGCCACATACACACACACACGCACGCACACACGCACACACAGAGACGTTTTTATAGAAACGTTTTTTTTTTTTTATTCACGGGGACCCAAAACATGTATTCCCGATGAAACCTCGGTATCGAATTTTTGGGTGGAATACAATACTTCCTCTGTATACTATGTACATAGTACGTATAGAGAAAGTAAAAATTAGCAGAAATAGTCTTTTTACTTGCTTCCTTGTAAGCAGGAGAGAAATAAAGGAGTACCATAGGTTAAAGTGATATTCAAAATCTGGTTGCTATGTGACTGAAGTTCCTTTGTTTCTATGGACAGGAGCTGACAAATTCCTGTGTGAGAAAAGTGTTTTACAGTAGAGACCAACAACAAGGAATACCTAAAATATGATCAACTCTACGTAAAAATGTATATGACATTAATTGTGTGTTTTATCCTGATCTACATTTTTTGTGGAGTAAGTTTTTGTCTATTTCTTACGGTTTACCGGTTCCTACTGTTTCCTGGCTTGGTAAACGATCCTTTTATCCTTTTTAATACTTTATCTAGAACTTGATTACAGTAGGTAAGGAATTATTGCGTTTAATTAAATATTAGGTTTCTCCGATAGTTGATGTTTTGAGGACTCCCGAAAAATCCAGCATAAAAGATAAAAACAAAAAAAGATGTATTGCTCATGTGTATTTGTGTCTATGTGTGTGTGTGTATGTGTGTGCGCGCGCACATGTGTGAATATCATAACGTAAACTTGATATTTAAGCCGAGAAAATAACAGCAATTCAAAAGCATGGTTTTCAAATATTTCCCACTCTTAAAACTATACTTTAAAAGGAACATTTTTGGTATTTCTTAATCTATCAAAATGAATTCATTACAAAGTCATACTTTCATGATATTGTATGACTAATAAAATGCATATATTGAATTAGTTTTCGTTCTGAATGAATTTAATATAATTGTGTTACCATTATAAAGCTCAAAATTTAGAGCTCGTTAAATAACAGAATTTATATCATATACTTTATGTAATGAAGATTTTCGTTTTTATTACTTTTCCAATTTTTTATAATTTTGGAAACGTTAAATTAACCATTATTTGTTTCTCGTGATGACAAGGAAACAATAAGGAACTTAACAGTCAACATATATCGACCCGCGATATAACGATCTGTTTATCGTGTCAACATCCAATATGTCTCGCGTATGTACAAGAAATATCTAATGTAACTTTATCTGGGAACATGTGTATCGATCAATATGAGGAATACATGAAAACAAATCTTTTAAGGATAATTTGTACAATTGATAGAAAATAAAGGCCAGTCATGGGATTGTAACACATCAAGTACTTTAGTTTCTTTCAAGACCAAACTCGTTGAATCCACGTGCATATCTAGAGGGCAAAGCATTACGTAAAAGAAAACATTTCTCTGCACAGATGATACGAATATGAATATGATACGAGGAGGGTCACACTGCCCTGCGTGATATATTTCAGTTACCCGTCCTCAATCTTATTGTCATCAACGATCCAGAAGTCTGATGTTCATAACGATTTAAACCAGTCTCTGAAGCGTGATGTTAGAAAGCTGTCCCAATTTTAGAAATTTACTCCCAAAAAATGTGGGGTCTTTAGTGAGCAAGTGTTGTCTCATCTGCCTTTTGACACTTTCTGAAAACAGGATTCACTTACTTTCCCTTTCTGTGCAGGAGCCCTCTAAGGGCTTTAAAGAGACCCTATAGCCTTCTCTGTTGAATTTTAATAGTTTTTGTTACTGCTTCTGTTTGATTTCCGCATGAGAGATGTGGACGAGTTTCGGAAAATCTCGTGTTCTCTGGGCAACAAGTTCCTTAGAGCCGGCTTAACCGGCCTCATGTTAGTTCTAGTACTGATTGTTCTCTCTTAGCAGCTTCATCTGCACTTTCATTGCCCAGAATCCCCACGTGCCCTGGTACCCACTTCAGCTGAACCGAATTTGGGCAGCCAGTGTGGTGAGAGATTTCTGACATTCTAAAACCAACCTGGAGTTAACCAAGGTTTATTTGAGTTTTCAGGCCTGCCATCTACATAAGGTTATAAGGATCCAATATTGCTATATCATCTCTATATAGATAATTTAATAGTTTTCGTTATGGAGAGGTGGTGGTCAAAAACCATGTGTGAATAATTAGATTTATTGTAAAACAGAAACATTTTCCTTGTGCTGCAGGTTACTCCTAGCAACACCGGTAGCGCAGCAAGAAGAAACTGTGCAGAAGGCTTTACTGGCAGTATACAACCTGTTTGCTCATCGCAGAATTCCAGCGGACTCAATTTCACCCATCCTGGCTAAGCTAAATAGCGCACATGGAACTCGCCAGCAGCTTATTGTTTTCCTTAAAGAACTTCTTAATGTTATACCTCCTGAAATTTACAACGATGTTTCTTTTCTATTGAAAAACATAAAGAAATCAGAGTTTTGGTCTCGTTTCCATAAAGGTGTAATGCTTCAACTACCAGGGCTTACGGATCGCATCTCAGACGATTTTATGGCAGCGACGAAGAGGAGGATAAAACAGCCGGTTTTCAACCCTGAGATATCGGTTTACTTTGGCAAACTTATTGACGCGCTTTTCAGCAGCATTCACAAGGCCGACGCTGTCTCAAACATGGCTATACTGCAACTAATTATATTACATCTCCCATGCAAGACAGTAAACCCTGAGAGTGCTATTTTAAAGAGACAAGTGGCTGATATAATATTATCTATTAAGGAACAATCCCGGGAAAATATTGCAACTCAAATGAAAAATACAAGTCTCCAAAATTCATTCAGATGGCTAAAAGAGGTTCTGAGCTATATTGCACAAATTCCAAATGTTTCACACGTTGAGAAAGCTACAATCCTTCGGTACATTAAATACATTCCAGAAAATATAAATGAAATATATTTCCCTCCATTTACTCAATCGCCATTAAATCCATTTTCGGTAATATTACCAACAGCTGATCTTACAGAAGTTTCCTCAAAGAATATACATAAACCAATATCACCCACATTTCCAGATCTTCCTAGTGGTCTGAAACATGCGAATTTGCCCAAATTACCTGGCCACCCCGGCTCTCCACACAAACCAGGATCACCACTTTCACCTAGCAGTCCAGATAAACCATATTCTTCAACTACAGGAGGTCTTCCTGGGCAACCAAATAGTCCAAATAAACCAGAATCGCCACTTTCGCCTTACCAACCTGGTAAACCAAACACTCCTCATGCTCCAAATTCACCAGATTTACCCGGAGGATCAAAACTTCCACTTAAACCAGGCTCACCAAATTTACCTAGCAACCCGAAAAAACCACATTCTCCAGATTATCCAGGTTCACCAGACTTTCCTGAACACCCAAATTTTCCGGACAAACCAGAATCACCACACTCACCTAGCAGTCCAGATATGCCACATTCGCCCCATTCTCCAACGTCACCAGATTTACCTAATCAACCTACACTTCCAGATAAACCAAAGGTACCAAAGAGCCCTAAAAAACCAAATGATCCACTTTCACCAGAATTACCAAGAAAACCAATCATGACAGGAAAACCAAATACGCCTCTTTCACCGGATACACCCATGGCTCCGTCTTCACCAGGCTTACCCAATAAGCCGAATCTGCCAGATAAACCATATAAACCACATTCACCAGCTAGTCCGGACATTCCTACATTTCCAACCAAACCATCCAGTCCAAGCAAACCAGCTTCACCAGGCTTACCTGGAAAACCGGTTCAACCAGATAAACCGTCTGAGCCTATTTACCCAAACAGTCCACAAGCACCGGACTTACCTAGTCAGCCTTTTTCACCCAGACCGCCGACTCTACCAGATAAACCTTCTAAACCAATTTCACCAAGTAGTCCAGCTGCACCAGATTTACCTAGACGGCCAGGTTTACCCGGAAAGCCTGATTTACCCGGAAAACCTAGTTCACCCAGACCGCCGACTCTACCAGACAAACCTTATGCACCAGTTTCACCGAGTAGTCCAGCTGCACCAGACTTACCTAGACGGCCAGATTTACCCGGAAAGTCTGACTTACCCAGAAAACCTAGTTCACCCAGACCGCCGACTCTACCAGATAAACCTTCTGCACCAATTTCACCAAGTAGTCCAGTTGCACCAGACTTACCTAGACGGCCAGATTTACCCGGAACGCCTGATTTGCCCAGAAAACCAAGTTCACCCAGACCGCCGACTCTACCAGATAAACCTTCTGCGCCAATTTCACCGAGTAGTCCAGCTGCACCAGACTTACCCAGGCAGCCAGATTTACCCGGAAAGCCTGATTTACCCAGAAAACCTGGTTCACCCATACCGCCGACTCTGCCAGATACACCTTCTGCACCAATTTCACCGAGTAGTCCAGCTGCACCAGACTTACCTAGACGGCCAGATTTACCCGGCAAGCCTGATTTACCCAGAAAACCTGGTTCACCCAGACCGCCGACTCTGCCAGGTACACCTTCTGCACCAATTTCACCGAGTAGTCCAGCTGCACCAGACTTACCTAGACGGCCAGATTTACCCGGCAAACCTGATTTACCCAGAAAACCTGGTACACCCAGATTGTCAACTGTACCAGAAAAACCATTTGCACCATATTTACCGAGTCTACCAATGGTACCTGGCTCACCTAGACAGCCAGATTTACCAGGACAGCCTACTCTTCCATTTAAACCATCCGCGCCTGTATCGCCAAATAGTCCAGCTACACCAGATATACCCAGAAAACCACATTTACCTGGAAAGCCAACTCTACCGTCAACACCTATTTCTCCCGGTAGAGCAGATACACCAAATATACCTACACAGCCAGATACACCATCTACACCGCTTTCACCAATTAGTCCAAACACGCCAAATTTACCTGGGCCACCGATTCTACCAGATAAACCGTATATGCCTGTTTCACCAAACAGACCAAATACACCAACTATCCCAACTGCTCCAGATAAAGCCAGAAAGCCCTACGTACCAGATAAGCCTTCTGTATCAAATTCACCAAATAATCCAGTTTCACCAGAAGTACCCATCAAACCTGAACTACCGCATAAGTCGTTTGCACCTGCTCCACCAGGTAGTCCCAATTATCCAAATTCTCCAGGTTCTCCAAGTGAGCCATATGCACCGTTTTCACCTAGTAACCTCGATGGCCCTGTGTTTCCAGACAAAGTATTTCATCCAGTTTTACCAGATGGCTCTTATATTCCAGATGCTCCTTATACTCCAAATTATATGGCATTACCAAGTTTTCCGAGAGAACCAACATTTGCAAAGCAAATGCTAGAAGGAGAAACATCATATTCGTCAAATGTAGAGAAATTAACATTTTCTGATGGAAAAGCTGTTCATTCAAATGTGCTAAAACTTCCAAATAATCCGTACAATGCATATACACCTTATTTGTTAAACAGACCAATTGTACCACATAAAACATTTAAACCAGAAGCACATTTTACACCTGATGTTCCGAAAAAGGCAAACTTGCCTGAAAGAGTTCGTCTGATGTATCGACCTTCTTTTCCAAGAAATTCATATAGAGAGGGCCGACCTAATTTTTCCCAACAGAAATCTCTTACAAGCGAAATAGTTGAATCAGGATTTACCCAATGGCCAATGACATTAGCACAGGAGCCAAAGCCATGGTCATCTTATTTACCTGAGTTTCCATATGGTCGACACAAAGCAAGTTCTACTTTTTCACACCTCCCAACTTATGAACCAAACTCTCACTCTTTGCCAAATATGCCAAAAAAGTCAATTTCTCCAGTGAAACAATCTGAGGCAAACTCACTAGAAATTTTACATACGACTTATTCATCTAAGATTCCAAATAATTCACCCAATTTTCAAAAAGTACCAAGAGAAAAAGTGTCATTAGACATTTTGAACAGTAAGTTATCTTCAGGAGGAGCAATTTCTGCCCAAACCAATTTAGGATTTAGCGCCGAAGAGTTGTTACCAATGCCACAAGAACATTTAGGAATATTTCATAAAGTTAATGCAACATCCGGTCGGAAACATGCATTCTCAAACGATTTTTTCACTGGAACTGAATTTTCTCAGGGCCATTCACTTTTATCAACGGCACAAACAGGTTCGGACAAGCAATTACTGCCGCTAAAAACCAATTATATGGGAAACATGCATCAATCAAGTTTTGCAGGGGAAACGATATTCCCGAAAGTGACTTTTCTTCCTGGAGCTTATAGTTCTACAACGCCAAAAAAGTTGTTGAACAGACCAATGCCTTCAGTTGAAGTGTTTAACCAACATAAAGCGGTAGTGTCGCCAATATTGTCAACAATTACACATGCAGCACCTCATTCGCATTACGATGGCCGACAATTGGATGGTTCTGTGAACCAACAACTCTTGATTAGTGTACCGGAACCAGGGTTACATAGCGTTTCAGGTGAAGGGATTTCAGTAGGTGTCCAGCATAGACCAGAGCGTTTCAATAGCTATGTTTATGCCGATAACAAAGTAGCTGGACCCTACGCTTCCAGAGGGTCAGGTAACGGCTATGCGGTTGAAATTAGAGGTAAAGATAATGCTTTACTTAATATACATCTTTTAAAGAAGCCATTTCAAGGAATTATCCTATCACACATTCATGACCAAGTCCCTTTAAGAAAGCATCTGTACATTCCACATGGACGCAAAAGTTCCCCTACTTTTGGAGGGAGCATAAGACCTTCTACGAGGGTTATCAATAGATATAGGCCAAGTTTTTCAGGTTATAATAAGTATTATACCAACTTTACTGTAAAACCAGAGATGATTTTACAGGCACCTGATGTGTACAATCAATATAGAAACCGCCTCGGGAACACTTCTGCAGGAATGACGAGCTCCCATTGGTTAGGGTCCTCTAATGCACGTTTTTCTGCAGGCGCGACATCATGGAAACCTGGAGGTTCATTGAAGTCATCGCCTGAAAACTATAGGCTAGAGCATCTTCCTCTCAGTTATGAAAACAGAGCTTCAATGAGAACATCGCCTGCAAGCTCTGCCCCAGGGTATATATCTCCCAGTTACCAAAATAGAGGCTATTCTACTGGGTACCTACCTTCCAATTATAACAACAGAGTATTTGTGAGGATATCGCCTCCAAGCTATCTAACACAGTATCTACCTCCAAGTTACAAAAATAGAGTTGTATTGATGACTTCACCCCCAAGCTATTCGGCAGGACATCTACTTCCCAATTACGAAAGTGAACGGTCCCCACCATCTGCATATGACTTTCTTCAACCCTACAGATTAGTACCTTTATGCAATATGCAAAGTTACAGCTGTAGAAACATGATGCTAATACGATCCCTTCTTAAGACTGCAACGATAAAGAATATAGCAGCGCAGCTTCCAAGAAATGACTTCAAAACTAGAAGATCTTTGCTTCGGTTTATTTTAACATTAGTCTTGAGAAATAACCTAGTAGATCCTGAGATGGCATATCTTTTACAGTGTTATCTCAGTGATCTGAAAGTAGAACCCTTTATCGACGCTGTAGGAGGATTAAAGGGGGATCGATTGAATGGTAGATCTTGAGGAAATGCCGCTTTGGAAACAGTGTCAGAACTACTTTAAAAGCCTGCTTTCTGAGTATTCTTTTCGTATTGCTACAGTTTAAAATTAGTATTTTAAATGATCGCTCCTGAATGTCACGTGCAAAGCGGGTACTTCTTTAACTAACATTCAGTATTTGCAATAATGAAGGTACATTTTTGTGCAGTAAGTTTCTGCTTATTATAGACAATTCTTAATTACTTCTTGAAGAATCTGGTTAATGTAGTTGCGATAATTGTAAGACCAGTGTATTAGTGAATGAATAAAACAATTATGTGCAAAATATACATAGAGTTTCTGGGCATAATAATCAGCTAGCGTGCATGTACTTTTATTTGAATAACTTAAAACCGCATGTTAATAAGTTTAGGATAGTTTCGCCTTAAAATTAATAATTAACTAATAGAATGTATTTTTGGCAGTACCACTCCACAAAGACAATAAAACAGGTAAGTTTCTACTTGGAGATACATATATGTGAAATTTCAAAATCCAGAATTTCAGTTGGATTTGTTTAACATTTTAATATAACAATCAGGAACAAACTACGAATTTGGCGCATATCTTAAATTAATACCCGATATAGTAATGTTTATCTTATTACTGGTTTCATGTATATATATTATCTCATATATTAAATGTTTAATAGTATATTAATAAAGCATATAGATGCAATTTTAATTAACCCATTAATTTGGAGAAGAATAATTGTTAAATATAATCCTTCAATTTTTTGGTCGAAATAAATACAACACGAAAGTTACTGTTTACTAAAATCACAACGAACATGCTAATAAAATTCATCTCATTATTTTTATCTTTCTATTTATAAGGAGATATACAACATGTCATTCATTTAAACGGAAAATCATATCGTGCGGAACAATATGAAAATGAGATTTTCTCTACATGTTCTGTAGGATATTTGTACAACGATTTTTATTTTATCTACATAATTGGCAGAATTTGTTTATTACTTGTTTTCTTGTAAGCAGAAGAGATATAGACTAAGCGATAATCAAATCCTTTAAAAGCTGGTGTGATACAATTTAAATTCGATTCTCTCACCAAGGTGACCGCATTTGGTATTTGTGGCGGAAAAAGCGGCGCAGGGATTTTCCTCGGGTTTTCCGGTTTCCCCCGCTATTGTACACTACGGGTGCTCAATCTTCATTCCATGTATCATCAGTGTCATCGCCTACGGTGCCATATTTAGTAAAAGTGGGCGTTAAACACTATAAAAATCGATTCTTTTTGCATCACCAGGAGTAAAGCAAAGGAATTGTGAATCGAATAATGACTTCCTGTTTGAGAAACGTTTTGAGTATTTTAAAATTGAAAAAATGAGAAGGAATATCTCTGAAATAGTTAATTCCACAAAAGAAATTAATACGATATAAATTGAGTGTTTTAAGAAGATCTACGTTCTTGTGCAGTAAGGTGTTGTCTATTTCTTATGAGTTACTAGTTAAACAAAAGTAATCAAGAATTACGAGCTCATCAGGGGCTATTCCCAGCAAATTCAAGATACACATTTAATTTGTGTTAACATATTTTAAACATATGATAATTTAACAAAATAGGTAGTGCCATTTTTATAAAAATAGAACTTTCCCCATCATTTTGAAAACCCTCGTGTTGCATTCTTGGAAGATGCTAATCTTAAATATCAAATTTGGTGTATAACAGACTTTTCGTTTTTGAGTTATGTTGTTCACAGACACACACACACACACACACACACACACACTCACACACACACGCGCGCACAGACACGGAAACTTTTGTATCAATTATTTTTACTTTCCCTACACGTACTATGTACATAGAGCATACAGAAGACATTACATTCCACCTAAATTTTGATACCAAGATTCCTCCGAAAATACATTTCTGAGACCTCCTGGATCAAAAAAAAAAAAAAAAAAAAAATAAAGCATTTTCAGAAATAAGTCAGTATGTGTGTCTAGCTGTCTCTGTGTGTGTTACTGTGGACAACAGCTAAAAAGACGAAAAGTCCCTTAGACACCAAAACTTGATATTTAAGTTTAGTATCTCCTAAGAATACGACACGAAGATTTTCAAGAAAATCCCCCACCCCAAGTACTCCTTACATGTTAAAAATTTTCAAAACGTTTAGTCCCAGAAATAGCTGTAACGATTTTGATTAAAATATCGTAAATTAAAGATATTTACCTGACAAATAAAATTTATAACTTGAATTTTCATGGAATAGCCACTGAATACTACTTCATTCTGGATGAATTTTACGGAATTTTATATAACTGCTAAACCGTAAGAAATGGACAAAAACTTATCACACAAAAATGCAGAGCACGTTAAAACACACAATTTTTGTAATACAATTTTTTTTTCGTTGTTATTGATTTCAGTTTTGAAAACCTTATATTTTTCTCATTCAGGAATTTTTCAACTCCTGTCCATACAAAAAAGGAACTTCAGTCACATGCAACCAGCTTTTGACTATCACTTTAATGTATGGTACTTCCTTATTTCGCTTCTGCTTAAAAGGGAACAAGTAATGAGACTATTTCTGCTAATTTTTCTTGATAAGCATGAAGTAAATAGAAACATAAGCTTTTTAACAATAATTTGAAGCAGAGAAAGTCATGTGATTGGAACACATTAGATTTTTTGATTTAAGGGATCTCAATACATATAATTCCGGTGAAATATTTGTATCGTACTTTTGGATAAGTACAATACAATACCTTTTATGTACATAGTATCAGTAGAGAAATTAAAAATTAAAAGGTAAAATGACATTGCTTATCACTTTATGCTATTTAGAAACATATGGTGTAAACACAGGATGGAAAGTGATCTATGATCCACCTTGAACAAAATGCCTCTTTATAATGAAGAGACCACACAAAATCTTAGTGACGTTTTGATGTTTTTAAAGTAGTTTTTGTGAAAAGGACAAACAATGCATTTTATTAGCTCTATTTTAAATAAGTGTTTACGTAAAATTAGTACATTTTTAAAATTATGCTAAAGGAAAATGAAATATATATATATATATATATATATATATATTCTGAATGTTTAAATACATTTTAAATTAAAAAAATCTGATGTGTTCCATTCACATGACTTTTTGTAGTACATCTCTGTAACAAATTATTCTTAAAAAGCTTATGCTACTATTTACTTCATGCTAATCAAGATAAGCATTAGCAGGCATTGTTTTATTACTTCCTTGTAAGAAGGGATATAAGAGAATACACTAGGCTAAAGCGATAGTGAAATCTTTTAAAAGCTCGTTGCCATGTGGTTGAAATCCATTTCTTTGCAATGCCAGGAGTTAACAAAGTCCTGTATGTGAAGGGTTTTAAAGAGTTTTAAACTAAAACCAATAATAAGGAATATCCAAAAAATGGCCAACTCCATGAAACAAATGTACTTGTGTGTTTTAACAAGATTTGTATTTTTTGTGCAGTAAGTTTTTGTCTCTTATGGTTAACTAGGTATCCAAAATCAAGCAACATTCTTTCAGAATAAAAAGGTTTTCTGGGGCTATTTGCAGAAAATTCAAAATATACATTGTATTTGTCTTGCAAATAGGTTTAGTATATAACACTTTATTCAAAATGAAGTTGTTTTTGAGAAAATAAAATTTTTGAAAAATTTTCCACGTAAAGGATAGTTTAGGGTGGGGATATTTTCCTCAAAATGTTCGTGACGCATCCTTGGAAGATACTAAAACTAAATACCAAGTTTGGTAGTTGACGGACTCTTCGTTTTTGAGTTATCGTGTTCACAGATTGGCATACTGACACACGGACACACAGGATTTTTTTCTGAAAATGCTTTTTATGTATACAGGGCAACCTAAAACGTGTATCTTCGATGAAATTGCATATAAAATTTTTGGTTGGAATACATACCTTCTCTATATACTATGTACATAGTATGTGTAGTGAAAGTAAAAGTTCCTGTTATTATTATAAGATTTCGAGATTTGTCTCATTTGGATCTACATCGTTGGCCACGAAGACATCACATGCAGTCTCTAGTTCCTGAGGCCGTGAGTTAAAATTGGCGGAGGGCGACGGATTTTTTTGGGTTGGGTTTTGAAATCTTTAGCATGGTTTCTTTAACTAGGCAAGCAAAGCTGTAAAGTCGTAGATTTTCGGCACGTAAAAGGACTTAAAGCCTGATAGAAACCCCTGAGCAAAATTAAGCGGTGTTTCACAGTCAATATAAAATGGGGCGCTAAGTACCAAAGCTGTTTAAAGTGTCCATAATAACATTCAATTTCATCTCACGAAGATAAACACATTGTGACAACACTGTAATACAAATAAAAACACTTATTTGCTTTTTTAGTACTCTTATAGCTTGTTTTCGAAAACAGCGGATCATCAGTTACAAAATGGCTTCCTTTACTAATGTCGTTTACGGTGAAATACAACGTAATACGGCAGCTGCGACTTGCAAATAAACGAGCACCACTTCATGTTTTTCATGTGACAGAGTTTTAGGTCTAGGAATTGTATAACCATGCTAAAGAAGTTGGTTAAAGCAATTGGGAAATGTTCCAAAAGAAGAAAAAAAAAATCTTTCACTTGGTGGGAGAAGATCCCAGCAGCAGTTTAATACCTTACACCTTCGGCGTATCCCATTGGACTGTTTTGAGAACATTAAAATAATAGTATAATTATATATAGTTATTAATAGAGTTAAAAAAAGGAGGAATTATTGTGAAGTTCAGGTTTCTCAAACTTTTATTTACCCTTATAAATAAGTTCACTATTAATAATCATTTGCAAATGCTTCCTCAGTTTCATATTCCGTGTGGTATTTAGATTACGTTACGATGATGTGAGGTCTTCTGTTTATTTATATCATGGGAGTGTTTATTTGTTCGTTGCCATAGCAGCAGAACACTTGAAGAATTAAACATTAACCAGTTGAATTTTCTGTGTTGCAATATTGTACAAAATAAAATATTTTTTATCTCAAGAAGAAAAGGTTTAATGGAAAAAAAAATATTAAGAAGAAACACTAAAAGCAACGTGCTCTATTATTTAAAAGAGATGAGCATTGGTCACATACCACCTTTGTTTTGTCCAGTGTTTAACGCTCGCTTTTACTACTTATCTTCCATTCTGTATAGACCCTCCATCAGGCATTCCTCGCACTGATAATAATACTATCTGGTTTTCACTTTAAAATTAACAATGCATCTTTTTATTACAAATTTATAGGAAACTAGACTTACATATAGACATTTGAACCGCTATATTAAAAAAGTTGGTACAAATAATAAAACCCGATATCTTCCATTTACACGGCTTTCTCTACCTGTGCTGCAAACAAACTATTCATATAAGTATTATTCATTTATCTATATAATGGCAATCAAAATACACATTAGTAGAAATAGTCCTATTACTTGCTTCCTTGTAATCAGAAGGAAAATAAGGGAATGCACAAGGCTGGTGTTTAGTCAAATGTTTTAAAAGCTATCGCCATGTGAAACAATTGAAATTCAGTTCTCTTTGACTAGGAGTAAAGTCAGTATGAAAAGAGGTACGAAACTAAAAATAACTTCCTATTTGAGAAGAATGTGGATAGTTAATTTGAAACCAATAACAAGGAGTATCTTGTAAACAGTTAACTCTACAAAAAATTATGTGACATAAATTGTGTGTTTTAACGAGATCTAGGTGTATTTTTATTGTAGTAAGTGTTTCTCTATCTCTTATGGTTTACCATTTACACAATCGTCATCCAGAATGAAAAGGTCTTCAGAGGCTATTCCCAAAAAATTCAAGGTATACATTTCATATTTTATAAAAATATAATTAAAATATAGAAGTTTAATCAAAATTGTTATGTGTAATTTTTGAGAAAATAACAAATTTCGAAAATATACCACATAAACCGTAGTTGGGGCAGGGAATTTTCTTGAAAATCTTCATGTCTCATCTTTGGAAGATACTGAACTTAGATATGTTTGGTATTTAACTGACTTTTCATTTTTGAGCTATGCTGCTCTCTCTCTCTCTCTCTCTCTCTCTCTCTCTCTCACACACACACACACCACGCAGGGACAATTTCCTAAAAATGCTTTTTTTTTGGATTAAGGGGTCTCAAACATGTGTTTACGGTGAAATCTCTGTATGAATTTTAGGGTGGAATAGAATACCTTCTCTATGAAGGTACATTGTACCTCCATGCTAGAGAAACTAAAGTTACTTAGAATTAGAATGTTTGTAAGGTTTAATTATGCTAGTTAGGAAGATAGGATGGATGGTACTCGGCACTGAACAGATGAGATTGTACCTATGGCCCATGAGGGAGGGATGAGATGAGAAGAGACACCGAGCGACCCGAGCCAGAAGTGGCTTCACAAGGATAACAGAATTCCTGACGTTTGACAGGCTGACCAGGGACCTCACCTGGCACAATCCTTTCTTCCCTCAATTAACCCTTTGTTGCCTGCCGGTACCAATAAGTTCCGCTTGTTTTAAGCGTAACTATACAAATAAGGTTGTACTCTAGGATTAATTTCATGTTATACTAACCTTCAACCATAAACGACAAGTAATCAAGACTGTTTTATATTGTAAAAATATACAATTTTTGCCCTAAAATTGCAGTGATATTTTTAAAATAAATAAAAGAGTAAAGCCTACATAACTACAGTCAAATGTAAACCCATGAGCTTCCAAGCATCATACCGATCATTTTACTTAGGCTCTCCCCATCCTTTACCACAGTCACTGGGATTTGAGCTTGCAACCTTTGTCTTTGAATGAATGCCCAGACCATTACCTATCACCTATCACTCATGGCCATTTTAACCATTTTTTTTGGTAGTGTCTTTGGCAGGATTATGAGAACTGGGTTAGAAGAACTTAACCTTTTAATTGGGAAGAAAAAGATTAATAAAGGATCTACATTTATTTTCATTTCTATTTTATCTTTTAATGCATATAATAATTTTATAGACTTATTCTCATATATTTTTACTAGAACTCCTGTTTTAAACTAGAATTAAACGAAAACGGCATATTTATTATAATAATGCAGACAATTAAGGATTTAAGAAAGATTAAAAATAAAACTACTAGTAAACCCAGAATTCACAGTCATAGTGACAGGTCACGGGAAAACAAAATCATATTTACATCGATTCCTTTTTATAAACGATCCGATCTGCACATGCAACAGAAGACAAGATATAGTCAACCATCTCATTTGCGAATGCCTAAAACACAGAACATTAAAGTTCCATTCTCATAAAAGAAGTAACACAAATACCTGGTCAGTCAATAATCAAGAACTAATTTCTAAACACCTGCGAAATTTCGGTAAATATATTAAATCCATAGACGTTTAGAACTAGAAAAACTCACCAATATATATATATGATTAAGAAATTGTACATGATTTAATATATTATAAGTCGGCCTAACTGTGCCTAATTGTATTCTCAGGAAAATCCAAATATATCTATGCAGCTATTAACAATATTGAAATAATGTCAAAATCGATCAATTAATGTAATAATTACATGTAATGTTACTTTGATAACGGGGCATGTAGAAGAATCCAGTAAAAAAAAATCTGATGTGTTCCATTCACATGACTTTCTCAACATCTCTGCAACAAACTATTGTTAAGACGCTTATTCTTCTATTTACTTCATGATAAACGAGAAAAAATTAGCAGAAATAGTCTTAATACTTGCTTTCTAAGCAGAGGCGAAATAACTGAGTACCATAGGTTAAATAGCTAGTCAAAAGCTGGTTGCTATGTGAATAAAGTTCCTTTGTTTGTATGGACAGGAGTTGACAAATTCCTGTGTGAGAAAAGTATATTTTTTAAAACTGAAACCAAAAACACGGATATCTCAAAAACGATCAAGTTCACGAAAATATTGTACATAGCAAAAATTGTGCGTTTTAACGTGCTCTACATTTTTTGTATGGTAAGTTTTTGTTCATCTCTTACGGTTTAACAGTTATTCAAAATTCCCAACAATTCATCCAGAATAAAGTAGTCTTCAGAGGCTATTTCCAGAAAACTCAAGATATACATTTTATTATATACGCTATTTTAATCAAATTCATTAGAGACATTTTTGAGAATATCAAAATTTTCGAAAAAAGTTCCATGTAAAGGATAGTTTGGGGTGGGGGATTTTTCTCAAAATCTTCGTGTCGCATCCCCTTGAAAATACTAAACTTAAATACCAAATTTGGTATTTTACGACTTTTCGTTTTTGGGTTATCGTGTTCACAGACATATGGGCTCACACACACTCACAAACACACACACATACACACACACACGGATCTTTTTTTTAAATACTTTTTGTATACAGCTACCCTAAGACACATATTTCCGGTGAAATCTCGGTATCGAATTTTTGGGTGGAGTGCAATACATTCTCTATATACTGTGCACATAGTACGTATAGAGAAAGTAAAAAGGGGAGTGGTGCTACACTCCGGCAATAAGCCGAAGGTCGAGGGACGGTGAAACTCCAAAGAATCATCTTTTTCCCTTCGTTACCGATGATTTCCAACCCTGAAAAGACCAATGCTGCGAAGGATGAACGAGAAGAGAATTAAACGACATGGAGGGAAAGGATATTTGGGGGAAGAAAGAAAAAAACATCTCTGATTTGTTCCATTCACATGAACTTTCTATAGCTGTTACACAAACAACTTTCCTTACAAAAGATTACTCTTCTATCTACGACGTACTAATCAAGGTAAAAATTAGCAGAAATTGTCTTATTACTTGCTTCCTTGTAAGTGGGAGAGATATAAGAGAATACACTAGGCTAAATCGATTATCATATCTTTTAAAAACTGGTCTTACATGAAACAACAGAAGCTCGGTTCGCTTTGCATGGCCTGCTGTAAAACAAGAGATGAATCGAAACTTAACCTCCTATTTGAGAAAAGTTAAGGTAGTTTAAAATTGAAACCAATAACTAAGAATTTTTCAGAAACGGTCAGCTCTACATAAAAATCTGACGTGTTACACTCACATGATTTTCTCTAGTTATTCTACAAACATACTTCTTACAAAAGAACAATTCTTCTTTCAACACCACGCTAATCGAGATAAACAACAGAATGTTATTAGTTATTTCCTTATAAGTAGACTGGAACTAAGGGAATGCACTAGGCTGAAGTGATTGTCAACTGCTTTAAAAACTGTCGTCGTGAGATTGTCATTGCAAATTGCTTCTTTGCTTGGCCAGCAGTAAAACAAAAGAGAAACGGATACTTCCGTTTGAGAAAAATATAAGTACTTCACAACTGAAATAAATAACCAGGAATACCTCGAAAACGGTAAGCTCCATGGAAAAAAGGGATATGACATAACTTATGGATTTTAACAAGATCTACATTTTTGTGTCATAAGTTTTTGTCTATTTTACTAGTTTTGCCAAATTAAGCAAAATTCATTCAGAATAAACAGGTCTTTAGAAGCTATTCCCAGAAAATTCAAGATATATATTTTATTTGTGATAGAAATGGCTTTAACATGTGGCATTTTAATCAAAATCGTTAGAAGCATTTTTAAGAAAAACAAAAATTTCGAACATTTTTTTCATGAAAAGGGTGGTTAGGGGTGGAGGATTTTCTGGAAAATTTTCGTGTCGCATCTTTGGAAGATACTAAACTTAAATACCAAGTTTCGTTTTTGAGCTATGCATTGGACAGACAGACAGACAGACACACAGTTTTTTTGGACTCAGAGGGTCCTAAAACATGTATTTCCGGTGAAATCTCGACATCAAATTTTTGGGTGGAATACAATAGATCTCTATCCCTATGTACATTGTACATATGGGGCTAGAGAAAGTAAAAACGTAATGACATAAATTATGTGCTTTTACAATATCTACACTTTTTGTGCCGTAAGTACGTATTTCTTACGGTTTAAGCGTTATTCACATCTTATCCAAAATAAAGAGGTCTTCAGGGGCAATTCCCATAACATTCAAGGTATACATTTTATTGTGATGTAAATATCTTTAATATACTGTGTTTTAATCAAAATCGTTAGAGCATCTTTTGAGAAAAACAAGCTTTTCAAATTTTTTTTCTATATAAAGGGTATTTTGGGTTGGGGGTTTTTTCTTGAAAATCTTCATGTCGCATCCTTGGAAGATACTAAACCTAAATACCAACTTTGTTTTTATTAAAAAGTTTTTTCGGTTTTGAGCTATGCTGTCCACGGTCACACAAGGGCCTTTTTCTAAAAATATTTTTTTTCGGAGATCAGGGGACCCCAAAACATATATTTCCGGTGAAATTTCGACATCAAAATTTTGGGTGAGATACAATATCTTTTCTATCTACTATGCACATTGTACATATGGGACTAGAGAAGGTAAACACATTACTACAGTATTTGCCTTGCGACTTTTGGAACTCCCAAAAAAGGCCATGTGTCGGAGTGGGTGGTCGTTGGTCGCCGAATGTGAGTCACACACGTTACTGCGACACCACTTTTTCAGCTTAATAACGCTAAACCCATAGTTAAGAATTTTGATAATTTTTGGCCTTTTGTATAAATGGGTATCTTAAGGCGAACTTCTAAACTCTTAACAAGGCTGATAAACGAAAGAAAGAGGGGACGTAATGGGAACTAAAAGTCCGCGTCTGTGCGTTACATATTTATGTAAATTTTACTTTCTCTAACACGTATGCGCATAGTAGCTAGAGAAAGTGTTCTATTGCAACCAAAATATCGACATCGAATACATGTTTTGAGATCCCCAAGTGCGTCTGGTGTCTTTCTGTGGACAGCATAGCTCAAAAAAGAAAAGACTGTTAAATACTAAATTTGATATTTATGTTAGTATCTTCCAAGTGTGTGACACGAACATTTTCAGAAAAAGTGCCTTAGTTCAACTACTCTTTACATGGAACATTTTTAGAAAATTTGGATTTTCTCAAAAATAGCTCTAACGATTTTGCTTAAAATACCAAATGGTAAATATATTTTATGACAAACAAAATATATATCCTGAATTTTATGGGAATAGCCTCTTGTTACCTCTTTATTTTGGTTGAGATTTGTATAAATGTTGTATAACTGGTAAACTTTAAGAGTTAGACAAAAATTTACTCCACAAATGGCAGATTTTATTAAAACACGCAATTTATGTCACATGTACTTTTTGTTGTAGAGTTAACCGTTTCCGAGATACTATTCCATATTATTGGTTTCAGTTTTAAGCTACCTTAAACCTTTCTTTAACAGGCAGTCATCTTTCACTTCCTCTCTCTTTTGTTTACTCCTAGTAAGCAAAGGGAACCGAATTTCACTGTTTCACATAGCGACCGGCTATTAAAAGATTTGATTTTCTCTTTAATCTAGGACATTCCCTTATTTCCCTTCTACTTAAAAAGAAGAGTAATAAGACTAATGCTGCTAATGTTTATGTCTTTTAACATTATGTAGATAAACATTTGTTTTTGCAAGATTAGTTTGTATATGGAACAGCTAGAGAAAGTCATGTAAATGAATACATAAGGTTTTTCATAATAGCTATGATATTGTTTTATTTATTTCTCATAATTGTTATTTATTTAGTATAGCAAGGCATTTTTATACATCCAATACACTGTATCGTTGACTTATAAGCTGTTTATGCCTAAGATATTATAGTTGAATCTGTCAGATTATTTTTTCGTGTAATTTTTTGTTTCTATTTGTTGTTCTTTTTACTTTCTTTACCAATGTCCAATGTACATAGTAGGTAGATAAGGTATTTAATTACACCTAAAGATTCTACACCTATATTTCAACGAAAATACATGTCTTGATGTCCTCTTAATCAAAACCTTTTAGAAATAGGTACGTTGTGTCCATGTGTCTGTGAAAGCGCGTGTATATGTTGTGAACAGCAGAGCTCAAAAACACAAAGGTGATCTTCAGAGGCTATTTCCAAAAAATTCAAGGTATACTTTTTATTTTTAATTTAAATATCTTTAATATGCGATGTTATAATCAAAATCGTTAGCGGCATTTTTGAGAAAATAAACATTTTCGACATTTTTGCCATATAAAGGGTAGTTTGGGGGGATGGTTTTCCTCAAAATCCTCATGTCGCATGAATGGGAGATACTAAACTTAAATACCAAGTTTGGTGTTTTACCAAATTTTCGTTTTTGAGTTATCACACACATTTGTAAAAATGCTTCTCTTTGGTTGCTGGGGACCCTAAACGTGTAATTCCGATGAAACCTCGGCGTCGAGTTTTTGGGTGGAGTGCAACACCTTCTCTACCTACGTGCCATGTACTAAATAGAAAAAGTAAAAATGTAGATTTGGTCAAAACATACTCTTTATGTCATAGGTGCACATTTGTTTGTAGAGCTAACCATTTCAGTGTTATTCCCTGTTATTCGTTTAAAATTTTCACAAACGGGAAGCCCTCATATCGTTTCATACCTCTTTTGCATTACTCCTGTACATGGAAAGAGAACCTAATATCAATGACAAATTCATAACGGCAGTTTTTATAAGATTTGACTATCACTTTAGTATACTTCTTCCCATTCAATCTTCTATTCATCATCATTTACAATAGATTTAGCTCGCCTTTGGAATTCCCTCCCTGAAGACGTAAGGGACTGCCGGAACGTTATACTGTTAAAGAAGAAAATTAGGGCATACATTTGTAATCAAACCTAATCTGCTGCTGTATTAATATGATAAATACATCACTACTTTCATTTATTGTTATTGCTATTTTATGTGATGCAATTAATATGCATTTCAATTGTAAATATCACTATTATGTGCTTCGACCAACATGAATGTTTCACTTAAAATAATTTTGTTTACAGCTTTTTTGGCTTTTCATTTCATATATTTGTTGCACATTTTTATATATGTTTTTATTAAGTTGAATAGAATTGTATTTTTTTTTCTTTATTCTTTTATTCATTGTGTCATTACTGTGTTGATTTTAATGTATTGCTTGGCAGAGTGGAAGAAAAGGCCTTATGGACTTAACTCCAACCAGGTTAAATAAATAAACAAATAAAATAAATATTTCCCTTCTACTTATAAGGATCTAAGCAATAAGATAATTTCTGGAATTATTGATCTGATTAGAATGATGTATATAAAAGAGTCTCTTATTTGCAGAGCAGGTAGTAAAAGTCATGTGAATGGAACACATTATATATTTTAACGTGCACAAAAATATTTAAACCTGCACTACTTCAAGTACGCTAAAATTTAAAGCAAATACGTTATTAACTGTGTTTAACGGAGAATTTTAACACTTAAAAATATGATAAGCCCATATTCAGCTATTGCCTATTTGCTTATGCTATTTTAAGTTCTTTGAAGTTCTTATACGAATAGTGTAAGTAAATCTTCCTTGATAAAATCTTAAATACATATAAGTGAATATATACAAATTAAAATTATTGATAGCACATCTATTAAAACTATAGGAAGAAAGGGATTGGGAAAAATGTAGTTCAGAGATCAATGTGGTATTTTAACTCAAGGGTAAAGGAGCGATTAATATACATTTGTGGCTTTAACATATTTGATGTTAAATTAAATTGTATAACAGAAAAATAAAAGTTACTAAGAGTGCGAAATTATTCTATTACACAAAATATTTGATGTCCAAATTCGATTTCGAAGTATGTTTTGAAGTCTCCAGATCCAAAAAGAGTTTTCTGGACAAAAGTTCGCGCGCGTGGGTTTGTGTGTGAGTGTGTGTATGTGTGAGTGTAAACAGTTTAACTACTTATGGCACCGCAGGCGGTGACACTGGTGATACATGAATGATGATGGAGCACGGTGAAATGCGATGGCGGGGGAAACTGGAGCACCCGGAGAAAACCCACTCCAGCGCCGCTTTGTCCACCACAAATCTCACATGAAGTCGCTTGGGATCGAACCCCGGCCTTCTAAATATTTACTAATAGATGTTCAATTTACGCATTGTCAATAAGTCAAATAACGTGTGCTTCCATTAAAAGAAAATTACCAATTCATTTTGCTGCACATTTAGAAGATGTATGCTAAAAAAAAAGTCGTCATAACCATAATCAACATCAGGGAATAGGCCTTTCGGCCAGTTCAATAGTAGGGATAAAGTGTATAACGGAGGGGACAGCTAATGCGCGTGGCTGCAATTTACGAGATATCTCTTCCGCCTATTGCCGGCGCAAAACTTCTGGAATCGTGACCCTGACCGCCAATCCAGCTACCGAGCCTAGTTTGTGACATGATACTTTGCTTACTTAAAGTTACAGCGAGCAAACTTT